>CP136063.1:201344846-202544846 GCA_032622095.1 Siphonodentalium dalli
CATATCGATAAGATAAAAGATTCCAAAACGTTAAAGGGATATGGCCTGTGCAGATACACAGTACAGTTGCTTTCAAAAATAGTGGTCATTCTCAGGGGCCTAAATTAGCCTGCCCCACCCGATGTCTCCAACATTAAACCGCTGCTCATTAGCTAAACTGTGAGGTCCGAAATGTGACCATATGTTCCGTTCCTTGCAGAAACATGTCCACTTTCATATCGATAAGATAAAAGATTCCAAAACGTTAAAGGGATATGGCCTGTGCAGATACACAGTACAGTTGCTTTCAAAAATAGTGGTCATTCTCAGGGGCCTAAATTAGCCTGCCCCACCCGATGTCTCCAACATTAAACCGCTGCTCATTAGCTAAACTGTGAGGTCCGAAATGTGACCATATGTTCCGTTCCTTGCAGAAACATGTCCACTTGCATATCGATAAGATAAAGGTGTCCAAAACGTTAAAGGGATGTGGCCTGTGCAGATACACAGTACAGTTGCTTTCAAAAATAGTGGTAATTTTCAGGGCCTAAACTAGCCTGCCCCACCCGAAGTCTCCAACATTAAACCGCTGCTCATTAGCTAAACTGTGAGGTCCGGCCCGTGACCATATGTTCCGTTCCTTGCAGAAACATGTCCACTTGCATATCGATAAGATAAAAGATTCCAAAACGTTAAAGGGATATGGCCTGTGCAGATACACAGTACAGTTGCTTTCAAAAATAGTGGTCATTCTCAGGGGCCTAAATTAGCCTGCCCCACCCGATGTCTCCAACATTAAACCGCTGCTCATTAGCTAAACTGTGAGGTCCGAAATGTGACCATAAGTTCCGTTCCTTGCAGAAACATGTCCACTTGCATATCGATAAGATAAAGGTGTCCAAAACGTTAAAGGGATGTGGCCTGTGCAGATACACAGTACAGTTGCTTTCAAAAATAGTGGTAATTTTCAGGGCCTAAACTAGCCTGCCCCACCCGAAGTCTCCAACATTAAACCGCTGCTCATTAGCTAAACTGTGAGGTCCGGCCCGTGACCATATGTTCCGTTCCTTGCAGAAACATGTCCACTTGCATATCGATAAGATAAAAGATTCCAAAACGTTAAAGGGATATGGCCTGTGCAGATACACAGTACAGTTGCTTTCAAAATAGTGGTCATTCTCAAGGGCCTAAATTAGCCTGCCCCACCCGATGTCTCCAACATTAAACCGCTGCTCATTAGCTAAACTGTGAGGTCCGAAATGTGACCATATGTTCCGTTCCTTGCAGAAACATGTCCACTTGCATATCGATAAGATAAAGGTGTCCAAAACGTTAAAGGGATGTGGCCTGTGCAGATACACAGTACAGTTGCTTTCAAAAATAGTGGTAATTTTCAGGGCCTAAACTAGCCTGCCCCACCCGAAGTCTCCAACATTAAACCGCTGCTCATTAGCTAAACTGTGAGGTCCGGCCCGTGACCATATGTTCCGTTCCTTGCAGAAACATGTCCACTTGCATATCGATAAGATAAAAGATTCCAAAACGTTAAAGGGATATGGCCTGTGCAGATACACAGTACAGTTGCTTTCAAAAATAGTGGTCATTCTCAGGGGCCTAAATTAGCCTGCCCCACCCGATGTCTCCAACATTAAACCGCTGCTCATTAGCTAAACTGTGAGGTCCGAAATGTGACCATATGTTCCGTTCCTTGCAGAAACATGTCCACTTGCATATCGATAAGATAAAGGTGTCCAAAACGTTAAAGGGATGTGGCCTGTGCAGATACACAGTACAGTTGCTTTCAAAAATAGTGGTAATTTTCAGGGCCTAAACTAGCCTGCCCCACCCGAAGTCTCCAACATTAAACCGCTGCTCATTAGCTAAACTGTGAGGTCCGGCCCGTGACCATATGTTCCGTTCCTTGCAGAAACATGTCCACTTGCATATCGATAAGATAAAAGATTCCAAAACGTTAAAGGGATATGGCCTGTGCAGATACACAGTACAGTTGCTTTCAAAAATAGTGGTCATTCTCAGGGGCCTAAATTAGCCTGCCCCACCCGATGTCTCCAACATTAAACCGCTGCTCATTAGCTAAACTGTGAGGTCCGAAATGTGACCATATGTTCCGTTCCTTGCAGAAACATGTCCGCTTGCATATCGATAAGATAAAGGTGTCCAAAACGTTAAAGGGATGTGGCCTGTGCAGATACACAGTACAGTTGCTTTCAAAAATAGTGGTAATTTTCAGGGCCTAAACTAGCCTGCCCCACCCGAAGTCTCCAACATTAAACCGCTGCTCATTAGCTAAACTGTGAGGTCCGGCCCGTGACCATATGTTCCGTTCCTTGCAGAAACATGTCCACTTGTATATCGATAAGATAAAAGATTCCAAAACGTTAAAGGGATATGACCTGTGCAGATACACAGTACAGTTGCTTTCAAAAATAGTGGTCATTCTCAGGGGCCTAAATTAGCCTGCCCCACCCGATGTCTCCAACATTAAACCGCTGCTCATTAGCTAAACTGTGAGGTCCGAAATGTGACCATATGTTCCGTTCCTTGCAGAAACATGTCCACTTGCATATCGATAAGATAAAGGTGTCCAAAACGTTAAAGGGATGTGGCCTGTGCAGATACACAGTACAGTTGCTTTCAAAAATAGTGGTAATTTTCAGGGCCTAAACTAGCCTGCCCCACCCGAAGTCTCCAACATTAAACCGCTGCTCATTAGCTAAACTGTGAGGTCCGGCCCGTGACCATATGTTCCGTTCCTTGCAGAAACATGTCCACTTGCATATCGATAAGATAAAAGATTCCAAAACGTTAAAGGGATATGGCCTGTGCAGATACACAGTACAGTTGCTTTCAAAAATAGTGGTCATTCTCAGGGGCCTAAATTAGCCTGCCCCACCCGATGTCTCCAACATTAAACCGCTGCTCATTAGCTAAACTGTGAGGTCCGAAATGTGACCATATGTTCCGTTCCTTGCAGAAACATGTCCACTTGCATATCGATAAGATAAAGGTGTCCAAAACGTTAAAGGGATGTGGCCTGTGCAGATACACAGTACAGTTGCTTTCAAAAATAGTGGTAATTTTCAGGGCCTAAACTAGCCTGCCCCACCCGAAGTCTCCAACATTAAACCGCTGCTCATTAGCTAAACTGTGAGGTCCGGCCCGTGACCATATGTTCCGTTCCTTGCAGAAACATGTCCACTTGCATATCGATAAGATAAAAGATTCCAAAACGTTAAAGGGATATGGCCTGTGCAGATACACAGTACAGTTGCTTTCAAAAATAGTGGTCATTCTCAGGGGCCTAAATTAGCCTGCCCCACCCGATGTCTCCAACATTAAACCGCTGCTCATTAGCTAAACTGTGAGGTCCGAAATGTGACCATATGTTCCGTTCCTTGCAGAAACATGTCCACTTGCATATCGATAAGATAAAGGTGTCCAAAACGTTAAAGGGATGTGGCCTGTGCAGATACACAGTACAGTTGCTTTCAAAAATAGTGGTAATTTTCAGGGCCTAAACTAGCCTGCCCCACCCGAAGTCTCCAACATTAAACCGCTGCTCATTAGCTAAACTGTGAGGTCCGGCCCGTGACCATATGTTCCGTTCCTTGCAGAAACATGTCCACTTGCATATCGATAAGATAAAAGATTCCAAAACGTTAAAGGGATATGGCCTGTGCAGATACACAGTACAGTTGCTTTCAAAAATAGTGGTCATTCTCAGGGGCCTAAATTAGCCTGCCCCACCCGATGTCTCCAACATTAAACCGCTGCTCATTAGCTAAACTGTGAGGTCCGAAATGTGACCATATGTTCCGTTCCTTGCAGAAACATGTCCACTTGCATATCGATAAGATAAAGGTGTCCAAAACGTTAAAGGGATGTGGCCTGTGCAGATACACAGTACAGTTGCTTTCAAAAATAGTGGTAATTTTCAGGGCATAAACTAGCCTGCCCCACCCGAAGTCTCCAACATTAAACCGCTGCTCATTAGCTAAACTGTGAGGTCCGGCCCGTGACCATATGTTCCGTTCCTTGCAGAAACATGTCCACTTGCATATCGATAAGATAAAAGATTCCAAAACGTTAAAGGGATATGGCCTGTGCAGATACACAGTACAGTTGCTTTCAAAAATAGTGGTCATTCTCAGGGGCCTAAATTAGCCTGCCCCACCCGATGTCTCCAACATTAAACCGCTGCTCATTAGCTAAACTGTGAGGTCCGAAATGTGACCATATGTTCCGTTCCTTGCAGAAACATGTCCACTTGCATATCGATAAGATAAAAGATTCCAAAACGTTAAAGGGATATGGCCTGTGCAGATACACAGTACAGTTGCTTTCAAAAATAGTGGTCATTCTCAGGGGCCTAAATTAGCCTGCCCCACCCGATGTCTCCAACATTAAACCGCTGCTCATTAGCTAAACTGTGAGATCCGAAATGTGACCATATGTTCCGTTCCTTGCAGAAACATGTCCACTTGCATATCGATAAGATAAAGGTGTCCAAAACGTTAAAGGGATGTGGCCTGTGCAGATACACAGTACAGTTGCTTTCAAAAATAGTGGTAATTTTCAGGGCCTAAACTAGCCTGCCCCACCCGAAGTCTCCAACATTAAACCGCTGCTCATTAGCTAAACTGTGAGGTCCGGCCCGTGACCATATGTTCCGTTCCTTGCAGAAACATGTCCACTTGCATATCGATAAGATAAAAGATTCCAAAACGTTAAAGGGATATGGCCTGTGCAGATACACAGTACAGTTGCTTTCAAAAATAGTGGTCATTCTCAGGGGCCTAAATTAGCCTGCCCCACCCGATGTCTCCAACATTAAACCGCTGCTCATTAGCTAAACTGTGAGGTCCGAAATGTGACCATATGTTCCGTTCCTTGCAGAAACATGTCCACTTTCATATCGATAAGATAAAAGATTCCAAAACGTTAAAGGGATATGGCCTGTGCAGATACACAGTACAGTTGCTTTCAAAAATAGTGGTCATTCTCAGGGGCCTAAATTAGCCTGCCCCACCCGATGTCTCCAACATTAAACCGCTGCTCATTAGCTAAACTGTGAGGTCCGAAATGTGACCATATGTTCCGTTCCTTGCAGAAACATGTCCACTTGCATATCGATAAGATAAAGGTGTCCAAAACGTTAAAGGGATGTGGCCTGTGCAGATACACAGTACAGTTGCTTTCAAAAATAGTGGTAATTTTCAGGGCCTAAACTAGCCTGCCCCACCCGAAGTCTCCAACATTAAACCGCTGCTCATTAGCTAAACTGTGAGGTCCGGCCCGTGACCATATGTTCCGTTCCTTGCAGAAACATGTCCACTTGCATATCGATAAGATAAAAGATTCCAAAACGTTAAAGGGATATGGCCTGTGCAGATACACAGTACAGTTGCTTTCAAAAATAGTGGTCATTCTCAGGGGCCTAAATTAGCCTGCCCCACCCGATGTCTCCAACATTAAACCGCTGCTCATTAGCTAAACTGTGAGGTCCGAAATGTGACCATAAGTTCCGTTCCTTGCAGAAACATGTCCACTTGCATATCGATAAGATAAAGGTGTCCAAAACGTTAAAGGGATGTGGCCTGTGCAGATACACAGTACAGTTGCTTTCAAAAATAGTGGTAATTTTCAGGGCCTAAACTAGCCTGCCCCACCCGAAGTCTCCAACATTAAACCGCTGCTCATTAGCTAAACTGTGAGGTCCGGCCCGTGACCATATGTTCCGTTCCTTGCAGAAACATGTCCACTTGCATATCGATAAGATAAAAGATTCCAAAACGTTAAAGGGATATGGCCTGTGCAGATACACAGTACAGTTGCTTTCAAAATAGTGGTCATTCTCAAGGGCCTAAATTAGCCTGCCCCACCCGATGTCTCCAACATTAAACCGCTGCTCATTAGCTAAACTGTGAGGTCCGAAATGTGACCATATGTTCCGTTCCTTGCAGAAACATGTCCACTTGCATATCGATAAGATAAAGGTGTCCAAAACGTTAAAGGGATGTGGCCTGTGCAGATACACAGTACAGTTGCTTTCAAAAATAGTGGTAATTTTCAGGGCCTAAACTAGCCTGCCCCACCCGAAGTCTCCAACATTAAACCGCTGCTCATTAGCTAAACTGTGAGGTCCGGCCCGTGACCATATGTTCCGTTCCTTGCAGAAACATGTCCACTTGCATATCGATAAGATAAAAGATTCCAAAACGTTAAAGGGATATGGCCTGTGCAGATACACAGTACAGTTGCTTTCAAAAATAGTGGTCATTCTCAGGGGCCTAAATTAGCCTGCCCCACCCGATGTCTCCAACATTAAACCGCTGCTCATTAGCTAAACTGTGAGGTCCGAAATGTGACCATATGTTCCGTTCCTTGCAGAAACATGTCCACTTGCATATCGATAAGATAAAGGTGTCCAAAACGTTAAAGGGATGTGGCCTGTGCAGATACACAGTACAGTTGCTTTCAAAAATAGTGGTAATTTTCAGGGCCTAAACTAGCCTGCCCCACCCGAAGTCTCCAACATTAAACCGCTGCTCATTAGCTAAACTGTGAGGTCCGGCCCGTGACCATATGTTCCGTTCCTTGCAGAAACATGTCCACTTGCATATCGATAAGATAAAAGATTCCAAAACGTTAAAGGGATATGGCCTGTGCAGATACACAGTACAGTTGCTTTCAAAAATAGTGGTCATTCTCAGGGGCCTAAATTAGCCTGCCCCACCCGATGTCTCCAACATTAAACCGCTGCTCATTAGCTAAACTGTGAGGTCCGAAATGTGACCATATGTTCCGTTCCTTGCAGAAACATGTCCGCTTGCATATCGATAAGATAAAGGTGTCCAAAACGTTAAAGGGATGTGGCCTGTGCAGATACACAGTACAGTTGCTTTCAAAAATAGTGGTAATTTTCAGGGCCTAAACTAGCCTGCCCCACCCGAAGTCTCCAACATTAAACCGCTGCTCATTAGCTAAACTGTGAGGTCCGGCCCGTGACCATATGTTCCGTTCCTTGCAGAAACATGTCCACTTGTATATCGATAAGATAAAAGATTCCAAAACGTTAAAGGGATATGACCTGTGCAGATACACAGTACAGTTGCTTTCAAAAATAGTGGTCATTCTCAGGGGCCTAAATTAGCCTGCCCCACCCGATGTCTCCAACATTAAACCGCTGCTCATTAGCTAAACTGTGAGGTCCGAAATGTGACCATATGTTCCGTTCCTTGCAGAAACATGTCCACTTGCATATCGATAAGATAAAGGTGTCCAAAACGTTAAAGGGATGTGGCCTGTGCAGATACACAGTACAGTTGCTTTCAAAAATAGTGGTAATTTTCAGGGCCTAAACTAGCCTGCCCCACCCGAAGTCTCCAACATTAAACCGCTGCTCATTAGCTAAACTGTGAGGTCCGGCCCGTGACCATATGTTCCGTTCCTTGCAGAAACATGTCCACTTGCATATCGATAAGATAAAAGATTCCAAAACGTTAAAGGGATATGGCCTGTGCAGATACACAGTACAGTTGCTTTCAAAAATAGTGGTCATTCTCAGGGGCCTAAATTAGCCTGCCCCACCCGATGTCTCCAACATTAAACCGCTGCTCATTAGCTAAACTGTGAGGTCCGAAATGTGACCATATGTTCCGTTCCTTGCAGAAACATGTCCACTTGCATATCGATAAGATAAAGGTGTCCAAAACGTTAAAGGGATGTGGCCTGTGCAGATACACAGTACAGTTGCTTTCAAAAATAGTGGTAATTTTCAGGGCCTAAACTAGCCTGCCCCACCCGAAGTCTCCAACATTAAACCGCTGCTCATTAGCTAAACTGTGAGGTCCGGCCCGTGACCATATGTTCCGTTCCTTGCAGAAACATGTCCACTTGCATATCGATAAGATAAAAGATTCCAAAACGTTAAAGGGATATGGCCTGTGCAGATACACAGTACAGTTGCTTTCAAAAATAGTGGTCATTCTCAGGGGCCTAAATTAGCCTGCCCCACCCGATGTCTCCAACATTAAACCGCTGCTCATTAGCTAAACTGTGAGGTCCGAAATGTGACCATATGTTCCGTTCCTTGCAGAAACATGTCCACTTGCATATCGATAAGATAAAGGTGTCCAAAACGTTAAAGGGATGTGGCCTGTGCAGATACACAGTACAGTTGCTTTCAAAAATAGTGGTAATTTTCAGGGCCTAAACTAGCCTGCCCCACCCGAAGTCTCCAACATTAAACCGCTGCTCATTAGCTAAACTGTGAGGTCCGGCCCGTGACCATATGTTCCGTTCCTTGCAGAAACATGTCCACTTGCATATCGATAAGATAAAAGATTCCAAAACGTTAAAGGGATATGGCCTGTGCAGATACACAGTACAGTTGCTTTCAAAAATAGTGGTCATTCTCAGGGGCCTAAATTAGCCTGCCCCACTCGATGTCTCCAACATTAAACCGCTGCTCATTAGCTAAACTGTGAGGTCCGAAATGTGACCATATGTTCCGTTCCTTGCAGAAACATGTCCACTTGCATATCGATAAGATAAAGGTGTCCAAAACGTTAAAGGGATGTGGCCTGTGCAGATACACAGTACAGTTGCTTTCAAAAATAGTGGTCATTCTCAGGGGCCTAAATTAGCCTGCCCCACCCGATGTCTCCAACATTAAACCGCTGCTCATTAGCTAAACTGTGAGGTCCGAAATGTGACCATATGTTCCGTTCCTTGCAGAAACATGTCCACTTGCATATCGATAAGATAAAGGTGTCCAAAACGTTAAAGGGATGTGGCCTGTGCAGATACACAGTACAGTTGCTTTCAAAAATAGTGGTAATTTTCAGGGCCTAAACTAGCCTGCCCCACCCGAAGTCTCCAACATTAAACCGCTGCTCATTAGCTAAACTGTGAGGTCCGGCCCGTGACCATATGTTCCGTTCCTTGCAGAAACATGTCCACTTGCATATCGATAAGATAAAAGATTCCAAAACGTTAAAGGGATATGGCCTGTGCAGATACACAGTACAGTTGCTTTCAAAAATAGTGGTCATTCTCAGGGGCCTAAATTAGCCTGCCCCACCCGATGTCTCCAACATTAAACCGCTGCTCATTAGCTAAACTGTGAGGTCCGAAATGTGACCATATGTTCCGTTCCTTGCAGAAACATGTCCACTTGCATATCGATAAGATAAAGGTGTCCAAAACGTTAAAGGGATGTGGCCTGTGCAGATACACAGTACAGTTGCTTTCAAAAATAGTGGTAATTTTCAGGGCCTAAACTAGCCTGCCCCACCCGAAGTCTCCAACATTAAACCGCTGCTCATTAGCTAAACTGTGAGGTCCGGCCCGTGACCATATGTTCCGTTCCTTGCAGAAACATGTCCACTTGCATATCGATAAGATAAAAGATTCCAAAACGTTAAAGGGATATGGCCTGTGCAGATACACAGTACAGTTGCTTTCAAAAATAGTGGTCATTCTCAGGGGCCTAAATTAGCCTGCCCCACCCGATGTCTCCAACATTAAACCGCTGCTCATTAGCTAAACTGTGAGGTCCGAAATGTGACCATATGTTCCGTTCCTTGCAGAAACATGTCCACTTGCATATCGATAAGATAAAGGTGTCCAAAACGTTAAAGGGATGTGGCCTGTGCAGATACACAGTACAGTTGCTTTCAAAAATAGTGGTAATTTTCAGGGCCTAAACTAGCCTGCCCCACCCGAAGTCTCCAACATTAAACCGCTGCTCATTAGCTAAACTGTGAGGTCCGGCCCGTGACCATATGTTCCGTTCCTTGCAGAAACATGTCCACTTGCATATCGATAAGATAAAAGATTCCAAAACGTTAAAGGGATATGGCCTGTGCAGATACACAGTACAGTTGCTTTCAAAAATAGTGGTCATTCTCAGGGGCCTAAATTAGCCTGCCCCACCCGATGTCTCCAACATTAAACCGCTGCTCATTAGCTAAACTGTGAGGTCCGAAATGTGACCATATGTTCCGTTCCTTGCAGAAACATGTCCACTTGCATATCGATAAGATAAAGGTGTCCAAAACGTTAAAGGGATGTGGCCTGTGCAGATACACAGTACAGTTGCTTTCAAAAATAGTGGTAATTTTCAGGGCCTAAACTAGCCTGCCCCACCCGAAGTCTCCAACATTAAACCGCTGCTCATTAGCTAAACTGTGAGGTCCGGCCCGTGACCATATGTTCCGTTCCTTGCAGAAACATGTCCACTTGCATATCGATAAGATAAAAGATTCCAAAACGTTAAAGGGATATGGCCTGTGCAGATACACAGTACAGTTGCTTTCAAAAATAGTGGTCATTCTCAGGGGCCTAAATTAGCCTGCCCCACCGATGTCTCCAACATTAAACCGCTGCTCATTAGCTAAACTGTGAGGTCCGAAATGTGACCATATGTTCCGTTCCTTGCAGAAACATGTCCACTTGCATATCGATAAGATAAAGGTGTCCAAAACGTTAAAGGGATGTGGCCTGTGCAGATACACAGTACAGTTGCTTTCAAAAATAGTGGTAATTTTCAGGGCCTAAACTAGCCTGCCCCACCCGAAGTCTCCAACATTAAACCGCTGCTCATTAGCTAAACTGTGAGGTCCGGCCCGTGACCATATGTTCCGTTCCTTGCAGAAACATGTCCACTTGCATATCGATAAGATAAAAGATTCCAAAACGTTAAAGGGATATGGCCTGTGCAGATACACAGTACAGTTGCTTTCAAAAATAGTGGTCATTCTCAGGGGCCTAAACTAGCCTGCCCCACCCGATGTCTCCAACATTAAACCGCTGCTCATTAGCTAAACTGTGAGGTCCGAAATGTGACCATATGTTCCGTTCCTTGCAGAAACATGTCCACTTGCATATCGATAAGATAAAGGTGTCCAAAACGTTAAAGGGATGTGGCCTGTGCAGATACACAGTACAGTTGCTTTCAAAAATAGTGGTAATTTTCAGGGCCTAAACTAGCCTGCCCCACCCGAAGTCTCCAACATTAAACCGCTGCTCATTAGCTAAACTGTGAGGTCCGGCCCGTGACCATATGTTCCGTTCCTTGCAGAAACATGTCCACTTGCATATCGATAAGATAAAAGATTCCAAAACGTTAAAGGGATATGGCCTGTGCAGATACACAGTACAGTTTGCTTTCAAAAATAGTGGTCATTCTCAGGGGCCTAAATTAGCCTGCCCCACCCGATGTCTCCAACATTAAACCGCTGCTCATTAGCTAAACTGTGAGGTCCGAAATGTGACCATATGTTCCGTTCCTTGCAGAAACATGTCCACTTGCATATCGATAAGATAAAGGTGTCCAAAACGTTAAAGGGATGTGGCCTGTGCAGATACACAGTACAGTTGCTTTCAAAAATAGTGGTAATTTTCAGGGCCTAAACTAGCCTGCCCCACCCGAAGTCTCCAACATTAAACCGCTGCTCATTAGCTAAACTGTGAGGTCCGCCCGTGACCATATGTTCCGTTCCTTGCAGAAACATGTCCACTTGCATATCGATAAGATAAAAGATTCCAAAACGTTAAAGGGATATGGCCTGTGCAGATACACAGTACAGTTGCTTTCAAAAATAGTGGTCATTCTCAGGGGCCTAAACTAGCCTGCCCCACCCGATGTCTCCAACATTAAACCGCTGCTCATTAGCTAAACTGTGAGGTCCGAAATGTGACCATATGTTCCGTTCCTTGCAGAAACATGTCCACTTGCATATCGATAAGATAAAGGTGTCCAAAACGTTAAAGGGATGTGGCCTGTGCAGATACACAGTACAGTTGCTTTCAAAAATAGTGGTAATTTTCAGGGCCTAAACTAGCCTGCCCCACCCGAAGTCTCCAACATTAAACCGCTGCTCATTAGCTAAACTGTGAGGTCCGCCCGTGACCATATGTTCCGTTCTTGCAGAAACATGTCCACTTGCATATCGATAAGATAAAAGATTCCAAAACGTTAAAGGGATATGGCCTGTGCAGATACACAGTACAGTTGCTTTCAAAAATAGTGGTCATTCTCAGGGGCCTAAACTAGCCTGCCCCACCCGATGTCTCCAACATTAAACCGCTGCTCATTAGCTAAACTGTGAGGTCCGAAATGTGACCATATGTTCCGTTCCTTGCAGAAACATGTCCACTTGCATATCGATAAGATAAAGGTGTCCAAAACGTTAAAGGGATGTGGCCTGTGCAGATACACAGTACAGTTGCTTTCAAAAATAGTGGTAATTTTCAGGGCCTAAACTAGCCTGCCCCACCCGAAGTCTCCAACATTAAACCGCTGCTCATTAGCTAAACTGTGAGGTCCGGCCCGTGACCATATGTTCCGTTCCTTGCAGAAACATGTCCACTTGCATATCGATAAGATAAAAGATTCCAAAACGTTAAAGGGATATGGCCTGTGCAGATACACAGTACAGTTTGCTTTCAAAAATAGTGGTCATTCTCAGGGGCCTAAATTAGCCTGCCCCACCCGATGTCTCCAACATTAAACCGCTGCTCATTAGCTAAACTGTGAGGTCCGAAATGTGACCATATGTTCCGTTCCTTGCAGAAACATGTCCACTTGCATATCGATAAGATAAAGGTGTCCAAAACGTTAAAGGGATGTGGCCTGTGCAGATACACAGTACAGTTGCTTTCAAAAATAGTGGTAATTTTCAGGGCCTAAACTAGCCTGCCCCACCCGAAGTCTCCAACATTAAACCGCTGCTCATTAGCTAAACTGTGAGGTCCGGCCCGTGACCATATGTTCCGTTCCTTGCAGAAACATGTCCACTTGCATATCGATAAGATAAAAGATTCCAAAACGTTAAAGGGATATGGCCTGTGCAGATACACAGTACAGTTGCTTTCAAAAATAGTGGTCATTCTCAGGGGCCTAAATTAGCCTGCCCCACCCGATGTCTCCAACATTAAACCGCTGCTCATTAGCTAAACTGTGAGGTCCGAAATGTGACCATATGTTCCGTTCCTTGCAGAAACATGTCCACTTGCATATCGATAAGATAAAAGATTCCAAAACGTTAAAGGGATATGGCCTGTGCAGATACACAGTACAGTTGCTTTCAAAATAGTGGTCATTCTCAGGGGCCTAAATTAGCCTGCCCCACCCGATGTCTCCAACATTAAACCGCTGCTCATTAGCTAAACTGTGAGGTCCGAAATGTGACCATATGTTCCGTTCCTTGCAGAAACATGTCCACTTGCATATCGATAAGATAAAGGTGTCCAAAACGTTAAAGGGATGTGGCCTGTGCAGATACACAGTACAGTTGCTTTCAAAAATAGTGGTAATTTTCAGGGCCTAAACTAGCCTGCCCCACCCGAAGTCTCCAACATTAAACCGCTGCTCATTAGCTAAACTGTGAGGTCCGGCCCGTGACCATATGTTCCGTTCCTTGCAGAAACATGTCCACTTGCATATCGATAAGATAAAAGATTCCAAAACGTTAAAGGGATATGGCCTGTGCAGATACACAGTACAGTTGCTTTCAAAAATAGTGGTCATTCTCAGGGGCCTAAATTAGCCTGCCCCACCCGATGTCTCCAACATTAAACCGCTGCTCATTAGCTAAACTGTGAGGTCCGAAATGTGACCATATGTTCCGTTCCTTGCAGAAACATGTCCACTTTCATATCGATAAGATAAAAGATTCCAAAACGTTAAAGGGATATGGCCTGTGCAGATACACAGTACAGTTGCTTTCAAAAATAGTGGTCATTCTCAGGGGCCTAAATTAGCCTGCCCCACCCCATATCGATAAGATAAAGGTGTCCAAAACGTTAAAGGGATGTGGCCTGTGCAGATACACAGTACAGTTGCTTTCAAAAATAGTGGTAATTTTCAGGGCCTAAACTAGCCTGCCCCACCCGAAGTCTCCAACATTAAACCGCTGCTCATTAGCTAAACTGTGAGGTCCGGCCCGTGACCATATGTTCCGTTCCTTGCAGAAACATGTCCACTTGCATATCGATAAGATAAAAGATTCCAAAACGTTAAAGGGATATGGCCTGTGCAGATACACAGTACAGTTTGCTTTCAAAAATAGTGGTCATTCTCAGGGGCCTAAATTAGCCTGCCCCACCCGATGTCTCCAACATTAAACCGCTGCTCATTAGCTAAACTGTGAGGTCCGAAATGTGACCATATGTTCCGTTCCTTGCAGAAACATGTCCACTTGCATATCGATAAGATAAAGGTGTCCAAAACGTTAAAGGGATGTGGCCTGTGCAGATACACAGTACAGTTGCTTTCAAAAATAGTGGTAATTTTCAGGGCCTAAACTAGCCTGCCCCACCCGAAGTCTCCAACATTAAACCGCTGCTCATTAGCTAAACTGTGAGGTCCGGCCCGTGACCATATGTTCCGTTCCTTGCAGAAACATGTCCACTTGCATATCGATAAGATAAAAGATTCCAAAACGTTAAAGGGATATGGCCTGTGCAGATACACAGTACAGTTGCTTTCAAAAATAGTGGTCATTCTCAGGGGCCTAAATTAGCCTGCCCCACCCGATGTCTCCAACATTAAACCGCTGCTCATTAGCTAAACTGTGAGGTCCGAAATGTGACCATATGTTCCGTTCCTTGCAGAAACATGTCCACTTGCATATCGATAAGATAAAAGATTCCAAAACGTTAAAGGGATATGGCCTGTGCAGATACACAGTACAGTTGCTTTCAAAAATAGTGGTCATTCTCAGGGGCCTAAATTAGCCTGCCCCACCCGATGTCTCCAACATTAAACCGCTGCTCATTAGCTAAACTGTGAGGTCCGAAATGTGACCATATGTTCCGTTCCTTGCAGAAACATGTCCACTTGCATATCGATAAGATAAAGGTGTCCAAAACGTTAAAGGGATGTGGCCTGTGCAGATACACAGTACAGTTGCTTTCAAAAATAGTGGTAATTTTCAGGGCCTAAACTAGCCTGCCCCACCCGAAGTCTCCAACATTAAACCGCTGCTCATTAGCTAAACTGTGAGGTCCGGCCCGTGACCATATGTTCCGTTCCTTGCAGAAACATGTCCACTTGCATATCGATAAGATAAAAGATTCCAAAACGTTAAAGGGATATGGCCTGTGCAGATACACAGTACAGTTGCTTTCAAAAATAGTGGTCATTCTCAGGGGCCTAAATTAGCCTGCCCCACCCGATGTCTCCAACATTAAACCGCTGCTCATTAGCTAAACTGTGAGGTCCGAAATGTGACCATATGTTCCGTTCCTTGCAGAAACATGTCCACTTTCATATCGATAAGATAAAAGATTCCAAAACGTTAAAGGGATATGGCCTGTGCAGATACACAGTACAGTTGCTTTCAAAAATAGTGGTCATTCTCAGGGGCCTAAATTAGCCTGCCCCACCCGATGTCTCCAACATTAAACCGCTGCTCATTAGCTAAACTGTGAGGTCCGAAATGTGACCATATGTTCCGTTCCTTGCAGAAACATGTCCACTTGCATATCGATAAGATAAAGGTGTCCAAAACGTTAAAGGGATGTGGCCTGTGCAGATACACAGTACAGTTGCTTTCAAAAATAGTGGTAATTTTCAGGGCCTAAACTAGCCTGCCCCACCCGAAGTCTCCAACATTAAACCGCTGCTCATTAGCTAAACTGTGAGGTCCGGCCCGTGACCATATGTTCCGTTCCTTGCAGAAACATGTCCACTTGCATATCGATAAGATAAAAGATTCCAAAACGTTAAAGGGATATGGCCTGTGCAGATACACAGTACAGTTGCTTTCAAAAATAGTGGTCATTCTCAGGGGCCTAAATTAGCCTGCCCCACCCGATGTCTCCAACATTAAACCGCTGCTCATTAGCTAAACTGTGAGGTCCGAAATGTGACCATATGTTCCGTTCCTTGCAGAAACATGTCCACTTGCATATCGATAAGATAAAGGTGTCCAAAACGTTAAAGGGGTGTGGCCTGTGCAGATACACAGTACAGTTGCTTTCAAAAATAGTGGTAATTTTCAGGGCCTAAACTAGCCTGCCCCACCCGAAGTCTCCAACATTAAACCGCTGCTCATTAGCTAAACTGTGAGGTCCGGCCCGTGACCATATGTTCCGTTCCTTGCAGAAACATGTCCACTTGCATATCGATAAGATAAAAGATTCCAAAACGTTAAAGGGATATGGCCTGTGCAGATACACAGTACAGTTGCTTTCAAAAATAGTGGTCATTCTCAGGGGCCTAAATTAGCCTGCCCCACCCGATGTCTCCAACATTAAACCGCTGCTCATTAGCTAAACTGTGAGGTCCGAAATGTGACCATATGTTCCGTTCCTTGCAGAAACATGTCCACTTGCATATCGATAAGATAAAGGTGTCCAAAACGTTAAAGGGATGTGCCCTGTGCAGATACACAGTACAGTTGCTTTCAAAAATAGTGGTAATTTTCAGGGCCTAAACTAGCCTGCCCCACCCGAAGTCTCCAACATTAAACCGCTGCTCATTAGCTAAACTGTGAGGTCCGGCCCGTGACCATATGTTCCGTTCCTTGCAGAAACATGTCCACTTGCATATCGATAAGATAAAAGATTCCAAAACGTTAAAGGGATATGGCCTGTGCAGATACACAGTACAGTTGCTTTCAAAAATAGTGGTCATTCTCAGGGGCCTAAATTAGCATGCCCCACCCGATGTCTCCAACATTAAACCGCTGCTCATTAGCTAAACTGTGAGGTCCGAAATGTGACCATATGTTCCGTTCCTTGCAGAAACATGTCCACTTGCATATCGATAAGATAAAGGTGTCCAAAACGTTAAAGGGATGTGGCCTGTGCAGATACACAGTACAGTTGCTTTCAAAAATAGTGGTAATTTTCAGGGCCTAAACTAGCCTGCCCCACCCGAAGTCTCCAACATTAAACCGCTGCTCATTAGCTAAACTGTGAGGTCCGGCCCGTGACCATATGTTCCGTTCCTTGCAGAAACATGTCCACTTGCATATCGATAAGATAAAAGATTCCAAAACGTTAAAGGGATATGGCCTGTGCAGATACACAGTACAGTTGCTTTCAAAAATAGTGGTCATTCTCAGGGGCCTAAATTAGCCTGCCCCACCCGATGTCTCCAACATTAAACCGCTGCTCATTAGCTAAACTGTGAGGTCCGAAATGTGACCATATGTTCCGTTCCTTGCAGAAACATGTCCGCTTGCATATCGATAAGATAAAGGTGTCCAAAACGTTAAAGGGATGTGGCCTGTGCAGATACACAGTACAGTTGCTTTCAAAAATAGTGGTAATTTTCAGGGCCTAAACTAGCCTGCCCCACCCGAAGTCTCCAACATTAAACCGCTGCTCATTAGCTAAACTGTGAGGTCCGGCCCGTGACCATATGTTCCGTTCCTTGCAGAAACATGTCCACTTGTATATCGATAAGATAAAAGATTCCAAAACGTTAAAGGGATATGGCCTGTGCAGATACACAGTACAGTTGCTTTCAAAAATAGTGGTCATTCTCAGGGGCCTAAATTAGCCTGCCCCACCCGATGTCTCCAACATTAAACCGCTGCTCATTAGCTAAACTGTGAGGTCCGAAATGTGACCATATGTTCCGTTCCTTGCAGAAACATGTCCACTTGCATATCGATAAGATAAAGGTGTCCAAAACGTTAAAGGGATGTGGCCTGTGCAGATACACAGTACAGTTGCTTTCAAAAATAGTGGTAATTTTCAGGGCCTAAACTAGCCTGCCCCACCCGAAGTCTCCAACATTAAACCGCTGCTCATTAGCTAAACTGTGAGGTCCGGCCCGTGACCATATGTTCCGTTCCTTGCAGAAACATGTCCACTTGCATATCGATAAGATAAAAGATTCCAAAACGTTAAAGGGATATGGCCTGTGCAGATACACAGTACAGTTGCTTTCAAAAATAGTGGTCATTCTCAGGGGCCTAAATTAGCCTGCCCCACCCGATGTCTCCAACATTAAACCGCTGCTCATTAGCTAAACTGTGAGGTCCGAAATGTGACCATATGTTCCGTTCCTTGCAGAAACATGTCCACTTGCATATCGATAAGATAAAGGTGTCCAAAACGTTAAAGGGATGTGGCCTGTGCAGATACACAGTACAGTTGCTTTCAAAAATAGTGGTAATTTTCAGGGCCTAAACTAGCCTGCCCCACCCGAAGTCTCCAACATTAAACCGCTGCTCATTAGCTAAACTGTGAGGTCCGGCCCGTGACCATATGTTCCGTTCCTTGCAGAAACATGTCCACTTGCATATCGATAAGATAAAAGATTCCAAAACGTTAAAGGGATATGGCCTGTGCAGATACACAGTACAGTTGCTTTCAAAAATAGTGGTCATTCTCAGGGGCCTAAATTAGCCTGCCCCACCCGATGTCTCCAACATTAAACCGCTGCTCATTAGCTAAACTGTGAGGTCCGAAATGTGACCATATGTTCCGTTCCTTGCAGAAACATGTCCACTTGCATATCGATAAGATAAAGGTGTCCAAAACGTTAAAGGGATGTGGCCTGTGCAGATACACAGTACAGTTGCTTTCAAAAATAGTGGTAATTTTCAGGGCCTAAACTAGCCTGCCCCACCCGAAGTCTCCAACATTAAACCGCTGCTCATTAGCTAAACTGTGAGGTCCGGCCCGTGACCATATGTTCCGTTCCTTGCAGAAACATGTCCACTTGCATATCGATAAGATAAAAGATTCCAAAACGTTAAAGGGATATGGCCTGTGCAGATACACAGTACAGTTGCTTTCAAAAATAGTGGTCATTCTCAGGGGCCTAAATTAGCCTGCCCCACCCGATGTCTCCAACATTAAACCGCTGCTCATTAGCTAAACTGTGAGGTCCGAAATGTGACCATATGTTCCGTTCCTTGCAGAAACATGTCCACTTGCATATCGATAAGATAAAGGTGTCCAAAACGTTAAAGGGATGTGCCCTGTGCAGATACACAGTACAGTTGCTTTCAAAAATAGTGGTAATTTTCAGGGCCTAAACTAGCCTGCCCCACCCGAAGTCTCCAACATTAAACCGCTGCTCATTAGCTAAACTGTGAGGTCCGGCCCGTGACCATATGTTCCGTTCCTTGCAGAAACATGTCCACTTGCATATCGATAAGATAAAAGATTCCAAAACGTTAAAGGGATATGGCCTGTGCAGATACACAGTACAGTTGCTTTCAAAAATAGTGGTCATTCTCAGGGGCCTAAATTAGCATGCCCCACCCGATGTCTCCAACATTAAACCGCTGCTCATTAGCTAAACTGTGAGGTCCGAAATGTGACCATATGTTCCGTTCCTTGCAGAAACATGTCCACTTGCATATCGATAAGATAAAGGTGTCCAAAACGTTAAAGGGATGTGGCCTGTGCAGATACACAGTACAGTTGCTTTCAAAAATAGTGGTAATTTTCAGGGCCTAAACTAGCCTGCCCCACCCGAAGTCTCCAACATTAAACCGCTGCTCATTAGCTAAACTGTGAGGTCCGGCCCGTGACCATATGTTCCGTTCCTTGCAGAAACATGTCCACTTGCATATCGATAAGATAAAAGATTCCAAAACGTTAAAGGGATATGGCCTGTGCAGATACACAGTACAGTTGCTTTCAAAAATAGTGGTCATTCTCAGGGGCCTAAATTAGCCTGCCCCACCCGATGTCTCCAACATTAAACCGCTGCTCATTAGCTAAACTGTGAGGTCCGAAATGTGACCATATGTTCCGTTCCTTGCAGAAACATGTCCGCTTGCATATCGATAAGATAAAGGTGTCCAAAACGTTAAAGGGATGTGGCCTGTGCAGATACACAGTACAGTTGCTTTCAAAAATAGTGGTAATTTTCAGGGCCTAAACTAGCCTGCCCCACCCGAAGTCTCCAACATTAAACCGCTGCTCATTAGCTAAACTGTGAGGTCCGGCCCGTGACCATATGTTCCGTTCCTTGCAGAAACATGTCCACTTGTATATCGATAAGATAAAAGATTCCAAAACGTTAAAGGGATATGGCCTGTGCAGATACACAGTACAGTTGCTTTCAAAAATAGTGGTCATTCTCAGGGGCCTAAATTAGCCTGCCCCACCCGATGTCTCCAACATTAAACCGCTGCTCATTAGCTAAACTGTGAGGTCCGAAATGTGACCATATGTTCCGTTCCTTGCAGAAACATGTCCACTTGCATATCGATAAGATAAAGGTGTCCAAAACGTTAAAGGGATGTGGCCTGTGCAGATACACAGTACAGTTGCTTTCAAAAATAGTGGTAATTTTCAGGGCCTAAACTAGCCTGCCCCACCCGAAGTCTCCAACATTAAACCGCTGCTCATTAGCTAAACTGTGAGGTCCGGCCCGTGACCATATGTTCCGTTCCTTGCAGAAACATGTCCACTTGCATATCGATAAGATAAAAGATTCCAAAACGTTAAAGGGATATGGCCTGTGCAGATACACAGTACAGTTGCTTTCAAAAATAGTGGTCATTCTCAGGGGCCTAAATTAGCCTGCCCCACCCGATGTCTCCAACATTAAACCGCTGCTCATTAGCTAAACTGTGAGGTCCGAAATGTGACCATATGTTCCGTTCCTTGCAGAAACATGTCCACTTGCATATCGATAAGATAAAGGTGTCCAAAACGTTAAAGGGATGTGGCCTGTGCAGATACACAGTACAGTTGCTTTCAAAAATAGTGGTAATTTTCAGGGCCTAAACTAGCCTGCCCCACCCGAAGTCTCCAACATTAAACCGCTGCTCATTAGCTAAACTGTGAGGTCCGGCCCGTGACCATATGTTCCGTTCCTTGCAGAAACATGTCCACTTGCATATCGATAAGATAAAAGATTCCAAAACGTTAAAGGGATATGGCCTGTGCAGATACACAGTACAGTTGCTTTCAAAAATAGTGGTCATTCTCAGGGGCCTAAATTAGCCTGCCCCACCCGATGTCTCCAACATTAAACCGCTGCTCATTAGCTAAACTGTGAGGTCCGAAATGTGACCATATGTTCCGTTCCTTGCAGAAACATGTCCACTTGCATATCGATAAGATAAAGGTGTCCAAAACGTTAAAGGGATGTGGCCTGTGCAGATACACAGTACAGTTGCTTTCAAAAATAGTGGTAATTTTCAGGGCCTAAACTAGCCTGCCCCACCCGAAGTCTCCAACATTAAACCGCTGCTCATTAGCTAAACTGTGAGATCCGGCCCGTGACCATATGTTCCGTTCCTTGCAGAAACATGTCCACTTGCATATCGATAAGATAAAAGATTCCAAAACGTTAAAGGGATATGGCCTGTGCAGATACACAGTACAGTTGCTTTCAAAAATAGTGGTCATTCTCTGGGGCCTAAATTAGCCTGCCCCACTCGATGTCTCCAACATTAAACCGCTGCTCATTAGCTAAACTGTGAGGTCCGAAATGTGACCATATGTTCCGTTCCTTGCAGAAACATGTCCACTTGCATATCGATAAGATAAAGGTGTCCAAAACGTTAAAGGGATGTGGCCTGTGCAGATACACAGTACAGTTGCTTTCAAAAATAGTGGTCATTCTCAGGGGCCTAAATTAGCCTGCCCCACCCGATGTCTCCAACATTAAACCGCTGCTCATTAGCTAAACTGTGAGGTCCGAAATGTGACCATATGTTCCGTTCCTTGCAGAAACATGTCCACTTGCATATCGATAAGATAAAGGTGTCCAAAACGTTAAAGGGATGTGGCCTGTGCAGATACACAGTACAGTTGCTTTCAAAAATAGTGGTAATTTTCAGGGCCTAAACTAGCCTGCCCCACCCGAAGTCTCCAACATTAAACCGCTGCTCATTAGCTAAACTGTGAGGTCCGGCCCGTGACCATATGTTCCGTTCCTTGCAGAAACATGTCCACTTGCATATCGATAAGATAAAAGATTCCAAAACGTTAAAGGGATATGGCCTGTGCAGATACACAGTACAGTTGCTTTCAAAAATAGTGGTCATTCTCAGGGGCCTAAATTAGCCTGCCCCACCCGATGTCTCCAACATTAAACCGCTGCTCATTAGCTAAACTGTGAGGTCCGAAATATGACCATATGTTCCGTTCCTTGCAGAAACATGTCCACTTGCATATCGATAAGATAAAAGATTCCAAAACGTTAAAGGGATATGGCCTGTGCAGGTACACAGTACAGTTGCTTTCAAAAATAGTGGTCATTCTCAGGGGCCTAAATTAGCCTGCCCCACCCGATGTCTCCAACATTAAACCGCTGCTCATTAGCTAAACTGTGAGGTCCGAAATGTGACCATATGTTCCGTTCCTTGCAGAAACATGTCCACTTGCATATCGATAAGATAAAGGTGTCCAAAACGTTAAAGGGATGTGGCCTGTGCAGATACACAGTACAGTTGCTTTCAAAAATAGTGGTAATTTTCAGGGCCTAAACTAGCCTGCCCCACCCGAAGTCTCCAACATTAAACCGCTGCTCATTAGCTAAACTGTGAGGTCCGGCCCGTGACCATATGTTCCGTTCCTTGCAGAAACATGTCCACTTGCATATCGATAAGATAAAAGATTCCAAAACGTTAAAGGGATATGGCCTGTGCAGATACACAGTACAGTTGCTTTCAAAAATAGTGGTCATTCTCAGGGGCCTAAATTAGCCTGCCCCACCCGATGTCTCCAACATTAAACCGCTGCTCATTAGCTAAACTGTGAGGTCCGAAATGTGACCATATGTTCCGTTCCTTGCAGAAACATGTCCACTTGCATATCGATAAGATAAAGGTGTCCAAAACGTTAAAGGGATGTGGCCTGTGCAGATACACAGTACAGTTGCTTTCAAAAATAGTGGTAATTTTCAGGGCCTAAACTAGCCTGCCCCACCCGAAGTCTCCAACATTAAACCGCTGCTCATTAGCTAAACTGTGAGGTCCGGCCCGTGACCATATGTTCCGTTCCTTGCAGAAACATGTCCACTTGCATATCGATAAGATAAAAGATTCCAAAACGTTAAAGGGATATGGCCTGTGCAGATACACAGTACAGTTGCTTTCAAAAATAGTGGTCATTCTCAGGGGCCTAAATTAGCCTGCCCCACCCGATGTCTCCAACATTAAACCGCTGCTCATTAGCTAAACTGTGAGGTCCGAAATGTGACCATATGTTCCGTTCCTTGCAGAAACATGTCCACTTGCATATCGATAAGATAAAGGTGTCCAAAACGTTAAAGGGATGTGGCCTGTGCAGATACACAGTACAGTTGCTTTCAAAAATAGTGGTAATTTTCAGGGCCTAAACTAGCCTGCCCCACCCGAAGTCTCCAACATTAAACCGCTGCTCATTAGCTAAACTGTGAGGTCCGGCCCGTGACCATATGTTCCGTTCCTTGCAGAAACATGTCCACTTGCATATCGATAAGATAAAAGATTCCAAAACGTTAAAGGGATATGGCCTGTGCAGATACACAGTACAGTTGCTTTCAAAAATAGTGGTCATTCTCAGGGGCCTAAATTAGCCTGCCCCACCCGATGTCTCCAACATTAAACCGCTGCTCATTAGCTAAACTGTGAGGTCCGAAATGTGACCATATGTTCCGTTCCTTGCAGAAACATGTCCACTTGCATATCGATAAGATAAAGGTGTCCAAAACGTTAAAGGGATGTGGCCTGTGCAGATACACAGTACAGTTGCTTTCAAAAATAGTGGTAATTTTCAGGGCCTAAACTAGCCTGCCCCACCCGAAGTCTCCAACATTAAACCGCTGCTCATTAGCTAAACTGTGAGGTCCGGCCCGTGACCATATGTTCCGTTCCTTGCAGAAACATGTCCACTTGCATATCGATAAGATAAAAGATTCCAAAACGTTAAAGGGATATGGCCTGTGCAGATACACAGTACAGTTGCTTTCAAAAATAGTGGTCATTCTCAGGGGCCTAAATTAGCCTGCCCCACTCGATGTCTCCAACATTAAACCGCTGCTCATTAGCTAAACTGTGAGGTCCGAAATGTGACCATATGTTCCGTTCCTTGCAGAAACATGTCCACTTGCATATCGATAAGATAAAGGTGTCCAAAACGTTAAAGGGATGTGGCCTGTGCAGATACACAGTACAGTTGCTTTCAAAAATAGTGGTCATTCTCAGGGGCCTAAATTAGCCTGCCCCACCCGATGTCTCCAACATTAAACCGCTGCTCATTAGCTAAACTGTGAGGTCCGAAATGTGACCATATGTTCCGTTCCTTGCAGAAACATGTCCACTTGCATATCGATAAGATAAAGGTGTCCAAAACGTTAAAGGGATGTGGCCTGTGCAGATACACAGTACAGTTGCTTTCAAAAATAGTGGTAATTTTCAGGGCCTAAACTAGCCTGCCCCACCCGAAGTCTCCAACATTAAACCGCTGCTCATTAGCTAAACTGTGAGGTCCGGCCCGTGACCATATGTTCCGTTCCTTGCAGAAACATGTCCACTTGCATATCGATAAGATAAAAGATTCCAAAACGTTAAAGGGATATGGCCTGTGCAGATACACAGTACAGTTGCTTTCAAAAATAGTGGTCATTCTCAGGGGCCTAAATTAGCCTGCCCCACCCGATGTCTCCAACATTAAACCGCTGCTCATTAGCTAAACTGTGAGGTCCGAAATGTGACCATATGTTCAGTTCCTTGCAGAAACATGTCCACTTGCATATCGATAAGATAAAGGTGTCCAAAACGTTAAAGGGATGTGGCCTGTGCAGATACACAGTACAGTTGCTTTCAAAAATAGTGGTAATTTTCAGGGCCTAAACTAGCCTGCCCCACCCGAAGTCTCCAACATTAAACCGCTGCTCATTAGCTAAACTGTGAGGTCCGGCCCGTGACCATATGTTCCGTTCCTTGCAGAAACATGTCCACTTGCATATCGATAAGATAAAAGATTCCAAAACGTTAAAGGGATATGGCCTGTGCAGATACACAGTACAGTTGCTTTCAAAAATAGTGGTCATTCTCAGGGGCCTAAATTAGCCTGCCCCACCCGATGTCTCCAACATTAAACCGCTGCTCATTAGCTAAACTGTGAGGTCCGAAATGTGACCATATGTTCCGTTCCTTGCAGAAACATGTCCACTTGCATATCGATAAGATAAAGGTGTCCAAAACGTTAAAGGGATGTGGCCTGTGCAGATACACAGTACAGTTGCTTTCAAAAATAGTGGTAATTTTCAGGGCCTAAACTAGCCTGCCCCACCCGAAGTCTCCAACATTAAACCGCTGCTCATTAGCTAAACTGTGAGGTCCGGCCCGTGACCATATGTTCCGTTCCTTGCAGAAACATGTCCACTTGCATATCGATAAGATAAAAGATTCCAAAACGTTAAAGGGATATGGCCTGTGCAGATACACAGTACAGTTGCTTTCAAAAATAGTGGTCATTCTCAGGGGCCTAAATTAGCCTGCCCCACCCGATGTCTCCAACATTAAACCGCTGCTCATTAGCTAAACTGTGAGGTCCGAAATGTGACCATATGTTCCGTTCCTTGCAGAAACATGTCCACTTGCATATCGATAAGATAAAGGTGTCCAAAACGTTAAAGGGATGTGGCCTGTGCAGATACACAGTACAGTTGCTTTCAAAAATAGTGGTAATTTTCAGGGCCTAAACTAGCCTGCCCCACCCGAAGTCTCCAACATTAAACCGCTGCTCATTAGCTAAACTGTGAGGTCCGGCCCGTGACCATATGTTCCGTTCCTTGCAGAAACATGTCCACTTGCATATCGATAAGATAAAAGATTCCAAAACGTTAAAGGGATATGGCCTGTGCAGATACACAGTACAGTTGCTTTCAAAAATAGTGGTCATTCTCAGGGGCCTAAATTAGCCTGCCCCACCGATGTCTCCAACATTAAACCGCTGCTCATTAGCTAAACTGTGAGGTCCGAAATGTGACCATATGTTCCGTTCCTTGCAGAAACATGTCCACTTGCATATCGATAAGATAAAGGTGTCCAAAACGTTAAAGGGATGTGGCCTGTGCAGATACACAGTACAGTTGCTTTCAAAAATAGTGGTAATTTTCAGGGCCTAAACTAGCCTGCCCCACCCGAAGTCTCCAACATTAAACCGCTGCTCATTAGCTAAACTGTGAGGTCCGGCCCGTGACCATATGTTCCGTTCCTTGCAGAAACATGTCCACTTGCATATCGATAAGATAAAAGATTCCAAAACGTTAAAGGGATATGGCCTGTGCAGATACACAGTACAGTTGCTTTCAAAAATAGTGGTCATTCTCAGGGGCCTAAACTAGCCTGCCCCACCCGATGTCTCCAACATTAAACCGCTGCTCATTAGCTAAACTGTGAGGTCCGAAATGTGACCATATGTTCCGTTCCTTGCAGAAACATGTCCACTTGCATATCGATAAGATAAAGGTGTCCAAAACGTTAAAGGGATGTGGCCTGTGCAGATACACAGTACAGTTGCTTTCAAAAATAGTGGTAATTTTCAGGGCCTAAACTAGCCTGCCCCATCCGAAGTCTCCAACATTAAACCGCTGCTCATTAGCTAAACTGTGAGGTCCGGCCCGTGACCATATGTTCCGTTCCTTGCAGAAACATGTCCACTTGCATATCGATAAGATAAAAGATTCCAAAACGTTAAAGGGATATGGCCTGTGCAGATACACAGTACAGTTTGCTTTCAAAAATAGTGGTCATTCTCAGGGGCCTAAATTAGCCTGCCCCACCCGATGTCTCCAACATTAAACCGCTGCTCATTAGCTAAACTGTGAGGTCCGAAATGTGACCATATGTTCCGTTCCTTGCAGAAACATGTCCACTTGCATATCGATAAGATAAAGGTGTCCAAAACGTTAAAGGGATGTGGCCTGTGCAGATACACAGTACAGTTGCTTTCAAAAATAGTGGTAATTTTCAGGGCCTAAACTAGCCTGCCCCACCCGAAGTCTCCAACATTAAACCGCTGCTCATTAGCTAAACTGTGAGGTCCGGCCCGTGACCATATGTTCCGTTCCTTGCAGATACATGTCCACTTGCATATCGATAAGATAAAAGATTCCAAAACGTTAAAGGGATATGGCCTGTGCAGATACACAGTACAGTTGCTTTCAAAAATAGTGGTCATTCTCAGGGGCCTAAATTAGCCTGCCCCACCCGATGTCTCCAACATTAAACCGATGCTCATTAGCTAAACTGTGAGGTCCGAAATGTGACCATATGTTCCGTTCCTTGCAGAAACATGTCCACTTGCATATCGATAAGATAAAGGTGTCCAAAACGTTAAAGGGATGTGGCCTGTGCAGATACACAGTACAGTTGCTTTCAAAAATAGTGGTAATTTTCAGGGCCTAAACTAGCCTGCCCCACCCGAAGTCTCCAACATTAAACCGCTGCTCATTAGCTAAACTGTGAGGTCCGGCCCGTGACCATATGTTCCGTTCCTTGCAGAAACATGTCCACTTGCATATCGATAAGATAAAAGATTCCAAAACGTTAAAGGGATATGGCCTGTGCAGATACACAGTACAGTTGCTTTCAAAAATAGTGGTCATTCTCAGGGGCCTAAATTAGCCTGCCCCACCCGATGTCTCCAACATTAAACCGCTGCTCATTAGCTAAACTGTGAGGTCCGAAATGTGACCATATGTTCCGTTCCTTGCAGAAACATGTCCACTTGCATATCGATAAGATAAAGGTGTCCAAAACGTTAAAGGGATGTGGCCTGAGCAGATACACAGTACAGTTGCTTTCGAAAATAGTGGTAATTTTCAGGGCCTAAACTAGCCTGCCCCACCCGAAGTCTCCAACATTAAACCGCTGCTCATTAGCTAAACTGTGAGGTCCGGCCCGTGACCATATGTTCCGTTCCTTGCAGAAACATGTCCACTTGCATATCGATAAGATAAAAGATTCCAAAACGTTAAAGGGATATGGCCTGTGCAGATACACAGTACAGTTGCTTTCAAAAATAGTGGTCATTCTCAGGCGCCTAAATTAGCCTGCCCCACCCGATATCTCCAACATTAAACCGCTGCTCATTAGCTAAACTGTGAGGTCCGAAATGTGACCATATGTTCCGTTCCTTGCAGAAACATGTCCACTTGCATATCGATAAGATAAAAGATTCCAAAACGTTAAAGGGATATGGCCTGTGCAGATACACAGTACAGTTGCTTTCAAAAATAGTGGTCATTCTCAGGGGCCTAAATTAGCCTGCCCCACCCGATGTCTCCAACATTAAACCGCTGCTCATTAGCTAAACTGTGAGGTCCGAAATGTGACCATATGTTCCGTTCCTTGCAGAAACATGTCCACTTGCATATCGATAAGATAAAGGTGTCCAAAACGTTAAAGGGATGTGGCCTGTGCAGATACACAGTACAGTTGCTTTCAAAAATAGTGGTAATTTTCAGGGCCTAAATTAGCCTGCCCCACCCGAAGTCTCCAACATTAAACCGCTGCTCATTAGCTAAACTGTGAGGTCCGGCCCGTGACCATATGTTCCGTTCCTTGCAGAAACATGTCCACTTGCATATCGATAAGATAAAAGATTCCAAAACGTTAAAGGGATATGGCCTGTGCAGATACACAGTACAGTTGCTTTCAAAAATAGTGGTCATTCTCAGGGGCCTAAATTAGCCTGCCCCACCCGATGTCTCCAACATTAAACCGCTGCTCATTAGCTAAACTGTGAGGTCCGAAATGTGACCATATGTTCCGTTCCTTGCAGAAACATGTCCACTTGCATATCGATAAGATAAAGGTGTCCAAAACGTTAAAGGGATGTGGCCTGTGCAGATACACAGTACAGTTGCTTTCAAAAATAGTGGTAATTTTCAGGGCCTAAACTAGCCTGCCCCACCCGAAGTCTCCAACATTAAACCGCTGCTCATTAGCTAAACTGTGAGGTCCGGCCCGTGACCATATGTTCCGTTCCTTGCAGAAACATGTCCACTTGCATATCGATAAGATAAAAGATTCCAAAACGTTAAAGGGATATGGCCTGTGCAGATACACAGTACAGTTGCTTTCAAAAATAGTGGTCATTCTCAGGGGCCTAAATTAGCCTGCCCCACCCGATGTCTCCAACATTAAACCGCTGCTCATTAGCTAAACTGTGAGGTCCGAAATGTGACCATATGTTCCGTTCCTTGCAGAAACATGTCCACTTGCATATCGATAAGATAAAAGATTCCAAAACGTTAAAGGGATATGGCCTGTGCAGATACACAGTACAGTTGCTTTCAAAAATAGTGGTCATTCTCAGGGGCCTAAATTAGCCTGCCCCACCCGATGTCTCCAACATTAAACCGCTGCTCATTAGCTAAACTGTGAGGTCCGAAATGTGACCATATGTTCCGTTCCTTGCAGAAACATGTCCACTTGCATATCGATAAGATAAAGGTGTCCAAAACGTTAAAGGGATGTGGCCTGTGCAGATACACAGTACAGTTGCTTTCAAAAATAGTGGTAATTTTCAGGGCCTAAACTAGCCTGCCCCACCCGAAGTCTCCAACATTAAACCGCTGCTCATTAGCTAAACTGTGAGGTCCGGCCGGTGACCATATGTTCCGTTCCTTGCAGAAACATGTCCACTTGCATATCGATAAGATAAAAGATTCCAAAACGTTAAAGGGATATGGCCTGTGCAGATACACAGTACAGTTGCTTTCAAAAATAGTGGTCATTCTCAGGGGCCTAAATTAGCCTGCCCCACCCGATGTCTCCAACATTAAACCGCTGCTCATTAGCTAAACTGTGAGGTCCGAAATGTGACCATATGTTCCGTTCCTTGCAGAAACATGTCCACTTGCATATCGATAAGATAAAGGTGTCCAAAACGTTAAAGGGATGTGGCCTGTGCAGATACACAGTACAGTTGCTTTCAAAAATAGTGGTAATTTTCAGGGCCTAAACTAGCCTGCCCCACCCGAAGTCTCCAACATTAAACCGCTGCTCATTAGCTAAACTGTGAGGTCCGGCCCGTGACCATATGTTCCGGTCCTTGCAGAAACATGTCCACTTGCATATCGATAAGATAAAAGATTCCAAAACGTTAAAGGGATATGGCCTGTGCAGATACACAGTACAGTTGCTTTCAAAAATAGTGGTCATTCTCAGGGGCCTAAATTAGCCTGCCCCACCCGATGTCTCCAACATTAAACCGCTACTCATTAGCTAAACTGTGAGGTCCGAAATGTGACCATATGTTCCGTTCCTTGCAGAAACATGTCCACTTGCATATCGATAAGATAAAGGTGTCCAAAACGTTAAAGGGATGTGGCCTGTGCAGATACACAGTACAGTTGCTTTCAAAAATAGTGGTAATTTTCAGGGCCTAAACTAGCCTGCCCCACCCGAAGTCTCCAACATTAAACCGCTGCTCATTAGCTAAACTGTGAGGTCCGGCCCGTGACCATATGTTCCGTTCCTTGCAGAAACATGTCCACTTGCATATCGATAAGATAAAAAATTCCAAAACGTTAAAGGGATATGGCCTGTGCAGATACACAGTACAGTTGCTTTCAAAAATAGTGGTCATTCTCAGGGGCCTAAATTAGCCTGCCCCACCCGATGTCTCCAACATTAAACCGCTGCTCATTAGCTAAACTGTGAGGTCCGAAATGTGACCATATGTTCCGTTCCTTGCAGAAACATGTCCACTTGCATATCGATAAGATAAAAGATTCCAAAACGTTAAAGGGATATGGCCTGTGCAGATACACAGTACAGTTGCTTTCAAAAATAGTGGTCATTCTCAGGGGCCTAAATTAGCCTGCCCCACCCGATGTCTCCAACATTAAACCGCTGCTCATTATCTAAACTGTGAGGTCCGAAATGTGACCATATGTTCCGTTCCTTGCAGAAACATGTCCACTTGCATATCGATAAGATAAAGGTGTCCAAAACGTTAAAGGGATGTGGCCTGTGCAGATACACAGTACAGTTGCTTTCAAAAATAGTGGTAATTTTCAGGGCCTAAACTAGCCTGCCCCACCCGAAGTCTCCAACATTAAACCGCTGCTCATTAGCTAAACTGTGAGGTCCGGCCCGTGACCATATGTTCCGTTCCTTGCAGAAACATGTCCACTTGCATATCGATAAGATAAAAGATTCCAAAACGTTAAAGGGATATGGCCTGTGCAGATACACAGTACAGTTGCTTTCAAAAATAGTGGTCATTCTCAGGGGCCTAAATTAGCCTGCCCCCACCCGATGTCTCCAACATTAAACCGCTGCTCATTAGCTAAACTGTGAGGTCCGAAATGTGACCATATGTTCCGTTCCTTGCAGAAACATGTCCACTTGCATATCGATAAGATAAAGGTGTCCAAAACGTTAAAGGGATGTGGCCTGTGCAGATACACAGTACAGTTGCTTTCAAAAATAGTGGTATTTTTCAGGGCCTAAACTAGCCTGCCCCACCCGAAGTCTCCAACATTAAACCGCTGCTCATTAGCTAAACTGTGAGGTCCGGCCCGTGACCATATGTTCCGTTCCTTGCAGAAACATGTCCACTTGCATATCGATAAGATAAAAGATTCCAAAACGTTAAAGGGATATGGCCTGTGCAGATACACAGTACAGTTGCTTTCAAAAATAGTGGTCATTCTCAGGGGCCTAAATTAGCCTGCCCCACCCGATGTCTCCAACATTAAACCGCTGCTCATTAGCTAAACTGTGAGGTCCGAAATGTGACCATATGTTCCGTTCCTTGCAGAAACATGTCCACTTGCATATCGATAAGATAAAGGTGTCCAAAACGTTAAAGGGATGTGGCCTGTGCAGATACACAGTACAGTTGCTTTCAAAAATAGTGGTAATTTCAGGGCCTAAACTAGCCTGCCCCACCCGAAGTCTCCAACATTAAACCGCTGCTCATTAGCTAAACTGTGAGGTCCGGCCCGTGACCATATGTTCCGTTCCTTGCAGAAACATGTCCACTTGCATATCGATAAGATAAAAGATTCCAAAACGTTAAAGGGATATGGCCTGTGCAGATACACAGTACAGTTGCTTTCAAAAATAGTGGTCATTCTCAGGGGCCTAAATTAGCCTGCCCCACCCGATGTCTCCAACATTAAACCGCTGCTCATTAGCTAAACTGTGAGGTCCGAAATGTGACCATATGTTCCGTTCCTTGCAGAAACATGTCCACTTGCATATCGATAAGATAAAAGATTCCAAAACGTTAAAGGGATATGGCCTGTGCAGATACACAGTACAGTTGCTTTCAAAAATAGTGGTCATTCTCAGGGGCCTAAATTAGTCTGCCCCACCCGATGTCTCCAACATTAAACCGCTGCTCATTAGCTAAACTGTGAGGTCCGAAATGTGACCATATGTTCCGTTCCTTGCAGAAACATGTCCACTTGCATATCGATAAGATAAAAGATTCCAAAACGTTAAAGGGATATGGCCTGTGCAGATACACAGTACAGTTGCTTTCAAAAATAGTGGTCATTCTCAGGGGCCTAAATTAGCCTGCCCCACCCGATGTCTCCAACATTAAACCGCTGCTCATTAGCTAAACTGTGAGGTCCGAAATGTGACCATATGTTCCGTTCCTTGCAGAAACATGTCCACTTGCATATCGATAAGATAAAGGTGTCCAAAACGTTAAAGGGATGTGGCCTGTGCAGATACACAGTACAGTTGCTTTCAAAAATAGTGGTAATTTTCAGGGCCTAAACTAGACTGCCCCACCCGAAGTCTCCAACATTAAACCGCTGCTCATTAGCTAAACTGTGAGGTCCGGCCCGTGACCATATGTTCCGTTCCTTGCAGAAACATGTCCACTTGCATATCGATAAGATAAAAGATTCCAAAACGTTAAAGGGATATGGCCTGTGCAGATACACAGTACAGTTGCTTTCAAAAATAGTGGTCATTCTCAGGGGCCTAAATTAGCCTGCCCCCACCCGATGTCTCCAACATTAAACCGCTGCTCATTAGCTAAACTGTGAGGTCCGAAATGTGACCATATGTTCCGTTCCTTGCAGAAACATGTCCACTTGCATATCGATAAGATAAAGGTGTCCAAAACGTTAAAGGGATGTGGCCTGTGCAGATACACAGTACAGTTGCTTTCAAAAATAGTGGTAATTTTCAGGGCCTAAACTAGCCTGCCCCACCCGAAGTCTCCAACATTAAACCGCTGCTCATTAGCTAAACTGTGAGGTCCGGCCCGTGACCATATGTTCCGTTCCTTGCAGAAACATGTCCACTTGCATATCGATAAGATAAAAGATTCCAAAACGTTAAAGGGATATGGCCTGTGCAGATACACAGTACAGTTGCTTTCAAAAATAGTGGTCATTCTCAGGGGCCTAAATTAGCCTGCCCCACCCGATGTCTCCAACATTAAACCGCTGCTCATTAGCTAAACTGTGAGGTCCGAAATGTGACCATATGTTCCGTTCATGGCAGAAACATGTCCACTTGCATATCGATAAGATAAAGGTGTCCAAAACGTTAAAGGGATGTGGCCTGTGCAGATACACAGTACAGTTGCTTTCAAAAATAGTGGTAATTTTCAGGGCCTAAACTAGCCTGCCCCACCCGAAGTCTCCAACATTAAACCGCTGCTCATTAGCTAAACTGTGAGGTCCGGCCCGTGACCATATGTTCCGTTCCTTGCAGAAACATGTCCACTTGCATATCGATAAGATAAAAGATTCCAAAACGTTAAAGGGATATGGCCTGTGCAGATACACAGTACAGTTGCTTTCAAAAATAGTGGTCATTCTCAGGGGCCTAAATTAGCCTGCCCCACCCGATGTCTCCAACATTAAACCGCTGCTCATTAGCTAAACTGTGAGGTCCGAAATGTGACCATATGTTCCGTTCCTTGCAGAAACATGTCCACTTGCATATCGATAAGATAAAAGATTCCAAAACGTTAAAGGGATATGGCCTGTGCAGATACACAGTACAGTTGCTTTCAAAAATAGTGGTCATTCTCAGGGGCCTAAATTAGCCTGCCCCACCCGATGTCTCCAACATTAAACCGCTGCTCATTAGCTAAACTGTGAGGTCCGAAATGTGACCATATGTTCCGTTCCTTGCAGAAACATGTCCACTTGCATATCGATAAGATAAAGGTGTCCAAAACGTTAAAGGGATGTGGCCTGTGCAGATACACAGTACAGTTGCTTTCAAAAATAGTGGTAATTTTCAGGGCCTAAACTAGCCTGCCCCACCCGAAGTCTCCAACATTAAACCGCTGCTCATTAGCTAAACTGTGAGGTCCGGCCCGTGACCATATGTTCCGTTCCTTGCAGAAACATGTCCACTTGCATATCGATAAGATAAAAGATTCCAAAACGTTAAAGGGATATGGCCTGTGCAGATACACAGTACAGTTGCTTTCAAAAATAGTGGTCATTCTCAGGGGCCTAAATTAGCCTGCCCCACCCGATGTCTCCAACATTAAACCGCTGATCATTAGCTAAACTGTGAGGTCCGAAATGTGACCATATGTTCCGTTCCTTGCAGAAACATGTCCACTTGCATATCGATAAGATAAAAGATTCCAAAACGTTAAAGGGATATGGCCTGTGCAGATACACAGTACAGTTGCTTTCAAAAATAGTGGTCATTCTCAGGGGCCTAAATTAGTCTGCCCCACCCGATGTCTCCAACATTAAACCGCTGCTCATTAGCTAAACTGTGAGGTCCGAAATGTGACCATATGTTCCGTTCCTTGCAGAAACATGTCCACTTGCATATCGATAAGATAAAGGTGTCCAAAACGTTAAAGGGATGTGGCCTGTGCAGATACACAGTACAGTTGCTTTCAAAAATAGTGGTAATTTTCAGGGCCTAAACTAGCCTGCCCCACCCGAAGTCTCCAACATTAAACCGCTGCTCATTAGCTAAACTGTGAGGTCCGGCCGGTGACCATATGTTCCGTTCCTTGCAGAAACATGTCCACTTGCATATCGATAAGATAAAAGATTCCAAAACGTTAAAGGGATATGGCCTGTGCAGATACACAGTACAGTTGCTTTAAAAAATAGTGGTCATTCTCAGGGGCCTAAATTAGCCTGCCCCACCCGATGTCTCCAACATTAAACCGCTGCTCATTAGCTAAACTGTGAGGTCCGAAATGTGACCATATGTTCCGTTCCTTGCAGAAACATGTCCACTTGCATATCGATAAGATAAAGGTGTCCAAAACGTTAAAGGGATGTGGCCTGTGCAGATACACAGTACAGTTGCTTTCAAAAATAGTGGTAATTTTCAGGGCCTAAACTAGCCTGCCCCACCCGAAGTCTCCAACATTAAACCGCTGCTCATTAGCTAAACTGTGAGGTCCGGCCCGTGACCATATGTTCCGGTCCTTGCAGAAACATGTCCACTTGCATATCGATAAGATAAAAGATTCCAAAACGTTAAAGGGATATGGCCTGTGCAGATACACAGTACAGTTGCTTTCAAAAATAGTGGTCATTCTCAGGGGCCTAAATTAGCCTGCCCCACCCGATGTCTCCAACATTAAACCGCTACTCATTAGCTAAACTGTGAGGTCCGAAATGTGACCATATGTTCCGTTCCTTGCAGAAACATGTCCACTTGCATATCGATAAGATAAAGGTGTCCAAAACGTTAAAGGGATGTGGCCTGTGCAGATACACAGTACAGTTGCTTTCAAAAATAGTGGTAATTTTCAGGGCCTAAACTAGCCTGCCCCACCCGAAGTCTCCAACATTAAACCGCTGCTCATTAGCTAAACTGTGAGGTCCGGCCCGTGACCATATGTTCCGTTCCTTGCAGAAACATGTCCACTTGCATATCGATAAGATAAAAGATTCCAAAACGTTAAAGGGATATGGCCTGTGCAGATACACAGTACAGTTGCTTTCAAAAATAGTGGTCATTCTCAGGGGCCTAAATTAGCCTGCCCCACCCGATGTCTCCAACATTAAACCGCTGCTCATTAGCTAAACTGTGAGGTCCGAAATGTGACCATATGTTCCGTTCCTTGCAGAAACATGTCCACTTGCATATCGATAAGATAAAAGATTCCAAAACGTTAAAGGGATATGGCCTGTGCAGATACACAGTACAGTTGCTTTCAAAAATAGTGGTCATTCTCAGGGGCCTAAATTAGCCTGCCCCACCCGATGTCTCCAACATTAAACCGCTGCTCATTATCTAAACTGTTAGGTCCGAAATGTGACCATATGTTCCGTTCCTTGCAGAAACATGTCCACTTGCATATCGATAAGATAAAGGTGTCCAAAACGTTAAAGGGATGTGGCCTGTGCAGATACACAGTACAGTTGCTTTCAAAAATAGTGGTAATTTTCAGGGCCTAAACTAGCCTGCCCCACCCGAAGTCTCCAACATTAAACCGCTGCTCATTAGCTAAACTGTGAGGTCCGGCCCGTGACCATATGTTCCGTTCCTTGCAGAAACATGTCCACTTGCATATCGATAAGATAAAAGATTCCAAAACGTTAAAGGGATATGGCCTGTGCAGATACACAGTACAGTTGCTTTCAAAAATAGTGGTCATTCTCAGGGGCCTAAATTAGCCTGCCCCCACCCGATGTCTCCAACATTAAACCGCTGCTCATTAGCTAAACTGTGAGGTCCGAAATGTGACCATATGTTCCGTTCCTTGCAGAAACATGTCCACTTGCATATCGATAAGATAAAGGTGTCCAAAACGTTAAAGGGATGTGGCCTGTGCAGATACACAGTACAGTTGCTTTCAAAAATAGTGGTATTTTTCAGGGCCTAAACTAGCCTGCCCCACCCGAAGTCTCCAACATTAAACCGCTGCTCATTAGCTAAACTGTGAGGTCCGGCCCGTGACCATATGTTCCGTTCCTTGCAGAAAAATGTCCACTTGCATATCGATAAGATAAAAGATTCCAAAACGTTAAAGGGATATGGCCTGTGCAGATACACAGTACAGTTGCTTTCAAAAATAGTGGTCATTCTCAGGGGCCTAAATTAGCCTGCCCCACCCGATGTCTCCAACATTAAACCGCTGCTCATTAGCTAAACTGTGAGGTCCGAAATGTGACCATATGTTCCGTTCCTTGCAGAAACATGTCCACTTGCATATCGATAAGATAAAGGTGTCCAAAACGTTAAAGGGATGTGGCCTGTGCAGATACACAGTACAGTTGCTTTCAAAAATAGTGGTAATTTCAGGGCCTAAACTAGCCTGCCCCACCCGAAGTCTCCAACATTAAACCGCTGCTCATTAGCTAAACTGTGAGGTCCGGCCCGTGACCATATGTTCCGTTCCTTGCAGAAACATGTCCACTTGCATATCGATAAGATAAAAGATTCCAAAACGTTAAAGGGATATGGCCTGTGCAGATACACAGTACAGTTGCTTTCAAAAATAGTGGTCATTCTCAGGGGCCTAAATTAGCCTGCCCCACCCGATGTCTCCAACATTAAACCGCTGCTCATTAGCTAAACTGTGAGGTCCGAAATGTGACCATATGTTCCGTTCCTTGCAGAAACATGTCCACTTGCATATCGATAAGATAAAAGATTCCAAAACGTTAAAGGGATATGGCCTGTGCAGATACACAGTACAGTTGCTTTCAAAAATAGTGGTCATTCTCAGGGGCCTAAATTAGTCTGCCCCACCCGATGTCTCCAACATTAAACCGCTGCTCATTAGCTAAACTGTGAGGTCCGAAATGTGACCATATGTTCCGTTCCTTGCAGAAACATGTCCACTTGCATATCGATAAGATAAAAGATTCCAAAACGTTAAAGGGATATGGCCTGTGCAGATACACAGTACAGTTGCTTTCAAAAATAGTGGTCATTCTCAGGGGCCTAAATTAGCCTGCCCCACCCGATGTCTCCAACATTAAACCGCTGCTCATTAGCTAAACTGTGAGGTCCGAAATGTGACCATATGTTCCGTTCCTTGCAGAAACATGTCCACTTGCATATCGATAAGATAAAGGTGTCCAAAACGTTAAAGGGATGTGGCCTGTGCAGATACACAGTACAGTTGCTTTCAAAAATAGTGGTAATTTTCAGGGCCTAAACTAGACTGCCCCACCCGAAGTCTCCAACATTAAACCGCTGCTCATTAGCTAAACTGTGAGGTCCGGCCCGTGACCATATGTTCCGTTCCTTGCAGAAACATGTCCACTTGCATATCGATAAGATAAAAGATTCCAAAACGTTAAAGGGATATGGCCTGTGCAGATACACAGTACAGTTGCTTTCAAAAATAGTGGTCATTATCAGGGGCCTAAATTAGCCTGCCCCCACCCGATGTCTCCAACATTAAACCGCTGCTCATTAGCTAAACTGTGAGGTCCGAAATGTGACCATATGTTCCGTTCCTTGCAGAAACATGTCCACTTGCATATCGATAAGATAAAGGTGTCCAAAACGTTAAAGGGATGTGGCCTGTGCAGATACACAGTACAGTTGCTTTCAAAAATAGTGGTAATTTTCAGGGCCTAAACTAGCCTGCCCCACCCGAAGTCTCCAACATTAAACCGCTGCTCATTAGCTAAACTGTGAGGTCCGGCCCGTGACCATATGTTCCGTTCCTTGCAGAAACATGTCCACTTGCATATCGATAAGATAAAAGATTCCAAAACGTTAAAGGGATATGGCCTGTGCAGATACACAGTACAGTTGCTTTCAAAAATAGTGGTCATTCTCAGGGGCCTAAATTAGCCTGCCCCACCCGATGTCTCCAACATTAAACCGCTGCTCATTAGCTAAACTGTGAGGTCCGAAATGTGACCATATGTTCCTTTCATGGCAGAAACATGTCCACTTGCATATCGATAAGATAAAGGTGTCCAAAACGTTAAAGGGATGTGGCCTGTGCAGATACACAGTACAGTTGCTTTCAAAAATAGTGGTAATTTTCAGGGCCTAAACTAGCCTGCCCCACCCGAAGTCTCCAACATTAAACCGCTGCTCATTAGCTAAACTGTGAGGTCCGGCCCGTGACCATATGTTCCGTTCCTTGCAGAAACATGTCCACTTGCATATCGATAAGATAAAAGATTCCAAAACGTTAAAGGGATATGGCCTGTGCAGATACACAGTACAGTTGCTTTCAAAAATAGTGGTCATTCTCAGGGGCCTAAATTAGCCTGCCCCACCCGATGTCTCCAACATTAAACCGCTGCTCATTAGCTAAACTGTGAGGTCCGAAATGTGACCATATGTTCCGTTCCTTGCAGAAACATGTCCACTTGCATATCGATAAGATAAAAGATTCCAAAACGTTAAAGGGATATGGCCTGTGCAGATACACAGTACAGTTGCTTTCAAAAATAGTGGTCATTCTCAGGGGCCTAAATTAGCCTGCCCCACCCGATGTCTCCAACATTAAACCGCTGCTCATTAGCTAAACTGTGAGGTCCGAAATGTGACCATATGTTCCGTTCCTTGCAGAAACATGTCCACTTGCATATCGATAAGATAAAGGTGTCCAAAACGTTAAAGGGATGTGGCCTGTGCAGATACACAGTACAGTTGCTTTCAAAAATAGTGGTAATTTTCAGGGCCTAAACTAGCCTGCCCCACCCGAAGTCTCCAACATTAAACCGCTGCTCATTAGCTAAACTGTGAGGTCCGGCCCGTGACCATATGTTCCGTTCCTTGCAGAAACATGTCCACTTGCATATCGATAAGATAAAAGATTCCAAAACGTTAAAGGGATATGGCCTGTGCAGATACACAGTACAGTTGCTTTCAAAAATAGTGGTCATTCTCAGGGGCCTAAATTAGCCTGCCCCACCCGATGTCTCCAACATTAAACCGCTGATCATTAGCTAAACTGTGAGGTCCGAAATGTGACCATATGTTCCGTTCCTTGCAGAAACATGTCCACTTGCATATCGATAAGATAAAAGATTCCAAAACGTTAAAGGGATATGGCCTGTGCAGATACACAGTACAGTTGCTTTCAAAAATAGTGGTCATTCTCAGGGGCCTAAATTAGCCTGCCCCACCCGATGTCTCCAACATTAAACCGCTGCTCATTAGCTAAACTGTGAGGTCCGAAATGTGACCATATGTTCCGTTCCTTGCAGAAACATGTCCACTTGCATATCGATAAGATAAAGGTGTCCAAAACGTTAAAGGGATGTGGCCTGTGCAGATACACAGTACAGTTGCTTTCAAAAATAGTGGTAATTTTCAGGGCCTAAACAAGCCTGCCCCACCCGAAGTCTCCAACATTAAACCGCTGCTCATTAGCTAAACTGTGAGGTCCGACCCGTGACCATATGTTCCGTTCCTTGCAGAAACATGTCCACTTGCATATCGATAAGATAAAAGATTCCAAAACGTTAAAGGGATATGGCCTGTGCAGATACACAGTACAGTTGCTTTCAAAAATAGTGGTCATTCTCAGGGGCCTAAATTAGCCTGCCCCACCCGATGTCTCCAACATTAAACCGCTGCTCATTAGCTAAACTGTGAGGTCCGAAATGTGACCATATGTTCCGTTCCTTGCAGAAACATGTCCACTTGCATATCGATAAGATAAAAGATTCCAAAACGTTAAAGGGATATGGCCTGTGCAGATACACAGTACAGTTGCTTTCAAAAATAGTGGTCATTCTCAGGGGCCTAAATTAGCCTGCCCCACCCGATGTCTCCAACATTAAACCGCTGCTCATTAGCTAAACTGTGAGGTCCGAAATGTGACCATATGTTCCGTTCCTTGCAGAAACATGTCCACTTGCATATCGATAAGATAAAGGTGTCCAAAACGTTAAAGGGATGTGGCCTGTGCAGATACACAGTACAGTTGCTTTCAAAAATAGTGGTAATTTTCAGGGCCTAAACTAGCCTGCCCCACCCGAAGTCTCCAACATTAAACCGCTGCTCATTAGCTAAACTGTGAGGTCCGGCCCGTGACCATATGTTCCGTTCCTTGCAGAAACATGTCCACTTGCATATCGATAAGATAAAAGATTCCAAAACGTTAAAGGGATATGGCCTGTGCAGATACACAGTACAGTTGCTTTCGAAAATAGTGGTCATTCTCAGGGGCCTAAATTAGCCTGCCCCACCCGATGTCTCCAACATTAAACCGCTGCTCATTAGCTAAACTGTGAGGTCCGAAATGTGACCATATGTTCCGTTCCTTGCAGAAACATGTCCACTTGCATATCGATAAGATAAAGGTGTCCAAAACGTTAAAGGGATGTGGCCTGTGCAGATACACAGTACAGTTGCTTTCAAAAATAGTGGTAATTTTCAGGGCCTAAACTAGCCTGCCCCACCCGAAGTCTCCAACATTAAACCGCTGCTCATTAGCTAAACTGTGAGGTCCGGCCCGTGACCATATGTTCCGTTCCTTGCAGAAACATGTCCACTTGCATATCGATAAGATAAAAGATTCCAAAACGTTAAAGGGATATGGCCTGTGCAGATACACAGTACAGTTGCTTTCAAAAATAGTGGTCATTCTCATGGGCCTAAATTAGCCTGCCCCACCCGATGTCTCCAACATTAAACCGCTGCTCATTAGCTAAACTGTGAGGTCCGAAATGTGACCATATGTTCCGTTCCTTGCAGAAACATATCCACTTGCATATCGATAAGATAACAGATTCCAAAACGTTAAAGGGATATGGCCTGTGCAGATACACAGTACAGTTGCTTTCAAAAATAGTGGTCATTCTCAGGGGCCTAAATTAGCCTGCCCCACCCGATGTCTCCAACATTATACCGCTGCTCATTAGCTAAACTGTGAGGTCCGAAATGTGACCATATGTTCCGTTCCTTGCAGAAACATGTCCACTTGCATATCGATATGATAAAGGTGTCCAAAACGTTAAAGGGATGTGGCCTGTGCAGATACACAGTACAGTTGCTTTCAAAAATAGTGGTAATTTTCAGGGCCTAAACTAGCCTGCCCCACCCGAAGTCTCCAACATTAAACCGCTGCTCATTAGCTAAACTGTGAGGTCCGGCCCGTGACCATATGTTCCGTTCCTTGCAGAAACATGTCCACTTGCATATCGATAAGATAAAAGATTCCAAAAACGTTAAAGGGATATGGCCTGTGCAGATACACAGTACAGTTGCTTTCAAAAATAGTTGTCATTCTCAGGGGCCTAAATTAGCCTGCCCCCACCCGATGTCTCCAACATTAAACCGCTGCTCATTAGCTAAACTGTGAGGTCCGAAATGTGACCATATGTTCCGTTCCTTGCAGAAACATGTCCACTTGCATATCGACAAGATAAAGGTGTCCAAAACGTTAAAGGGATGTGGCCTGTGCAGATACACAGTACAGTTGCTTTCAAAAATAGTGGTAATTTTCAGGGCCTAAACTAGCCTGCCCCACCCGAAGTCTCCAACATTAAACCGCTGCTCATTAGCTAAACTGTGAGGTCCGGCCCGTGACCATATGTTCCGTTCCTTGCATAAACATGTCCACTTGCATATCGATAAGATAAAAGATTCCAAAACGTTAAAGGGATATGGCCTGTGCAGATACACAGTACAGTTGCTTTCAAAAATAGTGGTCATTCTCAGGGGCCTAAATTAGCCTGCCCCACCCGATGTCTCCAACATTAAACCGCTGCTCATTAGCTAAACTGTGAGGTCCGAAATGTGACCATATGTTCCGTTCCTTGCAGAAACATGTCCACTTGCATATCGATAAGATAAAGGTGTCCAAAACGTTAAAGGGATGTGGCCTGTGCAGATACACAGTACAGTTGCTTTCAAAAATAGTGGTAATTTTCAGGGCCTAAACTAGCCTGCCCCACCCGAAGTCTCCAACATTAAACCGCTGCTCATTAGCTAAACTGTGAGGTCCGGCCCGTGACCATATGTTCCGTTCCTTGCAGAAACATGTCCACTTGCATATCGATAAGATAAAAGATTCCAAAACGTTAAAGGGATATGGCCTGTGCAGATACACAGTACAGTTGCTTTCAAAAATAGTGGTCATTCTCAGGGGCCTAAATTAGCCTGCCCCACCCGATGTCTCCAACATTAAACCGCTGCTCATTAGCTAAACTGTGAGGTCCGAAATGTGACCATATGTTCCGTTCCTTGCAGAAACATGTCCACTTGCATATCGATAAGATAAAAGATTCCAAAACGTTAAAGGGATATGGCCTGTGCAGATACACAGTACAGTTGCTTTCAAAAATAGTGGTCATTCTCAGGGGCCTAAATTAGCCTGCCCCACCCGATGTCTCCAACATTAAACCGCTGCTCATTAGCTAAACTGTGAGGTCCGAAATGTGACCATATGTTCCGTTCCTTGCAGAAACATGTCCACTTGCATATCGATAAGATAAAGGTGTCCAAAACGTTAAAGGGATGTGGCCTGTGCAGATACACAGTACAGTTGCTTTCAAAAATAGTGGTAATTTTCAGGGCCTAAACAAGCCTGCCCCACCCGAAGTCTCCAACATTAAACCGCTGCTCATTAGCTAAACTGTGAGGTCCGACCCGTGACCATATGTTCCGTTCCTTGCAGAAACATGTCCACTTGCATATCGATAAGATAAAAGATTCCAAAACGTTAAAGGGATATGGCCTGTGCAGATACACAGTACAGTTGCTTTCAAAAATAGTGGTCATTCTCAGGGGCCTAAATTAGCCTGCCCCACCCGATGTCTCCAACATTAAACCGCTGCTCATTAGCTAAACTGTGAGGTCCGAAATGTGACCATATGTTCCGTTCCTTGCAGAAACATGTCCACTTGCATATCGATAAGATAAAAGATTCCAAAACGTTAAAGGGATATGGCCTGTGCAGATACACAGTACAGTTGCTTTCAAAAATAGTGGTCATTCTCAGGGGCCTAAATTAGCCTGCCCCACCCGATGTCTCCAACATTAAACCGCTGCTCATTAGCTAAACTGTGAGGTCCGAAATGTGACCATATGTTCCGTTCCTTGCAGAAACATGTCCACTTGCATATCGATAAGATAAAGGTGTCCAAAACGTTAAAGGGATGTGGCCTGTGCAGATACACAGTACAGTTGCTTTCAAAAATAGTGGTAATTTTCAGGGCCTAAACTAGCCTGCCCCACCCGAAGTCTCCAACATTAAACCGCTGCTCATTAGCTAAACTGTGAGGTCCGGCCCGTGACCATATGTTCCGTTCCTTGCAGAAACATGTCCACTTGCATATCGATAAGATAAAAGATTCCAAAACGTTAAAGGGATATGGCCTGTGCAGATACACAGTACAGTTGCTTTCGAAAATAGTGGTCATTCTCAGGGGCCTAAATTAGCCTGCCCCACCCGATGTCTCCAACATTAAACCGCTGCTCATTAGCTAAACTGTGAGGTCCGAAATGTGACCATATGTTCCGTTCCTTGCAGAAACATGTCCACTTGCATATCGATAAGATAAAGGTGTCCAAAACGTTAAAGGGATGTGGCCTGTGCAGATACACAGTACAGTTGCTTTCAAAAATAGTGGTAATTTTCAGGGCCTAAACTAGCCTGCCCCACCCGAAGTCTCCAACATTAAACCGCTGCTCATTAGCTAAACTGTGAGGTCCGGCCCGTGACCATATGTTCCGTTCCTTGCAGAAACATGTCCACTTGCATATCGATAAGATAAAAGATTCCAAAACGTTAAAGGGATATGGCCTGTGCAGATACACAGTACAGTTGCTTTCAAAAATAGTGGTCATTCTCATGGGCCTAAATTAGCCTGCCCCACCCGATGTCTCCAACATTAAACCGCTGCTCATTAGCTAAACTGTGAGGTCCGAAATGTGACCATATGTTCCGTTCCTTGCAGAAACATATCCACTTGCATATCGATAAGATAACAGATTCCAAAACGTTAAAGGGATATGGCCTGTGCAGATACACAGTACAGTTGCTTTCAAAAATAGTGGTCATTCTCAGGGGCCTAAATTAGCCTGCCCCACCCGATGTCTCCAACATTATACCGCTGCTCATTAGCTAAACTGTGAGGTCCGAAATGTGACCATATGTTCCGTTCCTTGCAGAAACATGTCCACTTGCATATCGATATGATAAAGGTGTCCAAAACGTTAAAGGGATGTGGCCTGTGCAGATACACAGTACAGTTGCTTTCAAAAATAGTGGTAATTTTCAGGGCCTAAACTAGCCTGCCCCACCCGAAGTCTCCAACATTAAACCGCTGCTCATTAGCTAAACTGTGAGGTCCGGCCCGTGACCATATGTTCCGTTCCTTGCAGAAACATGTCCACTTGCATATCGATAAGATAAAAGATTCCAAAAACGTTAAAGGGATATGGCCTGTGCAGATACACAGTACAGTTGCTTTCAAAAATAGTTGTCATTCTCAGGGGCCTAAATTAGCCTGCCCCCACCCGATGTCTCCAACATTAAACCGCTGCTCATTAGCTAAACTGTGAGGTCCGAAATGTGACCATATGTTCCGTTCCTTGCAGAAACATGTCCACTTGCATATCGACAAGATAAAGGTGTCCAAAACGTTAAAGGGATGTGGCCTGTGCAGATACACAGTACAGTTGCTTTCAAAAATAGTGGTAATTTTCAGGGCCTAAACTAGCCTGCCCCACCCGAAGTCTCCAACATTAAACCGCTGCTCATTAGCTAAACTGTGAGGTCCGGCCCGTGACCATATGTTCCGTTCCTTGCATAAACATGTCCACTTGCATATCGATAAGATAAAAGATTCCAAAACGTTAAAGGGATATGGCCTGTGCAGATACACAGTACAGTTGCTTTCAAAAATAGTGGTCATTCTCAGGGGCCTAAATTAGCCTGCCCCACCCGATGTCTCCAACATTAAACCGCTGCTCATTAGCTAAACTGTGAGGTCCGAAATGTGACCATATGTTCCGTTCCTTGCAGAAACATGTCCACTTGCATATCGATAAGATAAAGGTGTCCAAAACGTTAAAGGGATGTGGCCTGTGCAGATACACAGTACAGTTGCTTTCAAAAATAGTGGTAATTTTCAGGGCCTAAACTAGCCTGCCCCACCCGAAGTCTCCAACATTAAACCGCTGCTCATTAGCTAAACTGTGAGGTCCGGCCCGTGACCATATGTTCCGTTCCTTGCAGAAACATGTCCACTTGCATATCGATAAGATAAAAGATTCCAAAACGTTAAAGGGATATGGCCTGTGCAGATACACAGTACAGTTGCTTTCAAAAATAGTGGTCATTCTCAGGGGCCTAAATTAGCCTGCCCCACCCGATGTCTCCAACATTAAACCGCTGCTCATTAGCTAAACTGTGAGGTCCGAAATGTGACCATATGTTCCGTTCCTTGCAGAAACATGTCCACTTGCATATCGATAAGATAAAAGATTCCAAAACGTTAAAGGGATATGGCCTGTGCAGATACACAGTACAGTTGCTTTCAAAAATAGTGGTCATTCTCAGGGGCCTAAATTAGCCTGCCCCACCCGATGTCTCCAACATTAAACCGCTGCTCATTAGCTAAACTGTGAGGTCCGAAATGTGACCATATGTTCCGTTCCTTGCAGAAACATGTCCACTTGCATATCGATAAGATAAAGGTGTCCAAAACGTTAAAGGGATGTGGCCTGTGCAGATACACAGTACAGTTGCTTTCAAAAATAGTGGTAATTTTCAGGGCCTAAACTAGCCTGCCCCACCCGAAGTCTCCAACATTAAACCGCTGTTCGTTAGCTAAACTGTGAGGTCCGGCCCGTGACCATATGTTCCGTTCCTTGCAGAAACATGTCCACTTGCATATCGATAAGATAAAAGATTCCAAAACGTTAAAGGGATATGGCCTGTGCAGATACACAGTACAGTTGCTTTCAAAAATAGTGGTCATTCTCAGGGGCCTAAATTAGCCTGCCCCACCCGATGTCTCCAACATTAAACCGCTGCTCATTAGCTAAACTGTGAGGTCCGAAATGTGACCATATGTTCCGTTCCTTGCAGAAACATGTCCACTTGCATATCGATAAGATAAAGGTGTCCAAAACGTTAAAGGGATGTGGCCTGTGCAGATACACAGTACAGTTGCTTTCAAAAATAGTGGTAATTTTCAGGGCCTAAACTAGCCTGCCCCACCCGAAGTCTCCAACATTAAACCGCTGCTCATTAGCTAAACTGTGAGGTCCGGCCCGTGACCATATGTTCCGTTCCTTGCAGAAACATGTCCACTTGCATATCGATAAGATAAAAGATTCCAAAACGTTAAAGGGATATGGCCTGTGCAGATACACAGTACAGTTGCTTTCAAAAATAGTGGTCACTCTCAGGGGCCTAAATTAGCCTGCCCCACCCGATGTCTCCAACATTAAACCGCTGCTCATTAGCTAAACTGTGAGGTCCGAAATGTGACCATATGTTCCGTTCCTTGCAGAAACATGTCCACTTGCATATCGATAAGATAAAGGTGTCCAAAACGTTAAAGGGATGTGGCCTGTGCAGATACACAGTACAGTTGCTTTCAAAAATAGTGGTAATTTTCAGGGCCTAAACAAGCCTGCCCCACCCGAAGTCTCCAACATTAAACCGCTGCTCATTAGCTAAACTGTGAGGTCCGGCCCGTGACCATATGTTCCGTTCCTTGCAGAAACATGTCCACTTGCATATCGATAAGATAAAATATTCCAAAACGTTAAAGGGATATGGCCTGTGCAGATACACAGTACAGTTGCTTTCAAAAATAGTGGTCATTCTCAGGGGCCTAAATTAGCCTGCCCCACCCGATGTCTCCGACATTAAACCGCTGCTCATTAGCTAAACTGTGAGGTCCGAAATGTGACCATATGTTCCGTTCCTTGCAGAAACATGTCCACTTGCATATCGATAAGATAAAGGTGTCCAAAACGTTAAAGGGATGTGGCCTGTGCAGATACACAGTACAGTTGCTTTCAAAAATAGTGGTAATTTTCAGGGCCTAAACTAGCCTGCCCCACCCGAAGTCTCCAACATTAAACCGCTGCTCATTAGCTAAACTGTGAGGTCCGAAATGTGACCATATGTTCCGTTCCTTGCAGAAACATGTCCACTTGCATATCGATAAGATAAAAGATTCCAAAACGTTAAAGGGATATGGCCTGTGCAGATACACAGTACAGTTGCTTTCAAAAATAGTGGTCATTCTCAGGGGCCTAAATTAGCCTGCCCCACCCGATGTCTCCAACATTAAACCGCTGCTCATTAGCTAAACTGTGAGGTCCGAAATGTAACCATATGTTCCGTTCCTTGCAGAAACATGTCCACTTGCATATCGATAAGATAAAAGATTCCAAAACGTTAAAGGGATTTGGCCTGTGCAGATACACAGTACAGTTGCTTTCAAAAATAGTGGTCATTCTCAGGGGCCTAAATTAGCCTGCCCCACCCGATGTCTCCAACATTAAACCGCTGCTCATTAGCTAAACTGTGAGGTCCGAAATGTGACCATATGTTCCGTTCCTTGCAGAAACATGTCCACTTGCATATCGATAAGATAAAGGTGTCCAAAACGTTAAAGGGATGTGGCCTGTGCAGATACACAGTACAGTTGCTTTCAAAAATAGTGGTAATTTTCAGGGCCTAAACTAGCCTGCCCCACCCGAAGTCTCCAACATTAAACCGCTGCTCATTAGCTAAACTGTGAGGTCCGGCCCGTGACCATATGTTCCGTTCCTTGCAGAAACATGTCCACTTGCATATCGATAAGATAAAAGATTCCAAAACGTTAAAGGGATATGGCCTGTGCAGATACACAGTACAGTTGCTTTCAAAAATAGTGGTCATTATCAGGGGCCTAAATTAGCCTGCCCCACCCGATGTCTCCAACATTAAACCGCTGCTCATTAGCTAAACTGTGAGGTCCGAAATGTGACCATATGTTCCGTTCCTTGCAGAAACATGTCCACTTGCATATCGATAAGATAAAGGTGTCCAAAACGTTAAAGGGATGTGGCCTGTGCAGATACACAGTACAGTTGCTTTCAAAAATAGTGGTAATTTTCAGGGCCTAAACTAGCCTGCCCCACCCGAAGTCTCCAACATTAAACCGCTGCTCATTAGCTAAACTGTGAGGTCCGGCCCGTGACCATATGTTCCGTTCCTTGCAGAAACATGTCCACTTGCATATCGATAAGATAAAAGATTCCAAAACGTTAAAGGGATATGGCCTGTGCAGATACACAGTACAGTTGCTTTCAAAAATAGTGGTCATTCTCAGGGGCCTAAATTAGCCTGCCCCACCCGATGTCTCCAACATTAAACCGCTGCCCATTAGCTAAACTGTGAGGTCCGAAATGTGACCATATGTTCCGTTCCTTGCAGAAACATGTCCACTTGCATATCGATAAGATAAAGGTGTCCAAAACGTTAAAGGGATGTGGCCTGTGCAGATACACAGTACAGTTGCTTTCAAAAATAGTGGTAATTTTCAGGGCCTAAACTAGCCTGCCCCACCCGAAGTCTCCAACATTAAACCGCTGCTCATTAGCTAAACTGTGAGGTCCGGCCCGTGACCATATGTTCCGTTCCTTGCAGAAACATGTCCACTTGCATATCGATAAGATAAAAGATTCCAAAACGTTAAAGGGATATGGCCTGTGCAGATACACAGTACAGTTGCTTTCAAAAATAGTGGTAATTTTCAGGGCCTAAACTAGCCTGCCCCACCCGAAGTCTCCAACATTAAACCGCTGCTCATTAGCTAAACTGTGAGGTCCGGCCCGTGACCATATGTTCCGTTCCTTGCAGAAACATGTCCACTTGCATATCGATAAGATAAAAGATTCCAAAACGTTAAAGGGATATGGCCTGTGCAGATACACAGTACAGTTGCTTTCAAAAATAGTGGTCATTCTCAGGGGCCTAAATTAGCCTGCCCCACCCGATGTCTCCAACATTAAACCGCTGCTCATTAGCTAAACTGTGAGGTCCGAAATGTGACCATATGTTCCGTTCCTTGCAGAAACATGTCCACTTGCATATCGATAAGATAAAGGTGTCCAAAACGTTAAAGGGATGTGGCCTGTGCAGATACACAGTACAGTTGCTTTCAAAAATAGTGGTAATTTTCAGGGCCTAAACTAGCCTGCCCCACCCGAAGTCTCCAACATTAAACCGCTGCTCATTAGCTAAACTGTGAGGTCCGGCCCGTGACCATATGTTCCGTTCCTTGCAGAAACATGTCCACTTGCATATCGATAAGATAAAAGATTCCAAAACGTTAAAGGGATATGGCCTGTGCAGATACACAGTACAGTTGCTTTCAAAAATAGTGGTCATTCTCAGGGGCCTAAATTAGCCTGCCCCACCCGATGTCTCCAACATTAAACCGCTGCTCATTAGCTAAACTGTGAGGTCCGAAATGTGACCATATGTTCCGTTCCTTGCAGAAACATGTCCACTTGCATATCGATAAGATAAAGGTGTCCAAAACGTTAAAGGGATGTGGCCTGTGCAGATACACAGTACAGTTGCTTTCAAAAATAGTGGTAATTTTCAGGGCCTAAACTAGCCTGCCCCACCCGAAGTCTCCAACATTAAACCGCTGCTCATTAGCTAAACTGTGAGGTCCGGCCCGTGACCATATGTTCCGTTCCTTGCAGAAACATGTCCACTTGCATATCGATAAGATAAAAGATTCCAAAACGTTAAAGGGATATGGCCTGTGCAGATACACAGTACAGTTGCTTTCAAAAATAGTGGTCATTCTCAGGGGCCTAAATTAGCCTGCCCCACCCGATGTCTCCAACATTAAACCGCTGCTCATTAGCTAAACTGTGAGGTCCGAAATGTGACCATATGTTCCGTTCCTTGCAGAAACATGTCCACTTGCATATCGATAAGATAAAGGTGTCCAAAACGTTAAAGGGATGTGGCCTGTGCAGATACACAGTACAGTTGCTTTCAAAAATAGTGGTAATTTTCAGGGCCTAAACTAGCCTGCCCCACCCGAAGTCTCCAACATTAAACCGCTGCTCATTAGCTAAACTGTGAGGTTCGGCCCGTGACCATATGTTCCGTTCCTTGCAGAAACATGTCCACTTGCATATCGATAAGATAAAAGATTCCAAAACGTTAAAGGGATATGGCCTGTGCAGATACACAGTACAGTTGCTTTCAAAAATAGTGGTCATTCTCAGGGGCCTAAATTAGCCTGCCCCACCCGATGTCTCCAACATTAAACCGCTGCTCATTAGCTAAACTGTGAGGTCCGAAATGTGACCATATGTTCCGTTCCTTGCAGAAACATGTCCACTTGCATATCGATAAGATAAAGGTGTCCAAAACGTTAAAGGGATGTGGCCTGTGCAGATACACAGTACAGTTGCTTTCAAAAATAGTGGTAATTTTCAGGGCCTAAACTAGCCTGCCCCACCCGAAGTCTCCAACATTAAACCGCTGCTCATTAGCTAAACTGTGAGGTCCGGCCCGTGACCATATGTTCCGTTCCTTGCAGAAACATGTCCACTTGCATATCGATAAGATAAAAGATTCCAAAACGTTAAAGGGATATGGCCTGTGCAGATACACAGTACAGTTGCTTTCAAAAATAGTGGTCATTCTCAGGGGCCTAAATTAGCCTGCCCCACCCGATGTCTCCAACATTAAACCGCTGCTCATTAGCTAAACTGTGAGGTCCGAAATGTGACCATATGTTCCGTTCCTTGCAGAAACATGTCCACTTGCATATCGATAAGATAAAGGTGTCCAAAACGTTAAAGGGATGTGGCCTGTGCAGATACACAGTACAGTTGCTTTCAAAAATAGTGGTAATTTTCAGGGCCTAAACTAGCCTGCCCCACCCGAAGTCTCCAACATTAAACCGCTGCTCATTAGCTAAACTGTGAGGTCCGCCCCGTGACCATATGTTCCGTTCCTTGCAGAAACATGTCCACTTGCATATCGATAAGATAAAAGATTCCAAAACGTTAAAGGGATATGGCCTGTGCAGATACACAGTACAGTTGCTTTCAAAAATAGTGGTCATTCTCAGGGGCCTAAATTAGCCTGCCCCACCCGATGTCTCCAACATTAAACCGCTGCTCATTAGCTAAACTGTGAGGTCCGAAATGTGACCATATGTTCCGTTCCTTGCAGAAACATGTCCACTTGCATATCGATAAGATAAAGGTGTCCAAAACGTTAAAGGGATGTGGCCTGTGCAGATACACAGTACAGTTGCTTTCAAAAATAGTGGTAATTTTCAGGGCCTAAACTAGCCTGCCCCACCCGAAGTCTCCAACATTAAACCGCTGCTCATTAGCTAAACTGTGAGGTCCGGCCCGTGACCATATGTTCCGTTCCTTGCAGAAACATGTCCACTTGCATATCGATAAGATAAAAGATTCCAAAACGTTAAAGGGATATGGCCTGTGCAGATACACAGTACAGTTGCTTTCAAAAATAGTGGTCATTCTCAGGGGCCTAAATTAGCCTGCCCCACCCGATGTCTCCATCATTAAACCGCTGCTCATTAGCTAAACTGTGAGGTCCGAAATGTGACCATATGTTCCGTTACTTACAGAAACATGTCCACTTGCATATCGATAAGATAAAGGTGTCCAAAACGTTAAAGGGATGTGGCCTGTGCAGATACACAGTACAGTTGCTTTCAAAAATAGTGGTAATTTTCAGGGCCTAAACTAGCCTGCCCCACCCGAAGTCTCCAACATTAAACCGCTGCTCATTAGCTAAACTGTGAATTCCGGCCCGTGACCATATGTTCCGTTCCTTGCAGAAACATGTCCACTTGCATATCGATAAGATAAAAGATTCCAAAACGTTAAAGGGATATGGCCTGTGCAGATACACAGTACAGTTGCTTTCAAAAATAGTGGTCATTCTCAGGGGCCTAAATTAGCCTGCCGCACCCGATGTCTCCAACATTAAACCGCTGCTCATTAGCTAAACTGTGAGGTCCGAAATGTGACCATATGTTCCGTTCCTTGCAGAAACATGTCCACTTGCATATCGATAAGATAAAGGTGTCCAAAACGTTAAAGGGATGTGGCCTGTGCAGATACACAGTACAGTTGCTTTCAAAAATAGTGGTAATTTTCAGGGCCTAAACTAGCCTGCCCCACCCGAAGTCTCCAACATTAAACCGCTGCTCATTAGCTAAACTGTGAGGTCCGGCCCGTGACCATATGTTCCGTTCCTTGCAGAAACATGTCCACTTGCATATCGATAAGATAAAAGATTCCAAAACGTTAAAGGGATATGGCCTGTGCAGATACACAGTACAGTTGCTTTCAAAAATAGTGGTCATTCTCAGGGGCCTAAATTAGCCTGCCCCACCCGATGTCTCCAACATTAAACCGCTGCTCATTAGCTAAACTATGAGGTCCGAAATGTGACCATATGTTCCGTTCCTTGCAGAAACATGTCCACTTGCATATCGATAAGATAAAAGATTCCAAAACGTTAAAGGGATATGGCCTGTGCAGATACACAGTACAGTTGCTTTCAAAAATAGTGGTCATTCTCAGGGGCCTAAATTAGCCTGCCCCACCCGATGTCTCCAACATTAAACCGCTGCTCATTAGCTAAACTGTGAGGTCCGAAATGTGACCATATGTTCCGTTCCTTGCAGAAACATGTCCACTTGCATATCGATAAGATAAAGGTGTCCAAAACGTTAAAGGGATGTGGCCTGTGCAGATACACAGTACAGTTGCTTTCAAAAATAGTGGTAATTTTCAGGGCCTAAACTAGCCTGCCCCACCCGAAGTCTCCAACATTAAACCGCTGCTCATTAGCTAAACTGTGAGGTCCGGCCCGTGACCATATGTTCCGTTCCTTGCAGAAACATGTCCACTTGCATATCGATAAGATAAAAGATTCCAAAACGTTAAAGGGATATGGCCTGTGCAGATACACAGTACAGTTGCTTTCAAAAATAGTGGTCATTCTCAGGGGCCTAAATTAGCCTGCCCCACCCGATGTCTCCAACATTAAACCGCTGCTCATTAGCTAAACTGTGAGGTCCGAAATGTGACCATATGTTCCGTTCCTTGCAGAAACATGTCCACTTGCATATCGATAAGATAAAGGTGTCCAAAACGTTAAAGGGATGTGGCCTGTGCAGATACACAGTACAGTTGCTTTCAAAAATAGAGGTAATTTTCAGGGCCTAAACTAGCCTGCCCCACCCGAAGTCTCCAACATTAAACCGCTGCTCATTAGCTAAACTGTGAGGTCCGGCCCGTGACCATATGTTCCGTTCCTTGCAGAAACATGTCCACTTGCATATCGATAAGATAAAAGATTCCAAAACGTTAAAGGGATATGGCCTGTGCAGATACACAGTACAGTTGCTTTCAAAAATAGTGGTCATTCTCAGGGGCCTAAATTAGCCTGCCCCACCCGATGTCTCCAACATTAAACCGCTGCTCATTAGCTAAACTGTGAGGTCCGAAATGTGACCATATGTTCCGTTCCTTGCAGAAACATGTCCACTTGCATATCGATAAGATAAAGGTGTCCAAAACGTTAAAGGGATGTGGCCTGTGCAGATACACAGTACAGTTGCTTTCAAAAATAGAGGTAATTTTCAGGGCCTAAACTAGCCTGCCCCACCCGAAGTCTCCAACATTAAACCGCTGCTCATTAGCTAAACTGTGAGGTCCGGCCCGTGACCATATGTTCCGTTCCTTGCAGAAACATGTCCACTTGCATATCGATAAGATAAAAGATTCCAAAACGTTAAAGGGATATGGCCTGTGCAGATACACAGTACAGTTGCTTTCAAAAATAGTGGTCATTCTCAGGGGCCTAAATTAGCCTGCCCCACCCGATGTCTCCAACATTAAACCGCTGCTCATTAGCTAAACTGTGAGGTCCGAAATGTGACCATATGTTCCGTTCCTTGCAGAAACATGTCCACTTGCATATCGATAAGATAAAGGTGTCCAAAACGTTAAAGGGATGTGGCCTGGGCAGATACACAGTACAGTTGCTTTCAAAAATAGTGGTAATTTTCAGAGACTAAACTAGCCTGCCCCACCCGAAGTCTCCAACATTAAACCGCTGCTCATTAGCTAAACTGTGAGGTCCGGCCCGTGACCATATGTTCCGTTCCTTGCAGAAACATGTCCACTTGCATATCGATAAGATAAAAGATTACAAAACGTTAAAGGGATATGGCCTGTGCAGATACACAGTACAGTTGCTTTCAAAAATAGTGGTCATTCTCAGGGGCCTAAATTAGCCTGCCCCACCCGATGTCTCCAACATTAAACCGCTGCTCATTAGCTAAACTGTGAGGTCCGAAATGTGACCATATGTTCCGTTCCTTGCAGAAACATGTCCACTTGCATATCGATAAGATAAAAGATTCCAAAACGTTAAAGGGATATGGCCTGTGCAGATACACAGTACAGTTGCTTTCAAAAATAGTGGTCATTCTCAGGGGCCTAAATTAGCCTGCCCCACCCGATGTCTCCAACATTAAACCGCTGCTCATTAGCTAAACTGTGAGGTCCGAAATGTGACCATATGTTCCGTTCCTTGCAGAAACATGTCCACTTGCATATCGATAAGATAAAGGTGTCCAAAACGTTAAAGGGATGTGGCCTGTGCAGATACACAGTACAGTTGCTTTCAAAAATAGTGGTAATTTTCAGGGCCTAAACTAGCCTGCCCCACCCGAAGTCTCCAACATTAAACCGCTGCTCATTAGCTAAACTGTGAGGTCCGGCCCGTGACCATATGTTCCGTTCCTTGCAGAAACATGTCCACTTGCATATCGATAAGATAAAAGATTCCAAAACGTTAAAGGGATATGGCCTGTGCAGATACACAGTACAGTTGCTTTCAAAAATAGTGGTCATTCTCAGGGGCCTAAATTAGCCTGCCCCACCCGATGTCTCCAACATTAAACCGCTGCTCATTAGCTAAACTGTGAGGTCCGAAATGTGACCATATGTTCCGTTCCTTGCAGAAACATGTCCACTTGCATATCGATAAGATAAAGGTGTCCAAAACGTTAAAGGGATGTGGCCTGTGCAGATACACAGTACAGTTGCTTTCAAAAATAGTGGTAATTTTCAGGGCCTAAACTAGCCTGCCCCACCCGAAGTCTCCAACATTAAACCGCTGCTCATTAGCTAAACTGTGAGGTTCGGCCCGTGACCATATGTTCCGTTCCTTGCAGAAACATGTCCACTTGCATATCGATAAGATAAAAGATTCCAAAACGTTAAAGGGATATGGCCTGTGCAGATACACAGTACAGTTGCTTTCAAAAATAGTGGTCATTCTCAGGGGCCTAAATTAGCCTGCCCCACCCGATGTCTCCAACATTAAACCGCTGCTCATTAGCTAAACTGTGAGGTCCGAAATGTGACCATATGTTCCGTTCCTTGCAGAAACATGTCCACTTGCATATCGATAAGATAAAGGTGTCCAAAACGTTAAAGGGATGTGGCCTGTGCAGATACACAGTACAGTTGCTTTCAAAAATAGTGGTAATTTTCAGGGCCTAAACTAGCCTGCCCCACCCGAAGTCTCCAACATTAAACCGCTGCTCATTAGCTAAACTGTGAGGTCCGGCCCGTGACCATATGTTCCGTTCCTTGCAGAAACATGTCCACTTGCATATCGATAAGATAAAAGATTCCAAAACGTTAAAGGGATATGGCCTGTGCAGATACACAGTACAGTTGCTTTCAAAAATAGTGGTCATTCTCAGGGGCCTAAATTAGCCTGCCCCACCCGATGTCTCCAACATTAAACCGCTGCTCATTAGCTAAACTGTGAGGTCCGAAATGTGACCATATGTTCCGTTCCTTGCAGAAACATGTCCACTTGCATATCGATAAGATAAAGGTGTCCAAAACGTTAAAGGGATGTGGCCTGTGCAGATACACAGTACAGTTGCTTTCAAAAATAGTGGTAATTTTCAGGGCCTAAACTAGCCTGCCCCACCCGAAGTCTCCAACATTAAACCGCTGCTCATTAGCTAAACTGTGAGGTCCGCCCCGTGACCATATGTTCCGTTCCTTGCAGAAACATGTCCACTTGCATATCGATAAGATAAAAGATTCCAAAACGTTAAAGGGATATGGCCTGTGCAGATACACAGTACAGTTGCTTTCAAAAATAGTGGTCATTCTCAGGGGCCTAAATTAGCCTGCCCCACCCGATGTCTCCAACATTAAACCGCTGCTCATTAGCTAAACTGTGAGGTCCGAAATGTGACCATATGTTCCGTTCCTTGCAGAAACATGTCCACTTGCATATCGATAAGATAAAGGTGTCCAAAACGTTAAAGGGATGTGGCCTGTGCAGATACACAGTACAGTTGCTTTCAAAAATAGTGGTAATTTTCAGGGCCTAAACTAGCCTGCCCCACCCGAAGTCTCCAACATTAAACCGCTGCTCATTAGCTAAACTGTGAGGTCCGGCCCGTGACCATATGTTCCGTTCCTTGCAGAAACATGTCCACTTGCATATCGATAAGATAAAAGATTCCAAAACGTTAAAGGGATATGGCCTGTGCAGATACACAGTACAGTTGCTTTCAAAAATAGTGGTCATTCTCAGGGGCCTAAATTAGCCTGCCCCACCCGATGTCTCCATCATTAAACCGCTGCTCATTAGCTAAACTGTGAGGTCCGAAATGTGACCATATGTTCCGTTACTTACAGAAACATGTCCACTTGCATATCGATAAGATAAAGGTGTCCAAAACGTTAAAGGGATGTGGCCTGTGCAGATACACAGTACAGTTGCTTTCAAAAATAGTGGTAATTTTCAGGGCCTAAACTAGCCTGCCCCACCCGAAGTCTCCAACATTAAACCGCTGCTCATTAGCTAAACTGTGAATTCCGGCCCGTGACCATATGTTCCGTTCCTTGCAGAAACATGTCCACTTGCATATCGATAAGATAAAAGATTCCAAAACGTTAAAGGGATATGGCCTGTGCAGATACACAGTACAGTTGCTTTCAAAAATAGTGGTCATTCTCAGGGGCCTAAATTAGCCTGCCGCACCCGATGTCTCCAACATTAAACCGCTGCTCATTAGCTAAACTGTGAGGTCCGAAATGTGACCATATGTTCCGTTCCTTGCAGAAACATGTCCACTTGCATATCGATAAGATAAAGGTGTCCAAAACGTTAAAGGGATGTGGCCTGTGCAGATACACAGTACAGTTGCTTTCAAAAATAGTGGTAATTTTCAGGGCCTAAACTAGCCTGCCCCACCCGAAGTCTCCAACATTAAACCGCTGCTCATTAGCTAAACTGTGAGGTCCGGCCCGTGACCATATGTTCCGTTCCTTGCAGAAACATGTCCACTTGCATATCGATAAGATAAAAGATTCCAAAACGTTAAAGGGATATGGCCTGTGCAGATACACAGTACAGTTGCTTTCAAAAATAGTGGTCATTCTCAGGGGCCTAAATTAGCCTGCCCCACCCGATGTCTCCAACATTAAACCGCTGCTCATTAGCTAAACTATGAGGTCCGAAATGTGACCATATGTTCCGTTCCTTGCAGAAACATGTCCACTTGCATATCGATAAGATAAAAGATTCCAAAACGTTAAAGGGATATGGCCTGTGCAGATACACAGTACAGTTGCTTTCAAAAATAGTGGTCATTCTCAGGGGCCTAAATTAGCCTGCCCCACCCGATGTCTCCAACATTAAACCGCTGCTCATTAGCTAAACTGTGAGGTCCGAAATGTGACCATATGTTCCGTTCCTTGCAGAAACATGTCCACTTGCATATCGATAAGATAAAGGTGTCCAAAACGTTAAAGGGATGTGGCCTGTGCAGATACACAGTACAGTTGCTTTCAAAAATAGTGGTAATTTTCAGGGCCTAAACTAGCCTGCCCCACCCGAAGTCTCCAACATTAAACCGCTGCTCATTAGCTAAACTGTGAGGTCCGGCCCGTGACCATATGTTCCGTTCCTTGCAGAAACATGTCCACTTGCATATCGATAAGATAAAAGATTCCAAAACGTTAAAGGGATATGGCCTGTGCAGATACACAGTACAGTTGCTTTCAAAAATAGTGGTCATTCTCAGGGGCCTAAATTAGCCTGCCCCACCCGATGTCTCCAACATTAAACCGCTGCTCATTAGCTAAACTGTGAGGTCCGAAATGTGACCATATGTTCCGTTCCTTGCAGAAACATGTCCACTTGCATATCGATAAGATAAAGGTGTCCAAAACGTTAAAGGGATGTGGCCTGTGCAGATACACAGTACAGTTGCTTTCAAAAATAGAGGTAATTTTCAGGGCCTAAACTAGCCTGCCCCACCCGAAGTCTCCAACATTAAACCGCTGCTCATTAGCTAAACTGTGAGGTCCGGCCCGTGACCATATGTTCCGTTCCTTGCAGAAACATGTCCACTTGCATATCGATAAGATAAAAGATTCCAAAACGTTAAAGGGATATGGCCTGTGCAGATACACAGTACAGTTGCTTTCAAAAATAGTGGTCATTCTCAGGGGCCTAAATTAGCCTGCCCCACCCGATGTCTCCAACATTAAACCGCTGCTCATTAGCTAAACTGTGAGGTCCGAAATGTGACCATATGTTCCGTTCCTTGCAGAAACATGTCCACTTGCATATCGATAAGATAAAGGTGTCCAAAACGTTAAAGGGATGTGGCCTGTGCAGATACACAGTACAGTTGCTTTCAAAAATAGAGGTAATTTTCAGGGCCTAAACTAGCCTGCCCCACCCGAAGTCTCCAACATTAAACCGCTGCTCATTAGCTAAACTGTGAGGTCCGGCCCGTGACCATATGTTCCGTTCCTTGCAGAAACATGTCCACTTGCATATCGATAAGATAAAAGATTCCAAAACGTTAAAGGGATATGGCCTGTGCAGATACACAGTACAGTTGCTTTCAAAAATAGTGGTCATTCTCAGGGGCCTAAATTAGCCTGCCCCACCCGATGTCTCCAACATTAAACCGCTGCTCATTAGCTAAACTGTGAGGTCCGAAATGTGACCATATGTTCCGTTCCTTGCAGAAACATGTCCACTTGCATATCGATAAGATAAAGGTGTCCAAAACGTTAAAGGGATGTGGCCTGGGCAGATACACAGTACAGTTGCTTTCAAAAATAGTGGTAATTTTCAGAGACTAAACTAGCCTGCCCCACCCGAAGTCTCCAACATTAAACCGCTGCTCATTAGCTAAACTGTGAGGTCCGGCCCGTGACCATATGTTCCGTTCCTTGCAGAAACATGTCCACTTGCATATCGATAAGATAAAAGATTACAAAACGTTAAAGGGATATGGCCTGTGCAGATACACAGTACAGTTGCTTTCAAAAATAGTGGTCATTCTCAGGGGCCTAAATTAGCCTGCCCCACCCGATGTCTCCAACATTAAACCGCTGCTCATTAGCTAAACTGTGAGGTCCGAAATGTGACCATATGTTCCGTTCCTTGCAGAAACATGTCCACTTGCATATCGATAAGATAAAAGATTCCAAAACGTTAAAGGGATATGGCCTGTGCAGATACACAGTACAGTTGCTTTCAAAAATAGTGGTCATTCTCAGGGGCCTAAATTAGCCTGCCCCACCCGATGTCTCCAACATTAAACCGCTGCTCATTAGCTAAACTGTGAGGTCCGAAATGTGACCATATGTTCCGTTCCTTGCAGAAACATGTCCACTTGCATATCGATAAGATAAAGGTGTCCAAAACGTTAAAGGGATGTGGCCTGTGCAGATACACAGTACAGTTGCTTTCAAAAATAGTGGTAATTTTCAGGGCCTAAACTAGCCTGCCCCACCCGAAGTCTCCAACATTAAACCGCTGCTCATTAGCTAAACTGTGAGGTCCGGCCCGTGACCATATGTTCCGTTCCTTGCAGAAACATGTCCACTTGCATATCGATAAGATAAAAGATTCCAAAACGTTAAAGGGATATGGCCTGTGCAGATACACAGTACAGTTGCTTTCAAAAATAGTGGTCATTCTCAGGGGCCTAAATTAGCCTGCCCCACCCGATGTCTCCAACATTAAACCGCTGCTCATTAGCTAAACTGTGAGGTCCGAAATGTGACCATATGTTCCGTTCCTTGCAGAAACATGTCCACTTGCATATCGATAAGATAAAGGTGTCCAAAACGTTAAAGGGATGTGGCCTGTGCAGATACACAGTACAGTTGCTTTCAAAAATAGTGGTAATTTTCAGGGCCTAAACTAGCCTGCCCCACCCGAAGTCTCCAACATTAAACCGCTGCTCATTAGCTAAACTGTGAGGTCCGGCCCGTGACCATATGTTCCGTTCCTTGCAGAAACATGTCCACTTGCATATCGATAAGATAAAAGATTCCAAAACGTTAAAGGGATATGGCCTGTGCAGATACACAGTACAGTTGCTTTCAAAAATAGTGGTCATTCTCAGGGGCCTAAATTAGCCTGCCCCACCCGATGTCTCCAACATTAAACCGCAGCTCATTAGCTAAACTGTGAGGTCCGAAATGTGACCATATGTTCCGTTCCTTGCAGAAATATGTCCACTTGCATATCGATAAGATAAAGGTGTCCAAAACGTTAAAGGGATGTGGCCTGTGCAGATACACAGTACAGTTGCTTTCAAAAATAGTGGTAATTTTCAGGGCCTAAACTAGCCTGCCCCACCCGAAGTCTCCAACATTAAACCGCTGCTCATTAGCTAAACTGTGAGGTCCGAAATGTGACCATATGTTCCGTTCCTTGCAGAAACATGTCCACTTGCATATCGATAAGATAAAAGATTCCAAAACGTTAAAGGGATATGGCCTGTGCAGATACACAGTACAGTTGCTTTCAAAAATAGTGGTCATTCTCAGGGGCCTAAATTAGCCTGCCCCACCCGATGTCTCCAACATTAAACCGCTGCTCATTAGCTAAACTGTGAGGTCCGAAATGTAACCATATGTTCCGTTCCTTGCAGAAACATGTCCACTTGCATATCGATAAGATAAAATATTCCAAAACGTTAAAGGGATTTGGCCTGTGCAGATACACAGTACAGTTGCTTTCAAAAATAGTGGTCATTCTCAGGGGCCTAAATTAGCCTGCCCCACCCGATGTCTCCAACATTAAACCGCTGCTCATTAGCTAAACTGTGAGGTCCGAAATGTGACCATATGTTCCGTTCCTTGCAGAAACATGTCCACTTGCATATCGATAAGATAAAGGTGTCCAAAACGTTAAAGGGATGTGGCCTGTGCAGATACACAGTACAGTTGCTTTCAAAAATAGTGGTAATTTTCAGGGCCTAAACTAGCCTGCCCCACCCGAAGTCTCCAACATTAAACCGCTGCTCATTAGCTAAACTGTGAGGTCCGGCCCGTGACCATATGTTCCGTTCCTTGCAGAAACATGTCCACTTGCATATCGATAAGATAAAAGATTCCAAAACGTTAAAGGGATATGGCCTGTGCAGATACACAGTACAGTTGCTTTCAAAAATAGTGGTCATTCTCAGGGGCCTAAATTAGCCTGCCCCACCCGATGTCTCCAACATTAAACCGCTGCTCATTAGCTAAACTGTGAGGTCCGAAATGTGACCATATGTTCCGTTCCTTGCAGAAACATGTCCACTTGCATATCGATAAGATAAAGGTGTCCAAAACGTTAAAGGGATGTGGCCTGTGCAGATACACAGTACAGTTGCTTTCAAAAATAGTGGTAATTTTCAGGGCCTAAACTAGCCTGCCCCACCCGAAGTCTCCAACATTAAACCGCTGCTCATTAGCTAAACTGTGAGGTCCGGCCCGTGACCATATGTTCCGTTCCTTGCAGAAACATGTCCACTTGCATATCGATAAGATAAAAGATTCCAAAACGTTAAAGGGATATGGCCTGTGCAGATACACAGTACAGTTGCTTTCAAAAATAGTGGTCATTCTCAGGGGCCTAAATTAGCCTGCCCCACCCGATGTCTCCAACATTAAACCGCTGCTCATTAACTAAACTGTGAGGTCCGAAATGTGACCATATGTTCCGTTCCTTGCAGAAACATGTCCACTTGCATATCGATAAGATAAAGGTGTCCAAAACGTTAAAGGGATGTGGCCTGTGCAGATACACAGTACAGTTGCTTTCAAAAATAGTGGTAATTTTCAGGGCCTAAACTAGCCTGCCCCACCCGAAGTCTCCAACATTAAACCGCTGCTCATTAGCTAAACTGTGAGGTCCGGCCCGTGACCATATGTTCCGTTCCTTGCAGAAACATGTCCACTTGCATATCGATAAGATAAAAGATTCCAAAACGTTAAAGGGATATGGCCTGTGCAGATACACAGTACAGTTGCTTTCAAAAATAGTGGTCATTCTCAGGGGCCTAAATTAGCCTGCCCCACCCGATGTCTCCAACATTAAACCGCTGCTCATTAGCTAAACTGTGAGGTCCGAAATGTGACCATATGTTCCGTTCCTTGCAGAAACATGTCCACTTGCATATCGATAAGATAAAGGTGTCCAAAACGTTAAAGGGATGTGGCCTGTGCAGATACACAGTACAGTTGCTTTCAAAAATAGTGGTAATTTTCAGGGCCTAAACTAGCCTGCCCCACCCGAAGTCTCCAACATTAAACCGCTGCTCATTAGCTAAACTGTGAGGTCCGGCCCGTGACCATATGTTCCGTTCCTTGCAGAAACATGTCCACTTGCATATCGATAAGATACAAGATTCCAAAACGTTAAAGGGATATGGCCTGTGCAGATACACAGTACAGTTGCTTTCAAAAATAGTGGTCATTCTCAGGGGCCTAAATTAGCCTGCCCCACCCGATGTCTCCAACATTAAACCGCTGCTCATTAGCTAAACTGTGAGGTCCGAAATGTGACCATATGTTCCGTTCCTTGCAGAAACATGTCCACTTGCATATCGATAAGATAAAGGTGTCCAAAACGTTAAAGGGATGTGGCCTGTGCAGATACACAGTACAGTTGCTTTCAAAAATAGTGGTAATTTTCAGGGCCTAAACTAGCCTGCCCCACCCGAAGTCTCCAACATTAAACCGCTGCTCATTAGCTAAACTGTGAGGTCCGGCCCGTGACCATATGTTCCGTTCCTTGCAGAAACATGTCCACTTGCATATCGATAAGATAAAAGATTCCAAAACGTTAAAGGGATATGGCCTGTGCAGATACACAGTACAGTTGCTTTCAAAAATAGTGGTCATTCTCAGGGGCCTAAATTAGCCTGCCCCACCCGATGTCTCCAACATTAAACCGCTGCTCATTAGCTAAACTGTGAGGTCCGAAATGTGACCATATGTTCCGTTCCTTGCAGAAACATGTCCACTTGCATATCGATAAGATAAAGGTGTCCAAAACGTTAAAGGGATGTGGCCTGTGCAGATACACAGTACAGTTGCTTTCAAAAATAGTGGTAATTTTCAGGGCCTAAACTAGCCTGCCCCACCCGAAGTCTCCAACATTAAACCGCTGCTCATTAGCTAAACTGTGAGGTCCGGCCCGTGACCATATGTTCCGTTCCTTGCAGAAACATGTCCACTTGCATATCGATAAGATAAAAGATTCCAAAACGTTAAAGGGATATGGCCTGTGCAGATACACAGTACAGTTGCTTTCAAAAATAGTGGTCATTCTCAGGGGCCTAAATTAGCCTGCCCCACCCGATGTCTCCAACATTAAACCGCTGCTCATTAGCTAAACTGTGAGGTCCGAAATGTAACCATATGTTCCGTTCCTTGCAGAAACATGTCCACTTGCATATCGATAAGATAACAGATTCCAAAACGTTAAAGGGATTTGGCCTGTGCAGATACACAGTACAGTTGCTTTCAAAAATAGTGGTCATTCTCAGGGGTCTAAATTAGCCTGCCCCACCCGATGTCTCCAACATTAAACCGCTGCTCATTAGCTAAACTGTGAGGTCCGAAATGTGACCATATGTTCCGTTCCTTGCAGAAACATGTCCACTTGCATATCGATAAGATAAAGGTGTCCAAAACGTTAAAGGGATGTGGCCTGTGCAGATACACAGTACAGTTGCTTTCAAAAATAGTGGTAATTTTCAGGGCCTAAACTAGCCTGCCCCACCCGAAGTCTCCAACATTAAACCGCTGCTCATTAGCTAAACTGTGAGGTCCGGCCCGTGACCATATGTTCCGTTCCTTGCAGAAACATGTCCACTTGCATATCGATAAGATAAAAGATTCCAAAACGTTAAAGGGATGTGGCCTGTGCAGATACACAGTACAGTTGCTTTCAAAAATAGTGGTCATTCTCAGGGGCCTAAATTAGCCTGCCCCACCCGATGTCTCCAACATTAAACCGCTGCTCATTAGCTAAACTGTGAGGTCCGAAATGTGACCATATGTTCCGTTCCTTGCAGAAACATGTCCACTTGCATATCGATAAGATAAAAGATTCCAAAACGTTAAAGGGATATGGCCTGTGTAGATACACAGTACAGTTGCTTTCAAAAATAGTGGTCATTCTCAGGCGCCTAAATTAGCCTGCCCCACCCGATGTCTCCAACATTAAACCGCTGCTCATTAGCTAAACTGTGAGGTCCGAAATGTGACCATATGTTCCGTTCCTTGCAGAAACATGTCCACTTGCATATCGATAAGATAAAGGTGTCCAAAACGTTAAAGGGATGTGGCCTGTGCAGATACACAGTACAGTTGCTTTCAAAAATAGTGGTAATTTTCAGGGCCTAAACTAGCCTGCCCCACCCGAAGTCTCCAACATTAAACCGCTGCTCATTAGCTAAACTGTGAGGTCCGGCCCGTGACCATATGTTCCGTTCCTTGCAGAAACATGTCCACTTGCATATCGATAAGATAAAAGATTCCAAAACGTTAAAGGGATATGGCCTGTGCAGATACACAGTACAGTTGCTTTCAAAAATAGTGGTCATTCTCAGGGGCCTAAATTAGCCTGCCCCACCCGATGTCTTTAACATTAAACCGCTGCTCATTAGCTAAACTGTGAGGTCCGAAATGTGACCATATGTTCCGTTCCTTGCAGAAACATGTCCACTTGCATATCGATAAGATAAAGGTGTCCAAAACGTTAAAGGGATGTGGCCTGTGCAGATACACAGTACAGTTGCTTTCAAAAATAGTGGTAATTTTCAGGGCCTAAACTAGCCTGCCCCACCCGAAGTCTCCAACATTAAACCGCTGCTCATTAGCTAAACTGTGAGGTCCGGCCCGTGACCATATGTTCCGTTCCTTGCAGAAACATGTCCACTTGCATATCGATAAGATAAAAGATTCCAAAACGTTAAAGGGATATGGCCTGTGCAGATACACACTACAGTTGCTTTCAAAAATAGTGGTCATTCTCAGGGGCCTAAATTAGCCTGCCCCACCCGATGTCTCCAACATTAAACCGCTGCTCATTAGCTAAACTGTGAGGTCCGAAATGTGACCATATGTTCCGTTCCTTGCAGAAATATGTCCACTTGCATATCGATAAGATAAAGGTGTCCAAAACGTTAAAGGGATGTGGCCTGTGCAGATACACAGTACAGTTGCTTTCAAACATAGTGGTAATTTTCAGGGCCTAAACTAGCCTGCCCCACCCGAAGTCTCCAACATTAAACCGCTGCTCATTAGCTAAACTGTGAGGTCCGGCCCGTGACCATATGTTCCGTTCCTTGCAGAAACATGTCCACTTGCATATCGATAAGATAAAAGATTCCAAAACGTTAAAGGGATATGGCCTGTGCAGATACACAGTACAGTTGCTTTCAAAAATAGTGGTCATTCTCAGGGGCCTAAATTAGCCTGCCCCACCCGATGTCTCCAACATTAAACCGCTGCTCATTAGCTAAACTGTGAGGTCCGAAATGTGACCATATGTTCCGTTCCTTGCAGAAACATGTCCACTTGCATATCGATAAGATAAAGGTGTCCAAAACGTTAAAGGGATGTGGCCTGTGCAGATACACAGTACAGTTGCTTTCAAAAATAGTGGTAATTTTCAGGGCCTAAACTAGCCTGCCCCACCCGATGTCTCCAACATTAAACCGCTGCTCATTAGCTAAACTGTGAGGTCCGGCCCGTGACCATATGTTCCGTTCCTTGCAGAAACATGTCCACTTGCATATCGATAAGATAAAAGATTCCAAAACGTTAAAGGGATATGGCCTGTGCAGATACACAGTACAGTTGCTTTCAAAAATAGTGGTCATTCTCAGGGGCCTAAATTAGCCTGCCCCACCCGATGTCTCCAACATTAAACCGCTGCTCATTAGCTAAACTGTGAGGTCCGAAATGTGACCATATGTTCCGTTCCTTGCAGAAACATGTCCACTTGCATATCGATAAGATAAAGGTGTCCAAAACGTTAAAGGGATGTGGCCTGTGCAGATACACAGTACAGTTGCTTTCAAAAATAGTGGTAATTTTCAGGGCCTAAACTAGCCTGCCCCACCCGAAGTCTCCAACATTAAACCGCTGCTCATTAGCTAAACTGTGAGGTCCGGCCCGTGACCATATGTTCCGTTTCTTGCAGAAACATGTCCACTTGCATATCGATAAGATAAAAGATTCCAAAACGTTAAAGGGATATGGCCTGTGCAGATACACAGTACAGTTGCTTTCAAAAATAGTGGTCATTCTCAGGGGCCTAAATTAGCCTGCCCCACCCGATGTCTCCAACATTAAACCGCTGCTCATTAGCTAAACTGTGAGGTCCGAAATGTGACCATATGTTCCGTTCCTTGCAGAAACATGTCCACTTGCATATCGACAAGATAAAGGTGTCCAAAACGTTAAAGGGGTGTGGCCTGTGCAGATACACAGTACAGTTGCTTTCAAAAATAGTGGTAATTTTCAGGGCCTAAACTAGCCTGCCCCACCCGAAGTCTCCAACATTAAACCGCTGCTCATTAGCTAAACTGTGAGGTCCGGCCCGTGACCATATGTTCCGTTCCTTGCAGAAACATGTCCACTTGCATATCGATAAGATAAAAGATTCCAAAACGTTAAAGGGATATGGCCTGTGCAGATACACAGTACAGTTGCTTTCAAAAATAGTGGTCATTCTCAGGGGCCTAAATTAGCCTGCCCCACCCGATGTCTCCAACATTAAACCGCTGCTCATTAGCTAAACTGTGAGGTCCGAAATGTGACCATATGTTCCGTTCCTTGCAGAAACATGTCCACTTGCATATCGATAAGATAAAGGTGTCCAAAACGTTAAAGGGATGTGGCCTGTGCAGATACACAGTACAGTTGCTTTCAAAAATAGTGGTAATTTTCAGGGCCTAAACTAGCCTGCCCCACCCGAAGTCTCCAACATTAAACCGCTGCTCATTAGCTAAACTGTGAGGTCCGGCCCGTGACCATATGTTCCGTTCCTTGCAGAAACATGTCCACTTGCATATCGATAAGATAAAAGATTCCAAAACGTTAAAGGGATATGGCCTGTGCAGATACACAGTACAGTTGCTTTCAAAAATAGTGGTCATTCTCAGGGGCCTAAATTAGCCTGCCCCACCCGATGTCTCCAACATTAAACCGCTGCTCATTAGCTAAACTGTGAGGTCCGAAATGTGACCATATGTTCCGTTCCTTGCAGAAACATGTCCACTTGCATATCGATAAGATAAAGGTGTCCAAAACGTTAAAGGGATGTGGCCTGTGCAGATACACAGTACAGTTGCTTTCAAAAATAGTGGTAATTTTCAGGGCCTAAACTAGCCTGCCCCACCCGAAGTCTCCAACATTAAACCGCTGCTCATTAGCTAAACTGTGAGGTCCGGCCCGTGACCATATGTTCCGTTCCTTGCAGAAACATGTCCACTTGCATATCGATAAGATAAAAGATTCCAAAACGTTAAAGGGATATGGCCTGTGCAGATACACAGTACAGTTGCTTTCAAAAATAGTGGTCATTCTCAGGGGCCTAAATTAGCCTGCCCCACCCGATGTCTCCAACATTAAACCGCTGCTCATTAGCTAAACTGTGAGGTCCGAAATGTGACCATATGTTCCGTTCCTTGCAGAAACATGTCCACTTGCATATCGATAAGATAAAGGTGTCCAAAACGTTAAAGGGATGTGGCCTGTGCAGATACACAGTACAGTTGCTTTCAAAAATAGTGGTAATTTTCAGGGCCTAAACTAGCCTGCCCCACCCGAAGTCTCCAACATTAAACCGCTGCTCATTAGCTAAACTGTGAGGTCCGGCCCGTGACCATATGTTCCGTTCCTTGCAGAAACATGTCCACTTGCATATCGATAAGATAAAAGATTCCAAAACGTTAAAGGGATATGGCCTGTGCAGATACACAGTACAGTTGCTTTCAAAAATAGTGGTCATTCTCAGGGGCCTAAATTAGCCTGCCCCACCCGATGTCTCCAACATTAAACCGCTGCTCATTAGCTAAACTGTGAGGTCCGAAATGTAACCATATGTTCCGTTCCTTGCAGAAACATGTCCACTTGCATATCGATAAGATAACAGATTCCAAAACGTTAAAGGGATTTGGCCTGTGCAGATACACAGTACAGTTGCTTTCAAAAATAGTGGTCATTCTCAGGGGTCTAAATTAGCCTGCCCCACCCGATGTCTCCAACATTAAACCGCTGCTCATTAGCTAAACCGTGAGGTCCGAAATGTGACCATATGTTCCGTTCCTTGCAGAAACATGTCCACTTGCATATCGATAAGATAAAGGTGTCCAAAACGTTAAAGGGATGTGGCCTGTGCAGATACACAGTACAGTTGCTTTCAAAAATAGTGGTAATTTTCAGGGCCTAAACAAGCCTGCCCCACCCGAAGTCTCCAACATTAAACCGCTGCTCATTAGCTAAACTGTGAGGTCCGGCCCGTGACCATATGTTCCGTTCCTTGCAGAAACATGTCCACTTGCATATCGATAAGATAAAAGATTCCAAAACGTTAAAGGGATGTGGCCTGTGCAGATACACAGTACAGTTGCTTTCAAAAATAGTGGTCATTCTCAGGGGCCTAAATTAGCCTGCCCCACCCGATGTCTCCAACATTAAACCGCTGCTCATTAGCTAAACTGTGAGGTCCGAAATGTGACCATATGTTCCGTTCCTTGCAGAAACATGTCCACTTGCATATCGATAAGATAAAAGATTCCAAAACGTTAAAGGGATATGGCCTGTGTAGATACACAGTACAGTTGCTTTCAAAAATAGTGGTCATTCTCAGGCGCCTAAATTAGCCTGCCCCACCCGATGTCTCCAACATTAAACCGCTGCTCATTAGCTAAACTGTGAGGTCCGAAATGTGACCATATGTTCCGTTCCTTGCAGAAACATGTCCACTTGCATATCGATAAGATAAAGGTGTCCAAAACGTTAAAGGGATGTGGCCTGTGCAGATACACAGTACAGTTGCTTTCACAAATAGTGGTAATTTTCAGGGCCTAAACTAGCCTGCCCCACCCGAAGTCTCCAACATTAAACCGCTGCTCATTAGCTAAACTGTGAGGTCCGGCCCGTGACCATATGTTCCGTTCCTTGCAGAAACATGTCCACTTGCATATCGATAAGATAAAAGATTCCAAAACGTTAAAGGGATATGGCCTGTGCAGATACACAGTACAGTTGCTTTCAAAAATAGTGGTCATTCTCAGGGGCCTAAATTAGCCTGCCCCACCCGATGTCTTTAACATTAAACCGCTGCTCATTAGCTAAACTGTGAGGTCCGAAATGTGACCATATGTTCCGTTCCTTGCAGAAACATGTCCACTTGCATATCGATAAGATAAAGGTGTCCAAAACGTTAAAGGGATGTGGCCTGTGCAGATACACAGTACAGTTGCTTTCAAAAATAGTGGTAATTTTCAGGGCCTAAACTAGCCTGCCCCACCCGAAGTCTCCAACATTAAACCGCTGCTCATTAGCTAAACTGTGAGGTCCGGCCCGTGACCATATGTTCCGTTCCTTGCAGAAACATGTCCACTTGCATATCGATAAGATAAAAGATTCCAAAACGTTAAAGGGATATGGCCTGTGCAGATACACAGTACAGTTGCTTTCAAAAATAGTGGTCATTCTCAGGGGCCTAAATTAGCCTGCCCCACCCGATGTCTCCAACATTAAACCGCTGCTCATTAGCTAAACTGTGAGGTCCGAAATGTGACCATATGTTCCGTTCCTTGCAGAAACATGTCCACTTGCATATCGATAAGATAAAGGTGTCCAAAACGTTAAAGGGATGTGGCCTGTGCAGATACACAGTACAGTTGCTTTCAAAAATAGTGGTAATTTTCAGGGCCTAAACTAGCCTGCCCCACCCGAAGTCTCCAACATTAAACCGCTGCTCATTAGCTAAACTGTGAGGTCCGGCCCGTGACCATATGTTCCGTTCCTTGCAGAAACATGTCCACTTGCATATCGATAAGATAAAAGATTCCAAAACGTTAAAGGGATATGGCCTGTGCAGATACACAGTACAGTTGCTTTCAAAAATAGTGGTCATTCTCAGGGGCCTAAATTAGCCTGCCCCACCCGATGTCTCCAACATTAAACCGCTGCTCATTAGCTAAACTGTGAGGTCCGAAATGTGACCATATGTTCCGTTCCTTGCAGAAACATGTCCACTTGCATATCGATAAGATAAAGGTGTCCAAAACGTTAAAGGGATGTGGCCTGTGCAGATACACAGTACAGTTGCTTTCAAACATAGTGGTAATTTTCAGGGCCTAAACTAGCCTGCCCCACCCGAAGTCTCCAACATTAAACCGCTGCTCATTAGCTAAACTGTGAGGTCCGGCCCGTGACCATATGTTCCGTTCCTTGCAGAAACATGTCCACTTGCATATCGATAAGATAAAAGATTCCAAAACGTTAAAGGGATATGGCCTGTGCAGATACACAGTACAGTTGCTTTCAAAAATAGTGGTCATTCTCAGGGGCCTAAATTAGCCTGCCCCACCCGATGTCTCCAACATTAAACCGCTGCTCATTAGCTAAACTGTGAGGTCCGAAATGTGACCATATGTTCCGTTCCTTGCAGAAACATGTCCACTTGCATATCGATAAGATAAAGGTGTCCAAAACGTTAAAGGGATGTGGCCTGTGCAGATACACAGTACAGTTGCTTTCAAAAATAGTGGTAATTTTCAGGGCCTAAACTAGCCTGCCCCACCCGATGTCTCCAACATTAAACCGCTGCTCATTAGCTAAACTGTGAGGTCCGGCCCGTGACCATATGTTCCGTTCCTTGCAGAAACATGTCCACTTGCATATCGATAAGATAAAAGATTCCAAAACGTTAAAGGGATATGGCCTGTGCAGATACACAGTACAGTTGCTTTCAAAAATAGTGGTCATTCTCAGGGGCCTAAATTAGCCTGCCCCACCCGATGTCTCCAACATTAAACCGCTGCTCATTAGCTAAACTGTGAGGTCCGAAATGTGACCATATGTTCCGTTCCTTGCAGAAACATGTCCACTTGCATATCGATAAGATAAAGGTGTCCAAAACGTTAAAGGGATGTGGCCTGTGCAGATACACAGTACAGTTGCTTTCAAAAATAGTGGTAATTTTCAGGGCCTAAACTAGCCTGCCCCACCCGAAGTCTCCAACATTAAACCGCTGCTCATTAGCTAAACTGTGAGGTCCGGCCCGTGACCATATGTTCCGTTCCTTGCAGAAACATGTCCACTTGCATATCGATAAGATAAAAGATTCCAAAACGTTAAAGGGATATGGCCTGTGCAGATACACAGTACAGTTGCTTTCAAAAATAGTGGTCATTCTCAGGGGCCTAAATTAGCCTGCCCCACCCGATGTCTCCAACATTAAACCGCTGCTCATTAGCTAAACTGTGAGGTCCGAAATGTGACCATATGTTCCGTTCCTTGCAGAAACATGTCCACTTGCATATCGACAAGATAAAGGTGTCCAAAACGTTAAAGGGATGTGGCCTGTGCAGATACACAGTACAGTTGCTTTCAAAAATAGTGGTAATTTTCAGGGCCTAAACTAGCCTGCCCCACCCGAAGTCTCCAACATTAAACCGCTGCTCATTAGCTAAACTGTGAGGTCCGGCCCGTGACCATATGTTCCGTTCCTTGCAGAAACATGTCCACTTGCATATCGATAAGATAAAAGATTCCAAAACGTTAAAGGGATATGGCCTGTGCAGATACACAGTACAGTTGCTTTCAAAAATAGTGGTCATTCTCAGGGGCCTAAATTAGCCTGCCCCACCCGATGTCTCCAACATTAAACCGCTGCTCATTAGCTAAACTGTGAGGTCCGAAATGTGACCATATGTTCCGTTCCTTGCAGAAACATGTCCACTTGCATATCGATAAGATAAAGGTGTCCAAAACGTTAAAGGGATGTGGCCTGTGCAGATACACAGTACAGTTGCTTTCAAAAATAGTGGTAATTTTCAGGGCCTAAACTAGCCTGCCCCACCCGAAGTCTCCAACATTAAACCGCTGCTCATTAGCTAAACTGTGAGGTCCGGCCCGTGACCATATGTTCCGTTCCTTGCAGAAACATGTCCACTTGCATATCGATAAGATAAAAGATTCCAAAACGTTAAAGGGATATGGCCTGTGCAGATACACAGTACAGTTGCTTTCAAAAATAGTGGTCATTCTCAGGGGCCTAAATTAGCCTGCCCCACCCGATGTCTCCAACATTAAACCGCTGCTCATTAGCTAAACTGTGAGGTCCGAAATGTGACCATATGTTCCGTTCCTTGCAGAAACATGTCCACTTGCATATCGATAAGATAAAGGTGTCCAAAACGTTAAAGGGATGTGGCCTGTGCAGATACACAGTACAGTTGCTTTCAAAAATAGTGGTAATTTTCAGGGCCTAAACTAGCCTGCCCCACCCGAAGTCTCCAACATTAAACCGCTGCTCATTAGCTAAACTGTGAGGTCCGAAATGTGACCATATGTTCCGTTCCTTGCAGAAACATGTCCACTTGCATATCGATAAGATAAAAGATTCCAAAACGTTAAAGGGATATGGCCTGTGCAGATACACAGTACAGTTGCTTTCAAAAATAGTGGTTATTCTCAGGGGCCTAAATTAGCCTGCCCCACCCGATGTCTCCAACATTAAACCGCTGCTCATTAGCTAAACTGTGAGGTCCGAAATGTGACCATATGTTCCGTTCCTTGCAGAAACATGTCCACTTGCATATCGATAAGATAAAGGTGTCCAAAACGTTAAAGGGATGTGGCCTCTGCAGATACACAGTACAGTTGCTTTCAAAAATAGTGGTAATTTTCAGGGCCTAAACTAGCCTGCCCCACCCGAAGTCTCCAACATTAAACCGCTGCTCATTAGCTAAACTGTGAGGTCCGGCCCGTGACCATATGTTCCGTTCCTTGCAGAAACATGTCCACTTGCATATCGATAAGATAAAAGATTCCAAAACGTTAAAGGGATATGGCCTGTGCAGATACACAGTACAGTTGCTTTCAAAAATAGTGGTCATTCTCAGGGGCCTAAATTAGCCTGCCCCACCCGATGTCTCCAACATTAAACCGCTGCTCATTAGCTAAACTGTGAGGTCCGAAATGTGACCATATGTTCCGTTCCTTGCAGAAACATGTCCACTTGCATATCGATAAGATAAAGGTGTCCAAAACGTTAAAGGGATGTGGCCTGTGCAGATACACAGTACAGTTGCTTTCAAAAATAGTGGTAATTTTCAGGGCCTAAACTAGCCTGCCCCACCCGAAGTCTCCAACATTAAACCGCTGCTCATTAGCTAAACTGTGAGGTCCGGCCCGTGACCATATGTTCCGTTCCTTGCAGAAACATGTCCACTTGCATATCGATAAGATAAAAGATTCAAAAACGTTAAAGGGATATGGCCTGTGCAGATACACAGTACAATTGCTTTCAAAAATAGTGGTCATTCTCAGGGGCCTAAATTAGCCTGCCCCACCCGATGTCTCCAACATTAAACCGCTGCTCATTAGCTAAACTGTGAGGTCCGAAATGTGACCATATGTTCCGTTCCTTGCAGAAACATGTCCACTTGCATATCGATAAGATAAAGGTGTCCAAAACGTTAAAGGGATGTGGCCTGTGCAGATACACAGTACAGTTGCTTTCAAAAATAGTGGTAATTTTCAGGGCCTAAACTAGCCTGCCCCACCCGAAGTCTCCAACATTAAACCGCTGCTCATTAGCTAAACTGTGAGGTCCGGCCCGTGACCATATGTTCCGTTCCTTGCAGAAACATGTCCACTTGCATATCGATAAGATAAAAGATTCCAAAACGTTAAAGGGATATGGCCTGTGCAGATACACAGTACAGTTGCTTTCAAAAATAGTGGTCATTCTCAGGGGCCTAAATTAGCCTGCCCCACCCGATGTCTCCAACATTAAACCGCTGCTCATTAGCTAAACTGTGAGGTCCGAAATGTGACCATATGTTCCGTTCCTTGCAGAAACATGTCCACTTGCATATCGATAAGATAAAGGTGTCCAAAACGTTAAAGGGATGTGGCCTGTGCAGATACACAGTACAGTTGCTTTCAAAAATAGTGGTAATTTTCAGGGCCTAAACTAGCCTGCCCCACCCGAAGTCTCCAACATTAAACCGCTGCTCATTAGCTAAACTGTGAGGTCCGGCCCGTGACCATATGTTCCGTTCCTTGCAGAAACATGTCCACTTGCATATCGATAAGATAAAAGATTCCAAAGCGTTAAAGGGATATGGCCTGTGCAGATACACAGTACAGTTGCTTTCAAAAATAGTGGTCATTCTCAGGGGCCTAAATTAGCCTGCCCCACCCGATGTCTCCAACATTAAACCGCTGCTCATTAGCTAATCTGTGAGGTCCGAAATGTGACCATATGTTCCGTTCCTTGCAGAAACATGTCCACTTGCATATCGATAAGATAAAGGTGTCCAAAACGTTAAAGGGATGTGGCCTGTGCAGATACACAGTACAGTTGCTTTCAAAAATAGTGGTAATTTTCAGGGCCTAAACTAGCCTGCCCCACCCGAAGTCTCCAACATTAAACCGCTGCTCATTAGCTAAACTGTGAGGTCCGGCCCGTGACCATATGTTCCGTTCCTTGCAGAAACATGTCCACTTGCATATCGATAAGATAAAAGATTCCAAAACGTTAAAGGGATATGGCCTGTGCAGATACACAGTACAGTTGCTTTCAAAAATAGTGGTCATTCTCAGGGGCCTAAATTAGCCTGCCCCACCCGATGTCTCCAACATTAAACCGCTGCTCATTAGCTAAACTGTGAGGTCCGAAATGTGACCATATGTTCCGTTCCTTGCAGAAACATGTCCACTTGCATATCGATAAGATAAAGGTGTCCAAAACGTTAAAGGGATGTGGCCTGTGCAGATACACAGTACAGTTGCTTTAAAAAATAGTGGTAATTTTCAGGGCCTAAACTAGCCTGCCCCACCCGAAGTCTCCAACATTAAACCGCTGCTTATTAGCTAAACTGTGAGGTCCGGCCCGTGACCATATGTTCCGTTCCTTGCAGAAACATGTCCACTTGCATATCGATAAGATAAAAGATTCCAAAACGTTAAAGGGATATGGCCTGTGCAGATACACAGTACAGTTGCTTTCAAAAATAGTGGTCATTCTCAGGGGCCTAAATTAGCCTGCCCCACCCGATGTCTCCAACATTAAACCGCTGCTCATTAGCTAAACTGTGAGGTCCGAAATGTGACCATATGTTCCGTTCCTTGCAGAAACATGTCCACTTGCATATCGATAAGATAAAAGATTCCAAAACGTTAAAGGGATATGGCCTGTGCAGATACACAGTACAGTTGCTTTCAAAAATAGTGGTCATTCTCAGGGGCCTAAATTAGCCTGCCCCACCCGATGTCTCCAACATTAAACCGCTGTTCATTAGCTAAACTGTGAGGTCCGAAATGTGACCATATGTTCCGTTCCTTGCAGAAACATGTCCACTTGCATATCGATAAGATAAAAGATTCCAAAACGTTAAAGGGATATGGCCTGTGCAGATACACAGTACAGTTGCTTTCAAAAATAGTGGTCATTCTCAGGGGCCTAAATTAGCCTGCCCCACCCGATGTCTCCAACATTAAACCGCTGCTCATTAGCTAAACTGTGAGGTCCGAAATGTGACCATATGTTCCGTTCCTTGCAGAAACATGTCCACTTGCATATCGATAAGATAAAGGTGTCCAAAACGTTAAAGGGATGTGGCCTGTGCAGATACACAGTACAGTTGCTTTCAAAAATAGTGGTAATTTTCAGGGCCTAAACTAGCCTGCCCCACCCGAAGTCTCCAACATTAAACCGCTGCTCATTAGCTAAACTGTGAGGTCCGGCCCGTGACCATATGTTCCGTTCCTTGCAGAAACATGTCCACTTGCATATCGATAAGATAAAAGATTCCAAAACGTTAAAGGGATATGGCCTGTGCAGATACACAGTACAGTTGCTTTAAAAAATAGTGGTCATTCTCAGGGGCCTAAATTAGCCTGCCCCACCCGATGTCTCCAACATTAAACCGCTGCTCATTAGCTAAACTGTGAGGTCCGAAATGTGACCATATGTTCCGTTCCTTGCAGAAACATGTCCACTTGCATATCGATAAGATAAAGGTGTCCAAAACGTTAAAGGGATGTGGCCTGTGCAGATACACAGTACAGTTGCTTTCAAAAATAGTGGTAATGTTCAGGGCCTAAACTAGCCTGCCCCACCCGAAGTCTCCAACATTAAACCGCTGCTCATTAGCTAAACTGTGAGGTCCGGCCCGTGACCATATGTTCCGTTCCTTGCAGAAACATGTCCACTTGCATATCGATAAGATAAAAGATTCCAAAACGTTAAAGGGATATGGCCTGTGCAGATACACAGTACAGTTGCTTTCAAAAATAGTGGTCATTCTCAGGGGCCTAAATTAGCCTGCCCCACCCGATGTCTCCAACATTAAACCGCTGCTCATTAGCTAAACTGTGAGGTCCGAAATGTGACCATATGTTCCGTTCCTTGCAGAAACATGTCCACTTGCATATCGATAAGATAAAGGTGTCCAAAACGTTAAAGGGATGTGGCCTGTGCAGATACACAGTACAGTTGCTTTCAAAAATAGTGGTAATTTTCAGGGCCTAAACTAGCCTGCCCCACCCGAAGTCTCCAACATTAAACCGCTGCTCATTAGCTAAACTGTGAGGTCCGGCCCGTGACCATATGTTCCGTTCCTTGCAGAAACATGTCCACTTGCATATCGATAAGATAAAAGATTCCAAAACGTTAAAGGGATATGGCCTGTGCAGATACACAGTACAGTTGCTTTCAAAAATAGTGGTCATTCTCAGGGGCCTAAATTAGCCTGCCCCACCCGATGTCTCCAACATTAAACCGCTGCTCATTAGCTAAACTGTGAGGTCCGAAATGTGACCATATGTTCCGTTCCTTGCAGAAACATGTCCACTTGCATATCGATAAGATAAAGGTGTCCAAAACGTTAAAGGGATGTGGCCTGTGCAGATACACAGTACAGTTGCTTTCAAAAATAGTGGTAATGTTCAGGGCCTAAACTAGCCTGCCCCACCCGAAGTCTCCAACATTAAATCGCTGCTCATTAGCTAAACTGTGAGGTCCGGCCCGTGACCATATGTTCCGTTCCTTGCAGAAACATGTCCACTTGCATATCGATAAGATAAAAGATTCCAAAACGTTAAAGGGATATGGCCTGTGCAGATACACAGTACAGTTGCTTTCAAAAATAGTGGTCATTCTCAGGGGCCTAAATTAGCCTGCCCCACCCGATGTCTCCAACATTAAACCGCTGCTCATTAGCTAAACTGTGAGGTCCGAAATGTGACCATATGTTCCGTTCCTTGCAGAAACATGTCCACTTGCATATCGATAAGATAAAAGATTCCAAAACGTTAAAGGGATATGGCCTGTGCAGATACACAGTACAGTTGCTTTCAAAAATAGTGGTCATTCTCAGGGGCCTAAATTAGCCTGCCCCACCCGATGTCTCCAACATTAAACCGCTGCTCATTAGCTAAACTGTGAGGTCCGAAATGTGACCATATGTTCCGTTCCTTGCAGAAACATGTCCACTTGCATATCGATAAGATAAAGGTGTCCAAAACGTTAAAGGGATGTGGCCTGTGCAGATACACAGTACAGTTGCTTTCAAAAATAGTGGTAATTTTCAGGGCCTAAACTAGCCTGCCCCACCCGATGTCTCCAACATTAAACCGCTGCTCATTAGCTAAACTGTGAGGTCCGAAATGTGACCATATGTTCCGTTCCTTGCAGAAACATGTCCACTTGCATATCGATAAGATAAAAGATTCCAAAACGTTAAAGGGATATGGCCTGTGCAGATACACAGTACAGTTGCTTTCAAAAATAGTGGTCATTGTCAGGGGCCTAAATTAGCCTGCCCCACCCGATGTCTCCAACATTAAACCGCTGCTCATTAGCTAAACTGTGAGGTCCGAAATGTGACCATATGTTCCGTTCCTTGCAGAAACATGTCCACTTGCATATCGATAAGATAAAGGTGTCCAAAACGTTAAAGGGATGTGGCCTGTGCAGATACACAGTACAGTTGCTTTCAAAAATAGTGGTAATTTTCAGGGCCTAAACTAGCCTGCCCCACCCGAAGTCTCCAACATTAAACCGCTGCTCATTAGCTAAACTGTGAGGTCCGGCCCGTGACCATATGTTCCGTTCCTTGCAGAAACATGTCCACTTGCATATCGATAAGATAAAAGATTCCAAAACGTTAAAGGGATATGGCCTGTGCAGATACACAGTACAGTTGCTTTCAAAAATAGTGGTCATTCTCAGGGGCCTAAATTAGCCTGCCCCACCCGATGTCTCCAACATTAAACCGCTGCTCATTAGCTAAACTGTGAGGTCCGAAATGTGACCATATGTTCCGTTCCTTGCAGAAACATGTCCACTTGCATATCGATAAGATAAAGGTGTCCAAAACGTTAAAGGGATGTGGCCTGTGCAGATACACAGTACAGTTGCTTTCAAACATAGTGGTAATTTTCAGGGCCTAAACTAGCCTGCCCCACCCGAAGTCTCCAACATTAAACCGCTGCTCATTAGCTAAACTGTGAGGTCCGGCCCGTGACCATATGTTCCGTTCCTTGCAGAAACATGTCCACTTGCATATCGATAAGATAAAAGATTCCAAAACGTTAAAGGGATATGGCCTGTGCAGATACACAGTACAGTTGCTTTCAAAAATAGTGGTCATTCTCAGGGGCCTAAATTAGCCTGCCCCACCCGATGTCTCCAACATTAAACCGCTGCTCATTAGCTAAACTGTGAGGTCCGAAATGTGACCATATGTTCCGTTCCTTGCAGAAACATGTCCACTTGCATATCGATAAGATAAAGGTGTCCAAAACGTTAAAGGGATGTGGCCTGTGCAGATACACAGTACAGTTGCTTTCAAAAATAGTGGTAATTTTCAGGGCCTAAACTAGCCTGCCCCACCCGATGTCTCCAACATTAAACCGCTGCTCATTAGCTAAACTGTGAGGTCCGAAATGTGACCATATGTTCCGTTCCTTGCAGAAACATGTCCACTTGCATATCGATAAGATAAAAGATTCCAAAACGTTAAAGGGATATGGCCTGTGCAGATACACAGTACAGTTGCTTTCAAAAATAGTGGTCATTGTCAGGGGCCTAAATTAGCCTGCCCCACCCGATGTCTCCAACATTAAACCGCTGCTCATTAGCTAAACTGTGAGGTCCGAAATGTGACCATATGTTCCGTTCCTTGCAGAAACATGTCCACTTGCATATCGATAAGATAAAGGTGTCCAAAACGTTAAAGGGATGTGGCCTGTGCAGATACACAGTACAGTTGCTTTCAAAAATAGTGGTAATTTTCAGGGCCTAAACTAGCCTGCCCCACCCGAAGTCTCCAACATTAAACCGCTGCTCATTAGCTAAACTGTGAGGTCCGGCCCGTGACCATATGTTCCGTTCCTTGCAGAAACATGTCCACTTGCATATCGATAAGATAAAAGATTCCAAAACGTTAAAGGGATATGGCCTGTGCAGATACACAGTACAGTTGCTTTCAAAAATAGTGGTCATTCTCAGGGGCCTAAATTAGCCTGCCCCACCCGATGTCTCCAACATTAAACCGCTGCTCATTAGCTAAACTGTGAGGTCCGAAATGTGACCATATGTTCCGTTCCTTGCAGAAACATGTCCACTTGCATATCGATAAGATAAAGGTGTCCAAAACGTTAAAGGGATGTGGCCTGTGCAGATACACAGTACAGTTGCTTTCAAACATAGTGGTAATTTTCAGGGCCTAAACTAGCCTGCCCCACCCGAAGTCTCCAACATTAAACCGCTGCTCATTAGCTAAACTGTGAGGTCCGGCCCGTGACCATATGTTCCGTTCCTTGCAGAAACATGTCCACTTGCATATCGATAAGATAAAAGATTCCAAAACGTTAAAGGGATATGGCCTGTGCAGATACACAGTACAGTTGCTTTCAAAAATAGTGGTCATTCTCAGGGGCCTAAATTAGCCTGCCCCACCCGATGTCTCCAACATTAAACCGCTGCTCATTAGCTAAACTGTGAGGTCCGAAATGTGACCATATGTTCCGTTCCTTGCAGAAACATGTCCACTTGCATATCGATAAGATAAAGGTGTCCAAAACGTTAAAGGGATGTGGCCTGTGCAGATACACAGTACAGTTGCTTTCAAAAATAGTGGTAATTTTCAGGGCCTAAACTAGCCTGCCCCACCCGATGTCTCCAACATTAAACCGCTGCTCATTAGCTAAACTGTGAGGTCCGGCCCGTGACCATATGTTCCGTTCCTTGCAGAAACATGTCCACTTGCATATCGATAAGATAAAAGATTCCAAAACGTTAAAGGGATATGGCCTGTGCAGATACACAGTACAGTTGCTTTCAAAAATAGTGGTCATTCTCAGGGGCCTAAATTAGCCTGCCCCACCCGATGTCTCCAACATTAAACCGCTGCTCATTAGCTAAACTGTGAGGTCCGAAATGTGACCATATGTTCCGTTCCTTGCAGAAACATGTCCACTTGCATATCGATAAGATAAAGGTGTCCAAAACGTTAAAGGGATGTGGCCTGTGCAGATACACAGTACAGTTGCTTTCAAAAATAGTGGTAATTTTCAGGGCCTAAACTAGCCTGCCCCACCCGATGTCTCCAACATTAAACCGCTGCTCATTAGCTAAACTGTGAGGTCCGGCCCGTGACCATATGTTCCGTTCCTTGCAGAAACATGTCCACTTGCATATCGATAAGATAAAAGATTCCAAAACGTTAAAGGGATATGGCCTGTGCAGATACACAGTACAGTTGCTTTCAAAAATAGTGGTCATTCTCAGGGGCCTAAATTAGCCTGCCCCACCCGATGTCTCCAACATTAAACCGCTGCTCATTAGCTAAACTGTGAGGTCCGAAATGTGACCATATGTTCCGTTCCTTGCAGAAACATGTCCACTTGTATATCGATAAGATAAAGGTGTCCAAAACGTTAAAGGGATGTGGCCTGTGCAGATACACAGTACAGTTGCTTTCAAAAATAGTGGTAATTTTCAGGGCCTAAACAAGCCTGCCCCACCCGAAGTCTCCAACATTAAACCGCTGCTCATTAGCTAAACTGTGAGGTCCGGCCCGTGACCATATGTTCCGTTCCTTGCAGAAACATGTCCACTTGCATATCGATAAGATAAAAGATTCCAAAACGTTAAAGGATATGGCCTGTGCAGATACACAGTACAGTTGCTTTCAAAAATAGTGGTCATTCTCAGGGGCCTAAATTAGCCTGCCCCACCCGATGTCTCCAACATTAAACCGCTGCTCATTAGCTAAACTGTGAGGTCCGAAATGTGACCATATGTTCCGTTCCTTGCAGAAACATGTCCACTTGCATATCGATAAGATAAAGGTGTCCAAAACGTTAAAGGGATGTGGCCTGTGCAGATACACAGTACAGTTGCTTTCAAAAATAGTGGTAATTTTCAGGGCCTAAACTAGCCTGCCCCACCCGAAGTCTCCAACATTAAACCGCTGCTCATTAGCTAAACTGTGAGGTCCGGCCCGTGACCATATGTTCCGTTCCTTGCAGAAACATGTCCACTTGCATATCGATAAGATAAAAGATTCCAAAACGTTAAAGGGATATGGCCTGTGCAGATACACAGTACAGTTGCTTTCAAAAATAGTGGTCATTCTCAGGGGCCTAAATTAGCCTGCCCCACCCGATGTCTCCAACATTAAACCGCTGCTCATTAGCTAAACTGTGAGGTCCGAAATGTGACCATATGTTCCGTTCCTTGCAGAAACATGTCCACTTGCATATCGATAAGATAAAGGTGTCCAAAACGTTAAAGGGATGTGGCCTGTGCAGATACACAGTACAGTTGCTTTCAAAAATAGTGGTAATTTTCAGGGCCTAAACTAGCCTGCCCCACCCGAAGTCTCCAACATTAAACCGCTGCTCATTAGCTAAACTGTGAGGTCCGGCCCGTGACCATATGTTCCGTTCCTTGCAGAAACATGTCCACTTGCATATCGATAAGATAAAAGATTCCAAAACGTTAAAGGGATATCGCCTGTGCAGATACACAGTACAGTTGCTTTCAAAAATAGTGGTCATTCTCAGGGGCCTAAATTAGCCTGCCCCACCCGATGTCTCCAACATTAAACCGCTGCTCATTAGCTAAACTGTGAGGTCCGAAATGTGACCATATGTTCCGTTCCTTGCAGAAACATGTCCACTTGCATATCGATAAGATAAAGGTGTCCAAAACGTTAAAGGGATGTGGCCTGTGCAGATACACAGTACAGTTGCTTTCAAAAATAGTGGTAATTTTCAGGACCTAAACTAGCCTGCCCCACCCGAAGTCTCCAACATTAAACCGCTGCTCATTAGCTAAACTGTGAGGTCCGGCCCGTGACCATATGTTCCGTTCCTTGCAGAAACATGTCCACTTGCATATCGATAAGATAAAAGATTCCAAAACGTTAAAGGGATATGGCCTGTGCAGATACACAGTACAGTTGCTTTCAAAAATAGTGGTCATTCTCAGGGGCCTAAATTAGCCTGCCCCACCCGATGTCTCCAACATTAAACCGCTGCTCATTAGCTAAACTGTGAGGTCCGAAATGTGACCATATGTTCCGTTCCTTGCAGAAACATGTCCACTTGCATATCGATAAGATAAAGGTGTCCAAAACGTTAAAGGGATGTGGCCTGTGCAGATACACAGTAGGTTGCTTTCAAAAATAGTGGTAATTTTCAGGGCCTAAACTAGCCTGCCCCACCCGAAGTCTCCAACATTAAACCGCTGCTCATTAGCTAAACTGTGAGGTCCGAAATGTGACCATATGTTCCGTTCCTTGCAGAAACATGTCCACTTGCATATCGATAAGATAAAAGATTCCAAAACGTTAAAGGGATATGGCCTGTGCAGATACACAGTACAGTTGCTTTCAAAAATAGTGGTCATTCTCAGGGGCCTAAATTAGCCTGCCCCACCCGATGTCTCCAACATTAAACCGCTGCTCATTAGCTAAACTGTGAGGTCCGAAATGTGACCATATGTTCCGTTCCTTGCAGAAACATGTCCACTTGCATATCGATAAGATAAAGGTGTCCAAAACGTTAAAGGGATGTGGCCTGTGCAGATACACAGTACAGTTGCTTTCAAAAATAGTGGTAATTTTCAGGGCCTAAACTAGCCTGCCCCACCCGAAGTCTCCAACATTAAACCGCTGCTCATTAGCTAAACTGTGAGGTCCGGCCCGTGACCATATGTTCCGTTCCTTGCAGAAACATGTCCACTTGCATAACGATAAGATAAAAGATTCCAAAACGTTAAAGGGATAAGGCCTGTGCAGATACACAGTACAGTTGCTTTAAAAAATAGTGGTCATTCTCAGGGGCCTAAATTAGCCTGCCCCACCCGATGTCTCCAACATTAAACCGCTGCTCATTAGCTAAACTGTGAGGTCCGAAATGTGACCATATGTTCCGTTCCTTGCAGAAACATGTCCACTTGCATATCGATAAGATAAAGGTGTCCAAAACGTTAAAGGGATGTGGCCTGTGCAGATACACAGTACAGTTGCTTTCAAAAATAGTGGTAATTTTCAGGGCCTAAACTAGCCTGCCCCACCCGAAGTCTCCAACATTAAACCGCTGCTCATTAGCTAAACTGTGAGGTACGGCCCGTGACCATATGTTCCGTTCCTTGCAGAAACATGTCCACTTGCATATCGATAAGATAAAAGATTCCAAAACGTTAAAGGGATATGGCCTGTGCAGATACACAGTACAGTTGCTTTCAAAAATAGTGGTCATTCTCAGGGGCCTAAATTAGCCTGCCCCACCCGATGTCTCCAACATTAAACCGCTGCTCATTAGCTAAACTGTGAGGTCCGAAATGTGACCATATGTTCCGTTCCTTGCAGAAACATGTCCACTTGCATATCGATAAGATAAAGGTGTCCAAAACGTTAAAGGGATGTGGCCTGTGCAGATACACAGTACAGTTGCTTTCAAAAATAGTGGTAATTTTCAGGGCCTAAACTAGCCTGCCCCACCCGAAGTCTCCAACATTAAACCGCTGCTCATTAGCTAAACTGTGAGGTCCGGCCCGTGACCATATGTTCCGTTCCTTGCAGAAACATGTCCACTTGCATATCGATAAGATAAAAGATTCCAAAACGTTAAAGGGATATGGCCTGTGCAGATACACAGTACAGTTGCTTTCAAAAATAGTGGTCATTCTCAGGGGCCTAAATTAGCCTGCCCCACCCGATGTCTCCAACATTAAACCGCTGCTCATTAGCTAAACTGTGAGGTCCGAAATGTGACCATATGTTCCGTTCCTTGCAGAAACATGTCCACTTGCATATCGATAAGATAAAGGTGTCCAAAACGTTAAAGGGATGTGGCCTGTGCAGATACACAGTAGAGTTGCTTTAAAAAATAGTGGTAATTTTCAGGGCCTAAACTAGCCTGCCCCACCCGAAGTCTCCAACATTAAACCGCTGCTCATTAGCTAAACTGTGAGGTCCGGCCCGTGACCATATGTTCCGTTCCTTGCAGAAACATGTCCACTTGCATATCGATAAGATAAAAGATTCCAAAACGTTAAAGGGATATGGCCTGTGCAGATACACAGTACAGTTGCTTTCAAAAATAGTGGTCATTCTCAGGGACCTAAATTAGCCTGCCCCACCCGATGTCTCCAACATTAAACCGCTGCTCATTAGCTAAACTGTGAGGTCCGAAATGTGACCATATGTTCCGTTACTTACAGAAACATGTCCACTTGCATATCGATAAGATAAAGGTGTCCAAAACGTTAAAGGGATGTGGCCTGTGCAGATACACAGTACAGTTGCTTTCAAAAATAGTGGTAATTTTCAGGGCCTAAACTAGCCTGCCCCACCCGAAGTCTCCAACATTAAACTGCTGCTCATTAGCTAAACTGTGAGGTCCGGCCCGTGACCATATGTTCCGTTCCTTGCAGAAACATGTCCACTTGCATATCGATAAGATAAAAGATTCCAAAACGTTAAAGGGATATGGCCTGTGCAGATACACAGTACAGTTGCTTTCAAAAATAGTGGTCATTCTCAGGGGCCTAAATTAGCCTGCCCCACCCGATGTCTCCAACATTAAACCGCTGCTCATTAGCTAAACTGTGAGGTCCGAAATGTGACCATATGTTCCGTTCCTTGCAGAAACATGTCCACTTGCATATCGATAAGATAAAGGTTTCCAAAACGTTAAAGGGATGTGGCCTGTGCAGATACACAGTACAGTTGCTTTCAAAAATAGTGGTAATTTTCAGGGCCTAAACTAGCCTGCCCCACCCGAAGTCTCCAACATTAAACCGCTGCTCATTAGCTAAACTGTGAGGTCCGAAATGTGACCATATGTTCCGTTCCTTGCAGAAACATGTCCACTTGCATATCGATAAGATAAAAGATTCCAAAACGTTAAAGGGATATGGCCTGTGCAGATACACAGTACAGTTGCTTTCAAAAATAGTGGTCATTCTCAGGGGCCTAAATTAGCCTGCCCCACCCGATGTCTCCAACATTAAACCGCTGCTCATTAGCTAAACTGTGAGGTCCGAAATGTGACCATATGTTCCGTTCCTTGCAGAAACATGTCCACTTGCATATCGATAAGATAAAGGTGTCCAAAACGTTAAAGGGATGTGGCCTGTGCAGATACACAGTACAGTTGCTTTCAAAAATAGTGGTAATTTTCAGGGCCTAAACTAGCCTGCCCCACCCGAAGTCTCCAACATTAAACCGCTGCTCATTAGCTAAACTGTGAGGTCCGGCCCGTGACCATATGTTCCGTTCCTTGCAGAAACATGTCCACTTGCATATCGATAAGATAAAAGATTCCAAAACGTTAAAGGGATATGGCCTGTGCAGATACACAGTACAGTTGCTTTCAAAAATAGTGGTCATTCTCAGGGGCCTAAATTAGCCTGCCCCACCCGATGTCTCCAACATTAAACCGCTGCTCATTAGCTAAACTGTGAGGTCCGAAATGTGACCATATGTACCGTTCCTTGCAGAAACATGTCCACTTGCATATCGATAAGATAAAGGTGTCCAAAACGTTAAAGGGATGTGGCCTGTGCAGATACACAGTACAGTTGCTTTCAAAAATAGTGGTAATTTTCAGGGCCTAAACTAGCCTGCCCCACCCGAAGTCTCCAACATTAAACCGCTGCTCATTAGCTAAACTGTGAGGTCCGGCCCGTGACCATATGTTCCGTTCCTTGCAGAAACATGTCCACTTGCATATCGATAAGATAAAAGATTCCAAAACGTTAAAGGGATATGGCCTGTGCAGATACACAGTACAGTTGCTTTCAAAAATAGTGGTCATTCTCAGGGGCCTAAATTAGCCTGCCCCACCCGATGTCTCCAACATTAAACCGCTGCTCATTAGCTAAACTGTGAGGTCCGAAATGTGACCATATGTTCCGTTCCTTGCAGAAACATGTCCACTTGCATATCGATAAGATAAAGGTGTCCAAAACGTTAAAGGGATGTGGCCTGGGCAGATACACAGTACAGTTGCTTTCAAAAATAGTGGTAATTTTCAGGGCCTAAACTAGCCTGCCCCACCCGAAGTCTCCAACATTAAACCGCTGCTCATTAGCTAAACTGTGAGGTCCGGCCCGTGACCATATGTTCCGTTCCTTGCAGAAACATGTCCACTTGCATATCGAAAAGATAAAAGATTCCAAAACGTTAAAGGGATATGGCCTGTGCAGATACACAGTACAGTTGCTTTCAAAAATAGTGGTCATTCTCAGGGGCCTAAATTAGCCTGCCCCACCCGATGTCTCCAACATTAAACCGCTGCTCATTAGCTAAACTGTGAGGTCCGAAATGTGACCATATGTTCCGTTCCTTGCAGAAACATGTCCACTTGCATATCGATAAGATAAAAGATTCCAAAACGTTAAAGGGATATGGCCTGTGCAGATACACAGTACATTTGCTTTCAAAAATAGTGGTCATTCTCAGGGGCCTAAATTAGCCTGCCCCACCCGATGTCTCCAACATTAAACCGCTGCTCATTAGCTAAACTGTGAGGTCCGAAATGTGACCATATGTTCCGTTCCTTGCAGAAACATGTCCACTTGCATATCGATAAGATAAAGGTGTCCAAAACGTTAAAGGGATGTGGCCTGTGCAGATACACAGTACAGTTGCTTTCAAAAATAGTGGTAATTTTCAGGGCCTAAACTAGCCTGCCCCACCCGAAGTCTCCAACATTAAACCGCTGCTCATTAGCTAAACTGTGAGGTCCGGCCCGTGACCATATGTTCCGTTCCTTGCAGAAACATGTCCACTTGCATATCGATAAGATAAAAGATTCCAAAACGTTAAAGGGATATGGCCTGTGCAGATACACAGTACAGTTGCTTTCAAAAATAGTGGTCATTCTCAGGGGCCTAAATTAGCCTGCCCCACCCGATGTCTCCAACATTAAATCGCTGCTCATTAGCTAAACTGTGAGGTCCGAAATGTGACCATATGTTCCGTTCCTTGCAGAAACATGTCCACTTGCATATCGATAAGATAAAGGTGTCCAAAACGTTAAAGGGATGTGGCCTGTGCAGATACACAGTACAGTTGCTTTCAAAAATAGTGGTAATTTTCAGGGCCTAAACTAGCCTGCCCCACCCGAAGTCTCCAACATTAAACCGCTGCTCATTAGCTAAACTGTGAGGTCCGGCCCGTGACCATATGTTCCGTTCCTTGCAGAAACATGTCCACTTGCATATCGATAAGATAAAAGATTCCAAAACGTTAAAGGGATATGGCCTGTGCAGATACACAGTACAGTTGCTTTCAAAAATAGTGGTCATTCTCAGGGGCCTAAATTAGCCTGCCCCACCCGATGTCTCCAACATTAAACCGCTGCTCATTAGCTAAACTGTGAGGTCCGAAATGTGACCATATGTTCCGTTCCTTGCAGAAATATGTCCACTTGCATATCGATAAGATAAAGGTGTCCAAAACGTTAAAGGGATGTGGCCTGTGCAGATACACAGTACAGTTGCTTTCAAAAATAGTGGTAATTTTCAGGGCCTAAACTAGCCTGCCCCACCCGAAGTCTCCAACATTAAACCGCTGCTCATTAGCTAAACTGTGAGGTCCGGCCCGTGACCATATGTTCCGTTCCTTGCAGAAACATGTCCACTTGCATATCGATAAGATAAAAGATTCCAAAACGTTAAAGGGATATGGCCTGTGCAGATACACAGTACAGTTGCTTTCAAAAATAGTGGTCATTCTCAGGGGCCTAAATTAGCCTGCCCCACCCGATGTCTCCAACATTAAACCGCTGCTCATTAGCTAAACTGTGAGGTCCGAAATGTGACCATATGTTCCGTTCCTTGCAGAAACATGTCCACTTGCATATCGATAAGATAAAGGTGTCCAAAACGTTAAAGGGATGTGGCCTGTGCAGATACACAGTACAGTTGCTTTCAAAAATAGTGGTAATTTTCAGGGCCTAAACTAGCCTGCCCCACCCGAAGTCTCCAACATTAAACCGCTGCTCATTAGCTAAACTGTGAGGTCCGGCCCGTGACCATATGTTCCGTTCCTTGCAGAAACATGTCCACTTGCATATCGATAAGATAAAAGATTCCAAAACGTTAAAGGGATATGGCCTGTGCAGATACACAGTACAGTTGCTTTCAAAAATAGTGGTCATTCTCAGGGGCCTAAATTAGCCTGCCCCACCCGATGTCTCCAACATTAAACCGCTGCTCATTAGCTAAACTGTGAGGTCCGAAATGTGACCATATGTTCCGTTCCTTGCAGAAACATGTCCACTTGCATATCGATAAGATAAAGGTGTCCAAAACGTTAAAGGGATGTGGCCTGTGCAGATACACAGTACAGTTGCTTTCAAAAATAGTGGTAATTTTCAGGGCCTAAACTAGCCTGCCCCACCCGAAGTCTCCAACATTAAACCGCTGCTCATTAGCTAAACTGTGAGGTCCGGCCCGTGACCATATGTTCCGTTCCTTGCAGAAACATGTCCACTTGCATATCGATAAGATAAAAGATTCCAAAACGTTAAAGGGATATGGCCTGTGCAGATACACAGTACAGTTGCTTTCAAAAATAGTGGTCATTCTCAGGGGCCTAAATTAGCCTGCCCCACCCGATGTCTCCAACATTAAACCGCTGCTCATTAGCTAAACTGTGAGGTCCGAAATGTGACCATATGTTCCGTTCCTTGCAGAAACATGTCCACTTGCATATCGATAAGATAAAGGTGTCCAAAACGTTAAAGGGATGTGGCCTGTGCAGATACACAGTACAGTTGCTTTCAAAAATAGTAGTAATTTTCAGGGCCTAAACTAGCCTGCCCCACCCGAAGTCTCCAACATTAAACCGCTGCTCATTAGCTAAACTGTGAGGTCCGGCCCGTGACCATATGTTCCGTTCCTTGCAGAAACATGTCCACTTGCATATCGATAAGATAAAAGATTCCAAAACGTTAAAGGGATATGGCCTGTGCAGATACACAGTACAGTTGCTTTCAAAAATAGTGGTCATTCTCAGGGGCCTAAATTAGCCTGCCCCACCCGATGTCTCCAACATTAAACCGCTGCTCATTAGCTAAACTGTGAGGTCCGAAATGTGACCATATGTTCCGTTACTTACAGAAACATGTCCACTTGCATATCGATAAGATAAAGGTGTCCAAAACGTTAAAGGGATGTGGCCTGTGCAGATACACAGTACAGTTGCTTTCAAAAATAGTGGTAATTTTCAGGGCCTAAACTAGCCTGCCCCACCCGAAGTCTCCAACATTAAACCGCTGCTCATTAGCTAAACTGTGAGGTCCGGCCCGTGACCATATGTTCCGTTCCTTGCAGAAACATGTCCACTTGCATATCGATAAGATAAAAGATTCCAAAACGTTAAAGGGATATGGCCTGTGCAGATACACAGTACAGTTGCTTTCAAAAATAGTGGTCATTCTCAGGGGCCTAAATTAGCCTGCCGCACCCGATGTCTCCAACATTAAACCGCTGCTCATTAGCTAAACTGTGAGGTCCGAAATGTGACCATATGTTCCGTTCCTTGCAGAAACATGTCCACTTGCATATCGATAAGATAAAGGTGTCCAAAACGTTAAAGGGATGTGGCCTGTGCAGATACACAGTACAGTTGCTTTCAAAAATAGTGGTAATTTTCAGGGCCTAAACTAGCCTGCCCCACCCGAAGTCTCCAACATTAAACCGCTGCTCATTAGCTAAACTGTGAGGTCCGGCCCGTGACCATATGTTCCGTTCCTTGCAGAAACATGTCCACTTGCATATCGATAAGATAAAAGATTCCAAAACGTTAAAGGGATATGGCCTGTGCAGATACACAGTACAGTTGCTTTCAAAAATAGTGGTCATTCTCAGGGGCCTAAATTAGCCTGCCGCACCCGATGTCTCCAACATTAAACCGCTGCTCATTAGCTAAACTGTGAGGTCCGAAATGTGACCATATGTTCCGTTCCTTGCAGAAACATGTCCACTTGCATATCGATAAGATAAAGGTGTCCAAAACGTTAAAGGGATGTGGCCTGTGCAGATACACAGTACAGTTGCTTTCAAAAATAGTGGTAATTTTCAGGGCCTAAACTAGCCTGCCCCACCCGAAGTCTCCAACATTAAACCGCTGCTCATTAGCTAAACTGTGAGGTCCGGCCCGTGACCATATGTTCCGTTCCTTGCAGAAACATGTCCACTTGCATATCGATAAGATAAAAGATTCCAAAACGTTAAAGGGATATGGCCTGTGCAGATACACAGTACAGTTGCTTTCAAAAATAGTGGTCATTCTCAGGGGCCTAAATTAGCCTGCCCCACCCGATGTCTCCAACATTAAACCGCTGCTCATTAGCTAAACTGTGAGGTCCGAAATGTGACCATATGTTCCGTTCCTTGCAGAAACATGTCCACTTGCATATCGATAAGATAAAAGATTCCAAAACGTTAAAGGGATATGGCCTGTGCAGATACACAGTACAGTTGCTTTCAAAAATAGTGGTCATTCTCAGGGGCCTAAATTAGCCTGCCCCACCCGATGTCTCCAACATTAAACCGCTGCTCATTAGCTAAACTGTGAGGTCCGAAATGTGACCATATGTTCCGTTCCTTGCAGAAACATGTCCACTTGCATATCGATAAGATAAAGGTGTCCAAAACGTTAAAGGGATGTGGCCTGTGCAGATACACAGTACAGTTGCTTTCAAAAATAGTGGTAATTTTCAGGGCCTAAACTAGCCTGCCCCACCCGAAGTCTCCAACATTAAACCGCTGCTCATTAGCTAAACTGTGAGGTCCGGCCCGTGACCATATGTTCCGTTCCTTGCAGAAACATGTCCACTTGCATATCGATAAGATAAAAGATTCCAAAACGTTAAAGGGATATGGCCTGTGCAGATACACAGTACAGTTGCTTTCAAAAATAGTGGTCATTCTCAGGGGCCTAAATTAGCCGGCCCCACCCGATGTCTCCAACATTAAACCGCTGCTCATTAGCTAAACTGTGAGGTCCGAAATGTGACCATATGTTCCGTTCCTTGCAGAAACATTTCCACTTGCATATCGATAAGATAAAGGTGTCCAAAACGTTAAAGGGATGTGGCCTGTGCAGATACACAGTACAGTTGCTTTCAAAAATAGTGGTAATTTTCAGGGCCTAAACTAGCCTGCCCCACCCGAAGTCTCCAACATTAAACCGCTGCTCATTAGCTAAACTGTGAGGTCCGGCCCGTGACCATATGTTCCGTTCCTTGCAGAAACATGTCCACTTGCATATCGATAAGATAAAAGATTCCAAAACGTTAAAGGGATATGGCCTGTGCAGATACACAGTACAGTTGCTTTCAAAAATAGTGGTCATTCTCAGGGGCCTAAATTAGCCTGCCCCACCCGATGTCTCCAACATTAAACCGCTGCTCATTAGCTAAACTGTGAGGTCCGAAATGTGACCATATGTTCCGTTCCTTGCAGAAACATGTCCACTTGCATATCGATAAGATAAAGGTGTCCAAAACGTTAAAGGGATGTGGCCTGGGCAGATACACAGTACAGTTGCTTTCAAAAATAGTGGTAATTTTCAGGGCCTAAACTAGCCTACCCCACCCGAAGTCTCCAACATTAAACCGCTGCTCATTAGCTAAACTGTGAGGTCCGGCCCGTGACCATATGTTCCGTTCCTTGCAGAAACATGTCCACTTGCATATCGATAAGATAAAAGATTCCAAAACGTTAAAGGGATATGGCCTGTGCAGATACACAGTACAGTTGCTTTCAAAAATAGTGGTCATTCTCAGGGGCCTAAATTAGCCTGCCCCACCCGATGTCTCCAACATTAAACCGCTGCTCATTAGCTAAACTGTGAGGTCCGAAATGTGACCATATGTTCCGTTCCTTGCAGAAACATGTCCACTTGCATATCGATAAGATAAAAGATTCCAAAACGTTAAAGGGATATGGCCTGTGCAGATACACAGTACAGTTGCTTTCAAAAATAGTGGTCATTCTCAGGGGCCTAAATTAGCCTGCCGCACCCGATGTCTCCAACATTAAACCGCTGCTCATTAGCTAAACTGTGAGGTCCGAAATGTGACCATATGTTCCGTTCCTTGCAGAAACATGTCCACTTGCATATCGATAAGATAAAGGTGTCCAAAACGTTAAAGGGATGTGGCCTGTGCAGATACACAGTACAGTTGCTTTCAAAAATAGTGGTAATTTTCAGGGCCTAAACTAGCCTGCCCCACCCGAAGTCTCCAACATTAAACCGCTGCTCATTAGCTAAACTGTGAGGTCCGGCCCGTGACCATATGTTCCGTTCCTTGCAGAAACATGTCCACTTGCATATCGATAAGATAAAAGATTCCAAAACGTTAAAGGGATATGGCCTGTGCAGATACACAGTACAGTTGCTTTCAAAAATAGTGGTCATTCTCAGGGGCCTAAATTAGCCTGCCCCACCCGATGTCTCCAACATTAAACCGCTGCTCATTAGCTAAACTGTGAGGTCCGAAATGTGACCATATGTTCCGTTCCTTGCAGAAACATGTCCACTTGCATATCGATAAGATAAAAGATTCCAAAACGTTAAAGGGATATGGCCTGTGCAGATACACAGTACAGTTGCTTTCAAAAATAGTGGTCATTCTCAGGGGCCTAAATTAGCCTGCCCCACCCGATGTCTCCAACATTAAACCGCTGCTCATTAGCTAAACTGTGAGGTCCGAAATGTGACCATATGTTCCGTTCCTTGCAGAAACATGTCCACTTGCATATCGATAAGATAAAGGTGTCCAAAACGTTAAAGGGATGTGGCCTGTGCAGATACACAGTACAGTTGCTTTCAAAAATAGTGGTAATTTTCAGGGCCTAAACTAGCCTGCCCCACCCGAAGTCTCCAACATTAAACCGCTGCTCATTAGCTAAACTGTGAGGTCCGGCCCGTGACCATATGTTCCGTTCCTTGCAGAAACATGTCCACTTGCATATCGATAAGATAAAAGATTCCAAAACGTTAAAGGGATATGGCCTGTGCAGATACACAGTACAGTTGCTTTCAAAAATAGTGGTCATTCTCAGGGGCCTAAATTAGCCTGCCCCACCCGATGTCTCCAACATTAAACCGCTGCTCATTAGCTAAACTGTGAGGTCCGAAATGTGACCATATGTTCCGTTCCTTGCAGAAATATGTCCACTTGCATATCGATAAGATAAAAGATTCCAAAACGTTAAAGGGATTTGGCCTGTGCAGATACACAGTACAGTTGCTTTCAAAAATAGTGGTCATTCTCAGGGGCCTAAATTAGCCTGCCCAATCGATGTCTCCAACATTAAACCGCTGCTCATTAGCTAAACTGTGAGGTCCGAAATGTGACCATATGTTCCGTTCCTTGCAGAAACATGTCCACTTGCATATCGATAAGATAACGGTGTCCAAAACGTTAAAGGGATGTGGCCTGTGCAGATACACAGTACAGTTGCTTTCAAAAATAGTGGTAATTTTCAGGGCCTAAACTAGCCTGCCCCACCCGAAGTCTCCAACATTAAACCGCTGCTCATTAGCTAAACTGTGAGGTCCGGCCCGTGACCATATGTTCCGTTCCTTGCAGAAGCATGTCCACTTGCATATCGATAAGATAAAAGATTCCAAAACGTTAAAGGGATATGGCCTGTGCAGATACACAGTACAGTTGCTTTCAAAAATAGTGGTCATTCTCAGGGGCCTAAATTAGCCTGCCCCACCCGATGTCTCCAACATTAAACCGCTGCTCATTAGCTAAACTGTGAGGTCCGAAATGTGACCATATGTTCCGTTCCTTGCAGAAACATGTCCACTTGCATATCGATAAGATAAAGGTGTCCAAAACGTTAAAGGGATGTGGCCTGTGCAGATACACAGTACAGTTGCTTTCAAAAATAGTGGTAATTTTCAGGGCCTAAACTAGCCTGCCCCACCCGAAGTCTCCAACATTAAACCGCTGCTCATTAGCTAAACTGTGAGGTCCGGCCCGTGACCATATGTTCCGTTCCTTGCAGAAACATGTCCACTTGCATATCGATAAGATAAAAGATTCCAAAACGTTAAAGGGATATGGCCTGTGCAGATACACAGTACAGTTGCTTTCAAAAAATAGTGGTCATTCTCAGGGGCCTAAATTAGCCTGCCCCACCCGATGTCTCCAACATTAAACCGCTGCTCATTAGCTAAACTGTGAGGTCCGAAATGTGACCATATGTTCCGTTCCTTGCAGAAATATGTCCACTTGCATATCGATAAGATAAAGGTGTCCAAAACGTTAAAGGGATGTGGCCTGTGCAGATACACAGTACAGTTGCTTTCAAAAATAGTGGTAATTTTCAGGGCCTAAACTAGCCTGCCCCACCCGAAGTCTCCAACATTAAACCGCTGCTCATTAGCTAAACTGTGAGGTCCGGCCCGTGACCATATGTTCCGTTCCTTGCAGAAACATGTCCACTTGCATATCGATAAGATAAAAGATTCCAAAACGTTAAAGGGATATGGCCTGTGCAGATACACAGTACAGTTGCTTTCAAAAATAGTGGTCATTCTCAGGGGCCTAAATTAGCCTGCCCCACCGATGTCTCCAACATTAAACCGCTGCTCATTAGCTAAACTGTGAGGTCCGAAATGTGACCATATGTTCCGTTCCTTGCAGAAACATGTCCACTTGCATATCGATAAGATAAAGGTGTCCAAAACGTTAAAGGGATGTGGCCTGTGCAGATACACAGTACAGTTGCTTTCAAAAATAGTGGTAATTTTCAGGGCCTAAACTAGCCTGCCCCACCCGAAGTCTCCAACATTAAACCGCTGCTCATTAGCTAAACTGTGAGGTCCGGCCCGTGACCATATGTTCCGTTCCTTGCAGAAACATGTCCACTTGCATATCGATAAGATAAAAGATTCCAAAACGTTAAAGGGATATGGCCTGTGCAGATACACAGTACAGTTGCTTTCAAAAATAGTGGTCATTCTCAGGGGCCTAAATTAGCCTGCCCCACCCGATGTCTCCAACATTAAACCGCTGCTCATTAGCTAAACTGTGAGGTCCGAAATGTGACCATATGTTCCGTTCCTTGCAGAAACATGTCCACTTGCATATCGATAAGATAAAGGTGTCCAAAACGTTAAAGGGATGTGGCCTGTGCAGATACACAGTACAGTTGCTTTCAAAAATAGTGGTAATTTTCAGGGCCTAAACTAGCCTGCCCCACCCGAAGTCTCCAACATTAAACCGCTGCTCATTAGCTAAACTGTGAGGTCCGGCCCGTGACCATATGTTCCGTTCCTTGCAGAAACATGTCCACTTGCATATCGATAAGATAAAAGATTCCAAAACGTTAAAGGGATATGGCCTGTGCAGATACACAGTACAGTTGCTTTCAAAAATAGTGGTCATTCTCAGGGGCCTAAATTAGCCTGCCCCACCCGATGTCTCCAACATTAAACCGCTGCTCATTAGCTAAACTGTGAGGTCCGAAATGTGACCATATGTTCCGTTCCTTGCAGAAACATGTCCACTTGCATATCGATAAGATAAAGGTGTCCAAAACGTTAAAGGGATGTGGCCTGTGCAGATACACAGTACAGTTGCTTTCAAAAATAGTGGTAATTTTCAGGGCCTAAACTAGCCTGCCCCACCCGAAGTCTCCAACATTAAACCGCTGCTCATTAGCTAAACTGTGAGGTCCGGCCCGTGACCATATGTTCCGTTCCTTGCAGAAACATGTCCACTTGCATATCGATAAGATAAAAGATTCCAAAACGTTAAAGGGATATGACCTGTGCAGATACACAGTACAGTTGCTTTCAAAAATAGTGGTCATTCTCAGGGGCCTAAATTAGCCTGCCGCACCCGATGTCTCCAACATTAAACCGCTGCTCATTAGCTAAACTGTGAGGTCCGAAATGTGACCATATGTTCCGTTCCTTGCAGAAACATGTCCACTTGCATATCGATAAGATAAAGGTGTCCAAAACGTTAAAGGGATGTGGCCTGTGCAGATACACAGTACAGTTGCTTTCAAAAATAGTGGTAATTTTCAGGGCCTAAACTAGCCTGCCCCACCCGAAGTCTCCAACATTAAACCGCTGCTCATTAGCTAAACTGTGAGGTCCGGCCCGTGACCATATGTTCCGTTCCTTGCAGAAACATGTCCACTTGCATATCGATAAGATAAAAGATTCCAAAACGTTAAAGGGATATGGCCTGTGCAGATACACAGTACAGTTGCTTTCAAAAATAGTGGTCATTCTCAGGGGCCTAAATTAGCCTGCCCCACCCGATGTCTCCAACATTAAACCGCTGCTCATTAGCTAAACTGTGAGGTCCGAAATGTGACCATATGTTCCGTTCCTTGCAGAAACATGTCCACTTGCATATCGATAAGATAAAAGATTCCAAAACGTTAAAGGGATATGGCCTGTGCAGATACACAGTACAGTTGCTTTCAAAAATAGTGGTCATTCTCAGGGGCCTAAATTAGCCTGCCCCACCCGATGTCTCCAACATTAAACCGCTGCTCATTAGCTAAACTGTGAGGTCCGAAATGTGACCATATGTTCCGTTCCTTGCAGAAACATGTCCACTTGCATATCGATAAGATAAAAGATTCCAAAACGTTAAAGGGATATGGCCTGTGCAGATACACAGTACAGTTGCTTTCAAAAATAGTGGTCATTCTCAGGGGCCTAAATTAGCCTGCCCCACCCGATGTCTCCAACATTAAACCGCTGCTCATTAGCTAAACTGTGAGGTCCGAAATGTGACCATATGTTCCGTTCCTTGCAGAAACATGTCCACTTGCATATCGATAAGATAAAGGTGTCCAAAACGTTAAAGGGATGTGGCCTGTGCAGATACACAGTACAGTTGCTTTCAAAAATAGTGGTAATTTTCAGGGCCTAAACTAGCCTGCCCCACCCGAAGTCTCCAACATTAAACCGCTGCTCATTAGCTAAACTGTGAGGTCCGGCCCGTGACCATATGTTCCGTTCCTTGCAGAAACATGTCCACTTGCATATCGATAAGATAAAAGATTCCAAAACGTTAAAGGGATATGGCCTGTGCAGATACACAGTACAGTTGCTTTCAAAAATAGTGGTCATTCTCAGGGGCCTAAATTAGCCTGCCCCACCCGATGTCTCCAACATTAAACCGCTGCTCATTAGCTAAACTGTGAGGTCCGAAATGTGACCATATGTTCCGTTCCTTGCAGAAACATGTCCACTTGCATATCGATAAGATAAAGGTGTCCAAAACGTTAAAGGGATGTGGCCTGGGCAGATACACAGTACAGTTGCTTTCAAAAATAGTGGTAATTTTCAGGGCCTAAACTAGCCTGCCCCACCCGAAGTCTCCAACATTAAACCGCTGCTCATTAGCTAAACTGTGAGGTCCGGCCCGTGACCATATGTTCCGTTCCTTGCAGAAACATGTCCACTTGCATATCGATAAGATAAAAGATTCCAAAACGTTAAAAGGATATGGCCTGTGCAGATACACAGTACAGTTGCTTTCAAAAATAGTGGTCATTCTCAGGGGCCTAAATTAGCCTGCCGCACCCGATGTCTCCAACATTAAACCGCTGCTCATTAGCTAAACTGTGAGGTCCGAAATGTGACCATATGTTCCGTTCCTTGCAGAAACATGTCCACTTGCATATCGATAAGATAAAAGTGTCCAAAACGTTAAAGGGATGTGGCCTGTGCAGATACACAGTACAGTTGCTTTCAAAAATAGTGGTAATTTTCAGGGCCTAAACTAGCCTGCCCCACCCGAAGTCTCCAACATTAAACCGCTGCTCATTAGCTAAACTGTGAGGTCCGGCCCGTGACCATATGTTCCGTTCCTTGCAGAAACATGTCCACTTGCATATCGATAAGATAAAAGATTCCAAAACGTTAAAGGGATATGGCCTGTGCAGATACACAGTACAGTTGCTTTCAAAAATAGTGGTCATTCTCAGGGGCCTAAATTAGCCTGCCCCACCCGATGTCTCCAACATTAAACCGCTGCTCATTAGCTAAACTGTGAGGTCCGAAATGTGACCATATGTTCCGTTCCTTGCAGAAACATGTCCACTTGCATATCGATAAGATAAAAGATTCCAAAACGTTAAAGGGATATGGCCTGTGCAGATACACAGTACAGTTGCTTTCAAAAATAGTGGTCATTCTCAGGGGCCTAAATTAGCCTGCCCCACCCGATGTCTCCAACATTAAACCGCTGCTCATTAGCTAAACTGTGAGGTCCGAAATGTGACCATATGTTCCGTTCCTTGCAGAAACATGTCCACTTGCATATCGATAAGATAAAGGTGTCCAAAACGTTAAAGGGATGTGGCCTGTGCAGATACACAGTACAGTTGCTTTCAAAAATAGTGGTAATTTTCAGGGCCTAAACTAGCCTGCCCCACCCGAAGTCTCCAACATTAAACCGCTGCTCATTAGCTAAACTGTGAGGTCCGGCCCGTGACCATATGTTCCGTTCCTTGCAGAAACATGTCCACTTGCATATCGATAAGATAAAAGATTCCAAAACGTTAAAGGGATATGGCCTGTGCAGATACACAGTACAGTTGCTTTCAAAAATAGTGGTCATTCTCAGGGGCCTAAATTAGCCTGCCCCACCCGATGTCTCCAACATTAAACCGCTGCTCATTAGCTAAACTGTGAGGTCCGAAATGTGACCATATGTTCCGTTCCTTGCAGAAATATGTCCACTTGCATATCGATAAGATAAAGGTGTCCAAAACGTTAAAGGGATGTGGCCTGTGCAGATACACAGTACAGTTGCTTTCAAAAATAGTGGTAATTTTCAGGGCCTAAACTAGCCTGCCCCACCCGAAGTCTCCAACATTAAACCGCTGCTCATTAGCTAAACTGTGAGGTCCGGCCCGTGACCATATGTTCCGTTCCTTGCAGAAACATGTCCACTTGCATATCGATAAGATAAAAGATTCCAAAACGTTAAAGGGATATGGCCTGTGCAGATACACAGTACAGTTGCTTTCAAAAATAGTGGTCATTCTCAGGGGCCTAAATTAGCCTGCCCCACCCGATGTCTCCAACATTAAACCGCTGCTCATTAGCTAAACTGTGAGGTCCGAAATGTAACCATATGTTCCGTTCCTTGCAGAAACATGTCCACTTGCATATCGATAAGATAAAAGATTCCAAAACGTTAAAGGGATTTGGCCTGTGCAGATACACAGTACAGTTGCTTTCAAAAATAGTGGTCATTCTCAGGGGCCTAAATTAGCCTGCCCAATCGATGTCTCCAACATTAAACCGCTGCTCATTAGCTAAACTGTGAGGTCCGAAATGTGACCATATGTTCCGTTCCTTGCAGAAACATGTCCACTTGCATATCGATAAGATAACGGTGTCCAAAACGTTAAAGGGATGTGGCCTGTGCAGATACACAGTACAGTTGCTTTCAAAAATAGTGGTAATTTTCAGGGCCTAAACTAGCCTGCCCCACCCGAAGTCTCCAACATTAAACCGCTGCTCATTAGCTAAACTGTGAGGTCCGGCCCGTGACCATATGTTCCGTTCCTTGCAGAAGCATGTCCACTTGCATATCGATAAGATAAAAGATTCCAAAACGTTAAAGGGATATGGCCTGTGCAGATACACAGTACAGTTGCTTTCAAAAATAGTGGTCATTCTCAGGGGCCTAAATTAGCCTGCCCACCCCGATGTCTCCAACATTAAACCGCTGCTCATTAGCTAAACTGTGAGGTCCGAAATGTGACCATATGTTCCGTTCCTTGCAGAAACATGTCCACTTGCATATCGATAAGATAAAGGTGTCCAAAACGTTAAAGGGATGTGGCCTGTGCAGATACACAGTACAGTTGCTTTCAAAAATAGTGGTAATTTTCAGGGCCTAAACTAACCTGCCCCACCCGAAGTCTCCAACATTAAACCGCTGCTCATTAGCTAAACTGTGAGGTCCGGCCCGTGACCATATGTTCCGTTCCTTGCAGAAACATGTCCACTTGCATATCGATAAGATAAAAGATTCCAAAACGTTAAAGGGATATGGCCTGTGCAGATACACAGTACAGTTGCTTTCAAAAAATAGTGGTCATTCTCAGGGGCCTAAATTAGCCTGCCCCACCCGATGTCTCCAACATTAAACCGCTGCTCATTAGCTAAACTGTGAGGTCCGAAATGTGACCATATGTTCCGTTCCTTGCAGAAATATGTCCACTTGCATATCGATAAGATAAAGGTGTCCAAAACGTTAAAGGGATGTGGCCTGTGCAGATACACAGTACAGTTGCTTTCAAAAATAGTGGTAATTTTCAGGGCCTAAACTAGCCTGCCCCACCCGAAGTCTCCAACATTAAACCGCTGCTCATTAGCTAAACTGTGAGGTCCGGCCCGTGACCATATGTTCCGTTCCTTGCAGAAACATGTCCACTTGCATATCGATAAGATAAAAGATTCCAAAACGTTAAAGGGATATGGCCTGTGCAGATACACAGTACAGTTGCTTTCAAAAATAGTGGTCATTCTCAGGGGCCTAAATTAGCCTGCCCCACCGATGTCTCCAACATTAAACCGCTGCTCATTAGCTAAACTGTGAGGTCCGAAATGTGACCATATGTTCCGTTCCTTGCAGAAACATGTCCACTTGCATATCGATAAGATAAAGGTGTCCAAAACGTTAAAGGGATGTGGCCTGTGCAGATACACAGTACAGTTGCTTTCAAAAATAGTGGTAATTTTCAGGGCCTAAACTAGCCTGCCCCACCCGAAGTCTCCAACATTAAACCGCTGCTCATTAGCTAAACTGTGAGGTCCGGCCCGTGACCATATGTTCCGTTCCTTGCAGAAACATGTCCACTTGCATATCGATAAGATAAAAGATTCCAAAACGTTAAAGGGATATGGCCTGTGCAGATACACAGTACAGTTGCTTTCAAAAATAGTGGTCATTCTCAGGGGCCTAAATTAGCCTGCCCCACCCGATGTCTCCAACATTAAACCGCTGCTCATTAGCTAAACTGTGAGGTCCGAAATGTGACCATATGTTCCGTTCCTTGCAGAAACATGTCCACTTGCATATCGATAAGATAAAGGTGTCCAAAACGTTAAAGGGATGTGGCCTGTGCAGATACACAGTACAGTTGCTTTCAAAAATAGTGGTAATTTTCAGGGCCTAAACTAGCCTGCCCCACCCGAAGTCTCCAACATTAAACCGCTGCTCATTAGCTAAACTGTGAGGTCCGGCCCGTGACCATATGTTCCGTTCCTTGCAGAAACATGTCCACTTGCATATCGATAAGATAAAAGATTCCAAAACGTTAAAGGGATATGGCCTGTGCAGATACACAGTACAGTTGCTTTCAAAAATAGTGGTCATTCTCAGGGGCCTAAATTAGCCTGCCCCACCCGATGTCTCCAACATTAAACCGCTGCTCATTAGCTAAACTGTGAGGTCCGAAATGTGACCATATGTTCCGTTCCTTGCAGAAACATGTCCACTTGCATATCGATAAGATAAAGGTGTCCAAAACGTTAAAGGGATGTGGCCTGTGCAGATACACAGTACAGTTGCTTTCAAAAATAGTGGTAATTTTCAGGGCCTAAACTAGCCTGCCCCACCCGAAGTCTCCAACATTAAACCGCTGCTCATTAGCTAAACTGTGAGGTCCGGCCCGTGACCATATGTTCCGTTCCTTGCAGAAACATGTCCACTTGCATATCGATAAGATAAAAGATTCCAAAACGTTAAAGGGATATGACCTGTGCAGATACACAGTACAGTTGCTTTCAAAAATAGTGGTCATTCTCAGGGGCCTAAATTAGCCTGCCGCACCCGATGTCTCCAACATTAAACCGCTGCTCATTAGCTAAACTGTGAGGTCCGAAATGTGACCATATGTTCCGTTCCTTGCAGAAACATGTCCACTTGCATATCGATAAGATAAAGGTGTCCAAAACGTTAAAGGGATGTGGCCTGTGCAGATACACAGTACAGTTGCTTTCAAAAATAGTGGTAATTTTCAGGGCCTAAACTAGCCTGCCCCACCCGAAGTCTCCAACATTAAACCGCTGCTCATTAGCTAAACTGTGAGGTCCGGCCCGTGACCATATGTTCCGTTCCTTGCAGAAACATGTCCACTTGCATATCGATAAGATAAAAGATTCCAAAACGTTAAAGGGATATGGCCTGTGCAGATACACAGTACAGTTGCTTTCAAAAATAGTGGTCATTCTCAGGGGCCTAAATTAGCCTGCCCCACCCGATGTCTCCAACATTAAACCGCTGCTCATTAGCTAAACTGTGAGGTCCGAAATGTGACCATATGTTCCGTTCCTTGCAGAAACATGTCCACTTGCATATCGATAAGATAAAAGATTCCAAAACGTTAAAGGGATATGGCCTGTGCAGATACACAGTACAGTTGCTTTCAAAAATAGTGGTCATTCTCAGGGGCCTAAATTAGCCTGCCCCACCCGATGTCTCCAACATTAAACCGCTGCTCATTAGCTAAACTGTGAGGTCCGAAATGTGACCATATGTTCCGTTCCTTGCAGAAACATGTCCACTTGCATATCGATAAGATAAAGGTGTCCAAAACGTTAAAGGGATGTGGCCTGTGCAGATACACAGTACAGTTGCTTTCAAAAATAGTGGTAATTTTCAGGGCCTAAACTAGCCTGCCCCACCCGAAGTCTCCAACATTAAACCGCTGCTCATTAGCTAAACTGTGAGGTCCGGCCCGTGACCATATGTTCCGTTCCTTGCAGAAACATGTCCACTTGCATATCGATAAGATAAAAGATTCCAAAACGTTAAAGGGATATGGCCTGTGCAGATACACAGTACAGTTGCTTTCAAAAATAGTGGTCATTCTCAGGGGCCTAAATTAGCCTGCCCCACCCGATGTCTCCAACATTAAACCGCTGCTCATTAGCTAAACTGTGAGGTCCGAAATGTGACCATATGTTCCGTTCCTTGCAGAAACATGTCCACTTGCATATCGATAAGATAAAGGTGTCCAAAACGTTAAAGGGATGTGGCCTGGGCAGATACACAGTACAGTTGCTTTCAAAAATAGTGGTAATTTTCAGGGCCTAAACTAGCCTGCCCCACCCGAAGTCTCCAACATTAAACCGCTGCTCATTAGCTAAACTGTGAGGTCCGGCCCGTGACCATATGTTCCGTTCCTTGCAGAAACATGTCCACTTGCATATCGATAAGATAAAAGATTCCAAAACGTTAAAAGGATATGGCCTGTGCAGATACACAGTACAGTTGCTTTCAAAAATAGTGGTCATTCTCAGGGGCCTAAATTAGCCTGCCCCACCCGATGTCTCCAACATTAAACCGCTGCTCATTAGCTAAACTGTGAGGTCCGAAATGTGACCATATGTTCCGTTCCTTGCAGAAATATGTCCACTTGCATATCGATAAGATAAAGGTGTCCAAAACGTTAAAGGGATGTGGCCTGTGCAGATACACAGTACAGTTGCTTTCAAAAATAGTGGTAATTTTCAGGGCCTAAACTAGCCTGCCCCACCCGAAGTCTCCAACATTAAACCGCTGCTCATTAGCTAAACTGTGAGGTCCGGCCCGTGACCATTTGTTCCGTTCCTTGCAGAAACATGTCCACTTGCATATCGATAAGATAAAAGATTCCAAAACGTTAAAGGGATATGGCCTGTGCAGATACACAGTACAGTTGCTTTCAAAAATAGTGGTCATTCTCAGGGGCCTAAATTAGCCTGCCCCACCCGATGTCTCCAACATTAAACCGCTGCTCATTAGCTAAACTGTGAGGTCCGAAATGTAACCATATGTTCCGTTCCTTGCAGAAACATGTCCACTTGCATATCGATAAGATAAAAGATTCCAAAACGTTAAAGGGATTTGGCCTGTGCAGATACACAGTACAGTTGCTTTCAAAAATAGTGGTCATTCTCAGGGGCCTAAATTAGCCTGCCCCACCCGATGTCTCCAACATTAAACCGCTGCTCATTAGCTAAACTGTGAGGTCCGAAATGTGACCATATGTTCCGTTCCTTGCAGAAACATGTCCACTTGCATATCGATAAGATAAAGGTGTCCAAAACGTTAAAGGGATGTGGCCTGTGCAGATACACAGTACAGTTGCTTTCAAAAATAGTGGTAATTTTCAGGGCCTAAACTAGCCTGCCCCACCCGAAGTCTCCAACATTAAACCGCTGCTCATTAGCTAAACTGTGAGGTCCGGCCCGTGACCATATGTTCCGTTCCTTGCAGAAACATGTCCACTTGCATATCGATAAGATAAAAGATTCCAAAACGTTAAAGGGATATGGCCTGTGCAGATACACAGTACAGTTGCTTTCAAAAATAGTGGTCATTCTCAGGGGCCTAAATTAGCCTGCCCCACCCGATGTCTCCAACATTAAACCGCTGCTCATTAGCTAAACTGTGAGGTCCGAAATGTGACCATATGTTCCGTTCCTTGCAGAAACATGTCCACTTGCATATCGATAAGATAAAGGTGTCCAAAACGTTAAAGGGATGTGGCCTGTGCAGATACACAGTACAGTTGCTTTCAAAAATAGTGGTAATTTTCAGGGCCTAAACTAGCCTGCCCCACCCGAAGTCTCCAACATTAAACCGCTGCTCATTAGCTAAACTGTGACGTCCGGCCCGTGACCATATGTTCCGTTCCTTGCAGAAACATGTCCACTTTCATATCGATAAGATAAAAGATTCCAAAACGTTAAAGGGATATGGCCTGTGCAGATACACAGTACAGTTGCTTTCAAAAATAGTGGTCATTCTCAGGGGCCTAAATTAGCCTGCCCCACCCGATGTCTCCAACATTAAACCGCTGCTCATTAGCTAAACTGTGAGGTCCGAAATGTGACCATATGTTCCGTTCCTTGCAGAAACATGTCCACTTGCATATCGATAAGATAAAGGTGTCCAAAACGTTAAAGGGATGTGACCTGTGCAGATACACAGTACAGTTGCTTTCAAAAATAGTGGTAATTTTCAGGGCCTAAACTAGCCTGCCCCACCCGAAGTCTCCAACATTAAACCGCTGCTCATTAGCTAAACTGTGAGGTCCGGCCCGTGACCATATGTTCCGTTCCTTGCAGAAACATGTCCACTTGCATATCGATAAGATAAAAGATTCCAAAACGTTAAAGGGATATGGCCTGTGCAGATACACAGTACAGTTGCTTTCAAAAATAGTGGTAATTTTCAGGGCCTAAACTAGCCTGCCCCACCCGAAGTCTCCAACATTAAACCGCTGCTCATTAGCTAAACTGTGAGGTCCGGCCCGTGACCATATGTTCCGTTCCTTGCAGAAACATGTCCACTTGCATATCGATAAGATAAAAGATTCCAAAACGTTAAAGGGATTTGGCCTGTGCAGATACACAGTACAGTTGCTTTCAAAAATAGTGGTCATTCTCAGGGGCCTAAATTAGCCTGCCCCACCCGATGTCTCCAACATTAAACCGCTGCTCATTAGCTAAACTGTGAGGTCCGAAATGTGACCATATGTTCCGTTCCTTGCAGAAACATGTCCACTTGCATATCGATAAGATAAAGGTGTCCAAAACGTTAAAGGGATGTGGCCTGTGCAGATACACAGTACAGTTGCTTTCAAAAATAGTGGTAATTTTCAGGGCCTAAACTAGCCTGCCCCACCCGAAGTCTCCAACATTAAACCGCTGCTCATTAGCTAAACTGTGAGGTCCGGCCCGTGACCATATGTTCCGTTCCTTGCAGAAACATGTCCACTTGCATATCGATAAGATAAAAGATTCCAAAACGTTAAAGGGATATGGCCTGTGCAGATACACAGTACAGTTGCTTTCAAAAATAGTGGTCATTCTCAGGGGCCTAAATTAGCCTGCCCCACCCGATGTCTCCAACATTAAACCGCTGCTCATTAGCTAAACTGTGAGGTCCGAAATGTGACCATATGTTCCGTTCCTTGCAGAAACATGTCCACTTGCATATCGATAAGATAAAGGTGTCCAAAACGTTAAAGGGATGTGGCCTGTGCAGATACACAGTACAGTTGCTTTCAAAAATAGTGGTAATTTTCAGGGCCTAAACTAGCCTGCCCCACCCGAAGTCTCCAACATTAAACCGCTGCTCATTAGCTAAACTGTGACGTCCGGCCCGTGACCATATGTTCCGTTCCTTGCAGAAACATGTCCACTTTCATATCGATAAGATAAAAGATTCCAAAACGTTAAAGGGATATGGCCTGTGCAGATACACAGTACAGTTGCTTTCAAAAATAGTGGTCATTCTCAGGGGCCTAAATTAGCCTGCCCCACCCGATGTCTCCAACATTAAACCGCTGCTCATTAGCTAAACTGTGAGGTCCGAAATGTGACCATATGTTCCGTTCCTTGCAGAAACATGTCCACTTGCATATCGATAAGATAAAGGTGTCCAAAACGTTAAAGGGATGTGGCCTGTGCAGATACACAGTACAGTTGCTTTCAAAAATAGTGGTAATTTTCAGGGCCTAAACTAGCCTGCCCCACCCGAAGTCTCCAACATTAAACCGCTGCTCATTAGCTAAACTGTGAGGTCCGGCCCGTGACCATATGTTCCGTTCCTTGCAGAAACATGTCCACTTGCATATCGATAAGATAAAAGATTCCAAAACGTTAAAGGGATATGGCCTGTGCAGATACACAGTACAGTTGCTTTCAAAAATAGTGGTAATTTTCAGGGCCTAAACTAGCCTGCCCCACCCGAAGTCTCCAACATTAAACCGCTGCTCATTAGCTAAACTGTGAGGTCCGGCCCGTGACCATATGTTCCGTTCCTTGCAGAAACATGTCCACTTGCATATCGATAAGATAAAAGATTCCAAAACGTTAAAGGGATATGGCCTGTGCAGATACACAGTACAGTTGCTTTCAAAAATAGTGGTCATTCTCAGGGGCCTAAATTAGCCTGCCCCACCCGATGTCTCCAACATTAAACCGCTGCTCATTAGCTAAACTGTGAGGTCCGAAATGTGACCATATGTTCCGTTCCTTGCAGAAACATGTCCACTTGCATATCGATAAGATAAAGGTGTCCAAAACGTTAAAGGGATGTGGCCTGTGCAGATACACAGTACAGTTGCTTTCAAAAATAGTGGTAATTTTCAGGGCCTAAACTAGCCTGCCCCACCCGAAGTCTCCAACATTAAACCGCTGCTCATTAGCTAAACTGTGAGGTCCGGCCCGTGACCATATGTTCCGTTCCTTGCAGAAACATGTCCACTTGCATATCGATAAGATAAAAGATTCCAAAACGTTAAAGGGATATGGCCTGTGTAGATACACAGTACAGTTGCTTTCAAAAATAGTGGTCATTCTCAGGGGCCTAAATTAGCCTGCCCCACCCGATGTCTCCAACATTAAACCGCTGCTCATTAGCTAAACTGTGAGGTCCGAAATGTGACCATATGTTCCGTTCCTTGCAGAAACATGTCCACTTGCATATCGATAAGATAAAGGTGTCCAAAACGTTAAAGGGATGTGGCCTGTGCAGATACACAGTACAGTTGCTTTCAAAAATAGTGGTAATTTTCAGGGCCTAAACTAGCCTGCCCCACCCGAAGTCTCCAACATTAAACCGCTGCTCATTAGCTAAACTGTGAGGTCCGGCCCGTGACCATATGTTCCGTTCCTTGCAGAAACATGTCCACTTGCATATCGATAAGATAAAAGATTCCAAAACGTTAAAGGGATATGGCCTGTGCAGATACACAGTACAGTTGCTTTCAAAAATAGTGGTCATTCTCAGGGGCCTAAATTAGCCTGCCCCACCCGATGTCTCCAACATTAAACCGCTGCTCATTAGCTAAACTGTGAGGTCCGAAATGTGACCATATGTTCCGTTCCTTGCAGAAACATGTCCACTTGCATATCGATAAGATAAAGGTGTCCAAAACGTTAAAGGGATGTGGCCTGGGCAGATACACAGTACAGTTGCTTTCAAAAATAGTGGTAATTTTCAGGGCCTAAACTAGCCTGCCCCACCCGAAGTCTCCAACATTAAACCGCTGCTCATTAGCTAAACTGTGAGGTCCGGCCCGTGACCATATGTTCCGTTCCTTGCAGAAACATGTCCACTTGCATATCGATAAGATAAAAGATTCCAAAACGTTAAAGGGATATGGCCTGTGCAGATACACAGTACAGTTGCTTTCAAAAATAGTGGTCATTCTCAGGGGCCTAAATTAGCCTGCCCCACCCGATGTGTCCAACATTAAACCGCTGCTCATTAGCTAAACTGTGAGGTCCGAAATGTGACCATATGTTCCGTTCCTTGCAGAAACATGTCCACTTGCATATCGATAAGATAAAAGATTCCAAAACGTTAAAGGGATATGGCCTGTGCAGATACACAGTACAGTTGCTTTCAAAAATAGTGGTCATTCTCAGGGGCCTAAATTAGCCTGCCCCACCCGATGTCTCCAACATTAAACCGCTGCTCATTAGCTAAACTGTGAGGTCCGAAATGTGACCATATGTTCCGTTCCTTGCAGAAACATGTCCACTTGCATATCGATAAGATAAAGGTGTCCAAAACGTTAAAGGGATGTGGCCTGTGCAGATACACAGTACAGTTGCTTTCAAAAATAGTGGTAATTTTCAGGGCCTAAACTAGCCTGCCCCACCCGAAGTCTCCAACATTAAACCGCTGCTCATTAGCTAAACTGTGAGGTCCGGCCCGTGACCATATGTTCCGTTCCTTGCAGAAACATGTCCACTTGCATATCGATAAGATAAAAGATTCCAAATCGTTAAAGGGATATGGCCTGTGCAGATACACAGTACAGTTGCTTTCAAAAATAGTGGTCATTCTCAGGGGCCTAAATTAGCCTGCCCCACCCGATGTCTCCAACATTAAACCGCTGCTCATTAGCTAAACTGTGAGGTCCGAAATGTGACCATATGTTCCGTTCCTTGCAGAAACATGTCCACTTGCATATCGATAAGATAAAGGTGTCCAAAACGTTAAAGGGATGTGGCCTGTGCAGATACACAGTACAGTTGCTTTCAAAAATAGTGGTAATTTTCAGGGACTAAACTAGCCTGCCCCACCCGAAGTCTCCAACATTAAACCGCTGCTCATTAGCTAAACTGTGAGGTCCGGCCCGTGACCATATGTTCCGTTCCTTGCAGAAACATGTCCACTTGCATATCGATAAGATAAAAGATTCCAAAACGTTAAAGGGATATGGCCTGTGCAGATACACAGTACAGTTGCTTTCAAAAATAGTGGTCATTCTCAGGGGCCTAAATTAGCCTGCCCCACCCGATGTCTCCAACATTAAACCGCTGCTCATTAGCTAAACTGTGAGGTCCGAAATGTGACCATATGTTCCGTTCCTTGCAGAAATATGTCCACTTGCATATCGATAAGATAAAGGTGTCCAAAACGTTAAAGGGATGTGGCCTGTGCAGATACACAGTACAGTTGCTTTCAAAAATAGTGGTAATTTTCAGGGCCTAAACTAGCCTGCCCCACCCGAAGTCTCCAACATTAAACCGCTGCTCATTAGCTAAACTGTGAGGTCCGGCCCGTGACCATTTGTTCCGTTCCTTGCAGAAACATGTCCACTTGCATATCGATAAGATAAAAGATTCCAAAACGTTAAAGGGATATGGCCTGTGCAGATACACAGTACAGTTGCTTTCAAAAATAGTGGTCATTCTCAGGGGCCTAAATTAGCCTGCCCCACCCGATGTCTCCAACATTAAACCGCTGCTCATTAGCTAAACTGTGAGGTCCGAAATGTAACCATATGTTCCGTTCCTTGCAGAAACATGTCCACTTGCATATCGATAAGATAAAAGATTCCAAAACGTTAAAGGGATTTGGCCTGTGCAGATACACAGTACAGTTGCTTTCAAAAATAGTGGTCATTCTCAGGGGCCTAAATTAGCCTGCCCCACCCGATGTCTCCAACATTAAACCGCTGCTCATTAGCTAAACTGTGAGGTCCGAAATGTGACCATATGTTCCGTTCCTTGCAGAAACATGTCCACTTGCATATCGATAAGATAAAGGTGTCCAAAACGTTAAAGGGATGTGGCCTGTGCAGATACACAGTACAGTTGCTTTCAAAAATAGTGGTAATTTTCAGGGCCTAAACTAGCCTGCCCCACCCGAAGTCTCCAACATTAAACCGCTGCTCATTAGCTAAACTGTGAGGTCCGGCCCGTGACCATATGTTCCGTTCCTTGCAGAAACATGTCCACTTGCATATCGATAAGATAAAAGATTCCGAAACGTTAAAGGGATATGGCCTGTGCAGATACACAGTACAGTTGCTTTCAAAAATAGTGGTCATTCTCAGGGGCCTAAATTAGCCTGCCCCACCCGATGTCTCCAACATTAAACCGCTGCTCATTAGCTAAACTGTGAGGTCCGAAATGTGACCATATGTTCCGTTCCTTGCAGAAACATGTCCACTTGCATATCGATAAGATAAAGGTGTCCAAAACGTTAAAGGGATGTGGCCTGTGCAGATACACAGTACAGTTGCTTTCAAAAATAGTGGTAATTTTCAGGGCCTAAACTAGCCTGCCCCACCCGAAGTCTCCAACATTAAACCGCTGCTCATTAGCTAAACTGTGAGGTCCGGCCCGTGACCATATGTTCCGTTCCTTGCAGAAACATGTCCACTTTCATATCGATAAGATAAAAGATTCCAAAACGTTAAAGGGATATGGCCTGTGCAGATACACAGTACAGTTGCTTTCAAAAATAGTGGTCATTCTCAGGGGCCTAAATTAGCCTGCCCCACCCGATGTCTCCAACATTAAACCGCTGCTCATTAGCTAAACTGTGAGGTCCGAAATGTGACCATATGTTCCGTTCCTTGCAGAAACATGTCCACTTGCATATCGATAAGATAAAGGTGTCCAAAACGTTAAAGGGATGTGGCCTGTGCAGATACACAGTACAGTTGCTTTCAAAAATAGTGGTAATTTTCAGGGCCTAAACTAGCCTGCCCCACCCGAAGTCTCCAACATTAAACCGCTGCTCATTAGCTAAACTGTGAGGTCCGGCCCGTGACCATATGTTCCGTTCCTTGCAGAAACATGTCCACTTGCATATCGATAAGATAAAAGATTCCAAAACGTTAAAGGGATATGGCCTGTGCAGATACACAGTACAGTTGCTTTCAAAAATAGTGGTAATTTTCAGGGCCTAAACTAGCCTGCCCCACCCGAAGTCTCCAACATTAAACCGCTGCTCATTAGCTAAACTGTGAGGTCCGGCCCGTGACCATATGTTCCGTTCCTTGCAGAAACATGTCCACTTGCATATCGATAAGATAAAAGATTCCAAAACGTTAAAGGGATATGGCCTGTGCAGATACACAGTACAGTTGCTTTCAAAAATAGTGGTCATTCTCAGGGGCCTAAATTAGCCTGCCCCACCCGATGTCTCCAACATTAAACCGCTGCTCATTAGCTAAACTGTGAGGTCCGAAATGTGACCATATGTTCCGTTCCTTGCAGAAACATGTCCACTTGCATATCGATAAGATAAAGGTGTCCAAAACGTTAAAGGGATGTGGCCTGTGCAGATACACAGTACAGTTGCTTTCAAAAATAGTGGTAATTTTCAGGGCCTAAACTAGCCTGCCCCACCCGAAGTCTCCAACATTAAACCGCTGCTCATTAGCTAAACTGTGAGGTCCGGCCCGTGACCATATGTTCCGTTCCTTGCAGAAACATGTCCACTTGCATATCGATAAGATAAAAGATTCCAAAACGTTAAAGGGATATGGCCTGTGCAGATACACAGTACAGTTGCTTTCAAAAATAGTGGTCATTCTCAGGGGCCTAAATTAGCCTGCCCCACCCGATGTCTCCAACATTAAACCGCTGCTCATTAGCTAAACTGTGAGGTCCGAAATGTGACCATATGTTCCGTTCCTTGCAGAAACATGTCCACTTGCATATCGATAAGATAAAGGTGTCCAAAACGTTAAAGGGATGTGGCCTGTGCAGATACACAGTACAGTTGCTTTCAAAAATAGTGGTAATTTTCAGGGCCTAAACTAGCCTGCCCCACCCGAAGTCTCCAACATTAAACCGCTGCTCATTAGCTAAACTGTGAGGTCCGGCCCGTGACCATATGTTCCGTTCCTTGCAGAAACATGTCCACTTGCATATCGATAAGATAAAAGATTCCAAAACGTTAAAGGGATATGGCCTGTGCAGATACACAGTACAGTTGCTTTCAAAAATAGTGGTCATTCTCAGGGGCCTAAATTAGCCTGCCCCACCCGATGTCTCCAACATTAAACCGCTGCTCATTAGCTAAACTGTGAGGTCCGAAATGTGACCATATGTTCCGTTCCTTGCAGAAACATGTCCACTTGCATATCGATAAGATAAAGGTGTCCAAAACGTTAAAGGGATGTGGCCTGTGCAGATACACAGTACAGTTGCTTTCAAAAATAGTGGTAATTTTCAGGGCCTAAACTAGCCTGCCCCACCCGAAGTCTCCAACATTAAACCGCTGCTCATTAGCTAAACTGTGAGGTCCGGCCCGTGACCATATGTTCCGTTCCTTGCAGAAACATGTCCACTTGCATATCGATAAGATAAAAGATTCCAAAACGTTAAAGGGATATGGCCTGTGCAGATACACAGTACAGTTGCTTTCAAAAAATAGTGGTCATTCTCAGGGGCCTAAATTAGCCTGCCCCACCCGATGTCTCCAACATTAAACCGCTGCTCATTAGCTAAACTGTGAGGTCCGAAATGTGACCATATGTTCCGTTCCTTGCAGAAACATGTCCACTTGCATATCGATAAGATAAAGGTGTCCAAAACGTTAAAGGGATGTGGCCTGTGCAGATACACAGTACAGTTGCTTTCAAAAATAGTGGTAATTTTCAGGGCCTAAACTAGCCTGCCCCACCCGAAGTCTCCAACATTAAACCGCTGCTCATTAGCTAAACTGTGAGGTCCGGCCCGTGACCATATGTTCCGTTCCTTGCAGAAACATGTCCACTTGCATATCGATAAGATAAAAGATTCCAAAACGTTAAAGGGATATGGCCTGTGCAGATACACAGTACAGTTGCTTTCAAAAATAGTGGTCATTCTCAGGGGCCTAAATTAGCCTGCCCCACCCGATGTCTCCAACATTAAACCGCTGCTCATTAGCTAAACTGTGAGGTCCGAAATGTGACCATATGTTCCGTTCCTTGCAGAAACATGTCCACTTGCATATCGATAAGATAAAGGTGTCCAAAACGTTAAAGGGATGTGGCCTGTGCAGATACACAGTACAGTTGCTTTCAAAAATAGTGGTAATTTTCAGGGCCTAAACTAGCCTGCCCCACCCGAAGTCTCCAACATTAAACCGCTGCTCATTAGCTAAACTGTGAGGTCCGGCCCGTGACCATATGTTCCGTTCCTTGCAGAAACATGTCCACTTGCATATCGATAAGATAAAAGATTCCAAAACGTTAAAGGGATATGGCCTGTGCAGATACACAGTACAGTTGCTTTCAAAAATAGTGGTCATTCTCAGGGGCCTAAATTAGCCTGCCCCACCCGATGTCTCCAACATTAAACCGCTGCTCATTAGCTAAACTGTGAGGTCCGAAATGTGACCATATGTTCCGTTCCTTGCAGAAACATGTCCACTTGCATATCGATAAGATAAAGGTGTCCAAAACGTTAAAGGGATGTGGCCTGTGCAGATACACAGTACAGTTGCTTTCAAAAATAGTGGTAATTTTCAGGGCCTAAACTAGCCTGCCCCACCCGAAGTCTCCAACATTAAACCGCTGCTCATTAGCTAAACTGTGAGGTCCGGCCCGTGACCATATGTTCCGTTCCTTGCAGAAACATGTCCACTTGCATATCGATAAGATAAAAGATTCCAAAACGTTAAAGGGATATGGCCTGTGCAGATACACAGTACAGTTGCTTTCAAAAATAGTGGTCATTCTCAGGGGCCTAAATTAGCCTGCCCCACCCGATGTCTCCAACATTAAACCGCTGCTCATTAGCTAAACTGTGAGGTCCGAAATGTAACCATATGTTCCGTTCCTTGCAGAAACATGTCCACTTGCATATCGATAAGATAACAGATTCCAAAACGTTAAAGGGATTTGGCCTGTGCAGATACACAGTACAGTTGCTTTCAAAAATAGTGGTCATTCTCAGGGGCCTAAATTAGCCTGCCCCACCCGATGTCTCCAACATTAAACCGCTGCTCATTAGCTAAACTGTGAGGTCCGAAATGTGACCATATGTTCCGTTCCTTGCAGAAACATGTCCACTTGCATATCGATAAGATAAAGGTGTCCAAAACGTTAAAGGGATGTGGCCTGTGCAGATACACAGTACAGTTGCTTTCAAAAATAGTGGTAATTTTCAGGGCCTAAACTAGCCTGCCCCACCCGAAGTCTCCAACATTAAACCGCTGCTCATTAGCTAAACTGTGAGGTCCGGCCCGTGACCATATGTTCCGTTCCTTGCAGAAACATGTCCACTTGCATATCGATAAGATAAAAGATTCCAAAACGTTAAAGGGATATGGCCTGTGCAGATACACAGTACAGTTGCTTTCAAAAATAGTGGTCATTCTCAGGGGCCTAAATTAGCCTGCCCCACCCGATGTCTCCAACATTAAACCGCTGCTCATTAGCTAAACTGTGAGGTCCGAAATGTGACCATATGTTCCGTTCCTTGCAGAAACATGTCCACTTGCATATCGATAAGATAAAGGTGTCCAAAACGTTAAAGGGATGTGGCCTGTGCAGATACACAGTACAGTTGCTTTCAAAAATAGTGGTAATTTTCAGGGCCTAAACTAGCCTGCCCCACCCGAAGTCTCCAACATTAAACCGCTGCTCATTAGCTAAACTGTGAGGTCCGGCCCGTGACCATATGTTCCGTTCCTTGCAGAAACATGTCCACTTGCATATCGATAAGATAAAAGATTCCAAAACGTTAAAGGGATATGGCCTGTGCAGATACACAGTACAGTTGCTTTCAAAAATAGTGGTAATTTTCAGGGCCTAAACTAGCCTGCCCCACCCGAAGTCTCCAACATTAAACCGCTGCTCATTAGCTAAACTGTGAGGTCCGGCCCGTGACCATATGTTCCGTTCCTTGCAGAAACATGTCCACTTGCATATCGATAAGATAAAAGATTCCAAAACGTTAAAGGGATATGGCCTGTGCAGATACACAGTACAGTTGCTTTCAAAAATAGTGGTCATTCTCAGGGGCCTAAATTAGCCTGCCCCACCCGATGTCTCCAACATTAAACCGCTGCTCATTAGCTAAACTGTGAGGTCCGAAATGTGACCATATGTTCCGTTCCTTGCAGAAACATGTCCACTTGCATATCGATAAGATAAAGGTGTCCAAAACGTTAAAAGGATGTGGCCTGTGCAGATACACAGTACAGTTGCTTTCAAAAATAGTGGTAATTTTCAGGGCCTAAACTAGCCTGCCCCACCCGAAGTCTCCAACATTAAACCGCTGCTCATTAGCTAAACTGTGAGGTCCGGCCCGTGACCATATGTTCCGTTCCTTGCAGAAACATGTCCACTTGCATATCGATAAGATAAAAGATTCCAAAACGTTAAAGGGATATGGCCTGTGCAGATACACAGTACAGTTGCTTTCAAAAATAGTGGTCATTCTCAGGGGCCTAAATTAGCCTGCCCCACCCGATGTCTCCAACATTAAACCGCTGCTCATTAGCTAAACTGTGAGGTCCGAAATGTGACCATATGTTCCGTTCCTTGCAGAAACATGTCCACTTGCATATCGATAAGATAAAGGTGTCCAAAACGTTAAAGGGATGTGGCCTGTGCAGATACACAGTACAGTTGCTTTCAAAAATAGTGGTAATTTTCAGGGCCTAAACTAGCCTGCCCCACCCGAAGTCTCCAACATTAAACCGCTGCTCATTAGCTAAACTGTGAGGTCCGGCCCGTGACCATATGTTCCGTTCCTTGCAGAAACATGTCCACTTGCATATCGATAAGATAAAAGATTCCAAAACGTTAAAGGGATATGGCCTGTGCAGATACACAGTACAGTTGCTTTCAAAAATAGTGGTCATTCTCAGGGGCCTAAATTAGCCTGCCCCACCCGATGTCTCCAACATTAAACCGCTGCTCATTAGCTAAACTGTGAGGTCCGAAATGTGACCATATGTTCCGTTCCTTGCAGAAACATGTCCACTTGCATATCGATAAGATAAAGGTGTCCAAAACGTTAAAGGGATGTGGCCTGTGCAGATACACAGTACAGTTGCTTTCAAAAATAGTGGTAATTTTCAGGGCCTAAACTAGCCTGCCCCACCCGAAGTCTCCAACATTAAACCGCGGCTCATTAGCTAAACTGTGAGGTCCGGCCCGTGACCATATGTTCCGTTCCTTGCAGAAACATGTCCACTTGCATATCGATAAGATAAAAGATTCCAAAACGTTAAAGGGATATGGCCTGTGCAGATACACAGTACAGTTGCTTTCAAAAATAGTGGTCATTCTCAGGGGCCTAAATTAGCCTGCCCCACCCGATGTCTCCAACATTAAACCGCTGCTCATTAGCTAAACTGTGAGGTCCGAAATGTGACCATATGTTCCGTTCCTTGCAGAAACATGTCCACTTGCATATCGATAAGATAAAGGTGTCCAAAACGTTAAAGGGATGTGGCCTGTGCAGATACACAGTACAGTTGCTTTCAAAAATAGTGGTAATTTTCAGGGCCTAAACTAGCCTGCCCCACCCGAAGTCTCCAACATTAAACCGCTGCTCATTAGCTAAACTGTGAGGTTCGGCCCGTGACCATATGTTCCGTTCCTTGCAGAAACATGTCCACTTGCATATCGATAAGATAAAAGATTCCAAAACGTTAAAGGGATATGGCCTGTGCAGATACACAGTACAGTTGCTTTCAAAAATAGTGGTCATTCTCAGGGGCCTAAATTAGCCTGCCCCACCCGATGTCTCCAACATTAAACCGCTGCTCATTAGCTAAACTGTGAGGTCCGAAATGTGACCATATGTTCCGTTCCTTGCAGAAACATGTCCACTTGCATATCGATAAGATAAAGGTGTCCAAAACGTTAAAGGGATGTGGCCTGTGCAGATACACAGTACAGTTGCTTTCAAAAATAGTGGTAATTTTCAGGGCCTAAACTAGCCTGCCCCACCCGAAGTCTCCAACATTAAACCGCTGCTCATTAGCTAAACTGTGAGGTCCGGCCCGTGACCATATGTTCCGTTCCTTGCAGAAACATGTCCACTTGCATATCGATAAGATAAAAGATTCCAAAACGTTAAAGGGATATGGCCTGTGCAGATACACAGTACAGTTGCTTTCAAAAATAGTGGTCATTCTCAGGGGCCTAAATTAGCCTGCCCCACCCGATGTCTCCAACATTAAACCGCTGCTCATTAGCTAAACTGTGAGGTCCGAAATGTGACCATATGTTCCATTCCTTGCAGAAACATGTCCACTTGCATATCGATAAGATAAAGGTGTCCAAAACGTTAAAGGGATGTGGCCTGTGCAGATACACAGTACAGTTGCTTTCAAAAATAGTGGTAATTTTCAGGGCCTAAACTAGCCTGCCCCACCCGAAGTCTCCAACATTAAACCGCTGCTCATTAGCTAAACTGTGAGGTCCGGCCCGTGACCATATGTTCCGTTCCTTGCAGAAACATGTCCACTTGCATATCGATAAGATAAAAGATTCCAAAACGTTAAAGGGATATGGCCTGTGCAGATACACAGTACAGTTGCTTTCAAAAATAGTGGTCATTCTCAGGGGCCTAAATTAGCCTGCCCCACCCGATGTCTACAACATTAAACCGCTGCTCATTAGCTAAACTGTGAGGTCCGAAATGTAACCATATGTTCCGTTCCTTGCAGAAACATGTCCACTTGCATATCGATAAGATAACAGATTCCAAAACGTTAAAGGGATTTGGCCTGTGCAGATACACAGTACAGTTGCTTTCAAAAATAGTGGTCATTCTCAGGGGCCTAAATTAGCCTGCCCCACCCGATGTCTCCAACATTAAACCGCTGCTCATTAGCTAAACTGTGAGGTCCGAAATGTGACCATATGTTCCGTTCCTTGCAGAAACATGTCCACTTGCATATCGATAAGATAAAGGTGTCCAAAACGTTAAAGGGATGTGGCCTGTGCAGATACACAGTACAGTTGCTTTCAAAAATAGTGGTAATTTTCAGGGCCTAAACTAGCCTGCCCCACCCGAAGTCTCCAACATTAAACCGCTGCTCATTAGCTAAACTGTGAGGTCCGGCCCGTGACCATATGTTCCGTTCCTTGCAGAACCATGTCCACTTGCATATCGATAAGATAAAAGATTCCAAAACGTTAAAGGGATGTGGCCTGTGCAGATACACAGTACAGTTGCTTTCAAAAATAGTGGTCATTCTCAGGGGCCTAAATTAGCCTGCCCCACCCGATGTCTCCAACATTAAACCGCTGCTCATTAGCTAAACTGTGAGGTCCGAAATGTGACCATATGTTCCGTTCCTTGCAGAAACATGTCCACTTGCATATCGATAAGATAAAAGATTCCAAAACGTTAAAGGGACATGGCCTGTGCAGATACACAGTACAGTTGCTTTCAAAAATAGTGGTCATTCTCAGGGCCTAAACTAGCCTGCCCCACCCGAAGTCTCCAACATTAAACCGCTGCTCATTAGCTAAACTGTGAGGTTCGGCCCGTGACCATATGTTCCGTTCCTTGCAGAAACATGTCCACTTGCATATCGATAAGATAAAAGATTCCAAAACGTTAAAGGGATATGGCCTGTGCAGATACACAGTACAGTTGCTTTCAAAAATAGTGGTCATTCTCAGGGGCCTAAATTAGCCTGCCCCACCCGATGTCTCCAACATTAAACCGCTGCTCATTAGCTAAACTGTGAGGTCCGAAATGTGACCATATGTTCCGTTCCTTGCAGAAACATGTCCACTTGCATATCGATAAGATAAAGGTGTCCAAAACGTTAAAGGGATGTGGCCTGTGCAGATACACAGTACAGTTGCTTTCAAAAATAGTGGTAATTTTCAGGGCCTAAACTAGCCTGCCCCACCCGAAGTCTCCAACATTAAACCGCTGCTCATTAGCTAAACTGTGAGGTCCGGCCCGTGACCATATGTTCCGTTCCTTGCAGAAACATGTCCACTTGCATATCGATAAGATAAAAGATTCCAAAACGTTAAAGGGATATGGCCTGTGCAGATACACAGTACAGTTGCTTTCAAAAATAGTGGTCATTCTCAGGGGCCTAAATTAGCCTGCCCCACCCGATGTCTCCAACATTAAACCGCTGCTCATTAGCTAAACTGTGAGGTCCGAAATGTGACCATATGTTCCATTCCTTGCAGAAACATGTCCACTTGCATATCGATAAGATAAAGGTGTCCAAAACGTTAAAGGGATGTGGCCTGTGCAGATACACAGTACAGTTGCTTTCAAAAATAGTGGTAATTTTCAGGGCCTAAACTAGCCTGCCCCACCCGAAGTCTCCAACATTAAACCGCTGCTCATTAGCTAAACTGTGAGGTCCGGCCCGTGACCATATGTTCCGTTCCTTGCAGAAACATGTCCACTTGCATATCGATAAGATAAAAGATTCCAAAACGTTAAAGGGATATGGCCTGTGCAGATACACAGTACAGTTGCTTTCAAAAATAGTGGTCATTCTCAGGGGCCTAAATTAGCCTGCCCCACCCGATGTCTACAACATTAAACCGCTGCTCATTAGCTAAACTGTGAGGTCCGAAATGTAACCATATGTTCCGTTCCTTGCAGAAACATGTCCACTTGCATATCGATAAGATAACAGATTCCAAAACGTTAAAGGGATTTGGCCTGTGCAGATACACAGTACAGTTGCTTTCAAAAATAGTGGTCATTCTCAGGGGCCTAAATTAGCCTGCCCCACCCGATGTCTCCAACATTAAACCGCTGCTCATTAGCTAAACTGTGAGGTCCGAAATGTGACCATATGTTCCGTTCCTTGCAGAAACATGTCCACTTGCATATCGATAAGATAAAGGTGTCCAAAACGTTAAAGGGATGTGGCCTGTGCAGATACACAGTACAGTTGCTTTCAAAAATAGTGGTAATTTTCAGGGCCTAAACTAGCCTGCCCCACCCGAAGTCTCCAACATTAAACCGCTGCTCATTAGCTAAACTGTGAGGTCCGGCCCGTGACCATATGTTCCGTTCCTTGCAGAACCATGTCCACTTGCATATCGATAAGATAAAAGATTCCAAAACGTTAAAGGGATGTGGCCTGTGCAGATACACAGTACAGTTGCTTTCAAAAATAGTGGTCATTCTCAGGGGCCTAAATTAGCCTGCCCCACCCGATGTCTCCAACATTAAACCGCTGCTCATTAGCTAAACTGTGAGGTCCGAAATGTGACCATATGTTCCGTTCCTTGCAGAAACATGTCCACTTGCATATCGATAAGATAAAAGATTCCAAAACGTTAAAGGGACATGGCCTGTGCAGATACACAGTACAGTTGCTTTCAAAAATAGTGGTCATTCTCAGGCGCCTAAATTAGCCTGCCCCACCCGATGTCTCCAACATTAAACCGCTACTCATTAGCTAAACTGTGAGGTCCGAAATGTGACCATATGTTCCGTTCCTTGCAGAAACATGTCCACTTGCATATCGATAAGATAAAGGTGTCCAAAACGTTAAAGGGATGTGGCCTGTGCAGATACACAGTACAGTTGCTTTCAAAAATAGTGGTAATTTTCAGGGCCTAAACTAGCCTGCCCCACCCGAAGTCTCCAACATTAAACCGCTGCTCATTAGCTAAACTGTGAGGTCCGGCCCGTGACCATATGTTCCGTTCCTTGCAGAAACATGTCCACTTGCATATCGATAAGATAAAAGATTCCAAAACGTTAAAGGGATATGGCCTGTGCAGATACACAGTACAGTTGCTTTCAAAAATAGTGGTCATTCTCAGGGGCCTAAATTAGCCTGCCCCACCCGATGTCTTTAACATTAAACCGCTGCTCATTAGCTAAACTGTGAGGTCCGAAATGTGACCATATGTTCCGTTCCTTGCAGAAACATGTCCACTTGCATATCGATAAGATAAAGGTGTCCAAAACGTTAAAGGGATGTGGCCTGTGCAGATACACAGTACAGTTGCTTTCAAAAATAGTGGTAATTTTCAGGGCCTAAACTAGCCTGCCCCACCCGAAGTCTCCAACATTAAACCGCTGCTCATTAGCTAAACTGTGAGGTCCGGCCCGTGACCATATGTTCCGTTCCTTGCAGAAACATGTCCACTTGCATATCGATAAGATAAAAGATTCCAAAACGTTAAAGGGATATGGCCTGTGCAGATACACAGTACAGTTGCTTTCAAAAATAGTGGTCATTCTCAGGGGCCTAAATTAGCCTGCCCCACCCGATGTCTCCAACATTAAACCGCTGCTCATTAGCTAAACTGTGAGGTCCGAAATGTGACCATATGTTCCGTTCCTTGCAGAAACATGTCCACTTGCATATCGATAAGATAAAGGTGTCCAAAACGTTAAAGGGATGTGGCCTGTGCAGATACACAGTACAGTTGCTTTCAAAAATAGTGGTAATTTTCAGGGCCTAAACTAGCCTGCCCCACCCGAAGTCTCCAACATTAAACCGCTGCTCATTAGCTAAACTGTGAGGTCCGGCCCGTGACCATATGTTCCGTTCCTTGCAGAAACATGTCCACTTGCATATCGATAAGATAAAAGATTCCAAAACGTTAAAGGGATATGGCCTGTGCAGATACACAGTACAGTTGCTTTCAAAAATAGTGGTCATTCTCAGGGGCCTAAATTAGCCTGCCCCACCCGATGTCTCCAACATTAAACCGCTGCTCATTAGCTAAACTGTGAGGTCCGAAATGTGACCATATGTTCCGTTCCTTGCAGAAACATGTCCACTTGCATATCGATAAGATAAAGGTGTCCAAAACGTTAAAGGGATGTGGCCTGTGCAGATACACAGTACAGTTGCTTTCAAAAATAGTGGTAATTTTCAGGGCCTAAACTAGCCTGCCCCACCCGAAGTCTCCAACATTAAACCGCTGCTCATTAGCTAAACTGTGAGGTCCGGCCCGTGACCATATGTTCCGTTCCTTGCAGAAACATGTCCACTTGCATATCGATAAGATAAAAGATTCCAAAACGTTAAAGGGATATGGCCTGTGCAGATACACAGTACAGTTGCTTTCAAAAATAGTGGTCATTCTCAGGGGCCTAAATTAGCCTGCCCCACCCGATGTCTACAACATTAAACCGCTGCTCATTAGCTAAACTGTGAGGTCCGAAATGTGACCATATGTTCCGTTCCTTGCAGAAACATGTCCACTTGCATATCGATAAGATAAAGGTGTCCAAAACGTTAAAGGGATGTGGCCTGTGCAGATACACAGTACAGTTGCTTTCAAAAATAGTGGTAATTTTCAGGGCCTAAACTAGCCTGCCCCACCCGAAGTCTCCAACATTAAACCGCTGCTCATTAGCTAAACTGTGAGGTCCGGCCCGTGACCATATGTTCCGTTCCTTGCAGAAACATGTCCACTTGCATATCGATAAGATAAAAGATTCCAAAACGTTAAAGGGATATGGCCTGTGCAGATACACAGTACAGTTGCTTTCAAAAATAGTGGTCATTCTCAGGGGCCTAAATTAGCCTGCCCCACCCGATGTCTCCAACATTAAACCGCTGCTCATTAGCTAAACTGTGAGGTCCGAAATGTGACCATATGTTCCGTTCCTTGCAGAAACATGTCCACTTGCATATCGATAAGATAAAGGTGTCCAAAACGTTAAAGGGATGTGGCCTGTGCAGATACACAGTACAGTTGCTTTCAAAAATAGTGGTAATTTTCAGGGCCTAAACTAGCCTGCCCCACCCGAAGTCTCCAACATTAAACCGCTGCTCATTAGCTAAACTGTGAGGTCCGGCCCGTGACCATATGTTCCGTTCCTTGCAGAAACATGTCCACTTGCATATCGATAAGATAAAAGATTCCAAAACGTTAAAGGGATATGGCCTGTGCAGATACACAGTACAGTTGCTTTCAAAAATAGTGGTCATTCTCAGGGGCCTAAATTAGCCTGCCCCACCCGATGTCTCCAACAATAAACCGCTGCTCATTAGCTAAACTGTGAGGTCCGAAATGTGACCATATGTTCCGTTCCTTGCAGAAACATGTCCACTTGCATATCGATAAGATAAAGGTGTCCAAAACGTTAAAGGGATGTGGCCTGTGCAGATACACAGTACAGTTGCTTTCAAAAATAGTGGTAATTTTCAGGGCCTAAACTAGCCTGCCCCACCCGAAGTCTCCAACATTAAACCGCTGCTCATTAGCTAAACTGTGAGGTCCGGCCCGTGACCATATGTTCCGTTCCTTGCAGAAACATGTCCACTTGCATATCGATAAGATAAAAGATTCCAAAACGTTAAAGGGATATGGCCTGTGCAGATACACAGTACAGTTGCTTTCAAAAATAGTGGTCATTCTCAGGGGCCTAAATTAGCCTGCCCCACCCGATGTCTCCAACATTAAACCGCTGCTCATTAGCTAAACTGTGAGGTCCGAAATGTAACCATATGTTCCGTTCCTTGCAGAAACATGTCCACTTGCATATCGATAAGATAACAGATTCCAAAACGTTAAAGGGATTTGGCCTGTGCAGATACACAGTACAGTTGCTTTCAAAAATAGTGGTCATTCTCAGGGGCCTAAATTAGCCTGCCCCACCCGATGTCTCCAACATTAAACCGCTGCTCATTAGCTAAACTGTGAGGTCCGAAATGTGACCATATGTTCCGTTCCTTGCAGAAACATGTCCACTTGCATATCGATAAGATAAAGGTGTCCAAAACGTTAAAGGGATGTGGCCTGTGCAGATACACAGTACAGTTGCTTTCAAAAATAGTGGTAATTTTCAGGGCCTAAACTAGCCTGCCCCACCCGAAGTCTCCAACATTAAACCGCTGCTCATTAGCTAAACTGTGAGGTCCGGCCCGTGACCATATGTTCCGTTCCTTGCAGAAACATGTCCACTTGCATATCGATAAGATAAAAGATTCCAAAACGTTAAAGGGATATGGCCTGTGCAGATACACAGTACAGTTGCTTTCAAAAATAGTGGTCATTCTCAGGGGCCTAAATTAGCCTGCCCCACCCGATGTCTCCAACATTAAACCGCTGCTCATTAGCTAAACTGTGAGGTCCGAAATGTGACCATATGTTCCGTTCCTTGCAGAAACATGTCCACTTGCATATCGATAAGATAAAGGTGTCCAAAACGTTAAAGGGATGTGGCCTGTGCAGATACACAGTACAGTTGCTTTCAAAAATAGTGGTAATTTTCAGGGCCTAAACTAGCCTGCCCCACCCGAAGTCTCCAACATTAAACCGCTGCTCATTAGCTAAACTGTGAGGTTCGGCCCGTGACCATATGTTCCGTTCCTTGCAGAAACATGTCCACTTGCATATCGATAAGATAAAAGATTCCAAAACGTTAAAGGGATATGGCCTGTGCAGATACACAGTACAGTTGCTTTCAAAAATAGTGGTCATTCTCAGGGGCCTAAATTAGCCTGCCCCACCCGATGTCTCCAACATTAAACCGCTGCTCATTAGCTAAACTGTGAGGTCCGAAATGTGACCATATGTTCCGTTCCTTGCAGAAACATGTCCACTTGCATATCGATAAGATAAAGGTGTCCAAAACGTTAAAGGGATGTGGCCTGTGCAGATACACAGTACAGTTGCTTTCAAAAATAGTGGTAATTTTCAGGGCCTAAACTAGCCTGCCCCACCCGAAGTCTCCAACATTAAACCGCTGCTCATTAGCTAAACTGTGAGGTCCGGCCCGTGACCATATGTTCCGTTCCTTGCAGAAACATGTCCACTTGCATATCGATAAGATAAAAGATTCCAAAACGTTAAAGGGATATGGCCTGTGCAGATACACAGTACAGTTGCTTTCAAAAATAGTGGTCATTCTCAGGGGCCTAAATTAGCCTGCCCCACCCGATGTCTACAACATTAAACCGCTGCTCATTAGCTAAACTGTGAGGTCCGAAATGTAACCATATGTTCCGTTCCTTGCAGAAACATGTCCACTTGCATATCGATAAGATAACAGATTCCAAAACGTTAAAGGGATTTGGCCTGTGCAGATACACAGTACAGTTGCTTTCAAAAATAGTGGTCATTCTCAGGGGCCTAAATTAGCCTGCCCCACCCGATGTCTCCAACATTAAACCGCTGCTCATTAGCTAAACTGTGAGGTCCGAAATGTGACCATATGTTCCGTTCCTTGCAGAAACATGTCCACTTGCATATCGATAAGATAAAGGTGTCCAAAACGTTAAAGGGATGTGGCCTGTGCAGATACACAGTACAGTTGCTTTCAAAAATAGTGGTAATTTTCAGGGCCTAAACTAGCCTGCCCCACCCGAAGTCTCCAACATTAAACCGCTGCTCATTAGCTAAACTGTGAGGTCCGGCCCGTGACCATATGTTCCGTTCCTTGCAGAACCATGTCCACTTGCATATCGATAAGATAAAAGATTCCAAAACGTTAAAGGGATGTGGCCTGTGCAGATACACAGTACAGTTGCTTTCAAAAATAGTGGTCATTCTCAGGGGCCAAAATTAGCCTGCCCCACCCGATGTCTCCAACATTAAACCGCTGCTCATTAGCTAAACTGTGAGGTCCGAAATGTGACCATATGTTCCGTTCCTTGCAGAAACATGTCCACTTGCATATCGATAAGATAAAAGATTCCAAAACGTTAAAGGGACATGGCCTGTGCAGATACACAGTACAGTTGCTTTCAAAAATAGTGGTCATTCTCAGGCGCCTAAATTAGCCTGCCCCACCCGATGTCTCCAACATTAAACCGCTACTCATTAGCTAAACTGTGAGGTCCGAAATGTGACCATATGTTCCGTTCCTTGCAGAAACATGTCCACTTGCATATCGATAAGATAAAGGTGTCCAAAACGTTAAAGGGATGTGGCCTGTGCAGATACACAGTACAGTTGCTTTCAAAAATAGTGGTAATTTTCAGGGCCTAAACTAGCCTGCCCCACCCGAAGTCTCCAACATTAAACCGCTGCTCATTAGCTAAACTGTGAGGTCCGGCCCGTGACCATATGTTCCGTTCCTTGCAGAAACATGTCCACTTGCATATCGATAAGATAAAAGATTCCAAAACGTTAAAGGGATATGGCCTGTGCAGATACACAGTACAGTTGCTTTCAAAAATAGTGGTCATTCTCAGGGGCCTAAATTAGCCTGCCCCACCCGATGTCTTTAACATTAAACCGCTGCTCATTAGCTAAACTGTGAGGTCCGAAATGTGACCATATGTTCCGTTCCTTGCAGAAACATGTCCACTTGCATATCGATAAGATAAAGGTGTCCAAAACGTTAAAGGGATGTGGCCTGTGCAGATACACAGTACAGTTGCTTTCAAAAATAGTGGTAATTTTCAGGGCCTAAACTAGCCTGCCCCACCCGAAGTCTCCAACATTAAACCGCTGCTCATTAGCTAAACTGTGAGGTCCGGCCCGTGACCATATGTTCCGTTCCTTGCAGAAACATGTCCACTTGCATATCGATAAGATAAAAGATTCCAAAACGTTAAAGGGATATGGCCTGTGCAGATACACAGTACAGTTGCTTTCAAAAATAGTGGTCATTCTCAGGGGCCTAAATTAGCCTGCCCCACCCGATGTCTCCAACATTAAACCGCTGCTCATTAGCTAAACTGTGAGGTCCGAAATGTGACCATATGTTCCGTTCCTTGCAGAAACATGTCCACTTGCATATCGATAAGATAAAGGTGTCCAAAACGTTAAAGGGATGTGGCCTGTGCAGATACACAGTACAGTTGCTTTCAAAAATAGTGGTAATTTTCAGGGCCTAAACTAGCCTGCCCCACCCGAAGTCTCCAACATTAAACCGCTGCTCATTAGCTAAACTGTGAGGTCCGGCCCGTGACCATATGTTCCGTTCCTTGCAGAAACATGTCCACTTGCATATCGATAAGATAAAAGATTCCAAAACGTTAAAGGGATATGGCCTGTGCAGATACACAGTACAGTTGCTTTCAAAAATAGTGGTCATTCTCAGGGGCCTAAATTAGCTTGCCCCACCCGATGTCTCCAACATTAAACCGCTGCTCATTAGCTAAACTGTGAGGTCCGAAATGTGACCATATGTTCCGTTCCTTGCAGAAACATGTCCACTTGCATATCGATAAGATAAAGGTGTCCAAAACGTTAAAGGGATGTGGCCTGTGCAGATACACAGTACAGTTGCTTTCAAAAATAGTGGTAATTTTCAGGGCCTAAACTAGCCTGCCCCACCCGAAGTCTCCAACATTAAACCGCTGCTCATTAGCTAAACTGTGAGGTCCGGCCCGTGACCATATGTTCCGTTCCTTGCAGAAACATGTCCACTTGCATATCGATAAGATAAAAGATTCCAAAACGTTAAAGGGATATGGCCTGTGCAGATACACAGTACAGTTGCTTTCAAAAATAGTGGTCATTCTCAGGGGCCTAAATTAGCCTGCCCCACCCGATGTCTACAACATTAAACCGCTGCTCATTAGCTAAACTGTGAGGTCCGAAATGTGACCATATGTTCCGTTCCTTGCAGAAACATGTCCACTTGCATATCGATAAGATAAAGGTGTCCAAAACGTTAAAGGGATGTGGCCTGTGCAGATACACAGTACAGTTGCTTTCAAAAATAGTGGTAATTTTCAGGGCCTAAACTAGCCTGCCCCACCCGAAGTCTCCAACATTAAACCGCTGCTCATTAGCTAAACTGTGAGGTCCGGCCCGTGACCATATGTTCCGTTCCTTGCAGAAACATGTCCACTTGCATATCGATAAGATAAAAGATTCCAAAACGTTAAAGGGATATGGCCTGTGCAGATACACAGTACAGTTGCTTTCAAAAATAGTGGTCATTCTCAGGGGCCTAAATTAGCCTGCCCCACCCGATGTCTCCAACATTAAACCGCTGCTCATTAGCTAAACTGTGAGGTCCGAAATGTGACCATATGTTCCGTTCCTTGCAGAAACATGTCCACTTGCATATCGATAAGATAAAGGTGTCCAAAACGTTAAAGGGATGTGGCCTGTGCAGATACACAGTACAGTTGCTTTCAAAAATAGTGGTAATTTTCAGGGCCTAAACTAGCCTGCCCCACCCGAAGTCTCCAACATTAAACCGCTGCTCATTAGCTAAACTGTGAGGTCCGGCCCGTGACCATATGTTCCGTTCCTTGCAGAAACATGTCCACTTGCATATCGAAAAGATAAAAGATTCCAAAACGTTAAAGGGATATGGCCTGTGCAGATACACAGTACAGTTGCTTTCAAAAATAGTGGTCATTCTCAGGGGCCTAAATTAGCCTGCCCCACCCGATGTCTCCAACATTAAACCGCTGCTCATTAGCTAAACTGTGAGGTCCGAAATGTGACCATATGTTCCGTTCCTTGCAGAAACATGTCCACTTGCATATCGATAAGATAAAGGTGTCCAAAACGTTAAAGGGATGTGGCCTGTGCAGATACACAGTACAGTTGCTTTCAAAAATAGTGGTAATTTTCAGGGCCTAAACTAGCCTGCCCCACCCGAAGTCTCCAACATTAAACCGCTGCTCATTAGCTAAACTGTGAGGTCCGGCCCGTGACCATATGTTCCGTTCCTTGCAGAAACATGTCCACTTGCATATCGATACGATAAAAGATTCCAAAACGTTAAAGGGATATGGCCTGTGCAGATACACAGTACAGTTGCTTTCAAAAATAGTGTTCATTCTCAGGGGCCTAAATTAGCCTGCCCCACCCGATGTCTCCAACATTAAACCGCTGCTCATTAGCTAAACTGTGAGGTCCGAAATGTGACCATATGTTCCGTTCCTTGCAGAAACATGTCCACTTGCATATCGATAAGATAAAGGTGTCCAAAACGTTAAAGGAATGTGGCCTGTGCAGATACACAGTACAGTTGCTTTCAAAAATAGTGGTAATTTTCAGGGCCTAAACTAGCCTGCCCCACCCGAAGTCTCCAACATTAAACCGCTGCTCATTAGCTAAACTGTGAGGTCCGGCCCGTGACCATATGTTCCGTGTCTTGCAGAAACATGTCCACTTGCATATCGATAAGATAAAAGATTCCAAAACGTTAAAGGGATATGGCCTGTGCAGATACACAGTACAGTTGCTTTCAAAAATAGTGGTCATTCTCAGGGGCCTAAATTAGCCTGCCCCACCCGATGTCTCCAACATTAAACCGCTGCTCATTAGCTAAACTGTGAGGTCCGAAATGTGACCATATGTTCCGTTCCTTGCAGAAACATGTCCACTTGCATATCGATAAGATAAAGGTGTCCAAAACGTTAAAGGGATGTGGCCTGTGCAGATACACAGTACAGTTGCTTTCAAAAATAGTGGTAATTTTCAGGGCCTAAACTAGCCTGCCCCACCCGAAGTCTCCAACATTAAACCGCTGCTCATTAGCTAAACTGTGAGGTCCGGCCCGTGACCATATGTTCCGTTCCTTGCAGAAACATGTCCACTTGCATATCGATAAGATAAAAGATTCCAAAACGTTAAAGGGATATGGCCTGTGCAGATACACAGTACAGTTGCTTTCAAAAATAGTGGTCATTCTCAGGGGCCTAAATTAGCCTGCCCCACCCGATGTCTCCAACATTAAACCGCTGCTCATTAGCTAAACTGTGAGGTCCGAAATGTGACCATATGTTCCGTTCCTTGCAGAAACATGTCCACTTGCATATCGATAAGATAAAGGTGTCCAAAACGTTAAAGGGATGTGGCCTGTGCAGATACACAGTACAGTTGCTTTCAAAAATAGTGGTCATTCTCAGGGGCCTAAATTAGCCTGCCCCACCCGATGTCTCCAACATTAAACCGCTGCTCATTAGCTAAACTGTGAGGTCCGAAATGTGACCATATGTTCCGTTCCTTGCAGAAACATGTCCACTTGCATATCGATAAGATAAAGGTGTCCAAAACGTTAAAGGGATGTGGCCTGTGCAGATACACAGTACAGTTGCTTTCAAAAATAGTGGTAATTTTCAGGGCCTAAACTAGCCTGCCCCACCCGAAGTCTCCAACATTAAACCGCTGCTCATTAGCTAAACTGTGAGGTCCGGCCCGTGACCATATGTTCCGTTCAATGCAGAAACATGTCCACTTGCATATCGATAAGATAAAAGATTCCAAAACGTTAAAGGGATATGGCCTGTGCAGATACACAGTACAGTTGCTTTCAAAAATAGTGGTCATTCTCAGGGGCCTAAATTAGCCTGCCCCACCCGATGTCTCCAACATTAAACCGCTGCTCATTAGCTAAACTGTGAGGTCCGAAATGTGACCATATGTTCCGTTCCTTGCAGAAACATGTCCACTTGCATATCGATAAGATAAAGGTGTCCAAAACGTTAAAGGGATGTGGCCTGTGCAGATACACAGTACAGTTGCTTTAAAAAATAGTGGTAATTTTCAGGGCCTAAACTAGCCTGCCCCACCCGAAGTCTCCAACATTAAACCGCTGCTCATTAGCTAAACTGTGAGGTCCGGCCCGTGACCATATGTTCCGTTCCTTGCAGAAACATGTCCACTTGCATATCGATAAGATAAAAGATTCCAAAACGTTAAAGGGATATGGCCTGTGCAGATACACAGTACAGTTGCTTTCAAAAATAGTGGTCATTCTCAGGGGCCTAAATTAGCCTGCCCCACCCGATGTCTCCAACATTAAACCGCTGCTCATTAGCTAAACTGTGAGGTCCGAAATGTGACCATATGTTCCGTTCCTTGCAGAAACATGTCCACTTGCATATCGATAAGATAAAGGTGTCCAAAACGTTAAAGGGATGTGGCCTGTGCAGATACACAGTACAGTTGCTTTAAAAAATAGTGGTAATTTTCAGGGCCTAAACTAGCCTGCCCCACCCGAAGTCTCCAACATTAAACCGCTGCTCATTAGCTAAACTGTGAGGTCCGGCCCGTGACCATATGTTCCGTTCCTTGCAGAAACATGTCCACTTGCATATCGATAAGATAAAAGATTCCAAAACGTTAAAGGGATATGGCCTGTGCAGATACACAGTACAGTTGCTTTCAAAAATAGTGGTCATTCTCAGGGGCCTAAATTAGCCTGCCCCACCCGATGTCTCCAACATTAAACCGCTGCTCATTAGCTAAACTGTGAGGTCCGAAATGTGACCATATGTTCCGTTCCTTGCAGAAACATGTCCACTTGCATATCGATAAGATAAAGGTGTCCAAAACGTTAAAGGGATGTGGCCTGTGCAGATACACAGTACAGTTGCTTTCAAAAATAGTGGTAATTTTCAGGGCCTAAACTAGCCTGCCCCACCCGAAGTCTCCAACATTAAACCGCTGCTCATTAGCTAAACTGTGAGGTCCGGCCCGTGACCATATGTTCCGTTCAATGCAGAAACATGTCCACTTGCATATCGATAAGATAAAAGATTCCAAAACGTTAAAGGGATATGGCCTGTGCAGATACACAGTACAGTTGCTTTCAAAAATAGTGGTCATTCTCAGGGGCCTAAATTAGCCTGCCCCACCCGATGTCTCCAACATTAAACCGCTGCTCTTTAGCTAAACTGTGAGGTCCGAAATGTGACCATATGTTCCGTTCCTTGCAGAAACATGTCCACTTGCATATCGATAAGATAAAGGTGTCCAAAACGTTAAAGGGATGTGGCCTGTGCAGATACACAGTACAGTTGCTTTAATAAATAGTGGTAATTTTCAGGGCCTAAACTAGCCTGCCCCACCCGAAGTCTCCAACATTAAACCGCTGCTCATTAGCTAAACTGTGAGGTCCGGCCCGTGACCATATGTTCCGTTCCTTGCAGAAACATGTCCACTTGCATATCGATAAGATAAAAGATTCCAAAACGTTAAAGGGATATGGCCTGTGCAGATACACAGTACAGTTGCTTTCAAAAATAGTGGTCATTCTCAGGGGCCTAAATTAGCCTGCCCCACCCGATGTCTCCAACATTAAACCGCTGCTCATTAGCTAAACTGTGAGGTCCGAAATGTGACCATATGTTCCGTTCCTTGCAGAAACATGTCCACTTGCATATCGATAAGATAAAGGTGTCCAAAACGTTAAAGGGATGTGGCCTGTGCAGATACACAGTACAGTTGCTTTCAAAAATAGTGGTAATTTTCAGGGCCTAAACTAGCCTGCCCCACCCGAAGTCTCCAACATTAAACCGCTGCTCATTAGCTAAACTGTGAGGTCCGGCCCGTGACCATATGTTCCGTTCCTTGCAGAAACATGTCCACTTGCATATCGATAAGATAAAAGATTCCAAAACGTTAAAGGGATATGGCCTGTGCAGATACACAGTACAGTTGCTTTCAAAAATAGTGGTCATTCTCAGGGGCCTAAATTAGCCTGCCCCACCCGATGTCTCCAACATTAAACCGCTGCTCATTAGCTAAACTGTGAGGTCCGAAATGTGACCATATGTTCCGTTCCTTGCAGAAACATGTCCACTTGCATATCGATAAGATAAAGGTGTCCAAAACGTTAAAGGGATGTGGCCTGTGCAGATACACAGTACAGTTTCTTTCAAAAATAGTGGTAATTTTCAGGGCCTAAACTAGCCTGCCCCACCCGAAGTATCCAACATTAAACCGCTGCTCATTAGCTAAACTGTGAGGTCCGGCCCGTGACCATATGTTCCGTTCCTTGCAGAAACATGTCCACTTGCATATCGATAAGATAAAAGATTCCAAAACGTTAAAGGGATATGGCCTGTGCAGATACACAGTACAGTTGCTTTCAAAAATAGTGGTCATTCTCAGGGGCCTAAATTAGCCTGCCCCACCCGATGTCTCCAACATTAAACCGCTGCTCATTAGCTAAACTGTGAGGTCCGAAATGTGACCATATGTTCCGTTCCTTGCAGAAACATGTCCACTTGCATATCGATAAGATAACAGATTCCAAAACGTTAAAGGGATATGGCCTGTGCAGATACACAGTACAGTTGCTTTCAAAAATAGTGGTCATTCTCAGGGGCCTAAATTAGCCTGCCCCACCCGATGTCTCCAACATTAAACCGCTGCTCATTAGCTAAACTGTGAGGTCCGAAATGTGACCATATGTTCCGTTCCTTGCAGAAACATGTCCACTTGCATATCGATAAGATAAAGGTGTCCAAAACGTTAAAGGGATGTGGCCTGTGCAGATACACAGTACAGTTGCTTTCAAAAATAGTGGTAATTTTCAGGGCCTAAACTAGCCTGCCCCACCCGAAGTCTCCAACATTAAACCGCTGCTCATTAGCTAAACTGTGAGGTCCGGCCCGTGACCATATGTTCCGTTCCTTGCAGAAACATGTCCACTTGCATATCGATAAGATAAAAGATTCCAAAACGTTAAAGGGATATGGCCTGTGCAGATACACAGTACAGTTGCTTTCAAAAATAGTGGTCATTCTCAGGGGCCTAAATTAGCCTGCCCCACCCGATGTCTCCAACATTAAACCGCTGCTCATTAGCTAAACTGTGAGGTCCGAAATGTGACCATATGTTCCGTTCCTTGCAGAAACATGTCCACTTGCATATCGATAAGATAAAGGTGTCCAAAACGTTAAAGGGATGTGGCCTGTGCAGATACACAGTACAGTTGCTTTCAAAAATAGTGGTCATTCTCAGGGGCCTAAATTAGCCTGCCCCACCCGATGTCTCCAACATTAAACCGCTGCTCATTGGCTAAACTGTGAGGTCCGAAATGTGACCATATGTTCCGTTCCTTGCAGAAACATGTCCACTTGCATATCGATAAGATAAAGGTGTCCAAAACGTTAAAGGGATGTGGCCTGTGCAGATACACAGTACAGTTGCTTTCAAAAATAGTGGTAATTTTCAGGGCCTAAACTAGCCTGCCCCACCCGAAGTCTCCAACATTAAACCGCTGCTCATTAGCTAAACTGTGAGGTCCGGCCCGTGACCATATGTTCCGTTCCTTGCAGAAACATGTCCACTTGCATATCGATAAGATAAAAGATTCCAAAACGTTAAAGGGATATGGCCTGTGCAGATACACAGTACAGTTGCTTTAAAAAATAGTGGTAATTCTCAGGGGCCTAAATTAGCCTGCCCCACCCGATGTCTCCAACATTAAACCGCTGCTCATTAGCTAAACTGTGATGTCCGAAATGTGACCATATGTTCCGTTCCTTGCAGAAACATGTCCACTTGCATATCGATAAGATAAAAGATTCCAAAACGTTAAAGGGATATGGCCTGTGCAGATACACAGTACAGTTGCTTTCAAAAATAGTGGTCATTCTCAGGGGCCTAAATTAGCCTGCCCCACCCGATGTCTCCAACATTAAACCGCTGCTCATTAGCTAAACTGTGAGGTCCGAAATGTGACCATATGTTCCGTTCCTTGCAGAAACATGTCCACTTGCATATCGATAAGATAAAGGTGTCCAAAACGTTAAAGGGATGTGGCCTGTGCAGATACACAGTACAGTTGCTTTCAAAAATAGTGGTAATTTTCAGGGCCTAAACTAGCCTGCCCCACCCGAAGTCTCCAACATTAAACCGCTGCTCATTAGCTAAACTGTGAGGTCCGGCCCGTGACCATATGTTCCGTTCCTTGCAGAAACATGTCCACTTGCATATCGATAAGATAAAAGATTCCAAAACGTTAAAGGGATATGGCCTGTGCAGATACACAGTACAGTTGCTTTCAAAAATAGTGGTCATTCTCAGGGGCCTAAATTAGCCTGCCCCACCCGATGTCTCCAACATTAAACCGCTGCTCATTAGCTAAACTGTGAGGTCCGAAATGTGACCATATGTTCCGTTCCTTGCAGAAACATGTCCACTTGCATATCGATAAGATAAAGGTGTCCAAAACGTTAAAGGGATGTGGCCTGTGCAGATACACAGTACAGTTGCTTTCAAAAATAGTGGTAATTTTCAGGGCCTAAACTAGCCTGCCCCACCCGAAGTCTCCAACATTAAACCGCTGCTCATTAGCTAAACTGTGAGGTCCGGCCCGTGACCATATGTTCCGTTCCTTGCAGAAACATGTCCACTTGCATATCGATAAGATAAAAGATTCCAAAACGTTAAAGGGATATGGCCTGTGCAGATACACAGTACAGTTGCTTTCAAAAATAGTGGTCATTCTCAGGGGCCTAAATTAGCCTGCCCCACCCGATGTCTCCAACATTAAACCGCTGCTCATTAGCTAAACTGTGAGGTCCGAAATGTGACCATATGTTCCGTTCCTTGCAGAAACATGTCCACTTGCATATCGATAAGATAAAGGTGTCCAAAACGTTAAAGGGATGTGGCCTGTGCAGATACACAGTACAGTTGCTTTCAAAAATAGTGGTAATTTTCAGGGCCTAAACTAGCCTGCCCCACCCGAAGTCTCCAACATTAAACCGCTGCTCATTAGCTAAACTGTGAGGTCCGGCCCGTGACCATATGTTCCGTTCAATGCAGAAACATGTCCACTTGCATATCGATAAGATAAAAGATTCCAAAACGTTAAAGGGATATGGCCTGTGCAGATACACAGTACAGTTGCTTTCAAAAATAGTGGTCATTCTCAGGGGCCTAAATTAGCCTGCCCCACCCGATGTCTCCAACATTAAACCGCTGCTCATTAGCTAAACTGTGAGGTCCGAAATGTGACCATATGTTCCGTTCCTTGCAGAAACATGTCCACTTGCATATCGATAAGATAAAGGTGTCCAAAACGTTAAAGGGATGTGGCCTGTGCAGATACACAGTACAGTTGCTTTAAAAAATAGTGGTAATTTTCAGGGCCTAAACTAGCCTGCCCCACCCGAAGTCTCCAACATTAAACCGCTGCTCATTAGCTAAACTGTGAGGTCCGGCCCGTGACCATATGTTCCGTTCCTTGCAGAAACATGTCCACTTGCATATCGATAAGATAAAAGATTCCAAAACGTTAAAGGGATATGGCCTGTGCAGATACACAGTACAGTTGCTTTCAAAAATAGTGGTCATTCTCAGGGGCCTAAATTAGCCTGCCCCACCCGATGTCTCCAACATTAAACCGCTGCTCATTAGCTAAACTGTGAGGTCCGAAATGTGACCATATGTTCCGTTCCTTGCAGAAACATGTCCACTTGCATATCGATAAGATAAAGGTGTCCAAAACGTTAAAGGGATGTGGCCTGTGCAGATACACAGTACAGTTGCTTTCAAAAATAGTGGTAATTTTCAGGGCCTAAACTAGCCTGCCCCACCCGAAGTCTCCAACATTAAACCGCTGCTCATTAGCTAAACTGTGAGGTCCGGCCCGTGACCATATGTTCCGTTCAATGCAGAAACATGTCCACTTGCATATCGATAAGATAAAAGATTCCAAAACGTTAAAGGGATATGGCCTGTGCAGATACACAGTACAGTTGCTTTCAAAAATAGTGGTCATTCTCAGGGGCCTAAATTAGCCTGCCCCACCCGATGTCTCCAACATTAAACCGCTGCTCATTAGCTAAACTGTGAGGTCCGAAATGTGACCATATGTTCCGTTCCTTGCAGAAACATGTCCACTTGCATATCGATAAGATAAAGGTGTCCAAAACGTTAAAGGGATGTGGCCTGTGCAGATACACAGTACAGTTGCTTTAAAAAATAGTGGTAATTTTCAGGGCCAAAACTAGCCTGCCCCACCCGAAGTCTCCAACATTAAACCGCTGCTCATTAGCTAAACTGTGAGGTCCGGCCCGTGACCATATGTTCCGTTCCTTGCAGAAACATGTCCACTTGCATATCGATAAGATAAAAGATTCCAAAACGTTAAAGGGATATGGCCTGTGCAGATACACAGTACAGTTGCTTTCAAAAATAGTGGTCATTCTCAGGGGCCTAAATTAGCCTGCCCCACCCGATGTCTCCAACATTAAACCGCTGCTCATTAGCTAAACTGTGAGGTCCGAAATGTGACCATATGTTCCGTTCCTTGCAGAAACATGTCCACTTGCATATCGATAATATAAAGGTGTCCAAAACGTTAAAGGGATGTGGCCTGTGCAGATACACAGTACAGTTGCTTTCAAAAATAGTGGTAATTTTCAGGGCCTAAACTAGCCTGCCCCACCCGAAGTCTCCAACATTAAACCGCTGCTCATTAGCTAAACTGTGAGGTCCGGCCCGTGACCATATGTTCCGTTCCTTGCAGAAACATGTCCACTTGCATATCGATAAGATAAAAGATTCCAAAACGTTAAAGGGATATGGCCTGTGCAGATACACAGTACAGTTGTTTCAAAAATAGTGGTCATTCTCAGGGGCCTAAATTAGCCTGCCCCACCCGATGTCTCCAACATTAAACCGCTGCTCATTAGCTAAACTGTGAGGTCCGAAATGTGACCATATGTTCCGTTCCTTGCAGAAACATGTCCACTTGCATATCGATAAGATAAAGGTGTCCAAAACGTTAAAGGGATGTGGCCTGTGCAGATACACAGTACAGTTTCTTTCAAAAATAGTGGTAATTTTCAGGGCCTAAACTAGCCTGCCCCACCCGAAGTATCCAACATTAAACCGCTGCTCATTAGCTAAACTGTGAGGTCCGGCCCGTGACCATATGTTCCGTTCCTTGCAGAAACATGTCCACTTGCATATCGATAAGATAAAAGATTCCAAAACGTTAAAGGGATATGGCCTGTGCAGATACACAGTACAGTTGCTTTCAAAAATAGTGGTCATTCTCAGGGGCCTAAATTAGCCTGCCCCACCCGATGTCTCCAACATTAAACCGCTGCTCATTAGCTAAACTGTGAGGTCCGAAATGTGACCATATGTTCCGTTCCTTGCAGAAATATGTCCACTTGCATATCGATAAGATAAAAGATTCCAAAACGTTAAAGGGATATGGCCTGTGCAGATACACAGTACAGTTGCTTTCAAAAATAGTGGTCATTCTCAGGGGCCTAAATTAGCCTGCCCCACCCGATGTCTCCAACATTAAACCGCTGCTCATTAGCTAAACTGTGAGGTCCGAAATGTGACCATATGTTCCGTTCCTTGCAGAAACATGTCCACTTGCATATCGATAAGATAAAGGTGTTCAAAACGTTAAAGGGATGTGGCCTGTGCAGATACACAGTACAGTTGCTTTCAAAAATAGTGGTAATTTTCAGGGCCTAAACTAGCCTGCCCCACCCGAAGTCTCCAACATTAAACCGCTGCTCATTAGCTAAACTGTGAGGTCCGGCCCGTGACCATATGTTCCGTTCCTTGCAGAAACATGTCCACTTGCATATCGATAAGATAAAAGATTCCAAAACGTTAAAGGGATATGGCCTGTGCAGATACACAGTACAGTTGCTTTCAAAAATAGTGGTCATTCTCAGGGGCCTAAATTAGCCTGCCCCACCCGATGTCTCCAACATTAAACCGCTGCTCATTAGCTAAACTGTGAGGTCCGAAATGTGACCATATGTTCCGTTCCTTGCAGAAACATGTCCACTTGCATATCGATAAGATAAAGGTGTCCAAAACGTTAAAGGGATGTGGCCTGTGCAGATACACAGTACAGTTGCTTTCAAAAATAGTGGTCATTCTCAGGGGCCTAAATTAGCCTGCCCCACCCGATGTCTCCAACATTAAACCGCTGCTCATTGGCTAAACTGTGAGGTCCGAAATGTGACCATATGTTCCGTTCCTTGCAGAAACATGTCCACTTGCATATCGATAAGATAAAGGTGTCCAAAACGTTAAAGGGATGTGGCCTGTGCAGATACACAGTACAGTTGCTTTCAAAAATAGTGGTAATTTTCAGGGCCTAAACTAGCCTGCCCCACCCGAAGTCTCCAACATTAAACCGCTGCTCATTAGCTAAACTGTGAGGTCCGGCCCGTGACCATATGTTCCGTTCCTTGCAGAAACATGTCCACTTGCATATCGATAAGATAAAAGATTCCAAAACGTTAAAGGGATATGGCCTGTGCAGATACACAGTACAGTTGCTTTCAAAAATAGTGGTCATTCTCAGGGGCCTAAATTAGCCTGCCCCACCCGATGTCTCCAACATTAAACCGCTGCTCATTAGCTAAACTGTGATGTCCGAAATGTGACCATATGTTCCGTTCCTTGCAGAAACATGTCCACTTGCATATCGATAAGATAAAAGATTCCAAAACGTTAAAGGGATATGGCCTGTGCAGATACACAGTACAGTTGCTTTCAAAAATAGTGGTCATTCTCAGGGGCCTAAATTAGCCTGCCCCACCCGATGTCTCCAACATTAAACCGCTGCTCATTAGCTAAACTGTGAGGTCCGAAATGTGACCATATGTTCCTTGCAGAAACATGTCCACTTGCATATCGATAAGATAAAGGTGTCCAAAACGTTAAAGGGATGTGGCCTGTGCAGATACACAGTACAGTTGCTTTCAAAAATAGTGGTAATGTTCAGGGCCTAAACTAGCCTGCCCCACCCGAAGTCTCCAACATTAAACCGCTGCTCATTAGCTAAACTGTGAGGTCCGGCCCGTGACCATATGTTCCGTTCCTTGCAGAAACATGTCCACTTGCATATCGATAAGATAAAAGATTCCAAAACGTTAAAGGGATATGGCCTGTGCAGATACACAGTACAGTTGCTTTCAAAAATAGTGGTCATTCTCAGGGGCCTAAATTAGCCTGCCCCACCCGATGTCTCCAACATTAAACCGCTGCTCATTAGCTAAACTGTGAGGTCCGAAATGCGACCATATGTTCCGTTCCTTGCAGAAACATGTCCACTTGCATATCGATAAGATAAAGGTGTCCAAAACGTTAAAGGGATGTGGCCTGTGCAGATACACAGTACAGTTGCTTTCAAAAATAGTGGTAATTTTCAGGGCCTAAACTAGCCTGCCCCACCCGAAGTCTCCAACATTAAACCGCTGCTAATTAGCTAAACTGTGAGGTCCGGCCCGTGACCATATGTTCCGTTCCTTGCAGAAACATGTCCACTTGCATATCGATAAGATAAAAGATTCCAAAACGTTAAAGGGATATGGCCTGTGCAGATACACAGTACAGTTGCTTTCAAAAATAGTGGTCATTCTCAGGGGCCTAAATTAGCCTGCCCCACCCGATGTCTCCAACATTAAACCGCTGCTCATTAGCTAAACTGTGAGGTCCGAAATGTGACCATATGTTCCGTTCCTTGCAGAAACATGTCCACTTGCATATCGATAAGATAAAGGTGTCCAAAACGTTAAAGGGATGTGGCCTGTGCAGATACACAGTACAGTTGCTTTCAAAAATAGTGGTAATTTTCAGGGCCTAAACTAGCCTGCCCCACCCGAAGTCTCCAACATTAAACCGCTGCTCATTAGCTAAACTGTGAGGTCCGGCCCGTGACCATATGTTCCGTTCCTTGCAGAAACATGTCCACTTGCATATCGATAAGATAAAAGATTCCAAAACGTTAAAGGGATATGGCCTGTGCAGATACACAGTACAGTTGCTTTCAAAAATAGTGGTCATTCTCAGGGGCCTAAATTAGCCTGCCCCACCCGATGTCTCCAACATTAAACCGCTGCTCATTAGCTAAACTGTGAGGTCCGAAATGTGACCATATGTTCCGTTCCTTGCAGAAACATGTCCACTTGCATATCGATAAGATAAAAGATTCCAAAACGTTAAAGGGATGTGGCCTGTGCAGATACACAGTACAGTTGCTTTCAAAAATAGTGGTAATTTTCAGGGCCTAAACTAGCCTGCCCCACCCGAAGTCTCCAACATTAAACCGCTGCTCATTAGCTAAACTGTGAGGTCCGGCCCGTGACCATATGTTCCGTTCCTTGCAGAAACATGTCCACTTGCATATCGATAAGATAAAATATTCCAAAACGTTAAAGGGATATGGCCTGTGCAGATACACAGTACAGTTGCTTTCAAAAATAGTGGTCATTCTCAGGGGCCTAAATTAGCCTGCCCCACCCGATGTCTCCAACATTAAACCGCTGCTCATTAGCTAAACTGTGAGGTTCGAAATGTGACCATATGTTCCGTTCCTTGCAGAAACATGTCCACTTGCATATCGATAAGATAAAGGTGTCCAAAACGTTAAAGGGATGTGGCCTGTGCAGATACACAGTACAGTTGCTTTCAAAAATAGTGGTAATTTTCAGGGCCTAAACTAGCCTGCCCCACCCGAAGTCTCCAACATTAAACCTCTGCTCATTAGCTAAACTGTGAGGTCCGGCCCGTGACCATATGTTCCGTTCCTTGCAGAAACATGTCCACTTGCATATCGATAAGATAAAAGATTCCAAAACGTTAAAGGGATATGGCCTGTGCAGATACACAGTACAGTTGCTTTCAAAAATAGTGGTCATTCTCAGGGGCCTAAATTAGCCTGCCCCACCCGATGTCTCCAACATTAAACCGCTGCTCATTAGCTAAACTGTGAGGTCCGAAATGTGACCATATGTTCCGTTCCTTGCAGAAACATGTCCACTTGCATATCGATAAGATAAAGGTGTCCAAAACGTTAAAGGGATGTGGCCTGTGCAGATACACAGTACAGTTGCTTTCAAAAATAGTGGTAATTTTCAGGGCCTAAACTAGCCTGCCCCACCCGAAGTCTCCAACATTAAACCGCTGCTCATTAGCTAAACTGTGAGGTCCGGCCCGTGACCATATGTTCCGTTCCTTGCAGAAACATGTCCACTTGCATATCGATAAGATAAAAGATTCCAAAACGTTAAAGGGATATGGCCTGTGCAGATACACAGTACAGTTGCTTTCAAAAATAGTGGTCATTCTCAGGGGCCTAAATTAGCCTGCCCCACCCGATGTCTCCAACATTAAACCGCTGCTCATTAGCTAAACTGTGAGGTCCGAAATGTGACCATATGTTCCGTTCCTTGCAGAAACATGTCCACTTGCATATCGATAAGATAAAAGATTCCAAAACGTTAAAGGGATGTGGCCTGTGCAGATACACAGTACAGTTGCTTTCAAAAATAGTGGTAATTTTCAGGGCCTAAACTAGCCTGCCCCACCCGAAGTCTCCAACATTAAACCGCTGCTCATTAGCTAAACTGTGAGGTCCGGCCCGTGACCATATGTTCCGTTCCTTGCAGAAACATGTCCACTTGCATATCGATAAGATAAAATATTCCAAAACGTTAAAGGGATATGGCCTGTGCAGATACACAGTACAGTTGCTTTCAAAAATAGTGGTCATTCTCAGGGGCCTAAATTAGCCTGCCCCACCCGATGTCTCCAACATTAAACCGCTGCTCATTAGCTAAACTGTGAGGTTCGAAATGTGACCATATGTTCCGTTCCTTGCAGAAACATGTCCACTTGCATATCGATAAGATAAAGGTGTCCAAAACGTTAAAGGGATGTGGCCTGTGCAGATACACAGTACAGTTGCTTTCAAAAATAGTGGTAATTTTCAGGGCCTAAACTAGCCTGCCCCACCCGAAGTCTCCAACATTAAACCTCTGCTCATTAGCTAAACTGTGAGGTCCGGCCCGTGACCATATGTTCCGTTCCTTGCAGAAACATGTCCACTTGCATATCGATAAGATAAAAGATTCCAAAACGTTAAAGGGATATGGCCTGTGCAGATACACAGTACAGTTGCTTTCAAAAATAGTGGTCATTCTCAGGGGCCTAAATTAGCCTGCCCCACCCGATGTCTCCAACATTAAACCGCTGCTCATTAGCTAAACTGTGAGGTCCGAAATGTGACCATATGTTCCGTTCCTTGCAGAAACATGTCCACTTGCATATCGATAAGATAAAGGTGTCCAAAACGTTAAAGGGATGTGGCCTGTACAGATACACAGTACAGTTGCTTTCAAAAATAGTGGTAATTTTCAGGGCCTAAACTAGCCTGCCCCACCCGAAGTCTCCAACATTAAACCGCTGCTCATTAGCTAAACTGTGAGGTCCGAAATGTGACCATATGTTCCGTTCCTTGCAGAAACATGTCCACTTGCATATCGATAAGATAAAAGATTCCAAAACGTTAAAGGGATATGGCCTGTGCAGATACACAGTACTGTTGCTTTCAAAAATAGTGGTAATTTTCAGGGCCTAAACTAGCCTGCCCCACCCGAAGTCTCCAACATTAAACCGCTGCTCATTAGCTAAACTGTGAGGTCCGGCCCGTGACCATATGTTCCGTTCCTTGCAGAAACATGTCCACTTGCATATCGATAAGATAAAAGATTCCAAAACGTTAAAGGGATATGGCCTGTGCAGATACACAGTACAGTTGCTTTCAAAAATAGTGGTCATTCTCAGGGGCCTAAATTAGCCTGCCCCACCCGATGTCTCCAACATTAAACCGCTGCTCATTAGCTAAACTGTGAGGTCCGAAATGTGACCATATGTTCCGTTCCTTGCAGAAACATGTCCACTTGCATATCGATAAGATAAAGGTGTCCAAAACGTTAAAGGGATGTGGCCTGTGCAGATACACAGTACAGTTGCTTTCAAAAATAGTGGTAATTTTCAGGGCCTAAACTAGCCTGACCCACCCGAAGTCTCCAACATTAAACCGCTGCTCATTAGCTAAACTGTGAGGTCCGGCCCGTGACCATATGTTCCGTTCCTTGCAGAAACATGTCCACTTGCATATCGATTAGATAAAAGATTCCAAAACGTTAAAGGGATATGGCCTGTGCAGATACACAGTACAGTTGCTTTCAAAAATAGTGGTCATTCTCAGGGGCCTAAATTAGCATGCCCCACCCGATGTCTCCAACATTAAACCGCTGCTCATTAGCTAAACTGTGAGGTCCGAAATGTGACCATATGTTCCGTTCCTTGCAGAAACATGTCCACTTGCATATCGATAAGATAAAGGTGTCCAAAAAGTTAAAGGGATGTGGCCTGTGCAGATACACAGTACAGTTGCTTTCAAAAATAGTGGTAATTTTCAGGGCCTAAACTAGCCTGCCCCACCCGAAGTCTCCAACATTAAACCGCTGCTCATTAGCTAAACTGTGAGGTCCGGCCCGTGACCATATGTTCCGTTCCTTGCAGAAACATGTCCACTTGCATATCGATAAGATAAAAGATTCCAAAACGTTAAAGGGATATGGCCTGTGCAGATACACAGTACAGTTGCTTTCAAAAATAGTGGTCATTCTCAGGGGCCTAAATTAGCCTGCCCCACCCGATGTCTCCAACATTAAACCGCTGCTCATTAGCTAAACTGTGAGGTCCGAAATGTGACCATATGTTCCGTTCCTTGCAGAAACAGGTCCACTTGCATATCGATAAGATAAAGGTGTCCAAAACGTTAAAGGGATGTGGCCTGTGCAGATACACAGTACAGTTGCTTTCAAAAATAGTGGTAATTTTCAGGGCCTAAACTAGCCTGCCCCACCCGAAGTCTCCAACATTAAACCGCTGCTCATTAGCTAAACTGTGAGGTCCGGCCCGTGACCATATGTTCCGTTCCTTACAGAAACATGTCCACTTGCATATCGATAAGATAAAAGATTCCAAAAACGTTAAAGGGATATGGCCTGTGCAGATACACAGTACAGTTGCTTTCAAAAATAGTGGTTATTCTCAGGGGACTAAATTAGCCTGCCCCACCCGATGTCTCCAACATTAAACCGCTGCTCATTAGCTAAACTGTGAGGTCCGAAATGTGACCATATGTTCCGTTCCTTGCAGAAACATGTCCACTTGCATATCGATAAGATAAAGGTGTCCAAAACGTTAAAGGGATGTGGCCTGTGCAGATACACAGTACAGTTGCTTTCAAAAATAGTGGTAATTTTCAGGGCCTAAACTAGCCTGCCCCACCCGAAGTCTCCAACATTAAACCGCTGCTCATTAGCTAAACTGTGAGGTCCGGCCCGTGACCATATGTTCCGTTCCTTGCAGAAACATGTCCACTTGCATATAGATAAGATAAAAGATTCCAAAACGTTAAAGGGATATGGCCTGTGCAGATACACAGTACAGTTGCTTTCAAAAATAGTGGTCATTCTCAGGGGCCTAAATTAGCCTGCCCCACCCGATGTCTCCAACATTAAACCGCTGCTCATTAGCTAAACTGTGAGGTCCGAAATGTGACCATATGTTCCGTTCCTTGCAGAAACATGTCCACTTGCATATCGATAAGATAAAGGTGTCCAAAACGTTAAAGGGATGTGGCCTGTGCAGATACACAGTACAGTTGCTTTCAAAAATAGTGGTAATTTTCAGGGCCTAAACTAGCCTGCCCCACCCGAAGTCTCCAACATTAAACCGCTGCTCATTAGCTAAACTGTGAGGTCCGGCCCGTGACCATATGTTCCGTTCCTTGCAGAAACATGTCCACTTCCATATCGATAAGATAAAAGATTCCAAAACGTTAAAGGGATATGGCCTGTGCAGATACACAGTACAGTTGCTTTCAAAAATAGTGGTCATTCTCAGGGGCCTAAATTAGCCTGCCCCACCCGATGTCTCCAACATTAAACCGCTGCTCATTAGCTAAACTGTGAGGTCCGAAATGTGACCATATGTTCCGTTCCTTGCAGAAACATGTCCACTTGCATATCGATAAGATAAAGGTGTCCAAAACGTTAAAGGGATGTGGCCTGTGCAGATACACAGTACAGTTGCTTTCAAAAATAGTGGTAATTTTCAGGGCCTAAACTAGCCTGCCCCACCCGAAGTCTCCAACATTAAACCGCTGCTCATTAGCTAAACTGTGAGGTCCGGCCCGTGACCATATGTTCCGTTCCTTGCAGAAACATGTCCACTTGCATATCGATAAGATAAAAGATTCCAAAACGTTAAAGGGATATGGCCTGTGCAGATACACAGTACAGTTGCTTTCAAAAATAGTGGTCATTCTCAGGGGCCTAAATTAGCCTGCCCCACCCGATGTCTCCAACATTAAACCGCTGCTCATTAGCTAAACTGTGAGGTCCGAAATGTGACCATATGTTCCGTTCCTTGCAGAAACATGTCCACTTGCATATCGATAAGATAAAGGTGTCCAAAACGTTAAAGGGATGTGGCCTGTACAGATACACAGTACAGTTGCTTTCAAAAATAGTGGTAATTTTCAGGGCCTAAACTAGCCTGCCCCACCCGAAGTCTCCAACATTAAACCGCTGCTCATTAGCTAAACTGTGAGGTCCGGCCCGTGACCATATGTTCCGTTCCTTGCAGAAACATGTCCACTTGCATATCGATAAGATAAAAGATTCCAAAACGTTAAAGGGATATGGCCTGTGCAGATACACAGTACAGTTGCTTTCAAAAATAGTGGTCATTCTCAGGGGCCTAAATTAGCCTGCCCCACCCGATGTCTCCAACATTAAACCGCTGCTCATTAGCTAAACTGTGAGGTCCGAAATGTGACCATATGTTCCGTTCCTTGCAGAAACATGTCCACTTGCATATCGATAAGATAAAGGTGTCCAAAACGTTAAAGGGATGTGGCCTGTGCAGATACACAGTACAGTTGCTTTAAAAAATAGTGGTAATTTTCAGGGCCTAAACTAGCCTGCCCCACCCGAAGTCTCCAACATTAAACCGCTGCTCATTAGCTAAACTGTGAGGTCCGGCCCGTGACCATATGTTCCGTTCCTTGCAGAAACATGTCCACTTGCATATCGATAAGATAAAAGATTTTAAAACGTTAAAGGGATATGGCCTGTGCAGATACACAGTACAGTTGCTTTCAAAAATAGTGGTCATTCTCAGGGGCCTAAATTAGCCTGCCCCACCCCATGTCTCCAACATTAAACCGCTTCTCATTAGCTAAACTGTGAGATCCGAAATGTGACCATATGTTCCGTTCCTTGCAGAAACATGTCCACTTGCTTATCGATAGGATAACAATGTCCAAAACGTTAAAGGGATGTGGCCTATCCAGATACACAGTACAGTTGCTTTTAAAAATAGTGGTCATTTTCAGGGGCCTAAACTAGCCTGCCCCATCCGATGTCTCCAACATTAAACCGCTGCTCATTAGCTAAACTGTGAGGACCGGCCAGTGACCATATGTTCCGTTTTTTGCAGAAACATGTCCACTTGCATATCGATAAGATAAAAGTTTCCAAAACGTTAAAGGGATAATTCCCGTGCAGATACACAATACTGTTGCTTTCAAAAATAGTGGTCATTCTCAGGGGGCCTAAACTAGCCTGCCCCACCCCATGTCTCCATCATTAAACCGCTGCTCATTAGCTAAACTGTGAGGTCCGAAATGTGACTCTATGTTCCATTCCTTGCAGAAACATGTCCACTTGCTTACCGATAAGATAAAAGTGTCCAAAACGTTAAAGGGATGTGGCCTGTGCAGATACACAGTACAGTTGCTTTCAAAAATAGTGGTAATTTTCAGGGCCTAAACTAGCCTGCCGCACCCGAAGTCTCCAACACTAAACCGCTGCTCATTAGCTAAACTGTGAGGTCCGGCCCGTGACCATATGTTCCGTTCCTTGCAGAATCATGTCCACATGCATATCGATAAGAAAAAAGGGTCCAAAACTCTAAAGGGATATGGCCCGTGCAGATACACAGTACAGTTGCTTTCAAAAATAGTGGTCGTTCTCAGGGGCTTAAACTAGCCTGCCCCACCCCATGTCTCCAACAGTAAACCGCTGCCCATTAGCTAAACTGTGAGGTCCGAAATGTGACTCTATGTTCCATTCCTTGCAGAAACATGTCCACTTGCTTACCGATAAGATAAAAGTGTCCAAAACGTTAAAGGGATGTGGCCCGTGCAGATACACAGTACAGTTGCTTTCAAAAATAGTGGTAATTGTCAGGGCCTAAACTAGCCTGCCCACCCGAAGTCTCCAACATTAAACCGCTGCTCATTTGCTAAACTGTGAGGTCCGGCCCGTGACCATATGTTCCGTTCCTTGCAGAATCATGTCCGCATGCATATCGATAAGATAAAAGGGTCCAAAACTTTAAAGGGATATGGCCCGTGCAGATACATAGTACAGTTGCTTTCAAAAATAGTGGTCGTTCTCAGGGGCTTAAACTAGCCTGCCCCACCCCATGTCTGCAACAGTAAACCGCTGCTCATTAGCTAAACTGTGAGTTCCGAAATGTGACCATATGTTCCGTTCCTTGCTGAAACATGTCCACTTGCTTATCGATAGGACAATAATGTCCAAAGCGTTAAAGGGATGTGGCCTGTCTAGATACACAGTACAGTTGCTTTCAAAAATAGTTGTCATTTTCAGGGGCCTAAATTAGCCTGCCCCACCCGATGTCTCCAACATTAAACCGCTGCTCATTAGCTATACTGTGAGATCCGAAATGTGACCATATGTTCCGTTCCTTGCAGAAACATGTCCTCTCTCATACCGATATGATAAAAGTGTCCAAAACGTTAAAGGGATGTTGCCAGTGCAGATACACAGTACAGTTGCTTTCAAAAATAGTGGTAATTTTCAAGACCTAAATTAGCCTGCCCCACCCGATGTCTCCAACATTAAACCGCTGCTCATTAGCTAAACTGTGAGGTCCGGCCCGTGACCATATGTTCCGTTCCTTGCAGAAACATGTCCACTTGCATATCGATAAGATAAAAGATTCCAAAACGTTAAAGGGATATGGCCTGTGCAGATACACAGTACAGTTGCTTTCAAAAATAGTGGTCGTTCTCAGGGGCCTAAATTAGCCTGCCCCACCCGATGTCTCCAACATTAAACCGCTGCTCATTAGCTAAACTGTGAGGTCCGAAATGTGACCATATGTTCCGTTCCTTGCAGACACATGTCCACTTGCATATCGATAAGATAAAGGTGTCCAAAACGTTAAAGGGATGTGGCCTGTGCAGATACACAGTACAGTTGCTTTCAAAAATAGTGGTAATTTTCAGGGCCTAAACTAGCCTGCCCCACCCGAAGTCTCCAACATTAAACCGCTGCTCATTAGCTAAACTGTGAGGTCCGGCCCGTGACCATATGTTCCGTTCCTTGCAGAAACATGTCCACTTGCATATCGATAAGATAAAAGATTCCAAAACGTTAAAGGGATATGGCCTGTGCAGATACACAGTACAGTTGCTTTCAAAAATAGTGGTCATTCTCAGGGGCCTAAATTAGCCTGCCCCACCCGATGTCTCCAACATTAAACCGCTGCTCATTAGCTAAACTGTGAGGTCCGAAATGTGACCATATGTTCCGTTCCTTGCAGAAACATGTCCACTTGCATATCGATAAGATAAAGGTGTCCAAAACGTTAAAGGGATGTGGCCTGTGCAGATACACAGTACAGTTGCTTTAAAAAATAGTGGTAATTTTCAGGGCCTAAACTAGCCTGCCCCACCCGAAGTCTCCAACATTAAACCGCTGCTCATTAGCTAAACTGTGAGGTCCGGCCCGTGACCATATGTTCCGTTCCTTGCAGAAACATGTCCACTTGCATATCGATAAGATAAAAGATTTTAAAACGTTAAAGGGATATGGCCTGTGCAGATACACAGTACAGTTGCTTTCAAAAATAGTGGTCATTCTCAGGGGCCTAAATTAGCCTGCCCCACCCCATGTCTCCAACATTAAACCGCTTCTCATTAGCTAAACTGTGAGATCCGAAATGTGACCATATGTTCCGTTCCTTGCAGAAACATGTCCACTTGCTTATCGATAGGATAACAATGTCCAAAACGTTAAAGGGATGTGGCCTATCCAGATACACAGTACAGTTGCTTTTAAAAATAGTGGTCATTTTCAGGGGCCTAAACTAGCCTGCCCCATCCGATGTCTCCAACATTAAACCGCTGCTCATTAGCTAAACTGTGAGGACCGGCCAGTGACCATATGTTCCGTTTTTTGCAGAAACATGTCCACTTGCATATCGATAAGATAAAAGTTTCCAAAACGTTAAAGGGATAATTCCCGTGCAGATACACAATACTGTTGCTTTCAAAAATAGTGGTCATTCTCAGGGGGCCTAAACTAGCCTGCCCCACCCCATGTCTCCATCATTAAACCGCTGCTCATTAGCTAAACTGTGAGGTCCGAAATGTGACTCTATGTTCCATTCCTTGCAGAAACATGTCCACTTGCTTACCGATAAGATAAAAGTGTCCAAAACGTTAAAGGGATGTGGCCTGTGCAGATACACAGTACAGTTGCTTTCAAAAATAGTGGTAATTTTCAGGGCCTAAACTAGCCTGCCGCACCCGAAGTCTCCAACACTAAACCGCTGCTCATTAGCTAAACTGTGAGGTCCGGCCCGTGACCATATGTTCCGTTCCTTGCAGAATCATGTCCACATGCATATCGATAAGAAAAAAGGGTCCAAAACTCTAAAGGGATATGGCCCGTGCAGATACACAGTACAGTTGCTTTCAAAAATAGTGGTCGTTCTCAGGGGCTTAAACTAGCCTGCCCCACCCCATGTCTCCAACAGTAAACCGCTGCCCATTAGCTAAACTGTGAGGTCCGAAATGTGACTCTATGTTCCATTCCTTGCAGAAACATGTCCACTTGCTTACCGATAAGATAAAAGTGTCCAAAACGTTAAAGGGATGTGGCCCGTGCAGATACACAGTACAGTTGCTTTCAAAAATAGTGGTAATTGTCAGGGCCTAAACTAGCCTGCCCACCCGAAGTCTCCAACATTAAACCGCTGCTCATTTGCTAAACTGTGAGGTCCGGCCCGTGACCATATGTTCCGTTCCTTGCAGAATCATGTCCGCATGCATATCGATAAGATAAAAGGGTCCAAAACTTTAAAGGGATATGGCCCGTGCAGATACATAGTACAGTTGCTTTCAAAAATAGTGGTCGTTCTCAGGGGCTTAAACTAGCCTGCCCCACCCCATGTCTGCAACAGTAAACCGCTGCTCATTAGCTAAACTGTGAGTTCCGAAATGTGACCATATGTTCCGTTCCTTGCTGAAACATGTCCACTTGCTTATCGATAGGACAATAATGTCCAAAGCGTTAAAGGGATGTGGCCTGTCTAGATACACAGTACAGTTGCTTTCAAAAATAGTTGTCATTTTCAGGGGCCTAAATTAGCCTGCCCCACCCGATGTCTCCAACATTAAACCGCTGCTCATTAGCTATACTGTGAGATCCGAAATGTGACCATATGTTCCGTTCCTTGCAGAAACATGTCCTCTCTCATACCGATATGATAAAAGTGTCCAAAACGTTAAAGGGATGTTGCCAGTGCAGATACACAGTACAGTTGCTTTCAAAAATAGTGGTAATTTTCAAGACCTAAATTAGCCTGCCCCACCCGATGTCTCCAACATTAAACCGCTGCTCATTAGCTAAACTGTGAGGTCCGGCCCGTGACCATATGTTCCGTTCCTTGCAGAAACATGTCCACTTGCATATCGATAAGATAAAAGATTCCAAAACGTTAAAGGGATATGGCCTGTGCAGATACACAGTACAGTTGCTTTCAAAAATAGTGGTCGTTCTCAGGGGCCTAAATTAGCCTGCCCCACCCGATGTCTCCAACATTAAACCGCTGCTCATTAGCTAAACTGTGAGGTCCGAAATGTGACCATATGTTCCGTTCCTTGCAGACACATGTCCACTTGCATATCGATAAGATAAAGGTGTCCAAAACGTTAAAGGGATGTGGCCTGTGCAGATACACAGTACAGTTGCTTTCAAAAATAGTGGTAATTTTCAGGGCCTAAACTAGCCTGCCCCACCCGAAGTCTCCAACATTAAACCGCTGCTCATTAGCTAAACTGTGAGGTCCGGCCCGTGACCATATGTTCCGTTCCTTGCAGAAACATGTCCACTTGCATATCGATAAGATAAAAGATTCCAAAACGTTAAAGGGATATGGCCTGTGCAGATACACAGTACAGTTGCTTTCAAAAATAGTGGTCATTCTCAGGGGCCTAAATTAGCCTGCCCCACCCGATGTCTCCAACATTAAACCGCTGCTCATTAGCTAAACTGTGAGGTCCGAAATGTGACCATATGTTCCGTTCCTTGCAGAAACATGTCCACTTGCATATCGATAAGATAAAGGTGTCCAAAACGTTAAAGGGATGTGGCCTGTGCAGATACACAGTACAGTTGCTTTCAAAAATAGTGGTAATTTTCAGGGCCTAAACTAGCCTGCCCCACCCGAAGTCTCCAACATTAAACCGCTGCTCATTAGCTAAACTGTGAGGTCCGGCCCGTGACCATATGTTCCGTTCCTTGCAGAAACATGTCCACTTGCATATCGATAAGATAAAAGATTCCAAAACGTTAAAGGGATATGGCCTGTGCAGATACACAGTACAGTTGCTTTCAAAAATAGTGGTCATTCTCAGGGGCCTAAATTAGCCTGCCCCACCCGATGTCTCCAACATTAAACCGCTGCTCATTAGCTAAACTGTGAGGTCCGAAATGTGACCATATGTTCCGTTCCTTGCAGAAACATGTCCACTTGCATATCGATAAGATAAAAGATTCCAAAACGTTAAAGGGATATGGCCTGTGCAGATACACAGTACAGTTGCTTTCAAAAATAGTGGTCATTCTCAGGGGCCTAAATTAGCCTGCCCCACCCGATGTCTCCAACATTAAACCGCTGCTCATTAGCTAAACTGTGAGGTCCGAAATGTGACCATATGTTCCGTTCCTTGCAGAAACATGTCCACTTGCATATCGATAAGATAAAGGTGTCCAAAACGTTAAAGGGATGTGGCCTGTGCAGACACACAGTACAGTTGCTTTCAAAAATAGTGGTATTTTTCAGGGCCTAAACTAGCCTGCCCCACCCGAAGTCTCCAACATTAAACCGCTGCTCATTAGCTAAACTGTGAGGTCCGGCCCGTGACCATATGTTCCGTTCCTTGCAGAAACATGTCCACTTGCATATCGATAAGATAAAAGATTCCAAAACGTTAAAGGGATATGGCCTGTGCAGATACACAGTACAGTTGCTTTCAAAAATAGTGGTCATTCTCAGGGGCCTAAATTAGCCTGCCCCACCCGATGTCTCCAACATTAAACCGCTGCTCATTAGCTAAACTGTGAGGTCCGAAATGTGACCATATGTTCCGTTCCTTGCAAAAAACATGTCCACTTGCATATCGATAAGATAAAGGTGTCCAAAACGTTAAAGGGATGTGGCCTGTGCAGATACACAGTACAGTTGCTTTCAAAAATAGTGGTAATTTTCAGGGCCTAAACTAGCCTGCCCCACCCGAAGTCTCCAACATTAAACCGCTGCTCATTAGCTAAACTGTGAGGTCCGGCCCGTGACCATATGTTCCGTTCCTTGCAGAAACATGTCCACTTGCATATCGATAAGATAAAAGATTCCAAAACGTTAAAGGGATATGGCCTGTGCAGATACACAGTACAGTTGCTTTCAAAAATAGTGGTCATTCTCAGGGGCCTAAATTAGCCTGCCCCACCCGATGTCTCCAACATTAAACCGCTGCTCATTAGCTAAACTGTGAGGTCCGAAATGTGACCATATGTTCCGTTCCTTGCAGAAACATGTCCACTTGCATATCGATAAGATAAAGGTGTCCAAAACGTTAAAGGGATGTGGCCTGTGCAGATACACAGTACAGTTGCTTTCAAAAATAGTGGTAATTTTCAGGGCCTAAACTAGCCTGCCCCACCCGAAGTCTCCAACATTAAACCGCTGCTCATTAGCTAAACTGTGAGGTCCGGCCCGTGACCATATGTTCCGTTCCTTGCAGAAACATGTCCACTTGCATATCGATAAGATAAAAGATTCCAAAAACGTTAAAGGGATAAGGCCTGTGCAGATACACAGTACAGTTGCTTTCAAAAATAGTGGTCATTCTCAGGGGCCTAAATTAGCCTGCCCCACCCGATGTCTCCAACATTAAACCGCTGCTCATTAGCTAAACTGTGAGGTCCGAAATGTGACCATATGTTCCGTTCCTTGCAGAAACATGTCCACTTGCATATCGATAAGATAAAAGATTCCAAAACGTTAAAGGGATATGGCCTGTGCAGATACACAGTACAGTTGCTTTCAAAAATAGTGGTCATTCTCAGGGGCCTAAATTAGCCTGCCCCACCCGATGTCTCCAACATTAAACCGCTGCTCATTAGCTAAACTGTGAGGTCCGAAATGTGACCATATGTTCCGTTCCTTGCAGAAACATGTCCACTTGCATATCGATAAGATAAAGGTGTCCAAAACGTTAAAGGGATGTGGCCTGTGCAGATACACAGTACAGTTGCTTTCAAAAATAGTGGTAATTTTCAGGGCCTAAACTAGCCTGCCCCACCCGAAGTCTCCAACATTAAACCGCTGCTCATTAGCTAAACTGTGAGGTCCGGCCCGTGACCATATGTTCCGTTCCTTGCAGAAACATGTCCACTTGCATATCGATAAGATAAAGGTGTCCAAAACGTTAAAGGGATGTGGCCTGTGCAGATACACAGTACAGTTGCTTTCAAAAATAGTGGTAATTTTCAGGGCCTAAACTAGCCTGCCCCACCCGAAGTCTCCAACATTAAACCGCTGCTCATTAGCTAAACTGTGAGGTCCGGCCCGTGACCATATGTTCCGTTCCTTGCAGAAACATGTCCACTTGCATATCGATAAGATAAAAGATTCCAAAAACGTTAAAGGGATATGGCCTGTGCAGATACACAGTACAGTTGCTTTCAAAAATAGTGGTCATTCTCAGGGGCCTAAATTAGCCTGCCCCACCCGATGTCTCCAACATTAAACCGCTGCTCATTAGCTAAACTGTGAGGTCCGAAATGTGACCATATGTTCCGTTCCTTGCAGAAACATGTCCACTTGCATATCGATAAGATAAAAGATTCCAAAACGTTAAAGGGATATGGCCTGTGCAGATACACAGTACAGTTGCTTTCAAAAATAGTGGTCATTCTCAGGGGCCTAAATTAGCCTGCCCCACCCGATGTCTCCAACATTAAACCGCTGCTCATTAGCTAAACTGTGAGGTCCGAAATGTGACCATATGTTCCGTTCCTTGCAGAAACATGTCCACTTGCATATCGATAAGATAAAGGTGTCCAAAACGTTAAAGGGATGTGGCCTGTGCAGATACACAGTACAGTTGCTTTCAAAAATAGTGGTAATTTTCAGGGCCTAAACTAGCCTGCCCCACCCGAAGTCTCCAACATTAAACCGCTGCTCATTAGCTAAACTGTGAGGTCCGGCCCGTGACCATATGTTCCGTTCCTTGCAGAAACATGTCCACTTGCATATCGATAAGATAAAAGATTCCAAAACGTTAAAGGGATATGGCCTGTGCAGATACACAGTACAGTTGCTTTCAAAAATAGTGGTCATTCTCAGGGGCCTAAATTAGCCTGCCCCACCCGATGTCTCCAACATTAAACCGCTGCTCATTAGCTAAACTGTGAGGTCCGAAATGTGACCATATGTTCCGTTCCTTGCAGAAACATGTCCACTTGCATATCGATAAGATAAAGGTGTCCAAAACGTTAAAGGGATGTGGCCTGTGCAGATACACAGTACAGTTGCTTTCAAAAATAGTGGTAATTTTCAGGGCCTAAACTAGCCTGCCCCACCCGAAGTCTCCAACATTAAACCGCTGCTCATTAGCTAAACTGTGAGGTCCGAAATGTGACCATATGTTCCGTTCCTTGCAGAAACATGTCCACTTGCATATCGATAAGATAAAGGTGTCCAAAACGTTAAAGGGATGTGGCCTGTGCAGATATACAGTACAGATGCTTTCAAAAATAGTGGTAATTTTCAGGGCCTAAACTAGCCTGCCCCACCCGAAGTCTCCAACATTAAACCGCTGCTCATTAGCTAAACTGTGAGGTCCGGCCCGTGACCATATGTTCCGTTCCTTGCAGAAACATGTCCACTTGCATATCGATAAGATAAAAGATTCCAAAACGTTAAAGGGATATGGCCTGTGCAGATACACAGTACAGTTGCTTTCAAAAATAGTGGTCATTCTCAGGGGCCTAAATTAGCCTGCCCCACCCGATGTCTCCAACATTAAACCGCTGCTCATTAGCTAAACTGTGAGGTCCGAAATGTGACCATATGTTCCGTTCCTTGCAGAAACATGTCCACTTGCATATCGATAAGATAAAAGATTCCAAAACGTTAAAGGGATATGGCCTGTGCAGATACACAGTACAGTTGCTTTCAAAAATAGTGGTCATTCTCAGGGGCCTAAATTAGCCTGCCCCACCCGATGTCTCCAACATTAAACCGCTGCTCATTAGCTAAACTGTGAGGTCCGAAATGTGACCATATGTTCCGTTCCTTGCAGAAACATGTCCACTTGCATATCGATAAGATAAAGGTGTCCAAAACGTTAAAGGGATGTGGCCTGTGCAGATACACAGTACAGTTGCTTTCAAAAATAGTGGTAATTTTCAGGACCTAAACTAGCCTGCCCCACCCGAAGTCTCCAACATTAAACCGCTGCTCATTAGCTAAACTGTGAGGTCCGGCCCGTGACCATATGTTCCGTTCCTTGCAGAAACATGTCCACTTGCATATCGATAAGATAAAAGATTCCAAAACGTTAAAGGGATATGGCCTGTGCAGATACACAGTACAGTTGCTTTCAAAAATAGTGGTCATTCTCAGGGGCCTAAATTAGCCTGCCCCACCCGATGTCTCCAACATTAAACCGCTGCTCATTAGCTAAACTGTGAGGTCCGGCCCGTGACCATATGTTCCGTTCCTTGCAGAAACATGTCCACTTGCATATCGATAAGATAAAAGATTCCAAAACGTTAAAGGGATATGGCCTGTGCAGATACACAGTACAGTTGCTTTCAAAAATAGTGGTCATTCTCAGGGGCCTAAATTAGCCTGCCCCACCCGATGTCTCCAACATTAAACCGCTGCTCATTAGCTAAACTGTGAGGTCCGAAATGTGACCATATGTTCCGTTCCTTGCAGAAACATGTCCACTTTCATATCGATAAGATAAAGGTGTCCAAAACGTTAAAGGGATGTGGCCTGTGCAGATACACAGTACAGTTGCTTTCAAAATAGTGGTAATTTTCAGGGCCTAAACTAGCCTGCCCCACCCGATGTCTCCAACATTAAACCGCTGCTCATTAGCTAAACTGTGAGGTCCGGCCCGTGACCATATGTTCCGTTCCTTGCAGAAACATGTCCACTTGCATATCGATAAGATAAAAGATTCCAAAACGTTAAAGGGATATGGCCTGTGCAGATACACAGTACAGTTGCTTTCAAAAATAGTGGTCATTCTCAGGGGCCTAAATTAGCCTGCCCCACCCGATGTCTCCAACATTAAACCGCTGCTCATTAGCTAAACTGTGAGGTCCGAAATGTGACCATATGTTCCGTTCCTTGCAGAAACATGTCCACTTGCATATCGATAAGATAAAGGTGTCCAAAACGTTAAAGGGATGTGGCCTGTGCAGATACACAGTACAGTTGCTTTCAAAATAGTGGTAATTTTCAGGGCCTAAACTAGCCTGCCCCACCCGAAGTCTCCAACATTAAACCGCTGCTCATTAGCTAAACTGTGAGGTCCGGCCCGTGACCATATGTTCCGTTCCTTGCAGAAACATGTCCACTTGCATATCGATAAGATAAAAGATTCCAAAACGTTAAAGGGATATGGCCTGTGCAGATACACAGTACAGTTGCTTTCAAAAATAGTGGTCATTCTCAGGGGCCTAAATTAGCCTGCCCCACCCGATGTCTCCAACATTAAACCGCTGCTCATTAGCTAAACTGTGAGGTCCGAAATGTGACCATATGTTCCGTTCCTTGCAGAAACATGTCCACTTGCATATCGATAAGATAAAAGATTCAAAAACGTTAAAGGGATATGGCCTGTGCAGATACACAGTACAGTTGCTTTCAAAAATAGTGGTCATTCTCAGGGGCCTAAATTAGCCTGCCCCACCCGATGTCTCCAACATTAAACCGCTGCTCATTAGCTAAACTGTGAGGTCCGAAATGTGACCATATGTTCCGTTCCTTGCAGAAACATGTCCACTTGCATATCGATAAGATAAAGGTGTCCAAAACGTTAAAGGGATGTGGCCTGTTCAGATACACAGTACAGTTGCTTTCAAAAATAGTGGTAATTTTCAGGGCCTAAACTAGCCTGCCCCACCCGAAGTCTCCAACATTAAACCGCTGCTCATTAGCTAAACTGTGAGGTCCGGCCCGTGACCATATGTTCCGTTCCTTGCAGAAACATGTCCACTTGCATATCGATAAGATAAAAGATTCCAAAACGTTAAAGGGATATGGCCTGTGCAGATACACAGTACAGTTGCTTTCAAAAATAGTGGTCATTCTCAGGGGCCTAAATTAGCCTGCCCCACCCGATGTCTCCAACATTAAACCGCTGCTCATTAGCTAAACTGTGAGGTCCGAAATGTGACCATATGTTCCGTTCCTTGCAGAAACATGTCCACTTGCATATCGATAAGATAAAGGTGTCCAAAACGTTAAAGGGATGTGGCCTGTGCAGATACACAGTACAGTTGCTTTCAAAAATAGTGGTAATTTTCAGGGCCTAAACTAGCCTGCCCCACCCGAAGTCTCCAACATTAAACCGCTGCTCATTAGCTAAACTGTGAGGTCCGGCCCGTGACCATATGTTCCGTTCCTTGCAGAAACATGTCCACTTGCATATCGATAAGATAAAAGATTCCAAAACGTTAAAGGGATATGGCCTGTGCAGATACACAGTACAGTTGCTTTCAAAAATAGTGGTCATTCTCAGGGGCCTAAATTAGCCTGCCCCACCCGATGTCTCCAACATTAAACCGCTGCTCATTAGCTAAACTGTGAGGTCCGAAATGTGACCATATGTTCCGTTCCTTGCAGAAACATGTCCACTTGCATATCGATAAGATAAAGGTGTCCAAAACGTTAAAGGGATGTGGCCTGTGCAGATACACAGTACAGTTGCTTTCAAAAATAGTGGTCATTTTCAGGGCCTAAACTAGCCTGCCCCATCCGAAGTCTCCAACATTAAACCGCTGCTCATTAGCTAAACTGTGAGGTCCGGCCCGTGACCATATGTTCCGTTCCTTGCAGAAACATGTCCACTTGCATATCGATAAGATAAAAGATTCCAAAACGTTAAAGGGATATGGCCTGTGCAGATACACAGTACAGTTGCTTTCAAAAATAGTGGTCATCCTCAGGGGCCTAAATTAGCCTGCCCCACCCGATGTCTCCAACATTAAACCGCTGCTCATTAGCTAAACTGTGAGGTCCGAAATGTGACCATATGTTCCGTTCCTTGCAGAAACATGTCCACTTGCATATCGATAAGATAAAGGTGTCCAAAACGTTAAAGGGATGTGGCCTGTGCAGATACACAGTACAGTTGCTTTCAAAAATAGTGGTAATTTTCAGGGCCTAAACTAGCCTGCCCCACCCGAAGTCTCCAACATTAAACCGCTGCTCATTAGCTAAACTGTGAGGTCCGGCCCGTGACCATATGTTCCGTTCCTTGCAGAAACATGTCCACTTGCATATCGATAAGATAAAAGATTCCAAAACGTTAAAGGGATATGGCCTGTGCAGATACACAGTACAGTTGCTTTCAAAAATAGTGGTCATTCTCAGGGGCCTAAATTAGCCTGCCCCACCCGATGTCTCCAACATTAAACCGCTGCTCATTAGCTAAACTGTGAGGTCCGAAATTTGACCATATGTTCCGTTCCTTGCAGAAACATGTCCACTTGCATATCGATAAGATAAAGGTGTCCAAAACGTTAAAGGGATGTGGCCTGTGCAGATACACAGTACAGTTGCTTTCAAAAATAGTGGTAATTTTCAGGGCCTAAACTAGCCTGCCCCACCCGAAGTCTCCAACATTAAACCGCTGCTCATTAGCTAAACTGTGAGGTCCGGCCCGTGACCATATGTTCCGTTCCTTGCAGAAACATGTCCACTTGCATATCGATAAGATAAAAGATTCCAAAACGTTAAAGGGATATGGCATGTGCAGATACACAGTACAGTTGCTTTCAAAAATAGTGGTCATTCTCAGGGGCCTAAATTAGCCTGCCCCACCCGATGTCTCCAACATTAAACCGCTGCTCATTAGCTAAACTGTGAGGTCCGAAATGTGACCATATGTTCCGTTCCTTGCAGAAACATGTCCACTTGCATATCGATAAGATAAAGGTGTCAAAACGTTAAAGGGATGTGGCCTGTGCAGATACACAGTACAGTTGCTTTCAAAAATAGTGGTAATTTTCAGGGCCTAAACTAGCCTGCCCCACCCGAAGTCTCCAACATTAAACCGCTGCTCATTAGCTAAACTGTGAGGTCCGGCCCGTGACCATATGTTCCGTTCCTTGCAGAAACATGTCCACTTGCATATCGATAAGATAAAAGATTCCAAAACGTTAAAGGGATATGGCCTGTGCAGATACACAGTACAGTTGCTTTCAAAAATAGTGGTCATTCTCAGGGGCCTAAATTAGCCTGCCCCACCCGATGTCTCCAACATTAAACCGCTGCTCATTAGCTAAACTGTGAGGTCCGAAATGTGACCATATGTTCCGTTCCTTGCAGAAACATGTCCACTTGCATATCGATAAGATAAAGGTGTCCAAAACGTTAAAGGGATGTGGCCTGTGCAGATACACAGTACAGTTGCTTTCAAAAATAGTGGTAATTTTCAGGGCCTAAACTAGGCTGCCCCACCCGAAGTCTCCAACATTAAACCGCTGCTCATTAGCTAAACTGTGAGGTCCGGCCCGTGACCATATGTTCCGTTCCTTGCAGAAACATGTCCACTTGCATATCGATAAGATAAAAGATTCCAAAACGTTAAAGGGATATGGCCTGTGCAGATACACAGTACAGTTGCTTTCAAAAATAGTGGTCATTCTCAGGGGCCTAAATTAGCCTGCCCCACCCGATGTCTCCAACATTAAACCGCTGCTCATTAGCTAAACTGTGAGGTCCGAAATGTGACCATATGTTCCGTTCCTTGCAGAAACATGTCCACTTGCATATCGATAAGATAAAGGTGTCCAAAACGTTAAAGGGATGTGGCCTGTGCAGATACACAGTACAGTTGCTTTCAAAAATAGTGGTAATTTTCAGGGCCTAAACTAGCCTGCCCCACCCGAAGTCTCCAACATTAAACCGCTGCTCATTAGCTAAACTGTGAGGTCCGAAATGTGACCATATGTTCCGTTCCTTGCAGAAACATGTCCACTTGCATATCGATAAGATAAAGGTGTCCAAAACGTTAAAGGGATGTGGCCTGTGCAGATATACAGTACAGATGCTTTCAAAAATAGTGGTAATTTTCAGGGCCTAAACTAGCCTGCCCCACCCGAAGTCTCCAACATTAAACCGCTGCTCATTAGCTAAACTGTGAGGTCCGGCCCGTGACCATATGTTCCGTTCCTTGCAGAAACATGTCCACTTGCATATCGATAAGATAAAAGATTCCAAAACGTTAAAGGGATATGGCCTGTGCAGATACACAGTACAGTTGCTTTCAAAAATAGTGGTCATTCTCAGGGGCCTAAATTAGCCTGCCCCACCCGATGTCTCCAACATTAAACCGCTGCTCATTAGCTAAACTGTGAGGTCCGAAATGTGACCATATGTTCCGTTCCTTGCAGAAACATGTCCACTTGCATATCGATAAGATAAAAGATTCCAAAACGTTAAAGGGATATGGCCTGTGCAGATACACAGTACAGTTGCTTTCAAAAATAGTGGTCATTCTCAGGGGCCTAAATTAGCCTGCCCCACCCGATGTCTCCAACATTAAACCGCTGCTCATTAGCTAAACTGTGAGGTCCGAAATGTGACCATATGTTCCGTTCCTTGCAGAAACATGTCCACTTGCATATCGATAAGATAAAGGTGTCCAAAACGTTAAAGGGATGTGGCCTGTGCAGATACACAGTACAGTTGCTTTCAAAAATAGTGGTAATTTTCAGGACCTAAACTAGCCTGCCCCACCCGAAGTCTCCAACATTAAACCGCTGCTCATTAGCTAAACTGTGAGGTCCGGCCCGTGACCATATGTTCCGTTCCTTGCAGAAACATGTCCACTTGCATATCGATAAGATAAAAGATTCCAAAACGTTAAAGGGATATGGCCTGTGCAGATACACAGTACAGTTGCTTTCAAAAATAGTGGTCATTCTCAGGGGCCTAAATTAGCCTGCCCCACCCGATGTCTCCAACATTAAACCGCTGCTCATTAGCTAAACTGTGAGGTCCGGCCCGTGACCATATGTTCCGTTCCTTGCAGAAACATGTCCACTTGCATATCGATAAGATAAAAGATTCCAAAACGTTAAAGGGATATGGCCTGTGCAGATACACAGTACAGTTGCTTTCAAAAATAGTGGTCATTCTCAGGGGCCTAAATTAGCCTGCCCCACCCGATGTCTCCAACATTAAACCGCTGCTCATTAGCTAAACTGTGAGGTCCGAAATGTGACCATATGTTCCGTTCCTTGCAGAAACATGTCCACTTTCATATCGATAAGATAAAGGTGTCCAAAACGTTAAAGGGATGTGGCCTGTGCAGATACACAGTACAGTTGCTTTCAAAATAGTGGTAATTTTCAGGGCCTAAACTAGCCTGCCCCACCCGATGTCTCCAACATTAAACCGCTGCTCATTAGCTAAACTGTGAGGTCCGGCCCTTGACCATATGTTCCGTTCCTTGCAGAAACATGTCCACTTGCATATCGATAAGATAAAAGATTCCAAAACGTTAAAGGGATATGGCCTGTGCAGATACACAGTACAGTTGCTTTCAAAAATAGTGGTCATTCTCAGGGGCCTAAATTAGCCTGCCCCACCCGATGTCTCCAACATTAAACCGCTGCTCATTAGCTAAACTGTGAGGTCCGAAATGTGACCATATGTTCCGTTCCTTGCAGAAACATGTCCACTTGCATATCGATAAGATAAAGGTGTCCAAAACGTTAAAGGGATGTGGCCTGTGCAGATACACAGTACAGTTGCTTTCAAAATAGTGGTAATTTTCAGGGCCTAAACTAGCCTGCCCCACCCGAAGTCTCCAACATTAAACCGCTGCTCATTAGCTAAACTGTGAGGTCCGGCCCGTGACCATATGTTCCGTTCCTTGCAGAAACATGTCCACTTGCATATCGATAAGATAAAAGATTCCAAAACGTTAAAGGGATATGGCCTGTGCAGATACACAGTACAGTTGCTTTCAAAAATAGTGGTCATTCTCAGGGGCCTAAATTAGCCTGCCCCACCCGATGTCTCCAACATTAAACCGCTGCTCATTAGCTAAACTGTGAGGTCCGAAATGTGACCATATGTTCCGTTCCTTGCAGAAACATGTCCACTTGCATATCGATAAGATAAAAGATTCAAAAACGTTAAAGGGATATGGCCTGTGCAGATACACAGTACAGTTGCTTTCAAAAATAGTGGTCATTCTCAGGGGCCTAAATTAGCCTGCCCCACCCGATGTCTCCAACATTAAACCGCTGCTCATTAGCTAAACTGTGAGGTCCGAAATGTGACCATATGTTCCGTTCCTTGCAGAAACATGTCCACTTGCATATCGATAAGATAAAGGTGTCCAAAACGTTAAAGGGATGTGGCCTGTTCAGATACACAGTACAGTTGCTTTCAAAAATAGTGGTAATTTTCAGGGCCTAAACTAGCCTGCCCCACCCGAAGTCTCCAACATTAAACCGCTGCTCATTAGCTAAACTGTGAGGTCCGGCCCGTGACCATATGTTCCGTTCATTGCAGAAACATGTCCACTTGCATATCGATAAGATAAAAGATTCCAAAACGTTAAAGGGATATGGCCTGTGCAGATACACAGTACAGTTGCTTTCAAAAATAGTGGTCATTCTCAGGGGCCTAAATTAGCCTGCCCCACCCGATGTCTCCAACATTAAACCGCTGCTCATTAGCTAAACTGTGAGGTCCGAAATGTGACCATATGTTCCGTTCCTTGCAGAAACATGTCCACTTGCATATCGATAAGATAAAGGTGTCCAAAACGTTAAAGGGATGTGGCCTGTGCAGATACACAGTACAGTTGCTTTCAAAAATAGTGGTAATTTTCAGGGCCTAAACTAGCCTGCCCCACCCGAAGTCTCCAACATTAAACCGCTGCTCATTAGCTAAACTGTGAGGTCCGGCCCGTGACCATATGTTCCGTTCCTTGCAGAAACATGTCCACTTGCATATCGATAAGATAAAAGATTCCAAAACGTTAAAGGGATATGGCCTGTGCAGATACACAGTACAGTTGCTTTCAAAAATAGTGGTCATTCTCAGGGGCCTAAATTAGCCTGCCCCACCCGATGTCTCCAACATTAAACCGCTGCTCATTAGCTAAACTGTGAGGTCCGAAATGTGACCATATGTTCCGTTCCTTGCAGAAACATGTCCACTTGCATATCGATAAGATAAAGGTGTCCAAAACGTTAAAGGGATGTGGCCTGTGCAGATACACAGTACAGTTGCTTTCAAAAATAGTGGTCATTTTCAGGGCCTAAACTAGCCTGCCCCATCCGAAGTCTCCAACATTAAACCGCTGCTCATTAGCTAAACTGTGAGGTCCGGCCCGTGACCATATGTTCCGTTCCTTGCAGAAACATGTCCACTTGCATATCGATAAGATAAAAGATTCCAAAACGTTAAAGGGATATGGCCTGTGCAGATACACAGTACAGTTGCTTTCAAAAATAGTGGTCATCCTCAGGGGCCTAAATTAGCCTGCCCCACCCGATGTCTCCAACATTAAACCGCTGCTCATTAGCTAAACTGTGAGGTCCGAAATGTGACCATATGTTCCGTTCCTTGCAGAAACATGTCCACTTGCATATCGATAAGATAAAGGTGTCCAAAACGTTAAAGGGATGTGGCCTGTGCAGATACACAGTACAGTTGCTTTCAAAAATAGTGGTAATTTTCAGGGCCTAAACTAGCCTGCCCCACCCGAAGTCTCCAACATTAAACCGCTGCTCATTAGCTAAACTGTGAGGTCCGGCCCGTGACCATATGTTCCGTTCCTTGCAGAAACATGTCCACTTGCATATCGATAAGATAAAAGATTCCAAAACGTTAAAGGGATATGGCCTGTGCAGATACACAGTACAGTTGCTTTCAAAAATAGTGGTCATTCTCAGGGGCCTAAATTAGCCTGCCCCACCCGATGTCTCCAACATTAAACCGCTGCTCATTAGCTAAACTGTGAGGTCCGAAATTTGACCGTATGTTCCGTTCCTTGCAGAAACATGTCCACTTGCATATCGATAAGATAAAGGTGTCCAAAACGTTAAAGGGATGTGGCCTGTGCAGATACACAGTACAGTTGCTTTCAAAAATAGTGGTAATTTTCAGGGCCTAAACTAGCCTGCCCCACCCGAAGTCTCCAACATTAAACCGCTGCTCATTAGCTAAACTGTGAGGTCCGGCCCGTGACCATATGTTCCGTTCCTTGCAGAAACATGTCCACTTGCATATCGATAAGATAAAAGATTCCAAAACGTTAAAGGGATATGGCATGTGCAGATACACAGTACAGTTGCTTTCAAAAATAGTGGTCATTCTCAGGGGCCTAAATTAGCCTGCCCCACCCGATGTCTCCAACATTAAACCGCTGCTCATTAGCTAAACTGTGAGGTCCGAAATGTGACCATATGTTCCGTTCCTTGCAGAAACATGTCCACTTGCATATCGATAAGATAAAGGTGTCAAAACGTTAAAGGGATGTGGCCTGTGCAGATACACAGTACAGTTGCTTTCAAAAATAGTGGTAATTTTCAGGGCCTAAACTAGCCTGCCCCACCCGAAGTCTCCAACATTAAACCGCTGCTCATTAGCTAAACTGTGAGGTCCGGCCCGTGACCATATGTTCCGTTCCTTGCAGAAACATGTCCACTTGCATATCGATAAGATAAAAGATTCCAAAACGTTAAAGGGATATGGCCTGTGCAGATACACAGTACAGTTGCTTTCAAAAATAGTGGTCATTCTCAGGGGCCTAAATTAGCCTGCCCCACCCGATGTCTCCAACATTAAACCGCTGCTCATTAGCTAAACTGTGAGGTCCGAAATGTGACCATATGTTCCGTTCCTTGCAGAAACATGTCCACTTGCATATCGATAAGATAAAGGTGTCCAAAACGTTAAAGGGATGTGGCCTGTGCAGATACACAGTACAGTTGCTTTCAAAAATAGTGGTAATTTTCAGGGCCTAAACTAGGCTGCCCCACCCGAAGTCTCCAACATTAAACCGCTGCTCATTAGCTAAACTGTGAGGTCCGGCCCGTGACCATATGTTCCGTTCCTTGCAGAAACATGTCCACTTGCATATCGATAAGATAAAAGATTCCAAAACGTTAAAGGGATATGGCCTGTGCAGATACACAGTACAGTTGCTTTCAAAAATAGTGGTCATTCTCAGGGGCCTAAATTAGCCTGCCCCACCCGCTGTCTCCAACATTAAACCGCTGCTCATTAGCTAAACTGTGAGGTCCGAAATGTGACCATATGTTCCGTTCCTTGCAGAAACATGTCCACTTGCATATCGATAAGATAAAGGTGTCCAAAACGTTAAAGGGATGTGGCCTGTGCAGATACACAGTACAGTTGCTTTCAAAAATAGTGGTAATTTTCAGGGCCTAAACTAGCCTGCCCCACCCGAAGTCTCCAACATTAAACCGCTTCTCATTAGCTAAACTGTGAGGTCCGGCCCGTGACCATATGTTCCGTTCCTTGCAGAAACATGTCCACTTGCATATCGATAAGATAAAAGATTCCAAAACGTTAAAGGGATATGGCCTGTGCAGATACACAGTACAGTTGCTTTCAAAAATAGTGGTCATTCTCAGGGGCCTAAATTAGCCTGCCCCACCCGATGTCTCCAACATTAAACCGCTGCTCATTAGCTAAACTGTGAGGTCCGAAATGTGACCATATGTTCCGTTCCTTGCAGAAACATGTCCACTTGCATATCGATAAGATAAAGGTGTCCAAAACGTTAAAGGGATGTGGCCTGTGCAGATACACAGTACAGTTGCTTTCAAAAATAGTGGTAATTTTCAGGGCCTAAACTAGCCTGCCCCACCCGAAGTCTCCAACATTAAACCGCTGCTCATTAGCTAAACTGTGAGGTCCGGCCCGTGACCATATGTTCCGTTCCTTGCAGAAACATGTCCACTTGCATATCGATAAGATAAAAGATTCCAAAACGTTAAAGGGATATGGCCTGTGCAGATACACAGTACAGTTGCTTTCAAAAATAGTGGTCATTCTCAGGGGCCTAAATTAGCCTGCCCCACCCGATGTCTCCAACATTAAACCGCTGCTCATTAGCTAAACTGTGAGGTCCGAAATGTGACCATATGTTCCGTTCCTTGCAGAAACATGTCCACTTGCATATCGATAAGATAAAAGATTCCAAAACGTTAAAGGGATATGGCCTGTGCAGATACACAGTACAGTTGCTTTCAAAAATAGTGGTCATTCTCAGGGGCCTAAATTAGCCTGCCCCACCCGATGTCTCCAACATTAAACCGCTGCTCATTAGCTAAACTGTGAGGTCCGAAATGTGACCATATGTTCCGTTCCTTGCATAAACATGTCCACTTGCATATCGATAAGATAAAGGTGTCCAAAACGTTAAAGGGATGTGGCCTGTGCAGATACACAGTACAGTTGCTTTCAAAAATAGTGGTAATTTTCAGGGCCTAAACTAGCCTGCCCCACCCGAAGTCTCCAACATTAAACCGCTGCTCATTAGCTAAACTGTGAGGTCCGGCCCGTGACCATATGTTCCGTTCCTTGCAGAAACATGTCCAATTGCATATCGATAAGATAAAAGATTCCAAAACGTTAAAGGGATATGGCCTGTGCAGATACACAGTACAGTTGCTTTCAAAAATAGTGGTCATTCTCAGGGGCCTAAATTAGCCTGCCCCACCCGATGTCTCCAACATTAAACCGCTGCTCATTAGCTAAACTGTGAGGTCCGAAATGTGACCATATGTTCCGTTCCTTGCAGAAACATGTCCACTTGCATATCGATAAGATAAAGGTGTCCAAAACGTTAAAGGGATGTGGCCTGTGCAGATACACAGTACAGTTGCTTTCAAAAATAGTGGTAATTTTCAGGGCCTAAACTAGCCTGCCCCACCCGAAGTCTCCAACATTAAACCGCTGCTCATTAGCTAAACTGTGAGGTCCGGCCCGTGACCATATGTTCCGTTCCTTGCAGAAACATGTCCACTTGCATATCGATAAGATAAAAGATTCCAAAACGTTAAAGGGATATGGCCTGTGCAGATACACAGTACAGTTGCTTTCAAAAATAGTGGTCATTCTCAGGGGCCTAAATTAGCCTGCCCCACCCGATGTCTCCAACATTAAACCGCTGCTCATTAGCTAAACTGTGAGGTCCGAAATGTGACCATATGTTCCGTTCCTTGCAGAAACATGTCCACTTGCATATCGATAAGATAAAAGATTCCAAAACGTTAAAGGGATATGGCCTGTGTAGATACACATTACAGTTGCTTTCAAAAATAGTGGTCATTCTCAGGGGCCTAAATTAGCCTGCCCCACCCGATGTCTCCAACATTAACCGCTGCTCATTAGCTAAACTGTGAGGTCCGAAATGTGACCATATGTTCCGTTCCTTGCAGAAACATGTCCACTTGCATATCGATAAGATAAAGGTGTCCAAAACGTTAAAGGGATGTGGCCTGTGCAGATACACAGTACAGTTGCTTTCAAAAATAGTGGTAATTTGCAGGGCCTAAACTAGCCAGTCCCACCCGAAGTCTCCAACATTAAACCGCTGCTCATTAGCTAAACTGTGAGGTCCGGCCCGTGACCATATGTTCCGTTCCTTGCAGAAACATGTCCACTTGCATATCGATAAGATAAAAGATTCCAAAACGTTAAAGGGATATGGCCTGTGCAGATACACAGTACAGTTGCTTTCAAAAATAGTGGTCATTCTCAGGGGCCTAAATTAGCCTGCCCCACCCGATGTCTCCAACATTAAACCGCTGCTCATTAGCTAAACTGTGAGGTCCGAAATGTGACCATATGTTCCGTTCCTTGCAGAAACATGTCAACTTGCATATCGATAAGATAAAGGTGTCCAAAACGTTAAAGGGATGTGGCCTGTGCAGATACACAGTACAGTTGCTTTCAAAAATAGTGGTAATTTTCAGGGCCTAAACTAGCCTGCCCCACCCGAAGTCTCCAACATTAAACCGCTGCTCATTAGCTAAACTGTGAGGTCCGGCCCGTGACCATATGTTCCGTTCCTTGCAGAAACATGTCCAATTACATATCGATAAGATAAAAGATTCCAAAACGTTAAAGGGATATGGCCTGTGCAGATACACAGTACAGTTGCTTTCAAAAATAGTGGTCATTCTCAGGGGCCTAAATTAGCCTGCCCCACCCGATGTCTCCAACATTAAACCGCTGCTCATTAGCTAAACTGTGAGGTCCGAAATGTGACCATATGTTCCGTTCCTTGCAGAAACATGTCCACTTGCATATCGATAAGATAAAAGATTCCAAAACGTTAAAGGGATATGGCCTGTGCAGATACACAGTACAGTTGCTTTCAAAAATAGTGGTCATTCTCAGGGGCCTAAATTAGCCTGCCCCACCCGATGTCTCCAACATTAAACCGCTGCTCATTAGCTAAACTGTGAGGTCCGAAATGTGACCATATGTTCCGTTCCTTGCAGAAACATGTCCACTTGCATATCGATAAGATAAAGGTGTCCAAAACGTTAAAGGGATGTGGCCTGTGCAGATACACAGTACAGTTGCTTTCAAAAATAGTGGTAATTTTCAGGGCCTAAACTAGCCTGCCCCACCCGAAGTCTCCAACATTAAACCGCTGCTCATTAGCTAAACTGTGAGGTCCGGCCCGTGACCATATGTTCCGTTCCTTGCAGAAACATATCCACTTGCATATCGATAAGATAAAAGATTCCAAAACGTTAAAGGGATATGGCCTGTGCAGATACACAGTACAGTTGCTTTCAAAAATAGTGGTCATTCTCAGGGGCCTAAATTAGCCTGCCCCACCCGATGTCTCCAACATTAAACCGCTGCTCATTAGCTAAACTGTGAGGTCCGAAATGTGACCATATGTTCCGTTCCTTGCAGAAACATGTCCACTTGCATATCGATAAGATAAAAGATTCCAAAACGTTAAAGGGATATGGCCTGTGCAGATACACAGTACAGTTGCTTTCAAAAATAGTGGTCATTCTCAGGGGCCTAAATTAGCCTGCCCCACCCGATGTCTCCAACATTAAACCGCTGCTCATTAGCTAAACTGTGAGGTCCGAAATGTGACCATATGTTCCGTTCCTTGCAGAAACATGTCCACTTGCATATCGATAAGATAAAGGTGTCCAAAACGTTAAAGGGATGTGGCCTGTGCAGATACACAGTACAGTTGCTTTCAAAAATAGTGGTAATTTTCAGGGCCTAAACTAGCCTGCCCCACCCGAAGTCTCCAACATTAAACCGCTGCTCATTAGCTAAACTGTGAGGTCCGGCCCGTGACCATATGTTCCGTTCCTTGCAGAAACATGTCCACTTGCATATCGATAAGATAAAAGATTCCAAAACGTTAAAGGGATATGGCCTGTGCAGATACACAGTACAGTTGCTTTCAAAAATAGTGGTCATTCTCAGGGGCCTAAATTAGCCTGCCCCACCCGATGTCTCCAACATTAAACCGCTGCTCATTAGCTAAACTGTGAGGTCCGAAATGTGACCATATGTTCCGTTCCTTGCAGAAACATGTCCACTTGCATATCGATAAGATAAAGGTGTCCAAAACCTTAAAGGGATGTGGCCTGTGCAGATACACAGTACAGTTGCTTTCAAAAATAGTGGTAATTTTCAGGGCCTAAACTAGCCTGCCCCACCCGAAGTCTCCAACATTAAACCGCTGCTCATTAGCTAAACTGTGAGGTCCGGCCCGTGACCATATGTTCCGTTCCTTGCAGAAACATGTCCACTTGCATATCGATAAGATAAAAGATTCCAAAACGTTAAAGGGATATGGCCTGTGCAGATACACAGTACAGTTGCTTTCAAAAATAGTGGTCATTCTCAGGGGCCTAAATTAGCCTGCCCCACCCGATGTCTCCAACATTAAACCGCTGCTCATTAGCTAAACTGTGAGGTCCGAAATGTGACCATATGTTCCGTTCCTTGCAGAAACATGTCCACTTGCATATCGATAAGATAAAGGTGTCCAAAACGTTAAAGGGATGTGGCCTGTGCAGATACACAGTACAGTTGCTTTCAAAAATAGTGGTAATTTTCAGGGCCTAAACTAGCCTGCCCCACCCGAAGTCTCCAACATTAAACCGCTGCTCATTAGCTAAACTGTGAGGTCCGGCCCGTGACCATATGTTCCGTTCCTTGCAGAAACATGTCCACTTGCATATCGATAAGATAAAAGATTCCAAAACGTTAAAGGGATATGGCCTGTGCAGATACACAGTACAGTTGCTTTCAAAAATAGTGGTCATTCTCAGGGGCCTAAATTAGCCTGCCCCACCCGATGTCTCCAACATTAAACCGCTGCTCATTAGCTAAACTGTGAGGTCCGAAATGTGACCATATGTTCCGTTCCTTGCAGAAACATGTCCACTTGCATATCGATAAGATAAAGGTGTCCAAAACGTTAAAGGGATGTGGCCTGTGCAGATACACAGTACAGTTGCTTTCAAAAATAGTGGTAATTTTCAGGGCCTAAACTAGCCTGCCCCACCCGAAGTCTCCAACATTAAACCGCTGCTCATTAGCTAAACTGTGAGGTCCGGCCCGTGACCATATGTTCCGTTCCTTGCAGAAACATGTCCGATTGCATATCGATAAGATAAAAGATTCCAAAACGTTAAAGGGATATGGCCTGTGCAGATACACAGTACAGTTGCTTTCAAAAATAGTGGTCATTCTCAGGGGCCTAAATTAGCCTGCCCCACCCGATGTCTCCAACATTAAACCGCTGCTCATTAGCTAAACTGTGAGGTCCGAAATGTGACCATATGTTCCGTTCCTTGCAGAAACATGTCCACTTGCATATCGATAAGATAAAGGTGTCCAAAACGTTAAAGGGATGTGGCCTGTGCAGATACACAGTACAGTTGCTTTCAAAAATAGTGGTAATTTTCAGGGCCTAAACTAGCCTGCCCCACCCGAAGTCTCCAACATTAAACCGCTGCTCATTAGCTAAACTGTGAGGTCCGGCCCGTGACCATATGTTCCGTTCCTTGCAGAAACATGTCCAATTACATATCGATAAGATAAAAGATTCCAAAACGTTAAAGGGATATGGCCTGTGCAGATACACAGTACAGTTGCTTTCAAAAATAGTGGTCATTCTCAGGGGCCTAAATTAGTCTGTCCCACCCGATGTCTCCAACATTAAACCGCTGCTCATTAGCTAAACTGTGAGGTCCGAAATGTGACCATATGTTCCGTTCCTTGCAGAAACATGTCCACTTGCATATCGATAAGATAAAAGATTCCAAAACGTTAAAGGGATATGGCCTGTGCAGATACACAGTACAGTTGCTTTCAAAAATAGTGGTCATTCTCAGGGGCCTAAATTAGCCTGCCCCACCCGATGTCTCCAACATTAAACCGCTGCTCATTAGCTAAACTGTGAGGTACGAAATGTGACCATATGTTCCGTTCCTTGCAGAAACATGTCCACTTGCATATCGATAAGATAAAGGTGTCCAAAACGTTAAAGGGATGTGGCCTGTGCAGATACACAGTACAGTTGCTTTCAAAAATAGTGGTAATTTTCAGGGCCTAAACTAGCCTGCCCCACCCGAAGTCTCCAACATTAAACCGCTGCTCATTAGCTAAACTGTGAGGTCCGGCCCGTGACCATATGTTCCGTTCCTTGCAGAAACATGTCCACTTGCATATCGATAAGATAAAAGATTCCAAAACGTTAAAGGGATATGGCCTGTGCAGATACACAGTACAGTTGCTTTCAAAAATAGTGGTCATTCTCAGGGGCCTAAATTAGCCTGCCCCACCCGATGTCTCCAACATTAAACCGCTGCTCATTAGCTAAACTGTGAGGTCCGAAATGTGACCATATGTTCCGTTCCTTGCAGAAACATGTCCACTTGCATATCGATAAGATAAAAGATTCCAAAACGTTAAAGGGATATGGCCTGTGCAGATACACAGTACAGTTGCTTTCAAAAATAGTGGTCATTCTCAGGGGCCTAAATTAGCCTGCCCCACCCGATGTCCTCAACATTAAACCGCTGCTCATTAGCTAAACTGTGAGGTCCGAAATGTGACCATATGTTCCGTTCCTTGCAGAAACATGTCCACTTGCATATCGATAAGATAAAGGTGTCCAAAACGTTAAATGGATGTGGCCTGTGCAGATACACAGTACAGTTGCTTTCAAAAATAGTGGTAATTTTCAGGGCCTAAACTAGCCTGCCCCACCCGAAGTCTCCAACATTAAACCGCTGCTCATTAGCTAAACTGTGAGGTCCGGCCCGTGACCATATGTTCCGTTCCTTGCAGAAACATGTCCACTTGCATATCGATAAGATAAAAGATTCCAAAACGTTAAAGGGATATGGCCTGTGCAGATACACAGTACAGTTGCTTTCAAAAATAGTGGTCATTCTCAGGGGCCTAAATTAGCCTGCCCCACCCGATGTCTCCAACATTAAACCGCTGCTCATTAGCTAAACTGTGAGGTCCGAAATGTGACCATATGTTCCGTTCCTTGCAGAAACATGTCCACTTGCATATCGATAAGATAAAGGTGTCCAAAACCTTAAAGGGATGTGGCCTGTGCAGATACACAGTACAGTTGCTTTCAAAAATAGTGGTAATTTTCAGGGCCTAAACTAGCCTGCCCCACCCGAAGTCTCCAACATTAAACCGCTGCTCATTAGCTAAACTGTGAGGTCCGGCCCGTGACCATATGTTCCGTTCCTTGCAGAAACATGTCCACTTGCATATCGATAAGATAAAAGATTCCAAAACGTTAAAGGGATATGGCCTGTGCAGATACACAGTACAGTTGCTTTCAAAAATAGTGGTCATTCTCAGGGGCCTAATATGCCTGCCCCACCCGATGTCTCCAACATTAAACCGCTGCTCATTAGCTAAACTGTGAGGTCCGAAATGTGACCATATGTTCCGTTCCTTGCAGAAACATGTCCACTTGCATATCGATAAGATAAAGGTGTCCAAAACGTTAAAGGGATGTGGCCTGTGCAGATACACAGTACAGTTGCTTTCAAAAATAGTGGTAATTTTCAGGGCCTAAACTAGCCTGCCCCACCCGAAGTCTCCAACATTAAACCGCTGCTCATTAGCTAAACTGTGAGGTCCGGCCCGTGACCATATGTTCCGTTCCTTGCAGAAACATGTCCACTTGCATATCGATAAGATAAAAGATTCCAAAACGTTAAAGGGATATGGCCTGTGCAGATACACAGTACAGTTGCTTTCAAAAATAGTGGTCATTCTCAGGGGCCTAAATTAGCCTGCCACACCCGATGTCTCCAACATTAAACCGCTGCTCATTAGCTAAACTGTGAGGTCCGAAATGTGACCATATGTTCCGTTCCTTGCAGAAACATGTCCACTTGCATATCGATAAGATAAAAGATTCCAAAACGTTAAAGGGATATGGCCTGTGCAGATACACAGTACAGTTGCTTTCAAAAATAGTGGTCATTCTCAGGGGCCTAATATGCCTGCCCCACCCGATGTCTCCAACATTAAACCGCTGCTCATTAGCTAAACTGTGAGGTCCGAAATGTGACCATATGTTCCGTTCCTTGCAGAAACATGTCCACTTGCATATCGATAAGATAAAGGTGTCCAAAACGTTAAAGGGATGTGGCCTGTGCAGATACACAGTACAGTTGCTTTCAAAAATAGTGGTAATTTTCAGGGCCTAAACTAGCCTGCCCCACCCGAAGTCTCCAACATTAAACCGCTGCTCATTAGCTAAACTGTGAGGTCCGGCCCGTGACCATATGTTCCGTTCCTTGCAGAAACATGTCCACTTGCATATCGATAAGATAAAAGATTCCAAAACGTTAAAGGGATATGGCCTGTGCAGATACACAGTACAGTTGCTTTCAAAAATAGTGGTCATTCTCAGGGGCCTAAATTAGCCTGCCACACCCGATGTCTCCAACATTAAACCGCTGCTCATTAGCTAAACTGTGAGGTCCGAAATGTGACCATATGTTCCGTTCCTTGCAGAAACATGTCCACTTGCATATCGATAAGATAAAAGATTCCAAAACGTTAAAGGGATATGGCCTGTGCAGATACACAGTACAGTTGCTTTCAAAAATAGTGGTCATTCTCAGGGGCCTAAATTAGCCTGCCCCACCCGATGTCTCCAACATTAAACCGCTGCTCATTAGCTAAACTGTGAGGTCCGAAATGTGACCATATGTTCCGTTCCTTGCAGAAACATGTCCACTTGCATATCGATAAGATAAAGGTGTCCAAAACGTTAAAGGGATGTGGCCTGTGCAGATACACAGTACAGTTGCTTTCAAAAATAGTGGTAATTTTCAGGGCCTAAACTAGCCTGCCCCACCCGAAGTCTCCAACATTAAACCGCTGCTCATTAGCTAAACTGTGAGGTCCGGCCCGTGACCATATGTTCCGTTCCTTGCAGAAACATGTCCACTTGCATATCGATAAGATAAAAGATTCCAAAACGTTAAAGGGATATGGCCTGTGCAGATACACAGTACAGTTGCTTTCAAAAATAGTGGTCATTCTCAGGGGCCTAAATTAGCCTGCCCCACCCGATGTCTCCAACATTAAACCGCTGCTCATTAGCTAAACTGTGAGGTCCGAAATGTGACCATATGTTCCGTTCCTTGCAGAAACATGTCCACTTGCATATCGATAAGATAAAAGATTCCAAAACGTTAAAGGGATATGGCCTGTGCAGATACACAGTACAGTTGCTTTCAAAAATAGTGGTCATTCTCAGGGGCCTAAATTAGCCTGCCCCACCCGATGTCTCCAACATTAAACCGCTGCTCATTAGCTAAACTGTGAGGTCCGAAATGTGACCATATGTTCCGTTCCTTGCAGAAACATGTCCACTTGCATATCGATAAGATAAAGGTGTCCAAAACGTTAAAGGGATGTGGCCTGTGCAGATACACAGTACAGTTGCTTTCAAAAATAGTGGTAATTTTCAGGGCCTAAACTAGCCTGCCCCACCCGAAGTCTCCAACATTAAACCGCTGCTCATTAGCTAAACTGTGAGGTCCGGCCCGTGACCATATGTTCCGTTCCTTGCAGAAACATGTCCACTTGCATATCGATAAGATAAAAGATTCCAAAACGTTAAAGGGATATGGCCTGTGCAGATACACAGTACAGTTGCTTTCAAAAATAGTGGTCATTCTCAGGGGCCTAAATTAGCCTGCCCCACCCGATGTCTCCAACATTAAACCGCTGCTCATTAGCTAAACTGTGAGGTCCGAAATGTGACCATATGTTCCGTTCCTTGCAGAAACATGTCCACTTGCATATCGATAAGATAAAGGTGTCCAAAACGTTAAAGGGATGTGGCCTGTGCAGATACACAGTACAGTTGCTTTCAAAAATAGTGGTAATTTTCATGGCCTAAACTAGCCTGCCCCACCCGAAGTCTCCAACATTAAACCGCTGCTCATTAGCTAAACTGTGATGTCCGGCCCGTGACCATATGTTCCGTTCCTTGCAGAAACATGTCCACTTGCATATCGATAAGATAAAAGATTCCAAAACGTTAAAGGGATATGGCCTGTGCAGATACACAGTACAGTTGCTTTCAAAAATAGTGGTCATTCTCAGGGGCCTAAATTAGCCTGCCCCACCCGATGTCTCCAACATTAAACCGCTGCTCATTAGCTAAACTGTGAGGTCCGAAATGTGACCATATGTTCCGTTCCTTGCAGAAACATGTCCACTTGCATATCGATAAGATAAAAGATTCCAAAACGTTAAAGGGATATGGCCTGTGCAGATACACAGTACAGTTGCTTTCAAAAATAGTGGTCATTCTCAGGGGCCTAAATTAGCCTGCCCCACCCGATGTCTCCAACATTAAACCGCTGCTCATTAGCTAAACTGTGAGGTCCGAAATGTGACCATATGTTCCGTTCCTTGCAGAAACATGTCCACTTGCATATCGATAAGATAAAGGTGTCCAAAACGTTAAAGGGATGTGGCCTGTGCAGATACACAGTACAGTTGCTTTCAAAAATAGTGGTAATTTTCAGGGCCTAAACTAGCCTGCCCCACCCGAAGTCTCCAACATTAAACCGCTGCTCATTAGCTAAACTGTGAGGTCCGGCCCGTGACCATATGTTCCGTTCCTTGCAGAAACATGTCCACTTGCATATCGATAAGATAAAAGATTCCAAAACGTTAAAGGGATATGGCCTGTGCAGATACACAGTACAGTTGCTTTCAAAAATAGTGGTCATTCTCAGGGGCCTAAATTAGCCTGCCCCACCCGATGTCTCCAACATTAAACCGCTGCTCATTAGCTAAACTGTGAGGTCCGAAATGTGACCATATGTTCCGTTCCTTGCAGAAACATGTCCACTTGCATATCGATAAGATAAAAGATTCCAAAACGTTAAAGGGATATGGCCTGTGCAGATACACAGTACAGTTGCTTTCAAAAATAGTGGTCATTCTCAGGGGCCTAAATTAGCCTGCCCCACCCGATGTCTCCAACATTAAACCGCTGCTCATTAGCTAAACTGTGAGGTCCGAAATGTGACCATATGTTCCGTTCCTTGCAGAAACATGTCCACTTGCATATCGATAAGATAAAGGTGTCCAAAACGTTAAAGGGATGTGGCCTGTGCAGATACACAGTACAGTTGCTTTCAAAAATAGTGGTAATTTTCAGGGCCTAAACTAGCCTGCCCCACCCGAAGTCTCCAACATTAAACCGCTGCTCATTAGCTAAACTGTGAGGTCCGGCCCGTGACCATATGTTCCGTTCCTTGCAGAAACATGTCCACTTGCATATCGATAAGATAAAAGATTCCAAAACGTTAAAGGGATATGGCCTGTGCAGATACACAGTACAGTTGCTTTCAAAAATAGTGGTCAGGGGCCTAAATTAGCCTGCCCCACCCGATGTCTCCAACATTAAACCGCTGCTCATTAGCTAAACTGTGAGGTCCGAAATGTGACCATATGTTCCGTTCCTTGCAGAAACATGTCCACTTGCATATCGATAAGATAAAGGTGTCCAAAACGTTAAAGGGATGTGGCCTGTGCAGATACACAGTACAGTTGCTTTCAAAAATAGTGGTAATTTTCAGGGCCTAAACTAGCCTGCCCCACCCGAAGTCTCCAACATTAAACCGCTGCTCATTAGCTAAACTGTGATGTCCGGCCCGTGACCATATGTTCCGTTCCTTGCAGAAACATGTCCACTTGCATATCGATAAGATAAAAGATTCCAAAACGTTAAAGGGATATGGCCTGTGCAGATACACAGTACAGTTGCTTTCAAAAATAGTGGTCATTCTCAGGGGCCTAAATTAGCCTGCCCCACCCGATGTCTCCAACATTAAACCGCTGCTCATTAGCTAAACTGTGAGGTCCGAAATGTGACCATATGTTCCGTTCCTTGCAGAAACATGTCCACTTGCATATCGATAAGATAAAAGATTCCAAAACGTTAAAGGGATATGGCCTGTGCAGATACACAGTACAGTTGCTTTCAAAAATAGTGGTCATTCTCAGGGGCCTAAATTAGCCTGCCCCACCCGATGTCTCCAACATTAAACCGCTGCTCATTAGCTAAACTGTGAGGTCCGAAATGTGACCATATGTTCCGTTCCTTGCAGAAACATGTCCACTTGCATATCGATAAGATAAAGGTGTCCAAAACGTTAAAGGGATGTGGCCTGTGCAGATACACAGTACAGTTGCTTTCAAAAATAGTGGTAATTTTCAGGGCCTAAACTAGCCTGCCCCACCCGAAGTCTCCAACATTAAACCGCTGCTCATTAGCTAAACTGTGAGGTCCGGCCCGTGACCATATGTTCCGTTCCTTGCAGAAACATGTCCACTTGCATATCGATAAGATAAAAGATTCCAAAACGTTAAAGGGATATGGCCTGTGCAGATACACAGTACAGTTGCTTTCAAAAATAGTGGTCATTCTCAGGGGCCTAAATTAGCCTGCCCCACCCGATGTCTCCAACATTAAACCGCTGCTCATTAGCTAAACTGTGAGGTCCGAAATGTGACCATATGTTCCGTTCCTTGCAGAAACATGTCCACTTGCATATCGATAAGATAAAAGATTCCAAAACGTTAAAGGGATATGGCCTGTGCAGATACACAGTACAGTTGCTTTCAAAAATAGTGGTCATTCTCAGGGGCCTAAATTAGCCTGCCCCACCCGATGTCTCCAACATTAAACCGCTGCTCATTAGCTAAACTGTGAGGTCCGAAATGTGACCATATGTTCCGTTCCTTGCAGAAACATGTCCACTTGCATATCGATAAGATAAAGGTGTCCAAAACGTTAAAGGGATGTGGCCTGTGCAGATACACAGTACAGTTGCTTTCAAAAATAGTGGTAATTTGCAGGGCCTAAGGTAGCAATACACGATTTCCAGCAATTTTGCCAACCTGGGAGGGGTTACTGTACTTCAAATCAATGCTAAGCCATTATCGTTGGCATATATCCAATCGAGCATGTTTTAATTTCGACAGAAATTTTAGGTGTAATCATATAAATGTACTTTTGGTTCTTCGTACAGTTTGTCATTGAGTTATGCCCCTTGGTTAGCACACACGAACCGCTCAATTTTACCCATTTTTTTACTCAAATTGGCCATTTTCAACCCAAAAACAGACCATGATAGAGCGAATGTCAGTAAATAAGATTCTTCCACCTGATAGAGCTATGCTAGAACTGAGAAATATTTGAAATAGAAAAAAAGTTATCGTATCAATTTGAAAAAAAAGTCTTGCGAGCCCAGATGACAGAATTCAGGGGAGAGAAATCGGGCTATTTTCCTGTAATCAATAACACAGAGTTGGCCTTCACTGAATACGAAAACCCTGTTGCGTATCCAAATTTTGCACTTTTTTGAGAACTTTCCCAGTTTTGTAAAATAAATAAACCTTCAAACCAGTAATGACACAGTTAACACAGGCTACACTGGCCGTTATGCCCCCCAGATACTTATATTTCTATTTTTCAGACGACCTACAACCCGTGAAATCGTGTACTGCTACCTAAACTAGCCTGCCCCACCCGAAGTCTCCAACATTAAACCGCTGCTCATTAGCTAAACTGTGAGGTCCGGCCCGTGACCATATGTTCCGTTCCTTGCAGAAACATGTCCACTTGCATATCGATAAGATAAAAGATTCCAAAACGTTAAAGGGATATGGCCTGTGCAGATACACAGTACAGTTGCTTTCAAAAATAGTGGTCATTCTCAGGGGCCTAAATTAGCCTGCCCCACCCGATGTCTCCAACATTAAACCGCTGCTCATTAGCTAAAATGTGAGGTCCGAAATGTGACCATATGTTCCGTTCCTTGCAGAAACATGTCCACTTGCATATCGATAAGATAAAAGTGTCCAAAACGTTAAAGGGATGTGGCCTGTGCAGATACACAGTACAGTTGCTTTCAAAAATAGTGGTAATTTTCAGGGCCTAAACTAGCCTGCCCCACCCGAAGTCTCCAACATTAAACCGCTGCTCATTAGCTAAACTGTGAGGTCCGGCCCGTGACCATATGTTCCGTTCCTTGCAGAAACATGTCCAATTACATATCGATAAGATAAAAGATTCCAAAACGTTAAAGGGATATGGCCTGTGCAGATACACAGTACAGTTGCTTTCAAAAATAGTGGTCATTCTCAGGGGCCTAAATTAGCCTGCCCCACCCGATGTCTCCAACATTAAACCGCTGCTCATTAGCTAAACTGTGAGGTCCGAAATGTGACCATATGTTCCGTTCCTTGCAGAAACATGTCCACTTGCATATCGATAAGATAAAAGATTCCAAAACGTTAAAGGGATATGGCCTGTGCAGATACACAGTACAGTTGCTTTCAAAAATAGTGGTCATTCTCAGGGGCCTAAATTAGCCTGCCCCACCCGATGTCTCCAACATTAAACCGCTGCTCATTAGCTAAACTATGAGGTCCGAAATGTGACCATATGTTCCGTTCCTTGCAGAAACATGTCCACTTGCATATCGATAAGATAAAGATGTCCAAAACGTTAAAGGGATGTGGCCTGTGCAGATACACAGTACAGTTGCTTTCAAAAATAGTGGTAATTTTCAGGGCCTAAACTAGCCTGCCCCACCCGAAGTCTCCAACATTAAACCGCTGCTCATTAGCTAAACTGTGAGGTCCGGCCCGTGACCATATGTTCCGTTCCTTGCAGAAACATGTCCACTTGCATATCGATAAGATAAAAGATTCCAAAACGTTAAAGGGATATGGCCTGTGCAGATACACAGTACAGTTGCTTTCAAAAATAGTGGTCATTCTCAGGGGCCTAAATTAGCCTGCCCCACCCGATGTCTCCAACATTAAACCGCTGCTCATTAGCTAAACTGTGAGGTCCGAAATGTGACCATATGTTCCGTTCCTTGCAGAAACATGTCCACTTGCATATCGATAAGATAAAGGTGTCCAAAACGTTAAAGGGATGTGGCCTGTGCAGATACACAGTACAGTTGCTTTCAAAAATAGTGGTAATTTTCAGGGCCTAAACTAGCCTGCCCCACCCGAAGTCTCCAACATTAAACCGCTGCTCATTAGCTAAACTGTGAGGTCCGGCCCGTGACCATATGTTCCGTTCCTTGCAGAAACATGTCCACTTGCATATCGATAAGATAAAAGATTCCAAAACGTTAAAGGGATATGGCCTGTGCAGATACACAGTACAGTTGCTTTCAAAAATAGTGGTCATTCTCAGGGGCCTAAATTAGCCTGCCCCACCCGATGTCTCCAACATTAAACCGCTGCTCATTAGCTAAACTGTGAGGTCCGAAATGTGACCATATGTTCCGTTCCTTGCAGAAACATGTCCACTTGCATATCGATAAGATAAAAGATTCCAAAACGTTAAAGGGATATGGCCTGTGCAGATACACAGTACAGTTGCTTTCAAAAATAGTGGTCATTCTCAGGGGCCTAAATTAGCCTGCCCCACCCGATGTCTCCAACATTAAACCGCTGCTCATTAGCTAAACTGTGAGGTCCGAAATGTGACCATATGTTCCGTTCCTTGCAGAAACATGTCCACTTGCATATCGATAAGATAAAGGTGTCCAAAACGTTAAAGGGATGTGGCCTGTGCAGATACACAGTACAGTTGCTTTCAAAAATAGTGGTAATTTGCAGGGCCTAAGGTAGCAATACACGATTTCCAGCAATTTTGCCAACCTGGGAGGGGTTACTGTACTTCAAATCAATGCTAAGCCATTATCGTTGGCATATATCCAATCGAGCATGTTTTAATTTCGACAGAAATTTTAGGTGTAATCATATAAATGTACTTTTGGTTCTTCGTACAGTTTGTCATTGAGTTATGCCCCTTGGTTAGCACACACGAACCGCTCAATTTTACCCATTTTTTTACTCAAATTGGCCATTTTCAACCCAAAAACAGACCATGATAGAGCGAATGTCAGTAAATAAGATTCTTCCACCTGATAGAGCTATGCTAGAACTGAGAAATATTTGAAATAGAAAAAAAGTTATCGTATCAATTTGAAAAAAAAGTCTTGCGAGCCCAGATGACAGAATTCAGGGGAGAGAAATCGGGCTATTTTCCTGTAATCAATAACACAGAGTTGGCCTTCACTGAATACGAAAACCCTGTTGCGTATCCAAATTTTGCACTTTTTTGAGAACTTTCCCAGTTTTGTAAAATAAATAAACCTTCAAACCAGTAATGACACAGTTAACACAGGCTACACTGGCCGTTATGCCCCCCAGATACTTATATTTCTATTTTTCAGACGACCTACAACCCGTGAAATCGTGTACTGCTACCTAAACTAGCCTGCCCCACCCGAAGTCTCCAACATTAAACCGCTGCTCATTAGCTAAACTGTGAGGTCCGGCCCGTGACCATATGTTCCGTTCCTTGCAGAAACATGTCCACTTGCATATCGATAAGATAAAAGATTCCAAAACGTTAAAGGGATATGGCCTGTGCAGATACACAGTACAGTTGCTTTCAAAAATAGTGGTCATTCTCAGGGGCCTAAATTAGCCTGCCCCACCCGATGTCTCCAACATTAAACCGCTGCTCATTAGCTAAAATGTGAGGTCCGAAATGTGACCATATGTTCCGTTCCTTGCAGAAACATGTCCACTTGCATATCGATAAGATAAAAGTGTCCAAAACGTTAAAGGGATGTGGCCTGTGCAGATACACAGTACAGTTGCTTTCAAAAATAGTGGTAATTTTCAGGGCCTAAACTAGCCTGCCCCACCCGAAGTCTCCAACATTAAACCGCTGCTCATTAGCTAAACTGTGAGGTCCGGCCCGTGACCATATGTTCCGTTCCTTGCAGAAACATGTCCAATTACATATCGATAAGATAAAAGATTCCAAAACGTTAAAGGGATATGGCCTGTGCAGATACACAGTACAGTTGCTTTCAAAAATAGTGGTCATTCTCAGGGGCCTAAATTAGCCTGCCCCACCCGATGTCTCCAACATTAAACCGCTGCTCATTAGCTAAACTGTGAGGTCCGAAATGTGACCATATGTTCCGTTCCTTGCAGAAACATGTCCACTTGCATATCGATAAGATAAAAGATTCCAAAACGTTAAAGGGATATGGCCTGTGCAGATACACAGTACAGTTGCTTTCAAAAATAGTGGTCATTCTCAGGGGCCTAAATTAGCCTGCCCCACCCGATGTCTCCAACATTAAACCGCTGCTCATTAGCTAAACTATGAGGTCCGAAATGTGACCATATGTTCCGTTCCTTGCAGAAACATGTCCACTTGCATATCGATAAGATAAAGATGTCCAAAACGTTAAAGGGATGTGGCCTGTGCAGATACACAGTACAGTTGCTTTCAAAAATAGTGGTAATTTTCAGGGCCTAAACTAGCCTGCCCCACCCGAAGTCTCCAACATTAAACCGCTGCTCATTAGCTAAACTGTGAGGTCCGGCCCGTGACCATATGTTCCGTTCCTTGCAGAAACATGTCCACTTGCATATCGATAAGATAAAAGATTCCAAAACGTTAAAGGGATATGGCCTGTGCAGATACACAGTACAGTTGCTTTCAAAAATAGTGGTCATTCTCAGGGGCCTAAATTAGCCTGCCCCACCCGATGTCTCCAACATTAAACCGCTGCTCATTAGCTAAACTGTGAGGTCCGAAATGTGACCATATGTTCCGTTCCTTGCAGAAACATGTCCACTTGCATATCGATAAGATAAAGGTGTCCAAAACGTTAAAGGGATGTGGCCTGTGCAGATACACAGTACAGTTGCTTTCAAAAATAGTGGTAATTTTCAGGGCCTAAACTAGCCTGCCCCACCCGAAGTCTCCAACATTAAACCGCTGCTCATTAGCTAAACTGTGAGGTCCGGCCCGTGACCATATGTTCCGTTCCTTGCAGAAACATGTCCACTTGCATATCGATAAGATAAAAGATTCCAAAACGTTAAAGGGATATGGCCTGTGCAGATACACAGTACAGTTGCTTTCAAAAATAGTGGTCATTCTCAGGGGCCTAAATTAGCCTGCCCCACCCGATGTCTCCAACATTAAACCGCTGCTCATTAGCTAAACTGTGAGGTCCGAAATGTGACCATATGTTCCGTTCCTTGCAGAAACATGTCCACTTGCATATCGATAAGATAAAGGTGTCCAAAACGTTAAAGGGATGTGGCCTGTGCAGATACACAGTACAGTTGCTTTCAAAAATAGTGGTAATTTTCAGGGCCTAAACTAGCCTGCCCCACCCGAAGTCTCCAACATTAAACCGCTGCTCATTAGCTAAACTGTGAGGTCCGGCCCGTGACCATATGTTCCGTTCCTTGCAGAAACATGTCCACTTGCATATCGATAAGATAAAAGATTCCAAAACGTTAAAGGGATATGGCCTGTGCAGATACACAGTACAGTTGCTTTCAAAAATAGTGGTCATTCTCAGGGGCCTAAATTAGCCTGCCCCACCCGATGTCTCCAACATTAAACCGCTGCTCATTAGCTAAACTGTGAGGTCCGAAATGTGACCATATGTTCCGTTCCTTGCAGAAACATGTCCACTTGCATATCGATAAGATAAAGGTGTCCAAAACGTTAAAGGGATGTGGCCTGTGCAGATACACAGTACAGTTGCTTTCAAAAATAGTGGTAATTTTCAGGGCCTAAACTAGCCTGCCCCACCCGAAGTCTCCAACATTAAACCGCTGCTCATTAGCTAAACTGTGAGGTCCGGCCCGTGACCATATGTTCCGTTCCTTGCAGAAACATGTCCACTTGCATATCGATAAGATAAAAGATTCCAAAACGTTAAAGGGATATGGCCTGTGCAGATACACAGTACAGTTGCTTTCAAAAATAGTGGTCATTCTCAGGGGCCTAAATTAGCCTGCCCCACCCGATGTCTCCAACATTAAACCGCTGCTCATTAGCTAAACTGTGAGGTCCGAAATGTGACCATATGTTCCGTTCCTTGCAGAAACATGTCCACTTGCATATCGATAAGATAAAGGTGTCCAAAACGTTAAAGGGATGTGGCCTGTGCAGATACACAGTACAGTTGCTTTCAAAAATAGTGGTAATTTTCAGGGCCTAAACTAGCCTGCCCCACCCGAAGTCTCCAACATTAAACCGCTGCTCATTAGCTAAACTGTGAGGTCCGGCCCGTGACCATATGTTCCGTTCCTTGCAGAAACATGTCCACTTGCATATCGATAAGATAAAAGATTCCAAAACGTTAAAGGGATATGGCCTGTGCAGATACACAGTACAGTTGCTTTCAAAAATAGTGGTCATTCTCAGGGGCCTAAATTAGCCTGCCCCACCCGATGTCTCCAACATTAAACCGCTGCTCATTAGCTAAACTGTGAGGTCCGAAATGTGACCATATGTTCCGTTCCTTGCAGAAACATGTCCACTTGCATATCGATAAGATAAAGGTGTCCAAAACGTTAAAGGGATGTGGCCTGTGCAGATACACAGTACAGTTGCTTTCAAAAATAGTGGTAATTTTCAGGGCCTAAACTAGCCTGCCCCACCCGAAGTCTCCAACATTAAACCGCTGCTCATTAGCTAAACTGTGAGGTCCGGCCCGTGACCATATGTTCCGTTCCTTGCAGAAACATGTCCACTTGCATATCGATAAGATAAAAGATTCCAAAACGTTAAAGGGGTATGGCCTGTGCAGATAAACAGTACAGTTGCTTTCAAAAATAGTGGTCATTCTCAGGGGCCTAAATTAGCCTGCCCCACCCGATGTTTCCAACATTAAACCGCTGCTCATTAGCTAAACTATGAGGTCCGAAATGTGACCATATGTTCCGTTCCTTGCAGAAACATGTCCACTTGCATATCGATAAGATAAAGGTGTCCAAAACGTTAAAGGGATGTGGCCTGTGCAGATACACAGTACAGTTGCTTTCAAAAATAGTGGTAATTTTCAGGGCCTAAACTAGCCTGCCCCACCCGAAGTCTCCAACATTAAACCGCTGCTCATTAGCTAAACTGTGAGGTCCGGCCCGTGACCATATGTTCCGTTCCTTGCAGAAACATGTCCACTTGCATATCGATAAGATAAAAGATTCCAAAACGTTAAAGGGATATGGCCTGTGCAGATACACAGTACAGTTGCTTTCAAAAATAGTGGTCATTCTCAGGGGCCTAAATTAGCCTGCCCCACCCGATGTCTCCAACATTAAACCGCTGCTCATTAGCTAAACTGTGAGGTCCGAAATGTGACCATATGTTCCGTTCCTTGCAGAAACATGTCCACTTGCATATCGATAAGATAAAGGTGTCCAAAACGTTAAAGGGATGTGGCCTGTGCAGATACACAGTACAGTTGCTTTCAAAAATAGTGGTAATTTTCAGGGCCTAAACTAGTCTGCCCCACCCGAAGTCTCCAACATTAAACCGCTGCTCATTAGCTAAACTGTGAGGTCCGGCCCGTGACCATATGTTCCGTTCCTTGCAGAAACATGTCCACTTGCATATCGATAAGATAAAAGATTCCAAAACGTTAAAGGGATATGGCCTGTGCAGATACACAGTACAGTTGCTTTCAAAAATAGTGGTCATTCTCAGGGGCCTAAATTAGCCTGCCCCACCCGATGTCTCCAACATTAAACCGCTGCTCATTAGCTAAACTGTGAGGTCCGAAATGTGACCATATGTTCCGTTCCTTGCAGAAACATGTCCACTTGCATATCGATAAGATAAAGGTGTCCAAAACCTTAAAGGGATGTGGCCTGTGCAGATACACAGTACAGTTGCTTTCAAAAATAGTGGTAATTTTCAGGGCCTAAACTAGCCTGCCCCACCCGAAGTCTCCAACATTAAACCGCTGCTCATTAGCTAAACTGTGAGGTCCGGCCCGTGACCATATGTTCCGTTCCTTGCAGAAACATGTCCACTTGCATATCGATAAGATAAAAGATTCCAAAACGTTAAAGGGATATGGCCTGTGCAGATACACAGTACAGTTGCTTTCAAAAATAGTGGTCATTCTCAGGGGCCTAAATTAGCCTGCCCCACCCGATGTCTCCAACATTAAACCGCTGCTCATTAGCTAAACTGTGAGGTCCGAAATGTGACCATATGTTCCGTTCCTTGCAGAAACATGTCCACTTGCATATCGATAAGATAAAGGTGTCCAAAACGTTAAAGGGATGTGGCCTGTGCAGATACACAGTACAGTTGCTTTCAAAAATAGTGGTAATTTTCAGGGCCTAAACTAGCCTGCCCCACCCGAAGTCTCCAACATTAAACCGCTGCTCATTAGCTAAACTGTGAGGTCCGGCCCGTGACCATATGTTCCGTTCCTTGCAGAAACATGTCCACTTGCATATCGATAAGATAAAAGATTCCAAAACGTTAAAGGGATATGGCCTGTGCAGATACACAGTACAGTTGCTTTCAAAAATAGTGGTCATTCTCAGGGGCCTAAATTAGCCTGCCCCACCCGATGTCTCCAACATTAAACCGCTGCTCATTAGCTAAACTGTGAGGTCCGAAATGTGACCATATGTTCCGTTCCTTGCAGAAACATGTCCACTTGCATATCGATAAGATAAAGGTGTCCAAAACGTTAAAGGGATGTGGCCTGTGCAGATACACAGTACAGTTGCTTTCAAAAATAGTGGTAATTTTCAGGGCCTAAACTAGCCTGCCCCACCCGAAGTCTCCAACATTAAACCGCTGCTCATTAGCTAAACTGTGAGGTCCGGCCCGTGACCATATGTTCCGTTCCTTGCAGAAACATGTCCACTTGCATATCGATAAGATAAAAGATTCCAAAACGTTAAAGGGATATGGCCTGTGCAGATACACAGTACAGTTGCTTTCAAAAATAGTGGTCATTCTCAGGGGCCTAAATTAGCCTGCCCCACCCGATGTCTCCAACATTAAACCGCTGCTCATTAGCTAAACTGTGAGGTCCGAAATGTGACCATATGTTCCGTTCCTTGCAGAAACATGTCCACTTGCATATCGATAAGATAAAGGTGTCCAAAACGTTAAAGGGATGTGGCCTGTGCAGATACACAGTACAGTTGCTTTCAAAAATAGTGGTAATTTTCAGGGCCTAAACTAGCCTGCCCCACCCGAAGTCTCCAACATTAAACCGCTGCTCATTAGCTAAACTGTGAGGTCCGGCCCGTGACCATATGTTCCGTTCCTTGCAGAAACATGTCCACTTGCATATCGATAAGATAAAAGATTCCAAAACGTTAAAGGGATATGGCCTGTGCAGATACACAGTACAGTTGCTTTCAAAAATAGTGGTCATTCTCAGGGGCCTAAATTAGCCTGCCCCACCCGATGTCTCCAACATTAAACCGCTGCTCATTAGCTAAACTGTGAGGTCCGAAATGTGACCATATGTTCCGTTCCTTGCAGAAACATGTCCACTTGCATATCGATAAGATAAAGGTGTCCAAAACGTTAAAGGGATGTGGCCTGTGCAGATACACAGTACAGTTGCTTTCAAAAATAGTGGTAATTTTCAGGGCCTAAACTAGCCTGCCCCACCCGAAGTCTCCAACATTAAACCGCTGCTCATTAGCTAAACTGTGAGGTCCAGCCCGTGACCATATGTTCCGTTCCTTGCAGAAACATGTCCACTTGCATATCGATAAGATAAAAGATTCCAAAACGTTAAAGGGATATGGCCTGTGCAGATACACAGTACAGTTGCTTTCAAAAATAGTGGTCATTCTCAGGGGCCTAAATTAGCCTGCCCCACCCGATGTCTCCAACATTAAACCGCTGCTCATTAGCTAAACTGTGAGGTCCGAAATGTGACCATATGTTCCGTTCCTTGCAGAAACATGTCCACTTGCATATCGATAAGATAAAGGTGTCCAAAACGTTAAAGGGATGTGGCCTGTGCAGATACACAGTACAGTTGCTTTCAAAAATAGTGGTAATTTTCAGGGCCTAAACTAGCCTGCCCCACCCGAAGTCTCCAACATTAAACCGCTGCTCATTAGCTAAACTGTGAGGTCCGGCCCGTGACCATATGTTCCGTTCCTTGCAGAAACATGTCCACTTGCATATCGATAAGATAAAAGATTCCAAAACGTTAAAGGGATATGGCCTGTGCAGATACACAGTACAGTTGCTTTCAAAAATAGTGGTCATTCTCAGGGGCCTAAATTAGCCTGCCCCACCCGATGTCTCCAACATTAAACCGCTGCTCATTAGCTAAACTGTGAGGTCCGAAATGTGACCATATGTTCCGTTCCTTGCAGAAACATGTCCACTTGCATATCGATAAGATAAAGGTGTCCAAAACGTTAAAGGGATGTGGCCTGTGCAGATACACAGTACAGTTGCTTTCAAAAATAGTGGTAATTTTCAGGGCCTAAACTAGCCTGCCCCACCCGAAGTCTCCAACATTAAACCGCTGCTCATTAGCTAAACTGTGAGGTCCGGCCCGTGACCATATGTTCCGTTCCTTGCAGAAACATGTCCACTTGCATATCGATAAGATAAAAGATTCCAAAACGTTAAAGGGATATGGCCTGTGCAGATACACAGTACAGTTGCTTTCAAAAATAGTGGTCATTCTCAGGGGCCTAAATTAGCCTGCCCCACCCGATGTCTCCAACATTAAACCGCTGCTCATTAGCTAAACTGTGAGGTCCGAAATGTGACCATATGTTCCGTTCCTTGCAGAAACATGTCCACTTGCATATCGATAAGATAAAGGTGTCCAAAACCTTAAAGGGATGTGGCCTGTGCAGATACACAGTACAGTTGCTTTCAAAAATAGTGGTAATTTTCAGGGCCTAAACTAGCCTGCCCCACCCGAAGTCTCCAACATTAAACCGCTGCTCATTAGCTAAACTGTGAGGTCCAGCCCGTGACCATATGTTCCGTTCCTTGCAGAAACATGTCCACTTGCATATCGATAAGACAAAAGATTCCAAAACGTTAAAGGGATATGGCCTGTGCAGATACACAGTACAGTTGCTTTCAAAAATAGTGGTCATTCTCAGGGGCCTAAATTAGCCTGCCCCACCCGATGTCTCCAACATTAATCCGCTGCTCATTAGCTAAACTGTGAGGTCCGAAATGTGACCATATGTTCCGTTCCTTGCAGAAACATGTCCACTTGCATATCGATAAGATAAAGGTGTCCAAAACGTTAAAGGGATGTGGCCTGTACAGATACACAGTACAGTTGCTTTCAAAAATAGTGGTAATTTTCAGGGCCTAAACTAGCCTGCCCCACCCGAAGTCTCCAACATTAAACCGCTGCTCATTAGCTAAACTGTGAGGTCCGGCCCGTGACCATATGTTCCGTTCCTTGCAGAAACATGTCCACTTGCATATCGATAAGATAAAAGATTCCAAAACGTTAAAGGGATATGGCCTGTGCAGATACATAGTACAGTTGCTTTCAAAAATAGTGGTCATTCTCAGGGGCCTAAATTAGCCTGCCCCACCCGATGTCTCCAACATTAAACCGCTGCTCATTAGCTAAACTGTGAGGTCCGAAATGTGACCATATGTTCCGTTCCTTGCAGAAACATGTCCACTTGCATATCGATAAGATAAAGGTGTCCAAAACGTTAAAGGGATGTGGCCTGTGCAGATACACAGTACAGTTGCTTTCAAAAATAGTGGTAATTTTCAGGGCCTAAACTAGCCTGCCCCACCCGAAGTCTCCAACATTAAACCGCTGCTCATTAGCTAAACTGTGAGGTCCGGCCCGTGACCATATGTTCCGTTCCTTGCAGAAACATGTCCACTTGCATATCGATAAGATAAAAGATTCCAAAACGTTAAAGGGATATGGCCTGTGCAGATACACAGTACAGTTGCTTTCAAAAATAGTGGTCATTCTCAGGGGCCTAAATTAGCCTGCCCCACCCGATGTCTCCAACATTAAACCGCTGCTCATTAGCTAAACTGTGAGGTCCGAAATGTGACCATATGTTCCGTTCCTTGCAGAAACATGTCCACTTGCATATCGATAAGATAAAGGTGTCCAAAACGTTAAAGGGATGTGGCCTGTGCAGATACACAGTACAGTTGCTTTCAAAAATAGTGGTAATTTTCAGGGCCTAAACTAGCCTGCCCCACCCGAAGTCTCCAACATTAAACCGCTGCTCATTAGCTAAACTGTGAGGTCCGGCCCGTGACCATATGTTCCGTTCCTTGCAGAAACATGTCCACTTGCATATCGATAAGATAAAAGATTCCAAAACGTTAAAGGGATATGGCCTGTGCAGATACACAGTACAGTTGCTTTCAAAAATAGTGGTCATTCTCAGGGGCCTAAATTAGCCTGCCCCACCCGATGTCTCCAACATTAAACCGCTGCTCATTAGCTAAACTGTGAGGTCCGAAATGTGACCATATGTTCCGTTCCTTGCAGAAACATGTCCACTTGCATATCGATAAGATAAAGGTGTCCAAAACGTTAAAGGGATGTGGCCTGTGCAGATACACAGTACAGTTGCTTTCAAAAATAGTGGTAATTTTCAGGGCCTAAACTAGCCTGCCCCACCCGAAGTCTCCAACATTAAACCGCTGCTCATTAGCTAAACTGTGAGGTCCGGCCCGTGACCATATGTTCCGTTCCTTGCAGAAACATGTCCACTTGCATATCGATAAGATAAAAGATTCCAAAACGTTAACGGGATATGGCCTTTGCAGATACACAGTACAGTTGCTTTCAAAAATAGTGGTCATTCTCAGGGGCCTAAATTAGCCTGCCCCACCCGATGTCTCCAACATTAAACCGCTGCTCATTAGCTAAACTGTGAGGTCCGAAATGTGACCATATGTTCCGTTCCTTGCAGAAACATGTCCACTTGCATATCGATAAGATAAAGGTGTCCAAAACGTTAAAGGGATGTGGCCTGTGCAGATACACAGTACAGTTGCTTTCAAAAATAGTGGTAATTTTCAGGGCCTAAACTAGCCTGCCCCACCCGAAGTCTCCAACATTAAACCGCTGCTCATTAGCTAAACTGTGAGGTCCGGCCCGTGACCATATGTTCCGTTCCTTGCAGAAACATGTCCACTTGCATATCGATAAGATAAAAGATTCCAAAACGTTAAATGGATATGGCCTGTGCAGATACACAGTACAGTTGCTTTCAAAAATAGTGGTCATTCTCAGGGGCCTAAATTAGCCTGCCCCACCCGATGTCTCCAACATTAAACCGCTGCTCATTAGCTAAACTGTGAGGTCCGAAATGTGACCATATGTTCCGTTCCTTGCAGAAACATGTCCACTTGCATATCGATAAGATAAAGGTGTCCAAAACGTTAAAGGGATGTGGCCTGTGCAGATACACAGTACAGTTGCTTTCAAAAATAGTGGTAATTTTCAGGGCCTAAACTAGCCTGCCCCACCCGAAGTCTCCAACATTAAACCGCTGCTCATTAGCTAAACTGTGAGGTCCGGCCCGTGACCATATGTTCCGTTCCTTGCAGAAACATGTCCACTTGCATATCGATAAGATAAAAGATTCCAAAACGTTAAAGGGATATGGCCTGTGCAGATACACAGTACAGTTGCTTTCAAAAATAGTGGTCATTCTCAGGGGCCTAAATTAGCCTGCCCCACCCGATGTCTCCAACATTAAACCGCTGCTCATTAGCTAAACTGTGAGGTCCGAAATGTGACCATATGTTCCGTTCCTTGCAGAAACATGTCCACTTGCATATCGATAAGATAAAGGTGTCCAAAACCTTAAAGGGATGTGGCCTGTGCAGATACACAGTACAGTTGCTTTCAAAAATAGTGGTAATTTTCAGGGCCTAAACTAGCCTGCCCCACCCGAAGTCTCCAACATTAAACCGCTGCTCATTAGCTAAACTGTGAGGTCCGGCCCGTGACCATATGTTCCGTTCCTTGCAGAAACATGTCCACTTGCATATCGATAAGATAAAAGATTCCAAAACGTTAAAGGGATATGGCCTGTGCAGATACACAGTACAGTTGCTTTCAAAAATAGTGGTCATTCTCAGGGGCCTAAATTAGCCTGCCCCACCCGATGTCTCCAACATTAAACCGCTGCTCATTAGCTAAACTGTGAGGTCCGAAATGTGACCATATGTTCCGTTCCTTGCAGAAACATGTCCACTTGCATATCGATAAGATAAAGGTGTCCAAAACGTTAAAGGGATGTGGCCTGTGCAGATACACAGTACAGTTGCTTTCAAAAATAGTGGTAATTTTCAGGGCCTAAACTAGCCTGCCCCACCCGAAGTCTCCAACATTAAACCGCTGCTCATTAGCTAAACTGTGAGGTCCGGCCCGTGACCATATGTTCCGTTCCTTGCAGAAACATGTCCACTTGCATATCGATAAGATAAAAGATTCCAAAACGTTAAAGGGATATGGCCTGTGCAGATACACAGTACAGTTGCTTTCAAAAATAGTGGTCATTCTCAGGGGCCTAAATTAGCCTGCCCCACCCGATGTCTCCAACATTAAACCGCTGCTCATTAGCTAAACTGTGAGGTCCGAAATGTGACCATATGTTCCGTTCCTTGCAGAAACATGTCCACTTGCATATCGATAAGATAAAGGTGTCCAAAACGTTAAAGGGATGTGGCCTGTGCAGATACACAGTACAGTTGCTTTCAAAAATAGTGGTAATTTTCAGGGCCTAAACTAGCCTGCCCCACCCGAAGTCTCCAACATTAAACCGCTGCTCATTAGCTAAACTGTGAGGTCCGGCCCGTGACCATATGTTCCGTTCCTTGCAGAAACATGTCCACTTGCATATCGATAAGATAAAAGATTCCAAAACGTTAAAGGGATATGGCCTGTGCAGATACACAGTACAGTTGCTTTCAAAAATAGTGGTCATTCTCAGGGGCCTAAATTAGCCTGCCCCACCCGATGTCTCCAACATTAAACCGCTGCTCATTAGCTAAACTGTGAGGTCCGAAATGTGACCATATGTTCCGTTCCTTGCAGAAACATGTCCACTTGCATATCGATAAGATAAAGGTGTCCAAAACCTTAAAGGGGTGTGGCCTGTGCAGATACACAGTACAGTTGCTTTCAAAAATAGTGGTAATTTTCAGGGCCTAAACTAGCCTGCCCCACCCGAAGTCTCCAACATTAAACCGCTGCTCATTAGCTAAACTGTGAGGTCCAGCCCGTGACCATATGTTCCGTTCCTTGCAGAAACATGTCCACTTGCATATCGATAAGACAAAAGATTCCAAAACGTTAAAGGGATATGGCCTGTGCAGATACACAGTACAGTTGCTTTCAAAAATAGTGGTCATTCTCAGGGGCCTAAATTAGCCTGCCTCACCCGATGTCTCCAACATTAAACCGCTGCTCATTAGCTAAACTGTGAGGTCCGAAATGTGACCATATGTTCCGTTCCTTGCAGAAACATGTCCACTTGCATATCGATAAGATAAAGGTGTCCAAAACGTTAAAGGGATGTGGCCTGTGCAGATACACAGTACAGTTGCTTTCAAAAATAGTGGTAATTTTCAGGGCCTAAACTAGCCTGCCCCACCCGAAGTCTCCAACATTAAACCGCTGCTCATTAGCTAAACTGTGAGGTCCGGCCCGTGACCATATGTTCCGTTCCTTGCAGAAACATGTCCACTTGCATATCGATAAGATAAAAGATTCCAAAACGTTAAAGGGATATGGCCTGTGCAGATACACAGTACAGTTGCTTTCAAAAATAGTGGTCATTCTCAGGGGCCTAAATTAGCCTGCCCCACCCGATGTCTCCAACATTAAACCGCTGCTCATTAGCTAAACTGTGAGGTCCGAAATGTGACCATATGTTCCGTTCCTTGCAGAAACATGTCCACTTGCATATCGATAAGATAAAGGTGTCCAAAACGTTAAAGGGATGTGGCCTGTGCAGATACACAGTACAGTTGCTTTCAAAAATAGTGGTAATTTTCAGGGCCTAAACTAGCCTGCCCCACCCGAAGTCTCCAACATTAAACCGCTGCTCATTAGCTAAACTGTGAGGTCCGGCCCGTGACCATATGTTCCGTTCCTTGCAGAAACATGTCCACTTGCATATCGATAAGATAAAAGATTCCAAAACGTTAAAGGGATATGGCCTGTGCAGATACACAGTACAGTTGCTTTCAAAAATAGTGGTCATTCTCAGGGGCCTAAATTAGCCTGCCCCACCCGATGTCTCCAACATTAAACCGCTGCTCATTAGCTAAACTGTGAGGTCCGAAATGTGACCATATGTTCCGTTCCTTGCAGAAACATGTCCACTTGCATATCGATAAGATAAAGGTGTACAAAACGTTAAAGGGATGTGGCCTGTGCAGATACACAGTACAGTTGCTTTCAAAAATAGTGGTAATTTTCAGGGCCTAAACTAGCCTGCCCCACCCGAAGTCTCCAACATTAAACCGCTGCTCATTAGCTAAACTGTGAGGTCCGGCCCGTGACCATATGTTCCGTTCCTTGCAGAAACATGTCCACTTGCATATCGATAAGATAAAAGATTCCAAAACGTTAAAGGGATATGGCCTGTGCAGATACACAGTACAGTTGCTTTCAAAAATAGTGGTCATTCTCAGGGGCCTAAATTAGCCTGCCCCACCCGATGTCTCCAACATTAAACCGCTGCTCATTAGCTAAACTGTGAGGTCCGAAATGTGACCATATGTTCCGTTCCTTGCAGAAACATGTCCACTTGCATATCGATAAGATAAAGGTGTCCAAAACGTTAAAGGGATGTGGCCTGTGCAGATACACAGTACAGTTGCTTTCAAAAATAGTGGTAATTTTCAGGGCCTAAACTAGCCTGCCCCACCCGAAGTCTCCAACATTAAACCGCTGCTCATTAGCTAAACTGTGAGGTCCGGCCCGTGACCATATGTTCCGTTCCTTGCAGAAACATGTCCACTTGCATATCGATAAGATAAAAGATTCCAAAACGTTAAAGGGATATGGCCTGTGCAGATACACAGTACAGTTGCTTTCAAAAATAGTGGTCATTCTCAGGGGCCTAAATTAGCCTGCCCCACCCGATGTCTCCAACATTAAACCGCTGCTCATTAGCTAAACTGTGAGGTCCGAAATGTGACCATATGTTCCGTTCCTTGCAGAAACATGTCCACTTGCATATCGATAAGATAAAGGTGTCCAAAACGTTAAAGGGATGTGGCCTGTGCAGATACACAGTACAGTTGCTTTCAAAAATAGTGGTAATTTTCAGGGCCTAAACTAGCCTGCCCCACCCGAAGTCTCCAACATTAAACCGCTGCTCATTAGCTAAACTGTGAGGTCCGGCCCGTGACCATATGTTCCGTTCCTTGCAGAAACATGTCCACTTGCATATCGATAAGATAAAAGATTCCAAAACGTTAAAGGGATATGGCCTGTGCAGATACACAGTACAGTTGCTTTCAAAAATAGTGGTCATTCTCAGGGGCCTAAATTAGCCTGCCCCACCCGATGTCTCCAACATTAAACCGCTGCTCATTAGCTAAACTGTGAGGTCCGAAATGTGACCATATGTTCCGTTCCTTGCAGAAACATGTCCACTTGCATATCGATAAGATAAAGGTGTACAAAACGTTAAAGGGATGTGGCCTGTGCAGATACACAGTACAGTTGCTTTCAAAAATAGTGGTAATTTTCAGGGCCTAAACTAGCCTGCCCCACCCGAAGTCTCCAACATTAAACCGCTGCTCATTAGCTAAACTGTGAGGTCCGGCCCGTGACCATATGTTCCGTTCCTTGCAGAAACATGTCCACTTGCATATCGATAAGATAAAAGATTCCAAAACGTTAAAGGGATATGGCCTGTGCAGATACACAGTACAGTTGCTTTCAAAAATAGTGGTCATTCTCAGGGGCCTAAATTAGCCTGCCCCACCCGATGTCTCCAACATTAAACCGCTGCTCATTAGCTAAACTGTGAGGTCCGAAATGTGACCATATGTTCCGTTCCTTGCAGAAACATGTCCACTTGCATATCGATAAGATAAAGGTGTCCAAAACGTTAAAGGGATGTGGCCTGTGCAGATACACAGTACAGTTGCTTTCAAAAATAGTGGTAATTTTCAGGGCCTAAACTAGCCTGCCCCACCCGAAGTCTCCAACATTAAACCGCTGCTCATTAGCTAAACTGTGAGGTCCGGCCCGTGACCATATGTTCCGTTCCTTGCAGAAACATGTCCACTTGCATATCGATAAGATAAAAGATTCCAAAACGTTAAAGGGATATGGCCTGTGCAGATACACAGTACAGTTGCTTTCAAAAATAGTGGTCATTCTCAGGGGCCTAAATTAGCCTGCCCCACCCGATGTCTCCAACATTAAACCGCTGCTCATTAGCTAAACTGTGAGGTCCGAAATGTGACCATATGTTCCGTTCCTTGCAGAAACATGTCCACTTGCATATCGATAAGATAAAGGTGTCCAAAACGTTAAAGGGATGTGGCCTGTGCAGATACACAGTACAGTTGCTTTCAAAAATAGTGGTAATTTTCAGGGCCTAAACTAGCCTGCCCCACCCGAAGTCTCCAACATTAAACCGCTGCTCATTAGCTAAACTGTGAGGTCCGGCCCGTGACCATATGTTCCGTTCCTTGCAGAAACATGTCCACTTGCATATCGATAAGATAAAAGATTCCAAAAAGTTAAAGGGATATGGCCTTTGCAGATACACAGTACAGTTGCTTTCAAAAATAGTGGTCATTCTCAGGGGCCTAAATTAGCCTGCCCCACCCGATGTCTCCAACATTAAACCGCTGCTCATTAGCTAAACTGTGAGGTCCGAAATGTGACCATATGTTCCGTTCCTTGCAGAAACATGTCCACTTGCATATCGATAAGATAAAGGTGTCCAAAACGTTAAAGGGATGTGGCCTGTGCAGATACACAGTACAGTTGCTTTCAAAAATAGTGGTAATTTTCAGGGCCTAAACTAGCCTGCCCCACCCGAAGTCTCCAACATTAAACCGCTGCTCATTAGCTAAACTGTGAGGTCCGGCCCGTGACCATATGTTCCGTTCCTTGCAGAAACATGTCCACTTGCATATCGATAAGATAAAAGATTCCAAAACGTTAAATGGATATGGCCTGTGCAGATACACAGTACAGTTGCTTTCAAAAATAGAGGTCATTCTCAGGGGCCTAAATTAGCCTGCCCCACCCGATGTCTCCAACATTAAACCGCTGCTCATTAGCTAAACTGTGAGGTCCGAAATGTGACCATATGTTCCGTTCCTTGCAGAAACATGTCCACTTGCATATCGATAAGATAAAGGTGTCCAAAACGTTAAAGGGATGTGGCCTGTGCAGATACACAGTACAGTTGCTTTCAAAAATAGTGGTAATTTTCAGGGCCTAAACTAGCCTGCCCCACCCGAAGTCTCCAACATTAAACCGCTGCTCATTAGCTAAACTGTGAGGTCCGGCCCGTGACCATATGTTCCGTTCCTTGCAGAAACATGTCCACTTGCATATCGATAAGATAAAAGATTCCAAAACGTTAAAGGGATATGGCCTGTGCAGATACACAGTACAGTTGCTTTCAAAAATAGTGGTCATTCTCAGGGGCCTAAATTAGCCTGCCCCACCCGATGTCTCCAACATTAAACCGCTGCTCATTAGCTAAACTGTGAGGTCCGAAATGTGACCATATGTTCCGTTCCTTGCAGAAACATGTCCACTTGCATATCGATAAGATAAAGGTGTCCAAAACGTTAAAGGGATGTGGCCTGTGCAGATACACAGTACAGTTGCTTTCAAAAACAGTGGTAATTTTCAGGGCCTAAACTAGCCTGCCCCACCCGAAGTCTCCACCATTAAACCGCTGCTCATTAGCTAAACTGTGAGGTCCGGCCCGTGACCATATGTTCCGTTCCTTGCAGAAACATGTCCACTTGCATATCGATAAGATAAAAGATTCCAAAACGTTAAAGGGATATGGCCTGTGCAGATACACAGTACAGTTGCTTTCAAAAATAGTGGTCATTCTCAGGGGCCTAAATTAGCCTGCCCCACCCGATGTCTCCAACATTAAACCGCTGCTCATTAGCTAAACTGTGAGGTCCGAAATGTGACCATATGTTCCGTTCCTTGCAGAAACATGTCCACTTGCATATCGATAAGATAAAGGTGTCCAAAACGTTAAAGGGATGTGGCCTGTGCAGATACACAGTACAGTTGCTTTCAAAAATAGTGGTAATTTTCAGGGCCTAAACTAGCCTGCCCCACCGAAGTCTCCACCATTAAACCGCTGCTCATTAGCTAAACTGTGAGGTCCGGCCCGTGACCATATGTTCCGTTCCTTGCAGAAACATGTCCACTTGCATATCGATAAATAAGATAAAAGATTCCAAAACGTTAAAGGGATATGGCCTGTGCAGATACACAGTACAGTTGCTTTCAAAAATAGTGGTCATTCTCAGGGGCCTAAATTAGCCTGCCCCACCCGATGTCTCCAACATTAAACCGCTGCTCATTAGCTAAACTGTGAGGTCCGAAATGTGACCATATGTTCCGTTCCTTGCAGAAACATGTCCACTTGCATATCGATAAGATAAAGGTGTCCAAAACGTTAAAGGGATGTGGCCTGTGCAAATACACAGTACAGTTGCTTTCAAAAATAGTGGTAATTTTCAGGGCCTAAACTAGCCTGCCCCACCCGAAGTCTCCAACATTAAACCGCTGCTCATTAGCTAAACTGTGAGGTCCGGCCCGTGATCATATGTTCCGTTCCTTGCAGAAACATGTCCACTTGCATATCGATAAGATAAAAGATTCCAAAACGTTAAAGGGATATGGCCTGTGCAGATACACAGTACAGTTGCTTTCAAAAATAGTGGTCATTCTCAGGGGCCTAAATTAGCCTGCCCCACCCGATGTCTCCAACATTAAACCGCTGCTCATTAGCTAAACTGTGAGGTCCGAAATGTGACCATATGTTCCGTTCCTTGCAGAAACATGTCCACTTGCATATCGATAAGATAAAGGTGTCCAAAACGTTAAAGGGATGTGGCCTGTGCAGATACACAGTACAGTTGCTTTCAAAAATAGTGGTAATTTTCAGGGCCTAAACTAGCCTGCCCCACCCGAAGTCTCCAACATTAAACCGCTGCTCATTAGCTAAACTGTGAGGTCCGGCCCGTGACCATATGTTCCGTTCCTTGCAGAAACATGTCCACTTGCATATCGATAAGATAAAAGATTCCAAAACGTTAAAGGGATATGGCCTGTGCAGATACACAGTACAGTTGCTTTCAAAAATAGTGGTCGTTCTCAGGGGCCTAAATTAGCCTGCCCCACCCGATGTCTCCAACATTAAACCGCTGCTCATTAGCTAAACTGTGAGGTCCGAAATGTGACCATATGTTCCGTTCCTTGCAGAAACATGTCCACTTGCATATCGATAAGATAAAGGTGTCCAAAACGTTAAAGGGATGTGGCCTGTGCAGATACACAGTACAGTTGCTTTCAAAAATAGTGGTAATTTTCAGGGCCTAAACTAGCCTGCCCCACCCGAAGTCTCCAACATTAAACCGCTGCTCATTAGCTAAACTGTGAGGTCCGGCCCGTGACCATATGTTCCGTTCCTTGCAGAAACATGTCCACTTGCATATCGATAAGATAAAAGATTCCAAAACGTTAAAGGGATATGGCCTGTGCAGATACACAGTACAGTTGCTTTCAAAAATAGTGGTCATTCTCAGGGGCCTAAATTAGCCTGCCCCACCCGATGTCTCCAACATTAAACCGCTGCTCATTAGCTAAACTGTGAGGTCCGAAATGTGACCATATGTTCCGTTCCTTGCAGAAACATGTCCACTTGCATATCGATAAGATAAAGGTGTCCAAAACGTTAAAGGGATGTGCCCTGTGCAGATACACAGTACAGTTGCTTTCAAAAATAGTGGTAATTTTCAGGGCCTAAACTAGCCTGCCCCACCCGAAGTCTCCAACATTAAACCGCTGCTCATTAGCTAAACTGTGAGGTCCGGCCCGTGACCATATGTTCCGTTCCTTGCAGAAACATGTCCACTTGCATATCGATAAGATAAAAGATTCCAAAACGTTAAAGGGATATGGCCTGTGCAGATACACAGTACAGTTGCTTTCAAAAATAGTGGTCATTCTCAGGGGCCTAAATTAGCCTGCCCCACCCGATGTCTCCAACATTAAACCGCTGCTCATTAGCTAAACTGTGAGGTCCGAAATGTGACCATATGTTCCGTTCCTTGCAGAAACATGTCCACTTGCATATCGATAAGATAAAGGTGTCCAAAACGTTAAAGGGATGTGGCCTGTGCAGATACACAGTACAGTTGCTTTCAAAAATAGTGGTAATTTTCAGGGCCTAAACTAGCCTGCCCCACCCGAAGTCTCCAACATTAAACCGCTGCTCATTAGCTAAACTGTGAGGTCCGGCCCGTGACCATATGTTCCGTTCCTTGCAGAAACATGTCCACTTGCATATCGATAAGATAAAAGATTCAAAAACGTTAAAGGGATATGGCCTGTGCAGATACACAGTACAGTTGCTTTCAAAAATAGTGGTCATTCTCAGGGGCCTAAATTAGCCTGCCCCACCCGATGTCTCCAACATTAAACCGCTGCTCATTAGCTAAACTGTGAGGTCCGAAATGTGACCATATGTTCCGTTCCTTGCAGAAACATGTCCACTTGCATATCGATAAGATAAAGGTGTCCAAAACGTTAAAGGGATGTGGCCTGTGCAGATACACAGTACAGTTGCTTTCAAAAATAGTGGTAATTTTCAGGGCCTAAACTAGCCTGCCCCACCCGAAGTCTCCAACATTAAACCGCTGCTCATTAGCTAAACTGTGAGGTCCGGCCCGTGACCATATGTTCCGTTCCTTGCAGAAACATGTCCACTTGCATATCGATAAGATAAAAGATTCCAAAACGTTAAAGGGTTATGGCCTGTGCAGATACACAGTACAGTTGCTTTCAAAAATAGTGGTCATTCTCATGGGCCTAAATTAGCCTGCCCCACCCGATGTCTCCAACATTAAACCGCTGCTCATTAGCTAAACTGTGAGGTCCGAAATGTGACCATATGTTCCGTTCCTTGCAGAAACATGTCCACTTGCATATCGATAAGATAAAGGTGTCCAAAACGTTAAAGGGATGTGGCCTGTGCAGATACACAGTACAGTTGCTTTCAAAAATAGTGGTAATTTTCAGGGCCTAAACTAGCCTGCCCCACCCGAAGTCTCCAACATTAAACCGCTGCTCATTAGCTAAACTGTGAGGTCCGGCCCGTGACCATATGTTCCGTTCCTTGCAGAAACATGTCCACTTGCATATCGATAAGATAAAAGATTCCAAAACGTTAAAGGGATATGGCCTGTGCAGATACACAGTACAGTTGCTTTCAAAAATAGTGGTCATTCTCAGGGGCCTAAATTAGCCTGCCCCACCCGATGTCTCCAACATTAAACCGCTGCTCATTAGCTAAACTGTGAGGTCCGAAATGTGACCATATGTTCCGTTCCTTGCAGAAACATGTCCACTTGCATATCGATAAGATAAAGGTGTCCAAAATGTTAAAGGGATGTGGCCTGTGCAGATACACAGTACAGTTGCTTTCAAAAATAGTGGTAATTTTCAGGGCCTAAACTAGCCTGCCCCACCCGAAGTCTCCAACATTAAACCGCTGCTCATTAGCTAAACTGTGAGGTCCGGCCCGTGACCATATGTTCCGTTCCTTGCAGAAACATGTCCACTTGCATATCGATAAGATAAAAGATTCCAAAACGTTAAAGGGATATGGCCTGTGCAGATACACAGTACAGTTGCTTTCAAAAATAGTGGTCGTTCTCAGGGGCCTAAATTAGCCTGCCCCACCCGATGTCTCCAACATTAAACCGCTGCTCATTAGCTAAACTGTGAGGTCCGAAATGTGACCATATGTTCCGTTCCTTGCAGAAACATGTCCACTTGCATATCGATAAGATAAAGGTGTCCAAAACGTTAAAGGGATGTGGCCTGTGCAGATACACAGTACAGTTGCTTTCAAAAATAGTGGTAATTTTCAGGGCCTAAACTAGCCTGCCCCACCCGAAGTCTCCAACATTAAACCGCTGCTCATTAGCTAAACTGTGAGGTCCGGCCCGTGACCATATGTTCCGTTCCTTGCAGAAACATGTCCACTTGCATATCGATAAGATAAAAGATTCCAAAACGTTAAAGGGATATGGCCTGTGCAGATACACAGTACAGTTGCTTTAAAAAATAGTGGTCATTCTCAGGGGCCTAAATTAGCCTGCCCCACCCGATGTCTCCAACATTAAACCGCTGCTCATTAGCTAAACTGTGAGGTCCGAAATGTGACCATATGTTCCGTTCCTTGCAGAAACATGTCCACTTGCATATCGATAAGATAAAGGTGTCCAAAACGTTAAAGGGATGTGGCCTGTGCAGATACACAGTACAGTTGCTTTCAAAAATAGTGGTAATTTTCAGGGCCTAAACTAGCCTGCCCCACCCGAAGTCTCCAACATTAAACCGCTGCTCATTAGCTAAACCGTGAGGTCCGGCCCGTGACCATATGTTCCGTTCCTTGCAGAAACATGTCCACTTGCATATCGATAAGATAAAAGATTCCAAAACGTTAAAGGGATATGGCCTGTGCAGATACACAGTACAGTTGCTTTCAAAAATAGTGGTCATTCTCAGGGGCCTAAATTAGCCTGCCCCACCCGATGTCTCCAACATTAAACCGCTGCTCATTAGCTAAACTGTGAGGTCCGAAATGTGACCATATGTTCCGTTCCTTGCAGAAACATGTCCACTTGCATATCGATAAGATAAAGGTGTCCAAAACGTTAAAGGGATGTGGCCTGTGCATATACACAGTACAGTTGCTTTCAAAAATAGTGGTAATTTTTAGGGCCTAAACTAGCCTGCCCCACCCGAAGTCTCCAACATTAAACCGCTGCTCATTAGCTAAACTGTGAGGTCCGGCCCGTGACCATATGTCCCGTTCCTTGCAGAAACATGTCCACTTGCATATCGATAAGATAAAAGATTCCAAAACGTTAAAGGGATATGGCCTTTGCAGATACACATTACAGTTGCTTTCAAAAATAGTGGTCATTCTCAGGGGCCTAAATTAGCCTGCCCCACCCGATGTCTCCAACATTAAACCGCTGCTCATTAGCTAAACTGTGAGGTCCGAAATGTGACCATATGTTCCGTTCCTTGCAGAAACATGTCCACTTGCATATCGATAAGATAAAGGTGTCCAAAACGTTAAAGGGATGTGGCCTGTGCAGATACACAGTACAGTTGCTTTCAAAAATAGTGGTAATTTTCAGGGCCTAAACTAGCCTGCCCCACCCGAAGTCTCCAACATTAAACCGCTGCTCATTAGCTAAACTGTGAGGTCCGGCCCGTGACCATATGTTCCGTTCCTTGCAGAAACATGTCCACTTGCATATCGATAAGATAAAAGATTCCAAAACGTTAAAGGGATATGGCCTGTGCAGATACACAGTACAGTTGCTTTCAAAAATAGTGGTCATTCTCAGGGGCCTAAATTAGCCTGCCCCACCCGATGTCTCCAACATTAAACCGCTGCTCATTAGCTAAACTGTGAGGTCCGAAATGTGACCATATGTTCCGTTCCTTGCAGAAACATGTCCACTTGCATATCGATAAGATAAAGGTGTCCAAAACGTTAAAGGGATGTGGCCAGTGCAGATACACAGTACAGTTGCTTTCAAAAAATAGTGGTAATTTTCAGGGCCTAAACTAGCCTGCCCCACCCGAAGTCTCCAACATTAAACCGCTGCTCATTAGCTAAACTGTGAGGTCCGGCCCGTGACCATATGTTCCGTTCCTTGCAGAAACATGTCCACTTGCATATCGATAAGATAAAAGATTCCAAAACGTTAAAGGGATATGGCCTGTGCAGATACACAGTACAGTTGCTTTCAAAAATAGTGGTCATTCTCAGGGGCCTAAATTAGCCTGCCCCACCCGATGTCTCCAACATTAAACCGCTGCTCATTAGCTAAACTGTGAGGTCCGAAATGTGACCATATGTTCCGTTCCTTGCAGAAACATGTCCACTTGCATATCGATAAGATAAAGGTGTCCAAAACGTTAAAGGGATGTGGCCTGTGCAGATACACAGTACAGTTGCTTTCAAAAATAGTGGTAATTTTCAGGGCCTAAACTAGCCTGCCCCACCCGAAGTCTCCAACATTAAACCGCTGCTCATTAGCTAAACTGTGAGGTCCGGCCCGTGACCATATGTTCCGTTCCTTGCAGAAACATGTCCACTTGCATATCGATAAGATAAAAGATTCCAAAACGTTAAAGGGATATGGCGTGTGCAGATACACAGTACAGTTGCTTTCAAAAATAGTGGTCATTCTCAGGGGCCTAAATTAGCCTGCCCCACCCGATGTCTCCAACATTAAACCGCTGCTCATTAGCTAAACTGTGAGGTCCGAAATGTGACCATATGTTCCGTTCCTTGCAGAAACATGTCCATTTGCATATCGATAAGATAAAGGTGTCCAAAACGTTAAAGGGATGTGGCCTGTGCAGATACACAGTACAGTTGCTTTCAAAAATAGTGGTAATTTTCAGGGCCTAAACTAGCCTGCCCCACCCGAAGTCTCCAACATTAAACCGCTGCTCATTAGCTAAACTGTGAGGTCCGGCCCGTGACCATATGTTCCGTTCCTTGCAGAAACATGTCCACTTGCATATCGATAAGATAAAAGATTCCAAAACGTTAAAGGGATATGGCCTGTGCAGATACACAGTACAGTTGCTTTCAAAAATAGTGGTCATTCTCAGGGGCCTAAATTAGCCTGCCCCACCCGATGTCTCCAACATTAAACCGCTGCTCATTAGCTAAACTGTGAGGTCCGAAATGTGACCATATGTTCCGTTCCTTGCAGAAACATGTCCACTTGCATATCGATAAGATAAAGGTGTCCAAAACGTTAAAGGGATGTGGCCTGTGCAGATACACAGTACAGTTGCTTTCAAAAATAGTGGTAATTTTCAGGGCCTAAACTAGCCTGCCCCACCCGAAGTCTCCAACATTAAACCGCTGCTCATTAGCTAAACTGTGAGGTCCGGCCCGTGACCATATGTTCCGTTCCTTGCAGAAACATGTCCACTTGCATATCGTTAAGATAAAAGATTCCAAAACGTTAAAGGGATATGGCCTGTGCAGATACACAGTACAGTTGCTTTCAAAAATAGTGGTCATTCTCAGGGGCCTAAATTAGCCTGCCCCACCCGATGTCTCCAACATTAAACCGCTGCTCATTAGCTAAACTGTGAGGTCCGAAATGTGACCATATGTTCCGTTCCTTGCAGAAACATGTCCACTTGCATATCGATAAGATAAAAGATTCCAAAACGTTAAAGGGATATGGCCTGTGCAGATACACAGTACAGTTGCTTTAAAAAATAGTGGTCATTCTCAGGGGCCTAAATTAGCCTGCCCCACCCGATGTCTCCAACATTAAACCGCTGCTCATTAGCTAAACTGTGAGGTCCGAAATGTGACCATATGTTCCGTTCCTTGCAGAAACATGTCCACTTGCATATCGATAAGATAAAGGTGTCCAAAACGTTAAAGGGATGTGGCCTGTGCAGATACACAGTACAGTTGCTTTCAAAAATAGTGGTCATTCTCAGGGGCCTAAATTAGCCTGCCCCACCCGATGTCTCCAACATTAAACCGCTGCTCATTAGCTAAACTGTGAGGTCCGAAATGTGACCATATGTTCCGTTCCTTGCAGAAACATGTCCACTTGCATATCGATAAGATAAAGGTGTCCAAAACGTTAAAGGGATGTGGCCTGTGCAGATAGACAGTACAGTTGCTTTCAAAAATAGTGGATATTTTCAGGGCCTAAACTAGCCTGCCCCACCCGATGTCTCCAACATTAAACCGCTGCTCATTAGCTAAACTGTGAGGTCCGGCCCGTGACCATATGTTCCGTTCCTTGCAGAAACATGTCCACTTGCATATCGATAAGATAAAAGATTCCAAAACGTTAAAGGGATATGGCCTGTGCAGATACACAGTACAGTTGCTTTCAAAAATAGTGGTCATTCTCAGGGTCCTAAATTAGCCTGCCCCACCCGATGTCTCCAACATTAAACCGCTGCTCATTAGCTAAACTGTGAGGTCCGAAATGTGACCATATGTTCCGTTCCTTGCAGAAACATGTCCACTTGCATATCGATAAGATAAAGGTGTCCAAGACGTTAAAGGGATGTGGCCTGTGCAGATACACAGTACAGTTGCTTTCAAAAATAGTGGTAATTTTCAGGGCCTAAACTAGCCTGCCCCACCCGAAGTCTCCAACATTAAACCGCTGCTCATTAGCTAAACTGTGAGGTCCGGCCCGTGACCATATGTTCCGTTCCTTGCAGAAACATGTCCACTTGCATATCGATAAGATAAAAGATTCCAAAACGTTAAAGGGATATGGCCTGTGCAGATACACAGTACAGTTGCTTTCAAAAATAGTGGTCATTCTCAGGGGCCTAAATTAGCCTGCCCCACCCGATGTCTCCAACATTAAACCGCTGCTCATTAGCTAAACTGTGAGGTCCGAAATGTGACCATATGTTCCGTTCCTTGCAGAAACATGTCCACTTGCATATCGATAAGATAAAGGTGTCCAAAACGTTAAAGGGATGTGGCCTGTGCAGATACACAGTACAGTTGCTTTCAAAAATAGTGGTAATTTTCAGGGCCTAAACTAGCCTGCCCCACCCGAAGTCTCCAACATTAAACCGCTGCTCATTAGCTAAACTGTGAGGTCCGGCCCGTGACCATATGTTCCGTTCCTTGCAGAAACATGTCCACTTGCATATCGATAAGATAAAAGATTCCAAAACTTTAAAGGGATATGGCCTGCGCAGATACACAGTACAGTTGCTTTCAAAAATAGTGGTCATTCTCAGGGGCCTAAATTAGCCTGCCCCACCCGATGTCTCCAACATTAAACCGCTGCTCATTAGCTAAACTGTGAGGTCCGAAATGTGACCATATGTTCCGTTCCTTGCAGAAACATGTCCACTTGCATATCGATAAGATAAAGGTGTCCAAAACGTTAAAGGGATGTGGCCTGTGCAGATACACAGTACAGTTGCTTTCAAAAATAGTGGTAATTTTCAGGGCCTAAACTAGCCTGCCCCACCCGAAGTCCCCAACATTAAACCGCTGCTCATTAGCTAAACTGTGAGGTCCGGCCCGTGACCATATGTTCCGTTCCTTGCAGAAACATGTCCACTTGCATATCGATAAGATAAAAGATTCCAAAACGTTAAAGGGATATGGCCTGTGCAGATACACAGTACAGTTGCTTTCAAAAATAGTGGTCATTCTCAGGGGCCTAAATTAGCCTGCCCCACCCGATGTCTCCAACATTAAACCGCTGCTCATTAGCTAAACTGTGAGGTCCGAAATGTGACCATATGTTCCGTTCCTTGCAGAAACATGTCCACTTGCATATCGATAAGATAAAGGTGTCCAAAACGTTAAAGGGATGTGGCCTGTGCAGATACACAGTACAGTTGCTTTCAAAAATAGTGGTAATTTCCAGGGCCTAAACTAGCCTGCCCCACCCGAAGTCTCCAACATTAAACCGCTGCTCATTAGCTAAACTGTGAGGTCCGGCCCGTGACCATATGTTCCGTTCCTTGCAGAAACATGTCCACTTGCATATCGATAAGATAAAAGATTCCAAAACTTTAAAGGGATATGGCCTGTGCAGATACACAGTACAGTTGCTTTCAAAAATAGTGGTCATTCTCAGGGGCCTAAATTAGCCTGCCCCACCCGATGTCTCCAACATTAAACCGCTGCTCATTAGCTAAACTGTGAGGTCCGAAATGTGACCATATGTTCCGTTCCTTGCAGAAACATGTCCACTTGCATATCGATAAGATAAAGGTGTCCAAAACGTTAAAGGGATGTGGCCTGTGCAGATACACAGTACAGTTGCTTTCAAAAATAGTGGTAATTTTCAGGGCCTAAACTAGCCTGCCCCACCCGAAGTCTCCAACATTAAACCGCTGCTCATTAGCTAAACTGTGAGGTCCGGCCCGTGACCATATGTTCCGTTCATTGCAGAAACATGTCCACTTGCATATCGATAAGATAAAAGATTCCAAAACGTTAAAGGGATATGGCCTGTGCAGATACACAGTACAGTTGCTTTCAAAAATAGTGGTCATTCTCAGGGGCCTAAATTAGCCTGCCCCACCCGATGTCTCCAACATTAAACCGCTGCTCATTAGCTAAACTGTGAGGTCCGAAATGTGACCATATGTTCCGTTCCTTGCAGAAACATGTCCACTTGCATATCGATAAGATAAAGGTGTCCAAAACGTTAAAGGGATGTGGCCTGTGCAGATACACAGTACAGTTGCTTTCAAAAATAGTGGTAATTTTCAGGGCCTAAACTAGTCTGCCCCACCCGAAGTCTCCAACATTAAACCGCTGCTCATTAGCTAAACTGTGAGGTCCGGCCCGTGACCATATGTTCCGTTCCTTGCAGAAACATGTCCACTTGCATATCGATAAGATAAAAGATTCCAAAACGTTAAAGGGATATGGCCTGTGCAGATACACAGTACAGTTGCTTTCAAAAATAGTGGTCATTCTCAGGGGCCTAAATTAGCCTGCCCCACCCGATGTCTCCAACATTAAACCGCTGCTCATTAGCTAAACTGTGAGGTCCGAAATGTGACCATATGTTCCGTTCCTTGCAGAAACATGTCCACTTGCATATCGATAAGATAAAGGTGTCCAAAACGTTAAAGGGATGTGGCCTGTGCAGATACACAGTACAGTTGCTTTCAAAAATAGTGGTAATTTTCAGGGCCTAAACTAGCCTGCCCCACCCGAAGTCTCCAACATTAAACCGCTGCTCATTAGCTAAACTGTGAGGTCCGGCCCGTGACCATATGTTCCGTTCCTTGCAGAAACATGTCCACTTGCATATCGATAAGATAAAATATTCCAATACGTTAAAGGGATATGGCCTGTGCAGATACACAGTACAGTTGCTTTCAAAAATAGTGGTCATTCTCAGGGGCCTAAATTAGCCTGCCCCACCCGATGTCTCCAACATTAAACCGCTGCTCATTAGCTAAACTGTGAGGTCCGAAATGTGACCATATGTTCCGTTCCTTGCAGAAACATGTCCACTTGCATATCGATAAGATAAAGGTGTCCAAAACGTTAAAGGGATGTGGCCTGTGCAGATACACAGTACAGTTGCTTTCAAAAATAGTGGTAATTTTCAGGGCCTAAACTAGCCTGCCCCACCCGAAGTCTCCAACATTAAACCGCTGCTCATTAGCAAAACTGTGAGGTCCGGCCCGTGACCATATGTTCCGTTCCTTGCAGAAACATGTCCACTTGCATATTGATAAGATAAAAGATTCCAAAACGTTAAAGGGATATGGCCTGTGCAGATACACAGTACAGTTGCTTTCAAAAATAGTGGTCATTCTCAGGGGCCTAAATTAGCCTGCCCCACCCGATGTCTCCAACATTAAACCGCTGCTCATTAGCTAAACTGTGAGGTCCGAAATGTGACCATATGTTCCGTTCCTTGCAGAAACATGTCCACTTGCATATCGATAAGATAAAGGTGTCCAAAACGTTAAAGGGATGTGGCCTGTGCAAATACACAGTACAGTTGCTTTCAAAAATAGTGGTAATTTTCAGGGCCTAAACTAGCCTGCCCCACCCGAAGTCTCCAACATTAAACCGCTGCTCATTAGCTAAACTGTGAGGTCCGGCCCGTGACCATATGTTCCGTTCCTTGCAGAAACATGTCCACTTGCATATCGATAAGATAAAATATTCCAAAACGTTAAAGGGATATGGCCTGTGCAGATACACAGTACAGTTGCTTTCAAAAATAGTGGTCATTCTCAGGGGCCTAAATTAGCCTGCCCCACCCGATGTCTCCAACATTAAACCGCTGCTCATTAGCTAAACTGTGAGGTCCGAAATGTGACCATATGTTCCGTTCCTTGCAGAAACATGTCCACTTGCATATCGATAAGATAAAGGTGTCCAAAACGTTAAAGGGATGTGGCCTGTGCAGATACACAGTACAGTTGCTTTCAAAAATAGTGGTAATTTTCAGGGCCTAAACTAGCCTGCCCCACCCGAAGTCTCCAACATTAAACCGCTGCTCATTAGCTAAACTGTGAGGTCCGGCCCGTGACCATATGTTCCGTTCCTTGCAGAAACATGTCCACTTGCATATCGATAAGATAAAAGATTCCAAAACGTTAAAGGGATATGGCCTGTGCAGATACACAGTACAGTTGCTTTCAAAAATAGTGGTCATTCTCAGGGGCCTAAATTAGCCTGCCCCACCCGATGTCTCCAACATTAAACCGCTGCTCATTAGCTAAACTGTGAGGTCCGAAATGTGACCATATGTTCCGTTCCTTGCAGAAACATGTCCACTTGCATATCGATAAGATAAAGGTGTCCAAAACGTTAAAGGGATGTGGCCTGTGCAGATACACAGTACAGTTGCTTTCAAAAATAGTGGTAATTTTCAGGGCCTAAACTAGCCTGCCCCACCCGAAGTCTCCAACATTAAACCGCTGCTCATTAGCTAAACTGTGAGGTCCGGCCCGTGACCATATGTTCCGTTCCTTGCAGAAACATGTCCACTTGCATATCGATAAGATAAAAGATTCCAAAACGTTAAAGGGATATGGCATGTGCAGATACACAGTACAATTGCTTTCAAAAATAGTGGTCATTCTCAGGGGCCTAAATTAGCCTGCCCCACCCGATGTCTCCAACATTAAACCGCTGCTCATTAGCTAAACTGTGAGGTCCGAAATGTGACCATATGTTCCGTTCCTTGCAGAAACATGTCCACTTGCATATCGATAAGATAAAGGTGTCCAAAACGTTAAAGGGATGTGGCCTGTGCAGATACACAGTACAGTTGCTTTCAAAAATAGTGGTAATTTTCAGGGCCTAAACTAGCCTGCCCCACCCGAAGTCTCCAACATTAAACCGCTGCTCATTAGCTAAACTGTGAGGTCCGGCCCGTGACCATATGTTCCGTTCCTTGCAGAAACATGTCCACTTGCATATCGATAAGATAAAAGATTCCAAAACGTTAAAGGGATATGGCCTGTGCAGATACACAGTACAGTTGCTTTCAAAAATAGTGGTCATTCTCAGGGGCCTAAATTAGCCTGCCCCACCCGATGTCTCCAACATTAAACCGCTGCTCATTAGCTAAACTGTGAGGTCCGAAATGTGACCATATGTTCCGTTCCTTGCAGAAACATGTCCACTTGCATATCGATAAGATAAAGGTGTCCAAAACGTTAAAGGGATGTGGCCTGTGCAGATACACAGTACAGTTGCTTTCAAAAATAGTGGTAATTTTCAGGGCCTAAACTAGCCTGCCCCACCCGAAGTCTCCAACATTAAACCGCTGCTCATTAGCTAAACTGTGAGGTCCGGCCCGTGACCATATGTTCCGTTCCTTGCAGAAACATGTCCACTTGCATATCGATAAGATAAAAGATTCCAAAACGTTAAAGGGATATGGCCTGTGCAGATACACAGTACAGTTGCTTTCAAAAATAGTGGTCATTCTCAGGGGCCTAAATTAGCCTGCCCCACCCGATGTCTCCAACATTAAACCGCTGCTCATTAGCTAAACTGTGAGGTCCGAAATGTGACCATATGTTCCGTTCCTTGCAGAAACATGTCCACTTGCATATCGATAAGATAAAGGTGTCCAAAACGTTAAAGGGATGTGGCCTGTGCAGATACACAGTACAGTTGCTTTCAAAAATAGTGGTAATTTTCAGGGCCTAAACTAGCCTGCCCCACCCGAAGTCTCCAACATTAAACCGCTGCTCATTAGCTAAACTGTGAGGTCCGGCCCGTGACCATATGTTCCGTTCCTTGCAGAAACATGTCCACATGCATATCGATAAGATAAAAGATTCCAAAACGTTAAAGGGATATGGCCTGTGCAGATACACAGTACAGTTGCTTTCAAAAATAGTGGTCATTCTCAGGGGCCTAAATTAGCCTGCCCCACCCGATGTCTCCAACATTAAACCGCTGCTCATTAGCTAAACTGTGAGGTCCGAAATGTGACCATATGTTCCGTTCCTTGCAGAAACATGTCCACTTGCATATCGATAAGATAAAGGTGTCCAAAACGTTAAAGGGATGTGGCCTGTGCAGATACACAGTACAGTTGCTTTCAAAAATAGTGGTAATTTTCAGGGCCTAAACTAGCCTGCCCCACCCGAAGTCTCCAACATTAAACCGCTGCTCATTAGCTAAACTGTGAGGTCCGGCCCGTGACCATATGTTCCGTTCCTTGCAGAAACATGTCCACATGCATATCGATAAGATAAAAGATTCCAAAACGTTAAAGGGATATGGCCTGTGCAGATACACAGTACAGTTGCTTTCAAAAATAGTGGTCATTCTCAGGGGCCTAAATTAGCCTGCCCCACCCGATGTCTCCAACATTAAACCGCTGCTCATTAGCTAAACTGTGAGGTCCGAAATGTGACCATATGTTCCGTTCCTTGCAGAAACATGTCCACTTGCATATCGATAAGATAAAGGTGTCCAAAACGTTAAAGGGATGTGGCCTGTGCAGATACACAGTACAGTTGCTTTCAAAAATAGTGGTAATTTTCAGGGCCTAAACTAGCCTGCCCCACCCGAAGTCTCCAACATTAAACCGCTGCTCATTAGCTAAACTGTGAGGTCCGGCCCGTGACCATATGTTCTGTTCCTTGCAGAAACATGTCCACTTGCATATCGATAAGATAAAAGATTCCAAAACGTTAAAGGGATATGGCCTGTGCAGATACACAGTACAGTTGCTTTCAAAAATAGTGGTCATTCTCAGGGGCCTAAATTAGCCTGCCCCACCCGATGTCTCCAACATTAAACCGCTGCTCATTAGCTAAACTGTGAGGTCCGAAATGTGACCATATGTTCCGTTCCTTGCAGAAACATGTCCACTTGCATATCGATAAGATAAAAGATTCCAAAACGTTAAAGGGATATGGCCTGTGCAGATACACAGTACAGTTGCTTTAAAAAATAGTGGTCATTCTCAGGGGCCTAAATTAGCCTGCCCCACCCGATGTCTCCAACATTAAACCGCTGCTCATTAGCTAAACTGTGAGGTCCGAAATGTGACCATATGTTCCGTTCCTTGCAGAAACATGTCCACTTGCATATCGATAAGATAAAGGTGTCCAAAACGTTAAAGGGATGTGGCCTGTGCAGATACACAGTACAGTTGCTTTCAAAAATAGTGGTAATTTTCAGGGCCTAAACTAGCCTGCCCCCACCCGAAGTCTCCAACATTAAACCGCTGCTCATTAGCTAAACTGTGAGGTCCGGCCCGTGACCATATGTTCCGTTCCTTGCAGAAACATGTCCACTTGCATATCGATAGGATAAAAGATTCCAAAACGTTAAAGGGATATGGCCTGTGCAGATACACAGTACAGTTGCTTTCAAAAATAGTGGTCATTCTCAGGGGCCTAAATTAGCCTGCCCCACCCGATGTCTCCAACATTAAACCGCTGCTCATTAGCTAAACTGTGAGGTCCGAAATGTGACCATATGTTCCGTTCCTTGCAGAAACATGTCCACTTGCATATCGATAAGATAAAGGTGTCCAAAACGTTAAAGGGATGTGGCCTGTGCAGATACACAGTACAGTTGCTTTCAAAAATAGTGGTAATTTTCAGGGCCTAAACTAGCCTGCCCCACCCGAAGTCTCCAACATTAAACCGCTGCTCATTAGCTAAACTGTGAGGTCCGGCCCGTGACCATATGTTCCGTTCCTTGCAGAAACATGTCCACTTGCATATCGATAAGATAAAAGATTCCAAAACGTTAAAGGGATATGGCCTGTGCAGATACACAGTACAGTTGCTTTCAAAAATAGTGGTCATTCTCAGGGGCCTAAATTAGCCTGCCCCACCCGATGTCTCCAACATTAAACCGCTGCTCATTAGCTAAACTGTGAGGTCCGAAATGTGACCATATGTTCCGTTCCTTGCAGAAACATGTCCACTTGCATATCGATAAGATAAAAGATTCCGAAACGTTAAAGGGATATGGCCTGTGCAGATACACAGTACAGTTGCTTTCAAAAATAGTGGTCATTCTCAGGGGCCTAAATTAGCCTGCCCCACCCGATGTCTCCAACATTAAACCGCTGCTCATTAGCTAAACTGTGAGGTCCGAAATGTGACCATATGTTCCGTTCCTTGCAGAAACATGTCCACTTGCATATCGATAAGATAAAGGTGTCCAAAACGTTAAAGGGATGTGGCCTGTGCAGATACACAGTACAGTTGCTTTCAAAAATAGTGGTAATTTTCAGGGCCTAAACTAGCCTGCCCCACCCGAAGTCTCCAACATTAAACCGCTGCTCATTAGCTAAACTGTGAGGTCCGGCCCGTGACCATATGTTCCGTTCTTTGCAGAAACATGTCCACTTGCATATCGATAAGATAAAAGATTCCAAAACGTTAAAGGGATATGGCCTGTGCAGATACACAGTACAGTTGCTTTCAAAAATAGTGGTCATTCTCAGGGGCCTAAATTAGCCTGCCCCACCCGATGTCTCCAACATTAAACCGCTGCTCATTAGCTAAACTGTGAGGTCCGAAATGTGACCATATGTTCCGTTCCTTGCAGAAACATGTCCACTTGCATATCGATAAGATAAAGGTGTCCAAAACGTTAAAGGGATGTGGCCTGTGCAGATACACAGTACAGTTGCTTTCAAAAATAGTGGTAATTTTCAGGGCCTAAACTAGCCTGCCCCACCCGAAGTCTCCAACATTAAACCGCTGCTCATTAGCTAAACTGTGAGGTCCGGCCCGTGACCATATGTTCCGTTCCTTGCAGAAACATGTCCACTTGCATATCGATAAGATAAAAGATTCCAAAACGTTAAAGGGATATGGCCTGTGCAGATACACAGTACAGTTGGTTTCAAAAATAGTGGTCATTCTCAGGGGCCTAAATTAGCCTGCCCCACCCGATGTCTCCAACATTAAACCGCTGCTCATTAGCTAAACTGTGAGGTCCGAAATGTGACCATATGTTCCGTTCCTTGCAGAAACATGTCCACTTGCATATCGATAAGATAAAGGTGTCCAAAACGTTAAAGGGATGTGGCCTGTGCAGATACACAGTACAGTTGCTTTCAAAAATAGTGGTAATTTTCAGGGCCTAAACTAGCCTGCCCCACCCGAAGCCTCCAACATTAAACCGCTGCTCATTAGCTAAACTGTGAGGTCCGGCCCGTGACCATATGTTCCGTTCCTTGCAGAAACATGTCCACTTGCATATCGATAAGATAAAAGATTCCAAAACGTTAAAGGGATATGGCCTGTGCAGATACACAGTACAGTTGCTTTCAAAAATAGTGGTCATTCTCAGGGGCCTAAATTAGCCTGCCCCACCCGATGTCTCCAACATTAAACCGCTGCTCATTAGCTAAACTGTGAGGTCCGAAATGTGACCATATGTTCCGTTCCTTGCAGAAACATGTCCACTTGCATATCGATAAGATAAAAGATTCCAAAACGTTAAAGGGATATGGCCTGTGCAGATACACAGTACAGTTGCTTTCAAAAATAGTGGTCATTCTCAGGGGCCTAAACTAGCCTGCCCCACCCGAAGTCTCCAACATTAAACCGCTGCTCATTAGCTAAACTGTGAGGTCCGAAATGTGACCATATGTTCCGTTCCTTGCAGAAACATGTCCACTTGCATATCGATAAGATAAAGGTGTCCAAAACGTTAAAGGGATGTGGCCTGTGCAGATACACAGTACAGTTGCTTTCAAAAATAGTGGTAATTTTCAGGGCCTAAACTAGCCTGCCCCACCCGAAGTCTCCAACATTAAACCGCTGCTCATTAGCTAAACTGTGAGGTCCGGCCCGTGACCATATGTTCCGTTCCTTGCAGAAACATGTCCACTTGCATATCGATAAGATAAAAGATTCCAAAACGTTAAAGGGATATGGCCTGTGCAGATACACAGTACAGTTGCTTTCAAAAATAGTGGTCATTCTCAGGGGCCTAAATTAGCCTGCCCCACCCAATGTCTCCAACATTAAACCGCTGCTCATTAGCTAAACTGTGAGGTCCGAAATGTGACCATATGTTCCGTTCCTTGCAGAAACATGTCCACTTGCATATCGATAAGATAAAGGTGTCCAAAACGTTAAAGGGATGTGGCCTGTGCAGATACACAGTACAGTTGCTTTCAAAAATAGTGGTAATTTTCAGGGCCTAAACTAGCCTGCCCCACCCGAAGTCTCCAACATTAAACCGCTGCTCATTAGCTAAACTGTGAGGTCCGGCCCGTGACCATATGTTCCGTTCCTTGCAGAAACATGTCCACTTGCATATCGATAAGATAAAATATTCCAAAACGTTAAAGGGATATGGCCTGTGCAGATACACAGTACAGTTGCTTTCAAAAATAGTGGTTATTCTCAGGGGCCTAAATTAGCCTGCCCCACCCGATGTCTCCAACATTAAACCGCTGCTCATTAGCTAAACTGTGAGGTCCGAAATGTGACCATATGTTCCGTTCCTTGCAGAAACATGTCCACTTGCATATCGATAAGATAAAGGTGTCCAAAACGTTAAAGGGATGTGGCCTGTGCAGATACACAGTACAGTTGCTTTCAAAAATAGTGGTAATTTTCAGGGCCTAAACTAGCCTGCCCCACCCGAAGTCTCCAACATTAAACCGCTGCTCATTAGCTAAACTGTGAGGTCCGGCCCATGACCATATGTTCCGTTCCTTGCAGAAACATGTCCACTTGCATATCGATAAGATAAAAGATTCCAAAACGTTAAAGGGATATGGCCTGTGCAGATACACAGTACAGTTGCTTTCAAAAATAGTGGTCATTCTCAGGGGCCTAAATTAGCCTGCCCCACCCGATGTCTCCAACATTAAACCGCTGCTCATTAGCTAAACTGTGAGGTCCGAAATGTGACCATATGTTCCGTTCCTTGCAGAAACATGTCCACTTGCATATCGATAAGATAAAGGTGTCCAAAACGTTAAAGGGATGTGGCCTGTGCAGATACACAGTACAGTTGCTTTCAAAAATAGTGGTAATTTTCAGGGCCTAAACTAGCCTGCCCCACCCGAAGTCTCCAACATTAAACCGCTGCTCATTAGCTAAACTGTGAGGTCCGGCCCGTGACCATATGTTCCGTTCCTTGCAGAAACATGTCCACTTGCATATCGATAAGATAAAAGATTCCAAAACGTTAAAGGGATATGGCCTGTGCAGATACACAGTACAGTTGCTTTCAAAAATAGTGGTCATTCTCAGGGGCCTAAATTAGCCTGCCCCACCCGATGTCTCCAACATTAAACCGCTGCTCATTAGCTAAACTGTGAGGTCCGAAATGTGACCATATGTTCCGTTCCTTGCAGAAACATGTCCACTTGCATATCGATAAGATAAAGGTGTCCAAAACGTTAAAGGGGTGTGGCCTGTGCAGATACACAGTACAGTTGCTTTCAAAAATAGTGGTAATTTTCAGGGCCTAAACTAGCCTGCCCCACCCGAAGTCTCCAACATTAAACCGCTGCTCATTAGCTAAACTGTGAGGTCCGGCCCGTGACCATATGTTCCGTTCCTTGCAGAAACATGTCCACTTGCATATCGATAAGATAAAAGATTCCAAAACGTTAAAGGGATATGGCCTGTGCAGATACACAGTACAGTTGCTTTCAAAAATAGTGGTCATTCTCAGGGGCCTAAATTAGCCTGCCCCACCCGATGTCTCCAACATTAAACCGCTGCTCATTAGCTAAACTGTGAGGTCCGAAATGTGACCATATGTTCCGTTCCTTGCAGAAACATGTCCACTTGCATATCGATAAGATAAAGGTGTCCAAAACGTTAAAGGGATGTGGCCTGTGCAGATACACAGTACAGTTGCTTTCAAAAATAGTGGTAATTTTTAGGGCCTAAACTAGCCTGCCCCACCCGAAGTCTCCAACATTAAACCGCTGCTCATTAGCTAAACTGTGAGGTCCGGCCCGTGACCATATGTTCCGTTCCTTGCAGAAACATGTCCACTTGCATATCGATAAGATAAAAGATTCCAAAACGTTAAAGGGATATGGCCTGTGCAGATACACAGTACAGTTGCTTTCAAAAATAGTGGTCATTCTCAGGGGCCTAAATTAGCCTGCCCCCACCCGATGTCTCCAACATTAAACCGCTGCGCATTAGCTAAACTGTGAGGTCCGAAATGTGACCATATGTTCCGTTCCTTGCAGAAACATGTCCACTTGCATATCGATAAGATAAAAGATTCCAAAACGTTAAAGGGATATGGCCTGTGCAGATACACAGTACAGTTGCTTTCAAAAATAGTGGTCATTCTCAGGGGCCTAAATTAGCCTGCCCCACCCGATGTCTCCAACATTAAACCGCTGCTCATTAGCTAAACTGTGAGGTCCGAAATGTGACCATATGTTCCGTTCCTTGCAGAAACATGTCCACTTGCATATCGATAAGATAAAGGTGTCCAAAACGTTAAAGGGATGTGGCCTGTGCAGATACACAGTACAGTTGCTTTCAAAAATAGTGGTAATTTTCAGGGCCTAAACTAGCCTGCCCCACCCGAAGTCTCCAACATTAAACCGCTGCTCATTAGCTAAACTGTGAGGTCCGGCCCGTGACCATATGTTCCGTTCCTTGCAGAAACATGTCCACTTGCATATCGATAAGATAAAAGATTCCAAAACGTTAAAGTGATATGGCCTGTGCTGATACACAGTACAGTTGCTTTCAAAAATAGTGGTCATTCTCAGGGGCCTAAATTAGCCTGCCCCACCCGATGTCTCCAACATTAAACCGCTGCTCATTAGCTAAACTGTGAGGTCCGAAATGTGACCATATGTTCCGTTCCTTGCAGAAACATGTCCACTTGCATATCGATAAGATAAAGGTGTCCAAAACGTTAAAGGGATGTGACCTGTGCAGATACACAGTACAGTTGCTTTCAAAAATAGTGGTAATTTTCAGGGCCTAAACTAGCCTGCCCCACCCGAAGTCTCCAACATTAAACCGCTGCTCATTAGCTAAACTGTGAGGTCCGGCCCGTGACCATATGTTCCGTTCCTTGCAGAAACATGTCCACTTGCATATCGATAAGATAAAAGATTCCAAAACGTTAAAGTGATATGGCCTGTGCTGATACACAGTACAGTTGCTTTCAAAAATAGTGGTCATTCTCAGGGGCCTAAATTAGCCTGCCCCACCCGATGTCTCCAACATTAAACCGCTGCTCATTAGCTAAACTGTGAGGTCCGAAATGTGACCAAATGTTCCGTTCCTTGCAGAAACATGTCCACTTGCATATCGATAAGATAAAGGTGTCCAAAACGTTAAAGGGATGTGGCCTGTGCAGATACACAGTACAGTTGCTTTCAAAAACTAGTTGTAATTTTCAGGGCCTAAACTAGCCTGCCCCACCCGAAGTCTCCAACATTAAACCGCTGCTCATTAGCTAAACTGTGAGGTCCGGCCCGTGACCATATGTTCCGTTCCTTGCAGAAACATGTCCACTTGCATATCGATAAGATAAAAGATTCCAAAACGTTAAAGGGATATGGCCTGTGCAGATACACAGTACAGTTGCTTTCAAAAATAGTGGTCATTCTCAGGGGCCTAAATTAGCCTGCCCCACCCGATGTCTCCAACATTAAACCGCTGCTCATTAGCTAAACTGTGAGGTCCGAAATGTGACCATATGTTCCGTTCCTTGCAGAAACATGTCCACTTGCATATCGATAAGATAAAGGTGTCCAAAACGTTAAAGGGATGTGGCCTGTGCAGATACACAGTACAGTTGCTTTCAAAAATAGTGGTAATTTTCAGGGCCTAAACTAGCCTGCCCCACCCGAAGTCTCCAACATTAAACCGCTGCTCATTAGCTAAACTGTGAGGTCCGGCCCGTGACCATATGTTCCGTTCCTTGCAGAAACATGTCCACTTGCATATCGATAAGATAAAAGATTCCAAAACGTTAAAGGGATATGGCCTGTGCAGATACACAGTACAGTTGCTTTCAAAAATAGTGGTCATTCTCAGGGGCCTAAATTAGCCTGCCCCACCCGATGTCTCCAACATTAAACCGCTGCTCATTAGCTAAACTGTGAGGTCCGAAATGTGACCATATGTTCCGTTCCTTGCAGAAACATGTCCACTTGCATATCGATAAGATAAAGGTGTCCAAAACGTTAAAGGGATGTGGCCTGTGCAGATACACAGTACAGTTGCTTTCAAAAATAGTGGTAATTTTCAGGGCCTAAACTAGCCTGCCCCACCCGAAGTCTCCAACATTAAACCGCTGCTCATTAGCTAAACTGTGAGGTCCGAAATGTGACCATATGTTCCGTTCCTTGCAGAAACATGTCCACTTGCATATCGATAAGATAAAAGATTCCAAAACGTTAAAGGGATATGGCCTGTGCAGATACACAGTATAGTTGCTTTCAAAAATAGTGGTCATTCTCAGGGGCCTAAATTAGCCTGCCCCACCCGATGTCTCCAACATTAAACCGCTGCTCATTAGCTAAACTGTGAGGTCCGAAATGTGACCATATGTTCCGTTCCTTGCAGAAACATGTCCACTTGCATATCGATAAGATAAAGGTGTCCAAAACGTTAAAGGGGTGTGGCCTGTGCAGATACACAGTACAGTTGCTTTCAAAAATAGTGGTAATTTTCAGGGCCTAAACTAGCCTGCCCCACCCGAAGTCTCCAACATTAAACCGCTGCTCATTAGCTAAACTGTGAGGTCCGGCCCGTGACCATATGTTCCGTTCCTTGCAGAAACATGTCCACTTGCATATCGATAAGATAAAAGATTCCAAAACGTTAAAGGGATATGGCCTGTGCAGATACACAGTACAGTTGCTTTCAAAAATAGTGGTCATTCTCAGGGGCCTAAATTAGCCTGCCCCACCCGATGTCTCCAACATTAAACCGCTGCGCATTAGCTAAACTGTGAGGTCCGAAATGTGACCATATGTTCCGTTCCTTGCAGAAACATGTCCACTTGCATATCGATAAGATAAAAGATTCCAAAACGTTAAAGGGATATGGCCTGTGCAGATACACAGTACAGTTGCTTTCAAAAATAGTGGTCATTCTCAGGGGCCTAAATTAGCCTGCCCCACCCGATGTCTCCAACATTAAACCGCTGCTCATTAGCTAAACTGTGAGGTCCGAAATGTGACCATATGTTCCGTTCCTTGCAGAAACATGTCCACTTGCATATCGATAAGATAAAGGTGTCCAAAACGTTAAAGGGATGTGGCCTGTGCAGATACACAGTACAGTTGCTTTCAAAAATAGTGGTAATTTTCAGGGCCTAAACTAGCCTACCCCACCCGAAGTCTCCAACATTAAACCGCTGCTCATTAGCTAAACTGTGAGGTCCGGCCCGTGACCATATGTTCCGTTCCTTGCAGAAACATGTCCACTTGCATATCGATAAGATAAAAGATTCCAAAACGTTAAAGGGATATGGCCTGTGCTGATACACAGTACAGTTGCTTTCAAAAATAGTGGTCATTCTCAGGGGCCTAAATTAGCCTGCCCCACCCGATGTCTCCAACATTAAACCGCTGCTCATTAGCTAAACTGTGAGGTCCGAAATGTGACCATATGTTCCGTTCCTTGCAGAAACATGTCCACTTGCATATCGATAAGATAAAGGTGTCCAAAACGTTAAAGGGATGTGGCCTGTGCAGATACACAGTACAGTTGCTTTCAAAAATAGTGGTAATTTTCAGGGCCTAAACTAGCCTGCCCCACCCGAAGTCTCCAACATTAAACCGCTGCTCATTAGCTAAACTGTGAGGTCCGGCCCGTGACCATATGTTCCGTTCCTTGCAGAAACATGTCCACTTGCATATCGATAAGATAAAATATTCCAAAACGTTAAAGGGATATGGCCTGTGCAGATACACAGTACAGTTGCTTTCAAAAATAGTGGTCATTCTCAGGGGCCTAAATTAGCCTGCCCCACCCGATGTCTCCAACATTAAACCGCTGCTCATTAGCTAAACTGTGAGGTCCGAAATGTGACCATATGTTCCGTTCCTTGCAGAAACATGTCCACTTGCATATCGATAGGATAAAGGTGTCCAAAACGTTAAAGGGATGTGGCCTGTGCAGATACACAGTACAGTTGCTTTCAAAAATAGTGGTAATTTTCAGGGCCTAAACTAGCCTGCCCCACCCGAAGTCTCCAACATTAAACCGCTGCTCATTAGCTAAACTGTGAGGTCCGGCCCGTGACCATATGTTCCGTTCCTTGCAGAAACATGTCCACTTGCATATCGATAAGATAAAAGATTCCAAAACGTTAAAGGGATATGGCCTGTGCAGATACACAGTACAGTTGCTTTCAAAAATAGTGGTCATTCTCAGGGGCCTAAATTAGCCTGCCCCACCCGATGTCTCCAACATTAAACCGCTGCTCATTAGCTAAACTGTGAGGTCCGAAATGTGACCATATGTTCCGTTCCTTGCAGAAACATGTCCACTTGCATATCGATAAGATAAAGGTGTCCAAAACGTTAAAGGGATGTGGCCTGTGCAGATACACAGTACAGTTGCTTTCAAAAATAGTGGTAATTTTCAGGGCCTAAACTAGCCTGCCCCACCCGAAGTCTCCAACATTAAACCGCTGCTCATTAGCTAAACTGTGAGGTCCGGCCCGTGACCATATGTTCCGTTCCTTGCAGAAACATGTCCACTTGCATATCGATAAGATAAAATATTCCAAAACGTTAAAGGGATATGGCCTGTGCAGATACACAGTACAGTTGCTTTCAAAAATAGTGGTCATTCTCAGGGGCCTAAATTAGCCTGCCCCACCCGATGTCTCCAACATTAAACCGCTGCTCATTAGCTAAACTGTGAGGTCCGAAATGTGACCATATGTTCCGTTCCTTGCAGAAACATGTCCACTTGCATATCGATAAGATAAAGGTGTCCAAAACGTTAAAGGGATGTGGCCTGTGCAGATAGACAGTATAGTTGCTTTCAAAAATAGTGGTAATTTTCAGGGCCTAAACAAGCCTGCCCCACCCGAAGTCTCCAACATTAAACCGCTGCTCATTAGCTAAACTGTGAGGTCCGGCCCGTGACCATATGTTCCGTTCCTTGCAGAAACATGTCCACTTGCATATCGATAAGATAAAAGATTCCAAAACGTTAAAGGGATATGGCCTGTGCAGATACACAGTACAGTTGCTTTCAAAAATAGTGGTCATTCTCAGGGGCCTAAATTAGCCTGCCCCACCCGATGTCTCCAACATTAAACCGCTGCTCATTAGCTAAACTGTGAGGTCCGAAATGTGACCATATGTTCCGTTCCTTGCAGAAACATGTCCACTTGCATATCGATAAGATAAAGGTGTCCAAAACGTTAAAGGGATGTGGCCTGTGCAGATACACAGTACATTTGCTTTCAAAAATAGTGGTAATTTTCAGGGCCTAAACTAGCCTGCCCCACCCGAAGTCTCCAACATTAAACCGCTGCTCATTAGCTAAACTGTGAGGTCCGGCCCGTGACCATATGTTCCGTTCCTTGCAGAAACATGTCCACTTGCATATCGATAAGATAAAAGATTCCAAAACGTTAAAGGGATATGGCCTGTGCAGATACACAGTACAGTTGCTTTCAAAAATAGTGGTCATTCTCAGGGGCCTAAATTAGCCTGCCCCACCCGATGTCTCCAACATTAAACCGCTGCTCATTAGCTAAACTGTGAGGTCCGAAATGTGACCATATGTTCCGTTCCTTGCAGAAACATGTCCACTTGCATATCGATAAGATAAAGGTGTCCAAAACGTTAAAGGGATGTGGCCTGTGCAGATACACAGTACAGTTGCTTTCAAAAATAGTGGTAATTTTCAGGGCCTAAACTAGCCTGCCCCACCCGAAGTCTCCAACATTAAACCGCTGCTCATTAGCTAAACTGTGAGGTCCGGCCCGTGACCATATGTTCCGTTCCTTGCAGAAACATGTCCACTTGCATATCGATAAGATAAAAGATTCCAAAACGTTAAAGGGATATGGCCTGTGCAGATACACAGTACAGTTGCTTTCAAAAATAGTGGTCATTCTCAGGGGCCTAAATTAGCCTGCCCCACCCGATGTCTCCAACATTAAACCGCTGCTCATTAGCTAAACTGTGAGGTCCGAAATGTGACCATATGTTCCGTTCCTTGCAGAAACATGTCCACTTGCATATCGATAAGATAAAGGTGTCCAAAACGTTAAAGGGATGTGGCCTGTGCAGATACACAGTACAGTTGCTTTCAAAAATAGTGGTAATTTTCAGGGCCTAAACTAGCCTGCCCCACCCGAAGTCTCCAACATTAAACCGCTGCTCATTAGCTAAACTGTGAGGTCCGGCCCGTGACCATATGTTCCGTTCCTTGCAGAAACATGTCCACTTGCATATCGATAAGATAAAAGATTCCAAAACGTTAAAGGGATATGGCCTGTGCAGATACACAGTACAGTTGCTTTCAAAAATAGTGGTCATTCTCAGGGGCCTAAATTAGCCTGCTCCACCCGATGTCTCCAACATTAAACCGCTGCTCATTAGCTAAACTGTGAGGTCCGAAATGTGACCATATGTTCCGTTCCTTGCAGAAACATGTCCACTTGCATATCGATAAGATAAAGGTGTCCAAAACGTTAAAGGGATGTGGCCTGTGCAGATACACAGTACAGTTGCTTTCAAAAATAGTGGTAATTTTCAGGGCCTAAACTAGCCTGCCCCACCCGAAGTCTCCAACATTAAACCGCTGCTCATTAGCTAAACTGTGAGGTCCGGCCCGTGACCATATGTTCCGTTCCTTGCAGAAACATGTCCACTTGCATATCGATAAGATAAAAGATTCCAAAACGTTAAAGGGATATGGCCTGTGCAGATACACAGTACAGTTGCTTTCAAAAATAGTGGTCATTCTCAGGGGCCTAAATTAGCCTGCCCCACCCGATGTCTCCAACATTAAACCGCTGCACATTAGCTAAACTGTGAGGTCCGAAATGTGACCATATGTTCCGTTCCTTGCAGAAACATGTCCACTTGCATATCGATAAGATAAAGGTGTCCAAAACGTTAAAGGGATGTGGCCTGTGCAGATACACAGTACAGTTGCTTTCAAAAATAGTGGTATTTTCAGGGCCTAAACTAGCCTGCCCCACCCGAAGTCTCCAACATTAAACCGCTGCTCATTAGCTAAACTGTGAGGTCCGGCCCGTGACCATATGTTCCGTTCCTTGCCGAAACATGTCCACTTGCATATCGATAAGATAAAAGATTCCAAAACGTTAAAGGGATATGGCCTGTGCAGATACACAGTACAGTTGCTTTCAAAAATAGTGGTCATTCTCAGGGGCCTAAATTAGCCTGCCCCACCCGATGTCTCCAACATTAAACCGCTGCTCATTAGCTAAACAGTGAGGGCCGAAATGTGACCATATGTTCCGTTCCTTGCAGAAACATGTCCACTTGCATATCGATAAGATAAAGGTGTCCAAAACGATAAAGGGATGTGGCCTGTGCAGATACACAGTACAGTTGCTTTCAAAAATAGTGGTAATTTTCAGGGCCTAAACTAGCCTGCCCCACCCGAAGTCTCCAACATTAAACCGCTGCTCATTAGCTAAACTGTGAGGTCCGGCCCGTGACCATATGTTCCGCTCCTTGCAGAAACATGTCCACTTGCATATCGATAAGATAAAAGATTCCAAAACGTTAAAGGGATATGGCCTGTGCAGATACACAGTACAGTTGCTTTCAAAAATAGTGGTCATTCTCAGGGGCCTAAATTAGCCTGCCCCACCCGATGTCTCCAACATTAAACCGCTGCTCATTAGCTAAACTGTGAGGTCCGAAATGTGACCATATGTTCCGTTCCTTGCAGAAACATGTCCACTTGCATATCGATAAGATAAAGGTGTCCAAAACGTTAAAGGGATGTGGCCTGTGCAGATACACAGTACAGTTGCTTTCAAAAATAGTGGTAATTTTCAGGGCCTAAACTAGCCTGCCCCACCCGAAGTCTCCAACATTAAACCGCTGCTCATTAGCTAAACTGTGAGGTCCGGCCCGTGACCATATGTTCCGTTCCTTGCAGAAACATGTCCACTTGCATATCGATAAGATAAAAGATTCCAAAACGTTAAAGGGATATGGCCTGTGCAGATACACAGTAGAGTTGCTTTCAAAAATAGTGGTCATTCTCAGGGGCCTAAATTAGCCTGCCCCACCCGATGTCTCCAACATTAAACCGCTGCTCATTAGCTAAACTGTGAGGACCGAAATGTGACCATATGTTCCGTTCCTTGCAGAAACATGTCCACTTGCATATCGATAAGATAAAGGTGTCCAAAACGTTAAAGGGATGTGGCCTGTGCAGATACACAGTACAGTTGCTTTCAAAAATAGTGGTAATTTTCAGGGCCTAAACTAGCCTGCCCCACCCGAAGTCTCCAACATTAAACCGCTGCTCATTAGCTAAACTGTGAGGTCCGGCCCGTGACCATATGTTCCGTTCCTTGCAGAAACATGTCCACTTGCATATCGATAAGATAAAAGATTCCAAAACGTTAAAGGGATATGGCCTGTGCAGATACACAGTACAGTTGCTTTCAAAAATAGTGGTCATTCTCAGGGGCCTAAATTAGCCTGCCCCACCCGATGTCTCCAACATTAAACCGCTGCTCATTAGCTAAACTGTGAGGTCCGAAATGTGACCATATGTTCCGTTCCTTGCAGAAACATGTCCACTTGCATATCGATAAGATAAAGGTGTCCAAAACGTTAAAGGGATGTGGCCTGTGCAGATACACAGTACAGTTGCTTTCAAAAATAGTGGTAATTTTCAGGGCCTAAACTAGCCTGCCCCACCCGAAGTCTCCAACATTAAACCGCTGCTCATTAGCTAAACTGTGAGGTCCGGCCCGTGACCATATGTTCCGTTCCTTGCAGAAACATGTCCACTTGCATATCGATAAGATAAAAGATTCCAAAACGTTAAAGGGATATGGCCTGTGCAGATACACAGTACAGTTGCTTTCAAAAATAGTGGTCATTCTCAGGGGCCTAAATTAGCCTGCCCCACCCGATGTCTCCAACATTAAACCGCTGCTCATTAGCTAAACTGTGAGGTCCGAAATGTGACCATATGTTCCGTTCCTTGCAGAAACATGTCCACTTGCATATCGATAAGATAAAGGTGTCCAAAACGTTAAAGGGATGTGGCCTGTGCAGATACACAGTACAGTTGCTTTCAAAAATAGTGGTAATTTTCAGGGCCTAAACTAGCCTGCCCCACCCGAAGTCTCCAACATTAAACCGCTGCTCATTAGCTAAACTGTGAGGTCCGGCCCGTGACCATATGTTCCGTTCCTTGCAGAAACATGTCCACTTGCATATCGATAAGATAAAAGATTCCAAAACGTTAAAGGGATATGGCCTGTGCAGATACACAGTACAGTTGCTTTCAAAAATAGTGGTCATTCTGAGGGGCCTAAATTAGCCTGCCCCACCCGATGTCTCCAACATTAAACCGCTGCTCATTAGCTAAACTGTGAGGTCCGAAATGTGACCATATGTTCCGTTCCTTGCAGAAACATGTCCACTTGCATATCGATAAGATAAAGGTGTCCAAAACGTTAAAGGGATGTGGCCTGTGCAGATACACAGTACAGTTGCTTTCAAAAATAGTGGTAATTTTCAGGGCCTAAACTAGCCTGCCCCACCCGAAGTCTCCAACATTAAACCGCTGCTCATTAGCTAAACTGTGAGGTCCGGCCCGTGACCATATGTTCCGTTCCTTGCAGAAACATGTCCACTTGCATATCGATAAGATAAAAGATTCCAAAACGTTAAAGGGATATGGCCTGTGCAGATACACAGTACAGTTGCTTTCAAAAATAGTGGTCATTCTCAGGGGCCTAAATTAGCCTGCCCCACCCGATGTCTCCAACATTAAACCGCTGCTCATTAGCTAAACTGTGAGGTCCGAAATGTGACCATATGTTCCGTTCCTTGCAGAAACATGTCCACTTGCATATCGATAAGATAAAGGTGTCCAAAACGTTAAAGGGATGTGGCCTGTGCAGATACACAGTACAGTTGCTTTCAAAAATAGTGGTAATTTTCAGGGCCTAAACTAGCCTGCCCCACCCGAAGTCTCCAACATTAAACCGCTGCTCATTAGCTAAACTGTGAGGTCCGGCCCGTGACCATATGTTCCGTTCCTTGCAGAAACATGTCCACTTGCATGTCGATAAGATAAAAGATTCCAAAACGTTAAAGGGATATGGCCTGTGCAGATACACAGTACAGTTGCTTTCAAAAATAGTGGTCATTCTCAGGGGCCTAAATTAGCCTGCCCCACCCGATGTCTCCAACATTAAACCGCTGCTCATTAGCTAAACTGTGAGGTCCGAAATGTGACCATATGTTCCGTTCCTTGCAGAAACATGTCCACTTGCATATCGATAAGATAAAGGTGTCCAAAACGTTAAAGGGATGTGGCCTGTGCAGATACACAGTACAGTTGCTTTCAAAAATAGTGGTAATTTTCAGGGCCTAAACTAGCCTGCCCCACCCGAAGTCTCCAACATTAAACCGCTGCTCATTAGCTAAACTGTGAGGTCCGGCCCGTGACCATATGTTCCGTTCCTTGCATAAACATGTCCACTTGCATATCGATAAGATAAAAGATTCCAAAACGTTAAAGGGATATGGCCTGTGCAGATACACAGTACAGTTGCTTTCAAAAATAGTGGTCATTCTCAGGGGCCTAAATTAGCCTGCCCCACCCGATGTCTCCAACATTAAACCGCTGCTCATTAGCTAAACTGTGAGGTCCGAAATGTGACCATATGTTCCGTTCCTTGCAGAAACATGTCCACTTGCATATCGATAAGATAAAAGATTCCAAAACGTTAAAGGGATATGGCCTGTGCAGATACACAGTACAGTTGCTTTCAAAAATAGTGGTCATTCTCAGGGGCCTAAATTAGCCTGCCCCACCCGATGTCTCCAACATTAAACCGCTGCTCATTAGCTAAACTGTGAGGTCCGAAATGTGACCATATGTTCCGTTCCTTGCAGAAACATGTCCACTTGCATATCGATAAGATAAAGGTGTCCAAAACGTTAAAGGGATGTGGCCTGTGCAGATACACAGTACAGTTGCTTTCAAAAATAGTGGTAATTTTCAGGGCCTAAACTAGCCTGCCCCACCCGAAGTCTCCAACATTAAACCGCTGCTCATTAGCTAAACTGTGAGGTCCGGCCCGTGACCATATGTTCCGTTCCTTGCAGAAACATGTCCACTTGCATATCGATAAGATAAAAGATTCCAAAACGTTAAAGGGATATGGCCTGTGCAGATACACAGTACAGTTGCTTTCAAAAATAGTGGTCATTCTCAGGGGCCTAAATTAGCCTGCCCCACCCGATGTCTCCAACATTAAACCGCTGCTCATTAGCTAAACTGTGAGGTCCGAAATGTGACCATATGTTCCGTTCCTTGCAGAAACATGTCCACTTGGATATCGATAAGATAAAAGATTCCAAAACGTTAAAGGGATATGGCCTGTGCAGATACACAGTACAGTTGCTTTCAAAAATAGTGGTAATTTTCAGGGCCTAAACTAGCCTGCCCCACCCGAAGTCTCCAACATTAAACCGCTGCTCATTAGCTAAACTGTGAGGTCCGGCCCGTGACCATATGTTCCGTTCCTTGCAGAAACGTGTCCACTTGCATATCGATAAGATAACAGATTCCAAAACGTTAAAGGGATATGGCCTGTGCAGATACACAGTACAGTTGCTTTCAAAAATAGTGGTCATTCTCAGGGGCCTAAATTAGCCTGCCCCACCCGATGTCTCCAACATTAAACCGCTGCTCATTAGCTAAACTGTGAGGTCCGAAATGTGACCATATGTTCCGTTCCTTGCAGAAACATGTCCACTTGCATATCGATAAGATAAAGGTGTCCAAAACGTTAAAGGGATGTGGCCTGTGCAGATACACAGTACAGTTGTTTTCAAAAATAGTGGTAATTTTCAGGGCCTAAACTAGCCTGCCCCACCCGAAGTCTCCAACATTAAACCGCTGCTCATTAGCTAAACTGTGAGGTCCGGCCCGTGACCATATGTTCCGTTCCTTGCATAAACATGTCCACTTGCATATCGATAAGATAAAAGATTCCAAAACGTTAAAGGGATATGGCCTGTGCAGATACACAGTACAGTTGCTTTCAAAAATAGTGGTCATTCTCAGGGGCCTAAATTAGCCTGCCCCACCCGATGTCTCCAACATTAAACCGCTGCTCATTAGCTAAACTGTGAGGTCCGAAATGTGACCATATGTTCCGTCCCTTGCAGAAACATGTCCACTTGCATATCGATAAGATAAAAGATTCCAAAACGTTAAAGGGATATGGCCTGTGCAGATACACAGTACAGTTGCTTTCAAAAATAGTGGTCATTCTCAGGGGCCTAAATTAGCCTGCCCCACCCGATGTCTCCAACATTAAACCGCTGCTCATTAGCTAAACTGTGAGGGCCGAAATGTGACCATATGTTCCGTTCCTTGCAGAAACATGTCCACTTGCATATCGATAAGATAAAGGTGTCCAAAACGTTAAAGGGATGTGGCCTGTGCAGATACACAGTACAGTTGCTTTCAAAAATAGTGGTAATTTTCAGGGCCTAAACTAGCCTGCCCCACCCGAAGTCTCCAACATTAAACCGCTGCTCATTAGCTAAACTGTGAGGTCCGGCCCGTGACCATATGTTCCGTTCCTTGCAGAAACATGTCCACTTGCATATCGATAAGATAAAAGATTCCAAAACGTTAAAGGGATATGGCCTGTGCAGATACACAGTACAGTTGCTTTCAAAAATAGTGGTCATTCTCAGGGGCCTAAATTAGCCTGCCCCACCCGATGTCTCCAACATTAAACCGCTGCTCATTAGCTAAATTGTGAGGTCCGAAATGTGACCATATGTTCCGTTCCTTGCAGAAACATGTCCAGTTGCATATCGATAAGATAAAGGTGTCCAAAACGTTAAAGGGATGTGGCCTGTGCAGATACACAGTACAGTTGCTTTCAAAAATAGTGGTCATTCTCAGGGGCCTAAATTAGCCTGCCCCACCCGATGTCTCCAACATTAAACCGCTGCTCATTAGCTAAACTGTGAGGTCCGAAATGTGACCATATGTTCCGTTCCTTGCAGAAACATGTCCACTTGCATATCGATAAGATAAAGGTGTCCAAAACGTTAAAGGGATGTGGCCTGTGCAGATACACAGTACAGTTGCTTTCAAAAATAGTGGTCATTCTCAGGGGCCTAAATTAGCCTGCCCCACCCGATGTCTCCAACATTAAACCGCTGCTCATTAGCTAAACTGTGAGGTCCGAAATGTGACCATATGTTCCGTTCCTTGCAGAAACATGTCCACTTGCATATCGATAAGATAAAAGATTCCAAAACGTTAAAGGGATATGGCCTGTGCAGATACACAGTACAGTTGCTTTCAAAAATAGTGGTAATTTTCAGGGCCTAAACTAGCCTGCCCCACCCGAAGTCTCCAACATTAAACCGCTGCTCATTAGCTAAACTGTGAGGTCCGGCCCGTGACCATATGTTCCGTTCCTTGCAGAAACGTGTCCACTTGCATATCGATAAGATAACAGATTCCAAAACGTTAAAGGGATATGGCCTGTGCAGATACACAGTACAGTTGCTTTCAAAAATAGTGGTCATTCTCAGGGGCCTAAATTAGCCTGCCCCACCCGATGTCTCCAACATTAAACCGCTGCTCATTAGCTAAACTGTGAGGTCCGAAATGTGACCATATGTTCCGTTCCTTGCAGAAACATGTCCACTTGCATATCGATAAGATAAAGGTGTCCAAAACGTTAAAGGGATGTGGCCTGTGCAGATACACAGTACAGTTGCTTTCAAAAATAGTGGTAATTTTCAGGGCCTAAACTAGCCTGCCCCACCCGAAGTCTCCAACATTAAACCGCTGCTCATTAGCTAAACTGTGAGGTCCGGCCCGTGACCATATGTTCCGTTCCTTGCAGAAACATGTCCACTTGCATATCGATAAGATAAAAGATTCCAAAACGTTAAAGGGATATGGCCTGTGCAGATACACAGTACAGTTGCTTTCAAAAATAGTGGTCATTCTCAGGGGCCTAAATTAGCCTGCCCCACCCGATGTCTCCAACATTAAACCGCTGCTCATTAGCTAAACTGTGAGGTCCGAAATGTGACCATATGTTCCGTTCCTTGCAGAAACATGTCCACTTGCATATCGATAAGATAAAGGTGTCCAAAACGTTAAAGGGATGTGGCCTGTGCAGATACACAGTACAGTTGCTTTCAAAAATAGTGGTAATTTTCAGGGCCTAAACTAGCCTGCCCCACCCGAAGTCTCCAACATTAAACCGCTGCTCATTAGCTAAACTGTGAGGTCCGGCCCGTGACCATATGTTCCGTTCCTTGCAGAAACATGTCCACTTGCATATCGATAAGATAAAAGATTCCAAAACGTTAAAGGGATATGGCCTGTGCAGATACACAGTACAGTTGCTTTCAAAAATAGTGGTCATTCTCAGGGGCCTAAATTAGCCTGCCCCACCCGATGTCTCCAACATTAAACCGCTGCTCATTAGCTAAACTGTGAGGTCCGAAATGTGACCATATGTTCCGTTCCTTGCAGAAACATATCCACTTGCATATCGATAAGATAAAAGATTCCAAAACGTTAAAGGGATATGGCCTGTGCAGATACACAGTACAGTTGCTTTCAAAAATAGTGGTCATTCTCAGGGGCCTAAATTAGCCTGCCCCACCCGATGTCTCCAACATTAAACCGCTGCTCATTAGCTAAACTGTGAGGTCCGAAATGTTACCATATGTTCCGTTCCTTGCAGAAACATGTCCACTTGCATATCGATAAGATAAAGGTGTCCAAAACGTTAAAGGGATGTGGCCTGTGCAGATACACAGTACAGTTGTTTTCAAAAATAGTGGTAATTTTCAGGGCCTAAACTAGCCTGCCCCACCCGAAGTCTCCAACATTAAACCGCTGCTCATTAGCTAAACTGTGAGGTCCGGCCCGTGACCATATGTTCCGTTCCTTGCAGAAACATGTCCACTTGCATATCGATAAGATAAAAGATTCCAAAACGTTAAAGGGATATGGCCTGTGCAGATACACAGTACAGTTGCTTTCAAAAATAGTGGTCATTCTGAGGGGCCTAAATTAGCCTGCCCCACCCGATGTCTCCAACATTAAACCGCTGCTCATTAGCTAAACTGTGAGGTCCGAAATGTGACCATATGTTCCGTTCCTTGCAGAAACATGTCCACTTGCATATCGATAAGATAAAGGTGTCCAAAACGTTAAAGGGATGTGGCCTGTGCAGATACACAGTACAGTTGCTTTCAAAAATAGTGGTAATTTTCAGGGCCTAAACTAGCCTGCCCCACCCGAAGTCTCCAACATTAAACCGCTGCTCATTAGCTAAACTGTGAGGTCCGGCCCGTGACCATATGTTCCGTTCCTTGCAGAAACATGTCCACTTGCATATCGATAAGATAAAAGATTCCAAAACGTTAAAGGGATATGGCCTGTGCAGATACACAGTACAGTTGCTTTCAAAAATAGTGGTCATTCTCAGGGGCCTAAATTAGCCTGCCCCACCCGATGTCTCCAACATTAAACCGCTGCTCATTAGCTAAACTGTGAGGTCCGAAATGTGACCATATGTTCCGTTCCTTGCAGAAACATATCCACTTGCATATCGATAAGATAAAAGATTCCAAAACGTTAAAGGGATATGGCCTGTGCAGATACACAGTACAGTTGCTTTCAAAAATAGTGGTCATTCTCAGGGGCCTAAATTAGCCTGCCCCACCCGATGTCTCCAACATTAAACCGCTGCTCATTAGCTAAACTGTGAGGTCCGAAATGTTACCATATGTTCCGTTCCTTGCAGAAACATGTCCACTTGCATATCGATAAGATAAAGGTGTCCAAAACGTTAAAGGGATGTGGCCTGTGCAGATACACAGTACAGTTGTTTTCAAAAATAGTGGTAATTTTCAGGGCCTAAACTAGCCTGCCCCACCCGAAGTCTCCAACATTAAACCGCTGCTCATTAGCTAAACTGTGAGGTCCGGCCCGTGACCATATGTTCCGTTCCTTGCAGAAACATGTCCACTTGCATATCGATAAGATAAAAGATTCCAAAACGTTAAAGGGATATGGCCTGTGCAGATACACAGTACAGTTGCTTTCAAAAATAGTGGTCATTCTGAGGGGCCTAAATTAGCCTGCCCCACCCGATGTCTCCAACATTAAACCGCTGCTCATTAGCTAAACTGTGAGGTCCGAAATGTGACCATATGTTCCGTTCCTTGCAGAAACATGTCCACTTGCATATCGATAAGATAAAGGTGTCCAAAACGTTAAAGGGATGTGGCCTGTGCAGATACACAGTACAGTTGCTTTCAAAAATAGTGGTAATTTTCAGGGCCTAAACTAGCCTGCCCCACCCGAAGTCTCCAACATTAAACCGCTGCTCATTAGCTAAACTGTGAGGTCCGGCCCGTGACCATATGTTCCGTTCCTTGCAGAAACATTTCCACTTGCATATCGATAAGATAAAAGATTCCAAAACGTTAAAGGGATATGGCCTGTGCAGATACACAGTACAGTTGCTTTCAAAAATAGTGGTCATTCTCAGGGGCCTAAATTAGCCTGCCCCACCCGATGTCTCCAACATTAAACCGCTGCTCATTAGCTAAACTGTGAGGTCCGAAATGTGACCATATGTTCCGTTCCTTGCAGAAACATGTCCACTTGCATATCGATAAGATAAAAGATTCCAAAACGTTAAAGGGATATGGCCTGTGCAGATACAAAGTACAGTTGCTTTCAAAAATAGTGGTCATTCTCAGGGGCCTAAATTAGCCTGCCCCACCCGATGTCTCCAACATTAAACCGCTGCTCATTAGCTAAACTGTGAGGTCCGAAATGTGACCATATGTTCCGTTCCTTGCAGAAACATGTCCACTTGCATATCGATAAGATAAAGGTGTCCAAAACGTTAAAGGGATGTGGCCTGTGCAGATACACAGTACAGTTGCTTTCAAAAATAGTGGTAATTTTCAGGGCCTAAACTAGCCTGCCCCACCCGAAGTCTCCAACATTAAACCGCTGCTCATTAGCTAAACTGTGAGGTCCGGCCCGTGACCATATGTTCCGTTCCTTGCAGAAACATGTCCACTTGCATATCGATAAGATAAAAGATTCCAAAACGTTAAAGGGATATGGCCTGTGCAGATACACAGTACAGTTGCTTTCAAAAATAGTGGTCATTCTCAGGGGCCTAAATTAGTCTGCCCCACCCGATGTCTCCAACATTAAACCGCTGCTCATTAGCTAAACTGTGAGGTCCGAAATGTGACCATATGTTCCGTTCCTTGCAGAAACATGTCCACTTGCATATCGATAAGATAAAAGATTCCAAAACGTTAAAGGGATATGGCCTGTGCAGATACACAGTACAGTTGCTTTCAAAAATAGTGGTCATTCTCAGGGGCCTAAATTAGCCTGCCCCACCCGATGTCTCCAACATTAAACCGCTGCTCATTAGCTAAACTGTGAGGTCCGAAATGTGACCATATGTTCCGTTCCTTGCAGAAACATGTCCACTTGCATATTGATAAGATAAAGGTGTCCAAAACGTTAAAGGGATGTGGCCTGTGCAGATACACAGTACAGTTGCTTTCAAAAATAGTGGTAATTTTCAGGGCCTAAACTAGCCTGCCCCACCCGAAGTCTCCAACATTAAACCGCTGCTCATTAGCTAAACTGTGAGGTACGGCCCGTGACCATATGTTCCTTTCCTTGCAGAAACATGTCCACTTGCATATCGATAAGATAAAAGATTCCAAAACGTTAAAGGGATATGGCCTGTGCAGATACACAGTACAGTTGCTTTCAAAAATAGTGGTCATTCTCAGGGGCCTAAATTAGCCTGCCCCACCCGATGTCTCCAACATTAAACCGCTGCTCATTAGCTAAACTGTGAGGTCCGGCCCGTGACCATATGTTCCGTTCCTTGCAGAAACATGTCCACTTGCATATCGATAAGATAAAAGATTCCAAAACGTTAAAGGGATATGGCCTGTGCAGATACACAGTACAGTTGCTTTCAAAAATAGTGGTCATTCTCAGGGGCCTAAATTAGCCTGCCCCACCCGATGTCTCCAACATTAAACCGCTGCTCATTAGCTAAACTGTGAGGTCCAAAATGTGACCATATGTTCCGTTCCTTGCAGAAACATGTCCACTTGCATATCGATAAGATAAAGGTGTCCAAAACGTTAAAGGGATGTGGCCTGTGCAGATACACAGTACAGTTGCTTTCAAAAATAGTGGTAATTTTCAGGGCCTAAACTAGGCTGCCCCACCCGAAGTCTCCAACATTAAACCGCTGCTCATTAGCTAAACTGTGAGGTCCGGCCCGTGACCATATGTTCCGTTCCTTGCAGAAACATGTCCACTTGCATATCGATAAGATAAAAGATTCCAAAACGTTAAAGGGATATGGCCTGTGCAGATACACAGTGCAGTTGCTTTCAAAAATAGTGGTCATTCTCAGGGGCCTAAATTAGCCTGCCCCACCCGATGTCTCCAACATTAAACCGCTGCTCATTAGCTAAACTGTGAGGTCCGAAATGTGACCATATGTTCCGTTCCTTGCAGAAACATGTCCACTTGCATATCGATAAGATAAAGGTGTCCAAAACGTTAAAGGGATGTGGCCTGTGCAGATACACAGTACAGTTGCTTTCAAAAATAGTGGTAATTTTCAGGGCCTAAACTAGCCTGCCCCACCCGAAGTCTCCAACATTAAACCGCTGCTCATTAGCTAAACTGTGAGGTCCGGCCCGTGACCATATGTTCCGTTCCTTGCAGAAACATGTCCACTTGCATATCGATAAGATAAAAGATTCCAAAACGTTAAAGCGATATGGCCTGTGCAGATACACAGTACAGTTGCTTCCAAAAATAGTGGTCATTCTCAGGGGCCTAAATTAGCCTGCCCCACCCGATGTCTCCAACATTAAACCGCTGCTCATTAGCTAAACTGTGAGGTCCGAAATGTGACCATATGTTCCGTTCCTTGCAGAAACATGTCCACTTGCATATCGATAAGATAAAGGTGTCCAAAACGTTAAAGGGATGTGGCCTGTGCAGATACACAGTACAGTTGCTTTCAAAAATAGTGGTAATTTTCAGGGCCTAAACTAGCCTGCCCCACCCGAAGTCTCCAACATTAAACCGCTGCTCATTAGCTAAACTGTGAGGTCCGGCCCGTGACCATATGTTCCGTTCCTTGCAGAAACATGTCCACTTGCATATCGATAAGATAAAAGATTCCAAAACGTTAAAGGGATATGGCCTGTGCAGATACACAGTACAGATGCTTTCAAAAATAGTGGTCATTCTCAGGGGCCTAAATTAGCCTGCCCCACCCGATGTCTCCAACATTAAACCGCTGCTCATTAGCTAAACTGTGAGGTCCGAAATGTGACCATATGTTCCGTTCCTTGCAGAAACATGTCCACTTGCATATCGATAAGATAAAGGTGTCCAAAACGTTAAAGGGATGTGGCCTGTGCAGATACACAGTACAGTTGCTTTCAAAAATAGTGGTAATTTTCAGGGCCTAAACTAGCCTGCCCCACCCGAAGTCTCCAACATTAAACCGCTGCTCATTAGCTAAACTGTGAGGTCCGGCCCGTGACCATATGTTCCGTTCCTTGCAGAAAAATGTCCACTTGCATATCGATAAGATAAAAGATTCCAAAACGTTAAAGGGATATGGCCTGTGCAGATACACAGTACAGTTGCTTTCAAAAATAGTGGTCATTCTCAGGGGCCTAAATTAGCCTGCCCCACCCGATGTCTCCAACATTAAACCGCTGCTCATTAGCTAAACTGTGAGGTCCGAAATGTGACCATATGTTCCGTTCCTTGCAGAAACATGTCCACTTGCATATCGATAAGATAACAGATTCCAAAACGTTAAAGGGATATGGCCTGTGCAGATACACAGTACAGTTGCTTTCAAAAATAGTGGTCATTCTCAGGGGCCTAAATTAGCCTGCCCCACCCGATGTCTCCAACATTAAACCGCTGCTCATTAGCTAAACTGTGAGGTCCGAAATGTGACCATATGTTCCGTTCCTTGCAGAAACATGTCCACTTGCATATCGATAAGATAAAGGTGTCCAAAACGTTAAAGGGATGTGGCCTGTGCAGATACACAGTACAGTTGCTTTCAAAAATAGTGGTAATTTTCAGGGCCTAAACTAGCCTGCCCCACCCGAAGTCTCCAACATTAAACCGCTGCTCATTAGCTAAACTGTGAGGTCCGGCCCGTGACCATATGTTCCGTTCCTTGCAGAAACATGTCCACTTGCATATCGATAAGATAAAAGATTCCAAAACGTTAAAGGGATATGGCCTGTGCAGATACACAGTACAGTTGCTTTCAAAAATAGTGGTCATTCTCAGGGGCCTAAATTAGCCTGCCCCACCCGATGTCTCCAACATTAAACCGCTGCTCATTAGCTAAACTGTGAGGTCCGAAATGTGACCATATGTTCCGTTCCTTGCAGAAACATGTCCCACTTGCATATCGATAAGATAAAAGATTCCAAAACGTTAAAGGGATATGGCCTGTGCAGATACACAGTACAGTTGCTTCAAAAATAGTGGTCATTCTCAGGGGCCTAAATTAGCCTGCCCCACCCGATGTCTCCAACATTAAACCGCTGCTCATTAGCGAAACTGTGAGGTCCGAAATGTGACCATATGTTCCGTTCCTTGCAGAAACATGTCCACTTGCATATTGATAAGATAAAGGTGTCCAAAACGTTAAAGGGATGTGGCCTGTGCAGATACACAGTACAGTTGCTTTCAAAAATAGTGGTAATTTTCAGGGCCTAAACTAGCCTGCCCCACCCGAAGTCTCCAACATTAAACCGCTGCTCATTAGCTAAACTGTGAGGTACGGCCCGTGACCATATGTTCCTTTCCTTGCAGAAACATGTCCACTTGCATATCGATAAGATAAAAGATTCCAAAACGTTAAAGGGATATGGCCTGTGCAGATACACAGTACAGTTGCTTTCAAAAATAGTGGTCATTCTCAGGGGCCTAAATTAGCCTGCCCCACCCGATGTCTCCAACATTAAACCGCTGCTCATTAGCTAAACTGTGAGGTCCGAAATGTGACCATATGTTCCGTTCCTTGCAGAAACATGTCCACTTGCATATCGATAAGATAAAAGATTCCAAAACTTAAAGGGATATGGCCTGTGCAGATACACAGTACAGTTGCTTTCAAAAATAGTGGTCATTCTCAGGGGCCTAAATTAGCCTGCCCCACCCGATGTCTCCAACATTAAACCGCTGCTCATTAGCTAAACTGTGAGGTCCGAAATGTGACCATATGTTCCGTTCCTTGCAGAAACATGTCCACTTGCATATCGATAAGATAAAGGTGTCCAAAACGTTAAAGGGATGTGGCCTGTGCAGATACACAGTACAGTTGCTTTCAAAAATAGTGGTAATTTTCAGGGCCTAAACTAGCCTGCCCCACCCGAAGTCTCCAACATTAAACCGCTGCTCATTAGCTAAACTGTGAGGTCCGGCCCGTGACCATATGTTCCGTTCCTTGCAGAAACATGTCCACTTGCATATCGATAAGATAAAAGATTCCAAAACGTTAAAGGGATATGGCCTGTGCAGATACACAGTACAGTTGCTTTCAAAAATAGTGGTCATTCTCAGGGGCCTAAATTAGCCTGCCCCACCCGATGTCTCCAACATTAAACCGCTGCTCATTAGCTAAACTGTGAGGTCCGAAATGTGACCATATGTTCCGTTCCTTGTAGAAACATGTCCACTTGCATATCGATAAGATAAAGGTGTCCAAAACGTTAAAGGGATGTGGCCTGTGCAGATACACAGTACAGTTGCTTTCAAAAATAGTGGTAATTTTCAGGGCCTAAACTAGCCTGCCCCACCCGAAGTCTCCAACATTAAACCGCTGCTCATTAGCTAAACTGTGAGGTCCGGCCCGTGACCATATGTTCCGTTCCTTGCAGAAACATGTCCACTTGCATATCGATAAGATAAAAGATTCCAAAACGTTAAAGGGATATGGCCTGTGCAGATACACAGTACAGTTGCTTTCAAAAATAGTCATCATTCTCAGGGGCCTAAATTAGCCTGCCCCACCCGATGTCTCCAACATTAAACCGCTGCTCATTAGCTAAACTGTGAGGTCCGAAATGTGACCATATGTTCCGTTCCTTGCAGAAACATGTCCACTTGCATATCGATAAGATAAAGGTGTCCAAAACGTTAAAGGGATGTGGCCTGTGCAGATACACAGTACAGTTGCTTTCAAAAATAGTGGTAATTTTCAGGGCCTAAACTAGCCTGCCCCACCCGAAGTCTCCAACATTAAACCGCTGCTCATTAGCTAAACTGTGAGGTCCGGCCCGTGACCATATGTTCCGTTCCTTGCAGAAACATGTCCACTTGCATATCGATAAGATAAAAGATTCCAAAACGTTAAAGGGATATGGCCTGTGCAGATACACAGTACAGTTGCTTCCAAAAATAGTGGTCATTCTCAGGGGCCTAAATTAGCCTGCCCCACCCGATGTCTCCAACATTAAACCGCTGCTCATTAGCTAAACTGTGAGGTCCGAAATGTGACCATATGTTCCGTTCCTTGCAGAAACATGTCCACTTGCATATCGATAAGATAAAGGTGTCCAAAACGTTAAAGGGATGTGGCCTGTGCAGATACACAGTACAGTTGCTTTCAAAAATAGTGGTAATTTTCAGGGCCTAAACTAGCCTGCCCCACCCGAAGTCTCCAACATTAAACCGCTGCTCATTAGCTAAACTGTGAGGTCCGGCCCGTGACCATATGTTCCGTTCCTTGCAGAAACATGTCCACTTGCATATCGATAAGATAAAAGATTCCAAAACGTTAAAGGGATATGGCCTGTGCAGATACACAGTACAGATGCTTTCAAAAATAGTGGTCATTCTCAGGGGCCTAAATTAGCCTGCCCCACCCGATGTCTCCAACATTAAACCGCTGCTCATTAGCTAAACAGTGAGGTCCGAAATGTGACCATATGTTCCGTTCCTTGCAGAAACATGTCCACTTGCATATCGATAAGATAAAAGATTCCAAAACGTTAAAGGGATATGGCCTGTGCAGATACACAGTACAGTTGCTTTCAAAAATAGTGGTCATTCTCAGGGGCCTAAATTAGCCTGCCCCACCCGATGTCTCCAACATTAAACCGCTGCTCATTAGCTAAACTGTGAGGTCCGAAATGTGACCATATGTTCCGTTCCTTGCAGAAACATGTCCACTTGCATATCGATAAGATAAAGGTGTCCAAAACGTTAAAGGGATGTGGCCTGTGCAGATACACAGTACAGTTGCTTTCAAAAATAGTGGTAATTTTCAGGGCCTAAACTAGCCTGCCCCACCCGAAGTCTCCAACATTAAACCGCTGCTCATTAGCTAAACTGTGAGGTCCGGCCCGTGACCATATGTTCCGTTCCTTGCAGAAACATGTCCACTTGCATATCGATAAGATAAAAGATTCCAAAACGTTAAAGGGATATGGCCTGTGCAGATACACAGTACAGTTGCTTTCAAAAATAGTCATCATTCTCAGGGGCCTAAATTAGCCTGCCCCACCCGATGTCTCCAACATTAAACCGCTGCTCATTAGCTAAACTGTGAGGTCCGAAATGTGACCATATGTTCCGTTCCTTGCAGAAACATGTCCACTTGCATATCGATAAGATAAAGGTGTCCAAAACGTTAAAGGGATGTGGCCTGTGCAGATACACAGTACAGTTGCTTTCAAAAATAGTGGTAATTTTCAGGGCCTAAACTAGCCTGCCCCACCCGAAGTCTCCAACATTAAACCGCTGCTCATTAGCTAAACTGTGAGGTCCGGCCCGTGACCATATGTTCCGTTCCTTGCAGAAACATGTCCACTTGCATATCGATAAGATAAAAGATTCCAAAACGTTAAAGAGATATGGCCTGTGCAGATACACAGTACAGTTGCTTCCAAAAATAGTGGTCATTCTCAGGGGCCTAAATTAGCCTGCCCCACCCGATGTCTCCAACATTAAACCGCTGCTCATTAGCTAAACTGTGAGGTCCGAAATGTGACCATATGTTCCGTTCCTTGCAGAAACATGTCCACTTGCATATCGATAAGATAAAGGTGTCCAACACGTTAAAGGGATGTGGCCTGTGCAGATACACAGTACAGTTGCTTTCAAAAATAGTGGTAATTTTCAGGGCCTAAACTAGCCTGCCCCACCCGAAGTCTCCAACATTAAACCGCTGCTCATTAGCTAAAATGTGAGGTCCGGCCCGTGACCATATGTTCCGTTCCTTGCAGAAACATGTCCACTTGCATATCGATAAGATAAAAGATTCCAAAACGTTAAAGGGATATGGCCTGTGCAGATACACAGTACAGATGCTTTCAAAAATAGTGGTCATTCTCAGGGGCCTAAATTAGCCTGCCCCACCCGATGTCTCCAACATTAAACCGCTGCTCATTAGCTAAACTGTGAGGTCCGAAATGTGACCATATGTTCCGTTCCTTGCAGAAACATGTCCACTTGCATATCGATAAGATAAAGGTGTCCAAAACGTTAAAGGGATGTGGCCTGTGCAGATACACAGTACAGTTGCTTTCAAAAATAGTGGTAATTTTCAGGGCCTAAACTAGCCTGCCCCACCCGAAGTCTCCAACATTAAACCGCTGCTCATTAGCTAAACTGTGAGGTCCGGCCCGTGACCATATGTTCCGTTCCTTGCAGAAACATGTCCACTTGCATATCGATAAGATAAAAGATTCCAAAACGTTAAAGGGATATGGCCTGTGCAGATACACAGTACAGTTGCTTTCAAAAATAGTGGTCATTCTCAGGGGCCTAAATTAGCCTGCCCCACCCGATGTCTCCAACAGTAAACCGCTGCTCATTAGCTAAACTGTGAGGTCCGAAATGTGACCATATGTTCCGTTCCTTGCAGAAACATGTCCACTTGCATATCGATAAGATAAAGGTGTCCAAAACGTTAAAGGGATGTGGCCTGTGCAGATACACAGTACAGTTGCTTTCAAAAATAGTGGTAATTTTCAGGGCCTAAACTAGCCTGCCCCACCCGAAGTCTCCAACATTAAACCGCTGCTCATTAGCTAAACTGTGAGGTCCGGCCCGTGACCATATGTTCCGTTCCTTGCAGAAACATGTCCACTTGCATATCGATAAGATAAAAGATTCCAAAACGTTAAAGGGATATGGCCTGTGCAGATACACAGTACAGTTGCTTTCAAAAATAGTGGTCATTCTCAGGGGCCTAAATTAGCCTGCCCCACCCGATGTCTCCAACATTAAACCGCTGCGCATTAGCTAAACTGTGAGGTCCGAAATGTGACCATATGTTCCGTTCCTTGCAGAAACATGTCCACTTGCATATCGATAAGATAAAAGATTCCAAAACGTTAAAGGGATATGGCCTGTGCAGATACACAGTACAGTTGCTTTCAAAAATAGTGGTCATTCTCAGGGGCCTAAATTAGCCTGCCCCACCCGATGTCTCCAACATTAAACCGCTGCTCATTTGATAAACTGTGAGGTCCGAAATGTGACCATATGTTCCGTTCCTTGCAGAAACATGTCCACTTGCACATCGATAAGATAAAGGTGTCCAAAACATTAAAGGGATGTGGCCTGTGCAGATACACAGTACAGTTGCTTTCAAAAATAGTGGTAATTTTCAGGGCCTAAACTAGCCTGCCCCACCCGAAGTCTCCAACATTAAACCGCTGCTCATTAGCTAAACTGTGAGGTCCGGCCCGTGACCATATGTTCCGTTCCTTGCAGAAACATGTCCACTTGCATATCGATAAGATAAAAGATTCCAAAACGTTAAAGGGATATGGCCTGTGCAGATACACAGTACAGTTGCTTTCAAAAATAGTGGTCATTCTCAGGGGCCTAAATTAGCCTGCCCCACCCGATGTCTCCAACATTAAACCGCTGCTCATTAGCTAAACTGTGAGGTCCGAAATGTGACCATATGTTCCGTTCCTTGCAGAAACATGTCCACTTGCATATCGATAAGATAAAGGTGTCCAAAACGTTAAAGGGATGTGGCCTGTGCAGATACACAGTACAGTTGCTTTCAAAAATAGTGGTAATTTTCAGGGCCTAAACTAGCCTGCCCCACCCGAAGTCTCCAACATTAAACCGCTGCTCATTAGCTAAACTGTGAGGTCCGGCCCGTGACCATATGTTCCGTTCCTTGCAGAAACATGTACACTTGCATATCGATAAGATAAAAGATTCCAAAACGTTAAAGGGATATGGCCTGTGCAGATACACAGTACAGTTGCTTTCAAAAATAGTGGTCATTCTCAGGGGCCTAAATTAGCCTGCCCCACCCGATGTCTCCAACATTAAACCGCTGCGCATTAGCTAAACTGTGAGGTCCGAAATGTGACCATATGTTCCGTTCCTTGCAGAAACATGTCCACTTGCATATCGATAAGATAAAAGATTCCAAAACGTTAAAGGGATATGGCCTGTGCAGATACACAGTACAGTTGCTTTCAAAAATAGTGGTCATTCTCAGGGGCCTAAATTAGCCTGCCCCACCCGATGTCTCCAACATTAAACCGCTGCTCATTTGCTAAACTGTGAGGTCCGAAATGTGACCATATGTTCCGTTCCTTGCAGAAACATGTCCACTTGCATATCGATAAGATAAAGGTGTCCAAAACGTTAAAGGGATGTGGCCTGTGCAGATACACAGTACAGTTGCTTTCAAAAATAGTGGTAATTTTCAGGGCCTAAACTAGCCTGCCCCACCCGAAGTCTCCAACATTAAACCGCTGCTCATTAGCTAAACTGTGAGGTCCGGCCCGTGACCATATGTTCCGTTCCTTGCAGAAACATGTCCACTTGCATATCGATAAGATAAAAGATTCCAAAACGTTAAAGGGATATGGCCTGTGCAGATACACAGTACAGTTGCTTTCAAAAATAGTGGTCATTCTCAGGGGCCTAAATTAGCCTGCCCCACCCGATGTCTCCAACATTAAACCGCTGCTCATTAGCTAAACTGTGAGGTCCGAAATGTGACCATATGTTCCGTTCCTTGCAGAAACATGTCCACTTGCATATCGATAAGATAAAGGTGTCCAAAACGTTAAAGGGATGTGGCCTGTGCAGATACACAGTACAGTTGCTTTCAAACATAGTGGTAATTTTCAGGGCCTAAACTAGCCTGCCCCACCCGAAGTCTCCAACATTAAACCGCTGCTCATTAGCTAAACTGTGAGGTCCGGCCCGTGACCATATGTTCCGTTCCTTGCAGAAACATGTCCACTTGCATATCGATAAGATAAAAGATTCCAAAACGTTAAAGGGGTATGGCCTGTGCAGATACACAGTACAGTTGCTTTCAAAAATAGTGGTCATTCTCAGGGGCCTAAATTAGCCTGCCCCACCCGATGTCTCCAACATTAAACCGCTGCTCATTAGCTAAACTGTGAGGTCCGAAATGTGACCATATGTTCCGTTCCTTGCAGAAACATGTCCACTTGCATATCGATAAGATAAAGGTGTCCAAAACGTTAAAGGGATGTGGCCTGTGCAGATACACAGTACAGTTGCTTTCAAAAATAGTGGTAATTTTCAGGGCCTAAACTAGCCTGCCCCACCCGAAGTCTCCAACATTAAACCGCTGCTCATTAGCTAAACTGTGAGGTCCGGCCCGTGACCATATGTTCCGTTCCTTGCAGAAACATGTACACTTGCATATCGATAAGATAAAAGATTCCAAAACGTTAAAGGGATATGGCCTGTGCAGATACACAGTACAGTTGCTTTCAAAACTAGTGGTCATTCTCAGGGGCCTAAATTAGCCTGCCCCACCCGATGTCTCCAACATTAAACCGCTGCGCATTAGCTAAACTGTGAGGTCCGAAATGTGACCATATGTTCCGTTCCTTGCAGAAACATGTCCACTTGCATATCGATAAGATAAAAGATTCCAAAACGTTAAAGGGATATGGCCTGTGCAGATACACAGTACAGTTGCTTTCAAAAATAGTGGTCATTCTCAGGGGCCTAAATTAGCCTGCCCCACCCGATGTCTCCAACATTAAACCGCTGCTCATTTGCTAAACTGTGAGGTCCGAAATGTGACCATATGTTCCGTTCCTTGCAGAAACATGTCCACTTGCATATCGATAAGATAAAGGTGTCCAAAACGTTAAAGGGATGTGGCCTGTGCAGATACACAGTACAGTTGCTTTCAAAAATAGTGGTAATTTTCAGGGCCTAAACTAGCCTGCCCCACCCGAAGTCTCCAACATTAAACCGCTGCTCATTAGCTAAACTGTGAGGTCCGGCCCGTGACCATATGTTCCGTTCCTTGCAGAAACATGTCCACTTGCATATCGATAAGATAAAAGATTCCAAAACGTTAAAGGGATATGGCCTGTGCAGATACACAGTACAGTTGCTTTCAAAAATAGTGGTCATTCTCAGGGGCCTAAATTAGCCTGCCCCACCCGATGTCTCCAACATTAAACCGCTGCTCATTAGCTAAACTGTGAGGTCCGAAATGTGACCATATGTTCCGTTCCTTGCAGAAACATGTCCACTTGCATATCGATAAGATAAAGGTGTCCAAAACGTTAAAGGGATGTGGCCTGTGCAGATACACAGTACAGTTGCTTTCAAAAATAGTGGTAATTTTCAGGGCCTAAACTAGCCTGCCCCACCCGAAGTCTCCAACATTAAACCGCTGCTCATTAGCTAAACTGTGAGGTCCGGCCCGTGACCATATGTTCCGTTCCTTGCAGAAACATGTCCACTTGCATATCGATAAGATAAAAGATTCCAAAACGTTAAAGGGGTATGGCCTGTGCAGATACACAGTACAGTTGCTTTCAAAAATAGTGGTCATTCTCAGGGGCCTAAATAAGCCTGCCCCACCCGATGTCTCCAACATTAAACCGCTGCTCATTAGCTAAACTGTGAGGTCCGAAATGTGACCATATGTTCCGTTCCTTGCAGAAACATGTCCACTTGCATATCGATAAGATAAAGGTGTCCAAAACGTTAAAGGGATGTGGCCTGTGCAGATACACAGTACAGTTGCTTTCAAAAATAGTGGTAATTTTCAGGGCCTAAACTAGCCTGCCCCACCCGAAGTCTCCAACATTAAACCGCTGCTCATTAGCTAAACTGTGAGGTCCGGCCCGTGACCATATGTTCCGTTCCTTGCAGAAACATGTCCACTTGCATATCGATAAGATAAAAGATTCCAAAACGTTAAAGGGATATGGCCTGTGCAGATACACAGTACAGTTGCTTTCAAAAATAGTGGTCATTCTCAGGGGCCTAAATTAGCCTGCCCCACCCGATGTCTCCAACATTAAACCGCTGCTCATTAGCTAAACTGTGAGGTCCGAAATGTGACCATATGTTCCGTTCCTTGCAGAAACATGTCCACTTGCATATCGATAAGATAAAGGTGTCCAAAACGTTAAAGGGATGTGGCCTGTGCAGATACACAGTACAGTTGCTTTCAAAAATAGTGGTAATTTTCAGGGCCTAAACTAGCCTGCCCCACCCGAAGTCTCCAACATTAAACCGCTGCTCATTAGCTAAACTGTGAGGTCCGGCCCGTGACCATATGTTCCGTTCCTTGCAGAAACATGTCCACTTGCATATCGATAAGATAAAAGATTCCAAAACGTTAAAGGGATATGGCCTGTGCAGATACACAGTACAGTTGCTTTCAAAAATAGTGGTCATTCTCAGGGGCCTAAATTAGCCTGCCCCACCCGATGTCTCCAACATTAAACCGCTGCTCATTAGCTAAACTGTGAGGTCCGAAATGTGACCATATGTTCCGTTCCTTGCAGAAACATGTCCACTTGCATATCGATAAGATAAAGGTGTCCAAAACGTTAAAGGGATGTGGCCTGTGCAGATACACAATACAGTTGCTTTCAAAAATAGTGGTAATTTTCAGGGCCTAAACTAGCCTGCCCCACCCGAAGTCTCCAACATTAAACCGCTGCTCATTAGCTAAACTGTGAAGTCCGGCCCGTGACCATATGTTCCGTTCCTTGCAGAAACATGTCCACTTGCATATCGATAAGATAAAAGATTCCAAAACGTTAAAGGGATATGGCCTGTGCAGATACACAGTACAGTTGCTTTCAAAAATAGTGGTCATTCTCAGGGGTCTAAATTAGCCTGCCCCACCCGATGTCTCCAACATTAAACCGCTGCTCATTAGCTAAACTGTGAGGTCCGAAATGTGACCATATGTTCCGTTCCTTGCAGAAACATGTCCACTTGCATATCGATAAGATAAAGGTGTCCAAAACGTTAAAGGGATGTGGCCTGTGCAGATACACAGTACAGTTGCTTTCAAAAATAGTGGTAATTTTCAGGGCCTAAACTAGCCTGCCCCACCCGAAGTCTCCAACATTAAACCGCTGCTCATTAACTAAACTGTGAGGTCCGGCCCGTGACCATATGTTCCGTTCCTTGCAGAAACATGTCCACTTGCATATCGATAAGATAAAAGATTCCAAAACGTTAAAGGGATATGGCCTGTGCAGATACACAGTACAGTTGCTTTCAAAAATAGTGGTCATTCTCAGGGGCCTAAATTAGCCTGCCCCACCCGATGTCTCCAACATTAAACCGCTGCTCATTAGCTAAACTGTGAGGTCCGAAATGTGACCATATGTTCCGTTCCTTGCAGAAACATGTCCACTTGCATATCGATAAGATAAAGGTGTCCAAAACGTTAAAGGGATGTGGCCTGTGCAGATACACAGTACAGTTGCTTTCAAAAATAGTGGTAATTTTCAGGGCCTAAACTAGCCTGCCCCACCCGAAGTCTCCACATTAAACCGCTGCTCATTAGCTAAACTGTGAGGTCCGGCCCGTGACCATATGTTCCGTTCCTTGCAGAAACATGTCCACTTGCATACCGATAAGATAAAAGATTCCAAAACGTTAAAGGGATATGGCCTGTGCAGATACACAGTACAGTTGCTTTCAAAAATAGTGGTCATTCTCAGGGGCCTAAATTAGCCTGCCCCACCCGATGTCTCCAACATTAAACCGCTGCGCATTAGCTAAACTGTGAGGTCCGAAATGTGACCATATGTTCCGTTCCTTGCAGAAACATGTCCACTTGCATATCGATAAGATAAAAGATTCCAAAACGTTAAAGGGATATGGCCTGTGCAGATACACAGTACAGTTGCTTTCAAAAATAGTGGTCATTCTCAGGGGCCTAAATTAGCCTGCCCCACCCGATGTCTCCAACAATAAACCGCTGCTCATTTGATAAACTGTGAGGTCCGAAATGTGACCATATGTTCCGTTCCTTGCAGAAACATGTCCACTTGCATATCGATAAGATAAAGGTGTCCAAAACGTTAAAGGGATGTGGCCTGTGCAGATACACAGTACAGTTGCTTTCAAAAATAGTGGTAATTTTCAGGGCCTAAACTAGCCTGCCCCACCCGAAGTCTCCAACATTAAACCGCTGCTCATTAGCTAAACTGTGAGGTCCGGCCCGTGACCATATGTTCCGTTCCTTGCAGAAACATGTCCACTTGCATATCGATAAGATAAAAGATTCCAAAACGTTAAAGGGATATGGCCTGTGCAGATACACAGTACAGTTGCTTTCAAAAATAGTGGTCATTCTCAGGGGCCTAAATTAGCCTGCCCCACCCGATGTCTCCAACATTAAACCGCTGCGCATTAGCTAAACTGTGAGGTCCGAAATGTGACCATATGTTCCGTTCCTTGCAGAAACATGTCCACTTGCATATCGATAAGATAAAAGATTCCAAAACGTTAAAGGGATATGGCCTGTGCAGATACACAGTACAGTTGCTTTCAAAAATAGTGGTCATTCTCAGGGGCCTAAATTAGCCTGCCCCACCCGATGTCTCCAACATTAAACCGCTGCTCATTTGCTAAACTGTGAGGTCCGAAATGTGACCATATGTTCCGTTCCTTGCAGAAACATGTCCACTTGCATATCGAAAGATAAAGGTGTCCAAAACGTTAAAGGGATGTGGCCTGTGCAGATACACAGTACAGTTGCTTTCAAAAATAGTGGTAATTTTCAGGGCCTAAACTAGCCTGCCCCACCCGAAGTCTCCAACATTAAACCGCTGCTCATTAGCTAAACTGTGAGGTCCGGCCCGTGACCATATGTTCCGTTCCTTGCAGAAACATGTCCACTTGCATATCGATAAGATAAAAGATTCCAAAACGTTAAAGGGATATGGCCTGTGCAGATACACAGTACAGTTGCTTTCAAAAATAGTGGTCATTCTCAGGGGCCTAAATTAGCCTGCCCCACCCGATGTCTCCAACATTAAACCGCTGCTCATTAGCTAAACTGTGAGGTCCGAAATGTGACCATATGTTCCGTTCCTTGCAGAAACATGTCCACTTGCATATCGATAAGATAAAGGTGTCCAAAACGTTAAAGGGATGTGGCCTGTGCAGATACACAGTACAGTTGCTTTCAAAAATAGTGGTAATTTTCAGGGCCTAAACTAGCCTGCCCCACCCGAAGTCTCCAACATTAAACCGCTGCTCATTAGCTAAACTGTGAGGTCCGGCCCGTGACCATATGTTCCGTTCCTTGCAGAAACATGTCCACTTGCATATCGATAAGATAAAAGATTCCAAAACGTTAAAGGGGTATGGCCTGTGCAGATACACAGTACAGTTGCTTTCAAAAATAGTGGTCATTCTCAGGGGCCTAAATTAGCCTGCCCCACCCGATGTCTCCAACATTAAACCGCTGCTCATTAGCTAAACTGTGAGGTCCGAAATGTGACCATATGTTCCGTTCCTTGCAGAAACATGTCCACTTGCATATCGATAAGATAAAGGTGTCCAAAACGTTAAAGGGATGTGGCCTGTGCAGATACACAGTACAGTTGCTTTCAAAAATAGTGGTAATTTTCAGGGCCTAAACTAGCCGGCCCCACCCGAAGTCTCCAACATTAAACCGCTGCTCATTAGCTAAACTGTGAGGTCCGGCCCGTGACCATATGTTCCGTTCCTTGCAGAAACATGTCCACTTGCATATCGATAAGATAAAAGATTCCAAAACGTTAAAGGGATATGGCCTGTGCAGATACACAGTACAGTTGCTTTCAAAAATAGTGGTCATTCTCAGGGGCCTAAATTAGCCTGCCCCACCCGATGTCTCCAACATTAAACCGCTGCTCATTAGCTAAACTGTGAGGTCCGAAATGTGACCATATGTTCCGTTCCTTGCAGAAACATGTCCACTTGCATATCGATAAGATAAAGGTGTCCAAAACGTTAAAGGGATGTGGCCTGTGCAGATACACAGTACAGTTGCTTTCAAAAATAGTGGTAATTTTCAGGGCCTAAACTAGCCTGCCCCACCCGAAGTCTCCAACATTAAACCGCTGCTCATTAGCTAAACTGTGAGGTCCGGCCCGTGACCATATGTTCCGTTCCTTGCAGAAACATGTCCACTTGCATATCGATAAGATAAAAGATTCCAAAACGTTAAAGGGATATGGCCTGTGCAGATACACAGTACAGTTGCTTTCAAAAATAGTGGTCATTCTCAGGGGCCTAAATTAGCCTGCCCCACCCGATGTCTCCAACATTAAACCGCTGCTCATTAGCTAAACTGTGAGGTCCGAAATGTGACCATATGTTCCGTTCCTTGCAGAAACATGTCCACTTGCATATCGATAAGATAAAGGTGTCCAAAACGTTAAAGGGATGTGGCCTGTGCAGATACACAGTACAGTTGCATTCAAAAATAGTGGTAATTTTCAGGGCCTAAACTAGCCTGCCCCACCCGAAGTCTCCAACATTAAACCGCTGCTCATTAGCTAAACTGTGAGGTCCGGCCCGTGACCATATGTTCCGTTCCTTGCAGAAACATGTCCACTTGCATATCGATAAGATAAAAGATTCCAAAACGTTAAAGGGATATGGCCTGTGCAGATACACAGTACAGTTGCTTTCAAAAATAGTGGTCATTCTCAGGGGTCTAAATTAGCCTGCCCCACCCGATGTCTCCAACATTAAACCGCTGCTCATTAGCTAAACTGTGAGGTCCGAAATGTGACCATATGTTCCGTTCCTTGCAGAAACATGTCCACTTGCATATCGATAAGATAAAGGTGTCCAAAACGTTAAAGGGATGTGGCCTGTGCAGATACACAGTACAGTTGCTTTCAAAAATAGTGGTAATTTTCAGGGCCTAAACTAGCCTGCCCCACCCGAAGTCTCCAACATTAAACCGCTGCTCATTAACTAAACTGTGAGGTCCGGTCCGTGACCATATGTTCCGTTCCTTGCAGAAACATGTCCACTTGCATATCGATAAGATAAAAGATTCCAAAACGTTAAAGGGATATGGCCTGTGCAGATACACAGTACAGTTGCTTTCAAAAATAGTGGTCATTCTCAGGGGCCTAAATTAGCCTGCCCCACCCGATGTCTCCAACATTAAACCGCTGCTCATTAGCTAAACTGTGAGGTCCGAAATGTGACCATATGTTCCGTTCCTTGCAAAAACATGTCCACTTGCATATCGATAAGATAAAGGTGTCCAAACGTTAAAGGGATGTGGCCTGTGCAGATACACAGTACAGTTGCTTTCAAAAATAGTGGTAATTTTCAGGGCCTAAACTAGCCTGCCCCACCCGAAGTCTCCAACATTAAACCGCTGCTCATTAGCTAAACTGTGAGGTCCGGCCCGTGACCATATGTTCCGTTCCTTGCAGAAACATGTCCACTTGCATATCGATAAGATAAAAGATTCCAAAACGTTAAAGGGATATGGCCTGTGCAGATACACAGTACAGTTGCTTTCAAAAATAGTGGTCATTCTCAGGGGCCTAAATTAGCCTGCCCCACCCGATGTCTCCAACATTAAACCGCTGCTCATTAGCTAAACTGTGAGGTCCGAAATGTGACCATATGTTCCGTTCCTTGCAGAAACATGTCCACTTGCATATCGATAAGATAAAGGTGTCCAAAACGTTAAAGGGATGTGGCCTGTGCAGATACACAGTACAGTTGCATTCAAAAATAGTGGTAATTTTCAGGGCCTAAACTAGCCTGCCCCACCCGAAGTCTCCAACATTAAACCGCTGCTCATTAGCTAAACTGTGAGGTCCGGCCCGTGACCATATGTTCCGTTCCTTGCAGAAACATGTCCACTTGCATATCGATAAGATAAAAGATTCCAAAACGTTTAAAGGGATATGGCCTGTGCAGATACACAGTACAGTTGCTTTCAAAAATAGTGGTCATTCTCAGGGGTCTAAATTAGCCTGCCCCACCCGATGTCTCCAACATTAAACCGCTGCTCATTAGCTAAACTGTGAGGTCCGAAATGTGACCATATGTTCCGTTCCTTGCAGAAACATGTCCACTTGCATATCGATAAGATAAAGGTGTCCAAAACGTTAAAGGGATGTGGCCTGTGCAGATACACAGTACAGTTGCTTTCAAAAATAGTGGTAATTTTCAGGGCCTAAACTAGCCTGCCCCACCCGAAGTCTCCAACATTAAACCGCTGCTCATTAACTAAACTGTGAGGTCCGGTCCGTGACCATATGTTCCGTTCCTTGCAGAAACATGTCCACTTGCATATCGATAAGATAAAAGATTCCAAAACGTTAAAGGGATATGGCCTGTGCAGATACACAGTACAGTTGCTTTCAAAAATAGTGGTCATTCTCAGGGGCCTAAATTAGCCTGCCCCACCCGATGTCTCCAACATTAAACCGCTGCTCATTAGCTAAACTGTGAGGTCCGAAATGTGACCATATGTTCCGTTCCTTGCAAAAACATGTCCACTTGCATATCGATAAGATAAAGGTGTCCAAACGTTAAAGGGATGTGGCCTGTGCAGATACACAGTACAGTTGCTTTCAAAAATAGTGGTAATTTTCAGGGCCTAAACTAGCCTGCCCCACCCGAAGTCTCCAACATTAAACCGCTGCTCATTAGCTAAACTGTGAGGTCCGGCCCGTGACCATATGTTCCGTTCCTTGCAGAAACATGTCCACTTGCATATCGATAAGATAAAAGATTCCAAAACGTTAAAGGGATATGGCCTGTGCAGATACACAGTACAGTTGCTTTCAAAAATAGTGGTCATTCTCAGGGGCCTAAATTAGCCTGCCCCACCCGATGTCTCCAACATTAAACCGCTGCTCATTAGCTAAACTGTGAGGTCCGAAATGTGACCATATGTTCCGTTCCTTGCAGAAACATGTCCACTTGCATATCGATAAGATAAAGGTGTCCAAAACGTTAAAGGGATGTGGCCTGTGCAGATACACAGTACAGTTGCTTTCAAAAATAGTGGTAATTTTCAGGGCCTAAACTAGCCTGCCCCACCCGAAGTCTCCAACATTAAACCGCTGCTCATTAGCTAAACTGTGAGGTCCGGCCCGTGACCATATGTTCCGTTCCTTGCAGAAACATGTCCACTTGCATATCGATAAGATAAAAGATTCCAAAACGTTAAAGGGATATGGCCTGTGCAGATACACAGTACAGTTGCTTTCAAAAATAGTGGTCATTCTCAGGGGCCTAAATTAGCCTGCCCCACCCGATGTCTCCAACATTAAACCGCTGCTCATTAGCTAAACTGTGAGGTCCGAAATGTGACCATATGTTCCGTTCCTTGCAGAAACATGTCCACTTGCATATCGATAAGATAAAGGTGTCCAAAACGTTAAAGGGATGTGGCCTGTGCAGATACACAGTACAGTTGCTTTCAAAAATAGTGGTAATTTTCAGGGCCTAAACTAGCCTGCCCCACCCGAAGTCTCCAACATTAAACCGCTGCTCATTAGCTAAACTGTGAGGTCCGGCCCGTGACCATATGTTCCGTTCCTTGCAGAAACATGTCCACTTGCATATCGATAAGATAAAAGATTCCAAAACGTTAAAGGGATATGGCCTGTGCAGATACACAGTACAGTTGCTTTCAAAAATAGTGGTCATTCTCAGGGGCCTAAATTAGCCTGCCCCACCCGATGTCTCCAACATTAAACCGCTGCTCATTAGCTAAACTGTGAGGTCCGAAATGTGACCATATGTTCCGTTCCTCGCAGAAACATGTCCACTTGCATATCGATAAGATAAAGGTGTCCAAAACGTTAAAGGGATGTGGCCTGAGCAGATACACAGTACAGTTGCTTTCAAAAATAGTGGTAATTTTCAGGGCCTAAACTAGCCTGCCCCACCCGAAGTCTCCAACATTAAACCGCTGCTCATTAGCTAAACTGTGAAGTCCGGCCCGTGACCATATGTTCCGTTCCTTGCAGAAACATGTCCACTTGCATATCGATAAGATAAAAGATTCCAAAACGTTAAAGGGATATGGCCTGTGCAGATACACAGTACAGTTGCTTCCAAAAATAGTGGTCATTCTCAGGGGCCTAAATTAGCCTGCCCCACCCGATGTCTCCAACATTAAACCGCTGCTCATTAGCTAAGCTGTGAGGTCCGAAATGTGACCATGTGTTCCGTTCCTTGCAGAAACATGTCCACTTGCATATCGATAAGATAAAGGTGTCCAAAACGTTAAAGGGATGTGGCCTGTGCAGATACACAGTACAGTTGCTTTCAAAAATAGTGGTAATTTTCAGGGCCTAAACTAGCCTGCCCCACCCGAAGTCTCCAACATTAAACCGCTGCTCATTAGCTAAACTGTGAGGTCCGGCCCGTGACCATATGTTCCGTTCCTTGCAGAAACATGTCCACTTGCATATCGATAAGATAAAAGATTCCAAAACGTTAAAGGGATATGGCCTGTGCAGATACACAGTAAAGATGCTTTCAAAAATAGTGGTCATTCTCAGGGGCCTAAATTAGCCTGCCCCACCCGATGTCTCCAACATTAAACCGCTGCTCATTAGCTAAACTGTGAGGTCCGAAATGTGACCATATGTTCCGTTCCTTGCAGAAACATGTCCGCTTGCATATCGATAAGATAAAAGATTCCAAAACGTTAAAGGGATATGGCCTGTGCAGATACACAGTACAGTTGCTTTCAAAAATAGTGGTCATTCTCAGGGGCCTAAATTAGCCTGCCCCACCCGATGTCTCCAACATTAAACCGCTGCTCATTAGCTAAACTGTGAGGTCCGGCCCGTGACCATATGTTCCGTTCCTTGCAGAAACATGTCCACTTGCATATCGATAAGATAAAAGATTCCAAAACGTTAAAGGGATATGGCCTGTGCAGATACACAGTAAAGATGCTTTCAAAAATAGTGGTCATTCTCAGGGGCCTAAATTAGCCTGCCCCACCCGATGTCTCCAACATTAAACCGCTGCTCATTAGCTAAACTGTGAGGTCCGAAATGTGACCATATGTTCCGTTCCTTGCAGAAACATGTCCACTTGCATATCGATAAGATAAAAGATTCCAAAACGTTAAAGGGATATGGCCTGTGCAGATACACAGTACAGTTGCTTTCAAAAATAGTGGTCATTCTCAGGGGCCTAAATTAGCCTGCCCCACCCGATGTCTCCAACATTAAACCCCTGCTCATTAGCTAAACTGTGAGGTCCGAAATGTGACCATATGTTCCGTTCCTTGCAGAAACATGTCCACTTGCATATCGATAAGATAAAGGTGTCCAAAACGTTAAAGGGATGTGGCCTGTGCAGATACACAGTACAGTTGCTTTCAAAAATAGTGGTAATTTTCAGGGCCTAAACTAGCCTGCCCCACCCGAAGTCTCCAACATTAAACCGCTGCTCATTAGCTAAACTGTGAGGTCCGGCCCGTGACCATATGTTCCGTTCCTTGCAGAAACATGTCCACTTGCATATCGATAAGATAAAGGATTCCAAAACGTTAAAGGGATATGGCCTGTGCAGATACACAGTACAGTTGCTTTCAAAAATAGTGGTCATTCTCAGGGGCCTAAATTAGCCTGCCCCACCCGATGTCTCCAACATTAAACCGCTGCTCATTAGCTAAACTGTGAGGTCCGAAATGTGACCATATGTTCCGTTCCTTGCAGAAACATGTCCACTTGCATATCGATAAGATAAAAGATTCCAAAACGTTAAAGGGATATGGCCTGTGCAGATACACAGTACAGTTGCTTTCAAAAATAGTGGTCATTCTCAGGGGCCTAAATTAGCCTGCCCCACCCGATGTCTCCAACATTAAACCGCTGCTCATTAGCCAAACTGTGAGGTCCGAAATGTGACCATATGTTCCGTTCCTTGCAGAAACATGTCCACTTGCATATCGATAAGATAAAGGTGTCCAAAACGTTAAAGGGATGTGGCCTGTGCAGATACACTGTACAGTTGCTTTCAAAAATAGTGGTAATTTTCAGGGCCTAAACTAGCCTGCCCCACCCGAAGTCTCCAACATTAAACCGCTGCTCATTAGCTAAACTGTGAGGTCCGGCCCGTGACCATATGTTCCGTTCCTTGCAGAAACATGTCCACTTGCATATCGATAAGATAAAAGATTCCAAAACGTTAAAGGGATATGGCCTGTGCAGATACACAGTACAGTTGCTTTCAAAAATAGTGGTCATTCTCAGGGGCCTAAATTAGCCTGCCCCACCCGATGTCTCCAACATTAAACCGCTGCGCATTAGCTAAACTGTGAGGTCCGAAATGTGACCATATGTTCCGTTCCTTGCAGAAACATGTCCACTTGCATATCGATAAGATAAAAGATTCCAAAACGTTAAAGGGATATGGCCTGTGCAGATACACAGTACAGTTGCTTTCAAAAATAGTGGTCATTCTCAGGGGCTTAAATTAGCCTGCCCCACCCGATGTCTCCAACATTAAACCGCTGCTCATTTGCTAAACTGTGAGGTCCGAAATGTGACCATATGTTCCGTTCCTTGCAGAAACATGTCCACTTGCATATCGATAAGATAAAGGTGTCCAAAACGTTAAAGGGATGTGGCCTGTGCAGATACACAGTACAGTTGCTTTCAAAAATAGTGGTAATTTTCAGGGCCTAAACTAGCCTGCCCCACCCGAAGTCTCCAACATTAAACCGCTGCTCATTAGCTAAACTGTGAGGTCCGGCCCGTGACCATATGTTCCGTTCCTTGCAGAAACATGTCCACTTGCATATCGATAAGATAAAAGATTCCAAAACGTTAAAGGGATATGGCCTGTGCAGATACACAGTACAGTTGCTTTCAAAAATAGTGGTCATTCTCAGGGGCCTAAATTAGCCTGCCCCACCCGATGTCTCCAACATTAAACCGCTGCTCATTAGCTAAACTGTGAGGTCCGAAATGTGACCAATGTTCCGTTCCTTGCAGAAACATGTCCACTTGCATATCGATAAGATAAAAGATTCCAAAACGTTAAAGGGATATGGCCTGTGCAGATACACAGTACAGTTGCTTTCAAAAATAGTGGTCATTCTCAGGGGCCTAAATTAGCCTGCCCCACCCGATGTCTCCAACATTAAACCGCTGCTCATTAGCTAAACTGTGAGGTCCGAAATGTGACCATATGTTCCGTTCCTTGCAGAAACATGTCCACTTGCATATCGATAAGATAAAGGTGTCCAAAACGTTAAAGGGATGTGGCCTGTGCAGATACACAGTACAGTTGCTTTCAAAAATAGTGGTAATTTTCAGGGCCTAAACTAGCCTGCCCCACCCGAAGTCTCCAACATTAAACCGCTGCTCATTAGCTAAACTGTGAGGTCCGGCCCGTGACCATATGTTCCGTTCCTTGCAGAAACATGTCCACTTGCATATCGATAAGATAAAAGATTCCAAAACGTTAAAGGGATATGGCCTGTGCAGATACACAGTACAGTTGCTTTCAAAAATAGTGGTCATTCTCAGGGGCCTAAATTAGCCTGCCCCACCCGATGTCTCCAACATTAAACCGCTGCTCATTAGCTAAACTGTGAGGTCCGAAATGTGACCATATGTTCCGTTCCTTGCAGAAACATGTCCACTTGCATATCGATAAGATAAAGGTGTCCAAAACGTTAAAGGGATGTGGCCTGTGCAGATACACAGTACAGTTGCTTTCAAAAATAGTGGTAATTTTCAGGGCCTAAACTAGCCTGCCCCACCCGAAGTCTCCAACATTAAACCGCTGCTCATTAGCTAAACTGTGAGGTCCGGCCCGTGACCATATGTTCCGTTCCTTGCAGAAACATGTCCACTTGCATATCGATAAGATAAAAGATTCCAAAACGTTAAAGGGATATGGCCTGTGCAGATACACAGTACAGTTGCTTTCAAAAATAGTGGTCATTCTCAGGGGCCTAAATTAGCCTGCCCCACCCGATGTCTCCAACATTAAACCGCTGCTCATTAGCTAAACTGTGAGGTCCGAAATGTGACCATATGTTCCGTTCCTTGCAGAAACATGTCCACTTGCATATCGATAAGATAAAGGTGTCCAAAACGTTAAAGGGATGTGGCCTGTGCAGATACACAGTACAGTTGCTTTCAAAAATAGTGGTAATTTTCAGGGCCTAAACTAGCCTGCCCCACCCGAAGTCTCCAACATTAAACCGCTGCTCATTAGCTAAACTGTGAGGTCCGGCCCGTGACCATATGTTCCGTTCCTTGCAGAAACATGTCCACTTGCATATCGATAAGATAAAAGATTCCAAAACGTTAAAGGGATATGGCCTGTGCAGATACACAGTACAGTTGCTTTCAAAAATAGTGGTCATTCTCAGGGGCCTAAATTAGCCTGCCCCACCCGATGTCTCCAACATTAAACCGCTGCTCATTAGCTAAACTGTGAGGTCCGAAATGTGACCATATGTTCCGTTCCTTGCAGAAACATGTCCACTTGCATATCGATAAGATAAAGGTGTCCAAAACGTTAAAGGGATGTGGCCTGTGCAGATACACAGTACAGTTGCTTTCAAAAATAGTGGTAATTTTCAGGGCCTAAACTAGCCTGCCCCACCCGAAGTCTCCAACATTAAACCGCTGCTCATTAGCTAAACTGTGAGGTCCGGCCCGTGACCATATGTTCCGTTCCTTGCAGAAACATGTCCACTTGCATATCGATAAGATAAAAGATTCCAAAACGTTAAAGGGATATGGCCTGTGCAGATACACAGTACAGTTGCTTCCAAAAATAGTGGTCATTCTCAGGGGCCTAAATTAGCCTGCCCCACCCGATGTCTCCAACATTAAACCGCTGCTCATTAGCTAAACTGTGAGGTCCGAAATGTGACCATATGTTCCGTTCCTTGCAGAAACATGTCAACTTGCATATCGATAAGATAAAGGTGTCCAAAACGTTAAAGGGATGTGGCCTGTGCAGATACACAGTACAGTTGCTTTCAAAAATAGTGGTAATTTTCAGGGCCTAAACTAGCCTGCCCCACCCGAAGTCTCCAACATTAAACCGCTGCTCATTAGCTAAACTGTGGGGTCCGGCCCGTGACCATATGTTCCGTTCCTTGCAGAAACATGTCCACTTGCATATCGATAAGATAAAAGATTCCAAAACGTTAAAGGGATATGGCCTGTGCAGATACACAGTACAGTTGCTTTCAAAAATAGTGGTCATTCTCAGGGGCCTAAATTAGCCTGCCCCACCCGATGTCTCCAACATTAAACCGCTGCTCATTAGCTAAACTGTGAGGTCCGAAATGTGACCATATGTTCCGTTCCTTGCAGAAACATGTCCACTTGCATATCGATAAGATAAAAGATTCCAAAACGTTAAAGGGATATGGCCTGTGCAGATACACAGTACAGTTGCTTTCAAAAATAGTGGTCATTCTCAGGGGCCTAAATTAGCCTGCCCCACCCGATGTCTCCAACATTAAACCGCTGCTCATTAGCCAAACTGTGAGGTCCGAAATGTGACCATATGTTCCGTTCCTTGCAGAAACATGTCCACTTGCATATCGATAAGATAAAGGTGTCCAAAACGTTAAAGGGATGTGGCCTGTGCAGATACACTGTACAGTTGCTTTCAAAAATAGTGGTAATTTTCAGGGCCTAAACTAGCCTGCCCCACCCGAAGTCTCCAACATTAAACCGCTGCTCATTAGCTAAACTGTGAGGTCCGGCCCGTGACCATATGTTCCGTTCCTTGCAGAAACATGTCCACTTGCATATCGATAAGATAAAAGATTCCAAAACGTTAAAGGGATATGGCCTGTGCAGATACACAGTACAGTTGCTTTCAAAAATAGTGGTCATTCTCAGGGGCCTAAATTAGCCTGCCCCACCCGATGTCTCCAACATTAAACCGCTGCGCATTAGCTAAACTGTGAGGTCCGAAATGTGACCATATGTTCCGTTCCTTGCAGAAACATGTCCACTTGCATATCGATAAGATAAAAGATTCCAAAACGTTAAAGGGATATGGCCTGTGCAGATACACAGTACAGTTGCTTTCAAAAATAGTGGTCATTCTCAAGGGCTTAAATTAGCCTGCCCCACCCGATGTCTCCAACATTAAACCGCTGCTCATTTGCTAAACTGTGAGGTCCGAAATGTGACCATATGTTCCGTTCCTTGCAGAAACATGTCCACTTGCATATCGATAAGATAAAGGTGTCCAAAACGTTAAAGGGATGTGGCCTGTGCAGATACACAGTACAGTTGCTTTCAAAAATAGTGGTAATTTTCAGGGCCTAAACTAGCCTGCCCCACCCGAAGTCTCCAACATTAAACCGCTGCTCATTAGCTAAACTGTGAGGTCCGGCCCGTGACCATATGTTCCGTTCCTTGCAGAAACATGTCCACTTGCATATCGATAAGATAAAAGATTCCAAAACGTTAAAGGGATATGGCCTGTGCAGATACACAGTACAGTTGCTTTCAAAAATAGTGGTCATTCTCAGGGGCCTAAATTAGCCTGCCCCACCCGATGTCTCCAACATTAAACCGCTGCTCATTAGCTAAACTGTGAGGTCCGAAATGTGACCATATGTTCCGTTCCTTGCAGAAACATGTCCACTTGCATATCGATAAGATAAAGTTGTCCAAAACGTTAAAGGGATGTGGCCTGTGCAGATACACAGTACAGTTGCTTTCAAAAATAGTGGTAATTTTCAGGGCCTAAACTAGCCTGCCCCACCCGAAGTCTCCAACATTAAACCGCTGCTCATTAGCTAAACTGTGAGGTCCGGCCCGTGACCATATGTTCCGTTCCTTGCAGAAACATGTCCACTTGCATATCGATAAGATAAAAGATTCCAAAACGTTAAAGGGATATGGCCTGTGCAGATACACAGTACAGTTGCTTTCAAAAATAGTGGTCATTCTCAGGGGCCTAAATTAGCCTGCCCCACCCGATGTCTCCAACATTAAACCGCTGCGCATTAGCTAAACTGTGAGGTCCGAAATGTGACCATATGTTCCGTTCCTTGCAGAAACATGTCCACTTGCATATCGATAAGATAAAAGATTCCAAAACGTTAAAGGGATATGGCCTGTGCAGATACACAGTACAGTTGCTTTCAAAAATAGTGGTCATTCTCAGGGGCCTAAATTAGCCTGCCCCACCCGATGTCTCCAACATTAAACCGCTGCTCATTAGCTAAACTGTGAGGTCCGGCCCGTGACCATATGTTCCGTTCCTTGCAGAAACATGTCCACTTGCATATCGATAAGATAAAAGATTCCAAAACGTTAAAGGGATATGGCCTGTGCAGATACACAGTACAGTTGCTTTCAAAAATAGTGGTCATTCTCATGGGCCTAAATTAGCCTGCCCCACCCGATGTCTCCAACATTAAACCGCTGCTCATTAGCTAAACTGTGAGGTCCGAAATGTGACCATATGTTCCGTTCCTTGCAGAAACATGTCCACTTGCATATCGATAAGATAAAGGTGTCCAAAACGTTAAAGGGATGTGGCCTGTGCAGATACACAGTACAGTTGCTTTCAAAAATAGTGGTAATTTTCAGGGCCTAAACTAGCCTGCCCCACCCGAAGTCTCCAACATTAAACCGCTGCTCATTAGCTAAACTGTGAGGTCCGGCCCGTGACCATATGTTCCGTTCCTTGCAGAAACATGTCCACTTGCATATCGATAAGATAAAAGATTCCAAAACGTTAAAGGGGTATGGCCTGTGCAGATACACAGTACAGTTGCTTTCAAAAATAGTGGTCATTCTCAGGGGCCTAAATTAGCCTGCCCCACCCGATGTCTCCAACATTAAACCGCTGCTCATTAGCTAAACTGTGAGGTCCGAAATGTGACCATATGTTCCGTTCCTTGCAGAAACATGTCCACTTGCATATCGATAAGATAAAGGTGTCCAAAACGTTAAAGGGATGTGGCCTGTGCAGATACACAGTACAGTTGCTTTCAAAAATAGTGGTAATTTTCAGGGCCTAAACTAGCCTGCCCCACCCGAAGTCTCCAACATTAAACCGCTGCTCATTAGCTAAACTGTGAGGTCCGGCCCGTGACCATATGTTCCGTTCCTTGCAGAAACATGTCCACTTGCATATCGATAAGATAAAAGATTCCAAAACGTTAAAGGGATATGGCCTGTGCAGATACACAGTACAGTTGCTTTCAAAAATAGTGGTCATTCTCAGGGGCCTAAATTAGCCTGCCCCACCCGATGTCTCCAACATTAAACCGCTGCTCATTAGCAAAACTGTGAGGTCCGAAATGTGACCATATGTTCCGTTCCTTGCAGAAACATGTCCACTTGCATATCGATAAGATAAAGGTGTCCAAAACGTTAAAGGGATGTGGCCTGTGCAGATACACAGTACAGTTGCTTTCAAAAATAGTGGTAATTTTCAGGGCCTAAACTAGCCTGCCCCACCCGAAGTCTCCAACATTAAACCGCTGCTCATTAGCTAAACTGTGAGGTCCGGCCCGTGACCATATGTTCCGTTCCTTGCAGAAACATGTCCACTTGCATATCGATAAGATAAAAGATTCCAAAACGTTAAAGGGATATGGCCTGTGCAGATACACAGTACAGTTGTTTCAAAAATAGTGGTCATTCTCAGGGGCCTAAATTAGCCTGCCCCACCCGATGTCTCCAACATTAAACCGCTGCTCATTAGCTAAACTGTGAGGTTCGAAATGTGACCATATGTTCCGTTCCTTGCAGAAACATGTCCACTTGCATATCGATAAGATAAAGTTGTCCAAAACGTTAAAGGGATGTGGCCTGTGCAGATACACAGTACAGTTGCTTTCAAAAATAGTGGTAATTTTCAGGGCCTAAACTAGCCTGCCCCACCCGAAGTCTCCAACATTAAACCGCTGCTCATTAGCTAAACTGTGAGGTCCGGCCCGTGACCATATGTTCCGTTCCTTGCAGAAACATGTCCACTTGCATATCGATAAGATAAAAGATTCCAAAACGTTAAAGGGATATGGCCTGTGCAGATACACAGTACAGTTGCTTTCAAAAATAGTGGTCATTCTCAGGGGCCTAAATTAGCCTGCCCCACCCGATGTCTCCAACATTAAACCGCTGCTCATTAGCTAAACTGTGAGGTCAGAAATGTGACCATATGTTCCGTTCCTTGCAGAAACATGTCCACTTGCATATCGATAAGATAAAGGTGTCCAAAACGTTAAAGGGATGTGGCCTGTGCAGATACACAGTACAGTTGCTTTCAAAAATAGTGGTAATTTTCAGGGCCTAAACTAGCCTGCCCCACCCGAAGTCTCCAACATTAAACCGCTGCTCATTAGCTAAACTGTGAGGTCCGGCCCGTGACCATATGTTCCGTTCCTTGCAGAAACATGTCCACTTGCATATCGATAAGATAAAAGATTCCAAAACGTTAAAGGGATATGGCCTGTGCAGATACACAGTACAGTTGCTTTCAAAAATAGTGGTCATTCTCAGGGGCCTAAATTAGCCTGCCCCACCCGATGTCTCCAACATTAAACCGCTGCTCATTAGCTAAACTGTGAGGTCCGAAATGTGACCATATGTTAAGTTCCTTGCAGAAACATGTCCACTTGCATATCGATAAGATAAAGGTGTCCAAACGTTAAAGGGATGTGGCCTGTGCAGATACACAGTACAGTTGCTTTCAAAAATAGTGGTAATTTTCAGGGCCTAAACTAGCCTGCCCCACCCGAAGTCTCCAACATTAAACCGCTGCTCATTAGCTAAACTGTGAGGTCCGGCCCGTGACCATATGTTCCGTTCCTTGCAGAAACATGTCCACTTGCATATCGATAAGATAAAAGATTCCAAAACGTTAAAGGGATATGGCCTGTGCAGATACACAGTACAGTTGCTTTCAAAAATAGTGGTCATTCTCAGGGGCCTAAATTAGCCTGCCCCACCCGATGTCTCCAACATTAAACCGCTGGTCATTAGCTAAACTGTGAGGTCCGAAATGTGACCATATGTTCCGTTCCTTGCAGAAACATGTCCACTTGCATATCGATAAGATAAAGGTGTCCAAAACGTTAAAGGGATGTGGCCTGTGCAGATACACAGTACAGTTGCTTTCAAAAATAGTGGTAATTTTCAGGGCCTAAACTAGCCTGCCCCACCCGAAGTCTCCAACATTAAACCGCTGCTCACTAGCTAAACTGTGAGGTCCGGCCCGTGACCATATGTTCCGTTCCTTGCAGAAACATGTCCACTTGCATATCGATAAGATAAAAGATTCCAAAACGTTAAAGGGATATGGCCTGTGCAGATACACAGTACAGTTGCTTTCAAAAATAGTGGTCATTCTCAGGGGCCTAAATTAGCCTGCCCCACCCGATGTCTCCAACATTAAACCGCTGCTCATTAGCTAAACTGTGAGGTCCGAAATGTGACCATACGTTCCGTTCCTTGCAGAAACATGTCCACTTGCATATCGATAAGATAAAGGTGTCCAAAACGTTAAAGGGATGTGGCCTGTGCAGATACACAGTACAGTTGCTTTCAAAAATAGTGGTAATTTTCAGGGCCTAAACTAGCCTGCCCCACCCGAAGTCTCCAACATTAAACCGCTGCTCATTAGCTAAACTGTGAGGTCCGGCCCGTGACCATATGTTCCGTTCCTTGCAGAAACATGTCCACTTGCATATCGATAAGATAAAAGATTCCAAAACGTTAAAGGGATATGGCCTGTGCAGATACACAGTACAGTTGCTTTCAAAAATAGTGGTCATTCTCAGGGGCCTAAATTAGCCTGCCCCACCCGATGTCTCCAACATTAAACCGCTGCTCATTAGCTAAACTGTGAGGTCCGAAATGTGACCATATGTTCCGTTCCTTGCAGAAACATGTCCACTTGCATATCGATAAGATAAAAGATTCCAAAACGTTAAAGGGATATGGCCTGTGCAGATACACAGTACAGTTGCCTTAAAAAATAGTGGTCATTCTCAGGGGCCTAAATTAGCCTGCCCCACCCGATGTCTCCAACATTAAACCGCTGCTCATTAGCTAAACTGTGAGGTCCGAAATGTAACCATATGTTCCGTTCCTTGCAGAAACATGTCCACTTGCATATCGATAAGATAAAGGTGTCCAAAACGTTAAAGGGATGTGGCCTGTGCAGATACACAGTACAGTTGCTTTCAAAAATAGTGGTAATTTTCAGGGCCTAAACTAGCCTGCCCCACCCGAAGTCTCCAACATTAAACCGCTGCTCATTAGCTAAACTGTGAGGTCCGGCCCGTGACCATATGTTCCGTTCCTTGCAGAAACATGTCCACTTGCATATCGATAAGATAAAAGATTCCAAAACGTTAAAGGGATATGGCCTGTGCAGATACACAGTACAGTTGCTTTCAAAAATAGTGGTCATTCTCAGGGGCCTAAATTAGCCTGCCCCACCCGATGTCTCCAACATTAAACCGCTGCTCATTAGCTAAACTGTGAGGTCCGAAATGTGATCATATGTTCCGTTCCTTGCAGAAACATGTCCACTTGCATATCGATAAGATAAAGGTGTCCAAAACGTTAAAGGGATGTGGCCTGTGCAGATACACAGTACAGTTGCTTTCAAAAATAGTGGTAATTTTCAGGGCCTAAACTAGCCTGCCCCACCCGAAGTCTCCAACATTAAACCGCTGCTCATTAGCTAAACTGTGAGGTCCGGCCCGGAACATATGGTCACGGGCCGGACCTCACAGTTTAGCTAATGAGCAGCGGTTTAATGTTGGAGACTTCGGGTGGGGCAGGCTAGTTTAGGCCCTGAAAATTACCACTATTTTTGAAAGCAACTGTACTGTGTATCTGCACAGGCCACATCCCTTTAACGTTTTGGACACCTTTATCTTATCGATATGCAAGTGGACATGTTTCTGCAAGGAACGGAACATATGGTCACATTTCGGACCTCACAGTTTAGCTAATGAGCAGCGGTTTAATGTTGGAGACATCGGGTGGGGCAAGCTAATTTAGGCCCCTGAGAATGACCACTATTTTTGAAAGCAACTGTACTGTGTATCTGCACAGGCCATATCCCTTTAACGTTTTGGAATCTTTTATCTTATCGATATGCAAGTGGACATGTTTCTGCAAGGAACGGAACATATGGTCACGGGCCGGACCTCACAGTTTAGCTAATGAGCAGCGGTTTAATGTTGGAGACTTCGGGTGGGGCAGGCTAGTTTAGGCCCTGAAAATTACCACTATTTTTGAAAGCAACTGTACTGTGTATCTGCACAGGCCACATCCCTTTAACGTTTTGGACACCTTTATCTTATCGATATGCAAGTGGACATGTTTCTGCAAGGAACGGAACATATGGTCACATTTCGGACCTCACAGTTTAGCTAATGAGCAGCGGTTTAATGTTGGAGACATCGGGTGGGGCAGGCTAATTTAGGCCCCTGAGAATGACCACTATTTTTGGAAGCAACTGTACTGTGTATCTGCACAGGCCATATCCCTTTAACGTTTTGGAATCTTTTATCTTATCGATATGCAAGTGGACATGTTTCTGCAAGGAACGGAACATATGGTCACGGGCCGGACCTCACAGTTTAGCTAATGAGCAGCGGTTTAATGTTGGAGACTTCGGGTGGGGCAGGCTAGTTTAGGCCCTGAAAATTACCACTATTTTTGAAAGCAACTGTACTGTGTATCTGCACAGGCCACATCCCTTTAACGTTTTGGACACCTTTATCTTATCGATATGCAAGTGGACATGTTTCTGCAAGGAACGGAACATATGGTCACATTTCGGACCTCACAGTTTAGCTAATGAGCAGCGGTTTAATGTTGGAGACATCGGGTGGGGCAGGCTAATTTAGGCCCCTGAGAATGACCACTATTTTTGAAAGCAACTGTACTGTGTATCTGCACAGGCCATATCCCTTTAACGTTTTGGAATCTTTTATCTTATCGATATGCAAGTGGACATGTTTCTGCAAGGAACGGAACATATGGTCACGGGCCGGACCTCACAGTTTAGCTAATGAGCAGCGGTTTAATGTTGGAGACTTCGGGTGGGGCAGGCTAGTTTAGGCCCTGAAAATTACCACTATTTTTGAAAGCAACTGTACTGTGTATCTGCACAGGCCACATCCCTTTAACGTTTTGGACACCTTTATCTTATCGATATGCAAGTGGACATGTTTCTGCAAGGAACGGAACATATGGTCACATTTCGGACCTCACAGTTTAGCTAATGAGCAGCGGTTTAATGTTGGAGACATCGGGTGGGGCAGGCTAATTTAGGCCCCTGAGAATGACCACTATTTTTTAAAGCAACTGTACTGTGTATCTGCACAGGCCATATCCCTTTAACGTTTTGGAATCTTTTATCTTATCGATATGCAAGTGGACATGTTTCTGCAAGGAACGGAACATATGGTCACGGGCCGGACCTCACAGTTTAGCTAATGAGCAGCGGTTTAATGTTGGAGACTTCGGGTGGGGCAGGCTAGTTTAGGCCCTGAAAATTACCACTATTTTTGAAAGCAACTGTACTGTGTATCTGCACAGGCCACATCCCTTTAACGTTTTGGACACCTTTATCTTATCAATATGCAAGTGGACATGTTTCTGCAAGGAACGGAACATATAGTCACATTTCGGACCTCACAGTTTAGCTAATGAGCAGCGGTTTAATGTTGGAGACATCGGGTGGGGCAGGCTAATTTAGGCCCCTGAGAATGACCACTATTTTTGAAAGCAACTGTACTGTGTATCTGCACAGGCCATATCCCTTTAACGTTTTGGAATCTTTTATCTTATCGATATGCAAGTGGACATGTTTCTGCAAGGAACGGAACATATGGTCACGGGCCGGACCTCACAGTTTAGCTAATGAGCAGCGGTTTAATGTTGGAGACTTCGGGTGGGGCAGGCTAGTTTAGGCCCTGAAAATTACCACTATTTTTGAAAGCAACTGTACTGTGTATCTGCACAGGCCACATCCCTTTAACGTTTTGGACACCTTTATCTTATCGATATGCAAGTGGACATGTTTCTGCAAGGAACGGAACATATGGTCACATTTCGGACCTCACAGTTTAGCTAATGAGCAGCGGTTTAATGTTGGAGACATCGGGTGGGGCAGGCTAATTTAGGCCCCTGAGAATGACCACTATTTTTGAAAGCAACTGTACTGTGTATCTGCACAGGCCATATCCCTTTAACGTTTTGGAATCTTTTATCTTATCGATATGCAAGTGGACATGTTTCTGCAAGGAACGGAACATATGGTCACGGGCCGGACCTCACAGTTTAGCTAATGAGCAGCGGTTTAATGTTGGAGACTTCGGTGGGGCAGGCTAGTTTAGGCCCTGAAAATTATTACTATTTTTGAAAGCAACTGTACTGTGTATCTGCACAGGCCACATCCCTTTAACGTTTTGGACACCTTTATCTTATCGATATGCAAGTGGACATGTTTCTGCAAGGAACGGAACATATGGTCACATTTCGGACCTCACAGTTTAGCTAATGAGCAGCGGTTTAATGTTGGAGACATCGGGTGGGGCAGGCTAATTTAGGCCCCTGAGAATGACCACTATTTTTGAAAGCAACTGTACTGTGTATCTGCACAGGCCATATCCCTTTAACGTTTTGGAATCTTTTATCTTATCGATATGCAAGTGGACATGTTTCTGCAAGGAACGGAACATATGGTCACGGGCCGGACCTCACAGTTTAGCTAATGAGCAGCGGTTTAATGTTGGAGACTTCGGGTGGGGCAGGCTAGTTTAGGCCCTGAAAAATAACACTATTTTTGAAAGCAACTGTACTGTGTATCTGCACAGGCCACATCCCTTTAACGTTTTGGACACCTTTATCTTATCGATATGCAAGTGGACATGTTTGTGCAAGGAACGGAACATATGGTCACATTTCGGACCTCACAGTTTAGCTAATGAGCAGCGGTTTAATGTTGGAGACATCGGGTGGGGCAGGCTAATTTAGGCCCCTGAGAATGACCACTATTTTTGAAAGCAACTGTACTGTGTATCTGCACAGGCCATATCCCTTTAACGTTTTGGAATCTTTTATCTTATCGATATGCAAGTGGACATGTTTCTGCAAGGAACGGAACATATGGTCACATTTCGGACCTCACAGTTTAGCTAATGAGCAGCGGTTTAATGTTGGAGACATCGGGTGGGGCAGGCTAATTTAGGCCCCTGAGAATGACCACTATTTTTGAAAGCAACTGTACTGTGTATCTGCACAGGCCATATCCCTTTAACGTTTTGGAATCTTTTATCTTATCGATATGCAAGTGGACATGTTTCTGCAAGGAACGGAACATATAGTCACGGGCCGGACCTCACAGTTTAGCTAATGAGCAGCGGTTTAATGTTGGAGACTTCGGGTGGGGCAGGCTAGTTTAGGCCCTGAAAATTACCACTATTTTTGAAAGCAACTGTACTGTGTATCTGCACAGGCCACATCCCTTTAACGTTTTGGACACCTTTATCTTATCGATATGCAAGTGGACATGTTTCTGCAAGGAACGGAACATATGGTCACATTTCGGACCTCACAGTTTAGCTAATGAGCAGCGGTTTAATGTTGGAGACATCGGGTGGGGCAGGCTAATTTAGGCCCCTGAGAATGACCACTATTTTTGAAAGCAACTGTACTGTGTATCTGCACAGGCCATATCCCTTTAACGTTTTGGAATCTTTTATCTTATCGATATGCAAGTGGACATGTTTCTGCAAGGAACGGAACATATGGTCACGGGCCGGACCTCACAGTTTAGCTAATGAGCAGCGGTTTAATGTTGGAGACTTCGGGTGGGGCAGGCTAGTTTAGGCCCTGAAAAATACCACTATTTTTGAAAGCAACTGTACTGTGTATCTGCACAGGCCACATCCCTTTAACGTTTTGGACACCTTTATCTTATCGATATGCAAGTGGACATGTTTGTGCAAGGAACGGAACATATGGTCACATTTCGGACCTCACAGTTTAGCTAATGAGCAGCGGTTTAATGTTGGAGACATCGGGTGGGGCAGGCTAATTTAGGCCCCTGAGAATGACCACTATTTTTGAAAGCAACTGTACTGTGTATCTGCACAGGCCATATCCCTTTAACGTTTTGGAATCTTTTATCTTATCGATATGCAAGTGGACATGTTTCTGCAAGGAACGGAACATATGGTCACATTTCGGACCTCACAGTTTAGCTAATGAGCAGCGGTTTAATGTTGGAGACATCGGGTGGGGCAGGCTAATTTAGGCCCCTGAGAATGACCACTATTTTTGAAAGCAACTGTACTGTGTATCTGCACAGGCCATATCCCTTTAACGTTTTGATATCTTTTATCTTATCGATATGCAAGTGGACATGTTTCTGCAAGGAACGGAACATATGGTCACGGGCCGGACCTCACAGTTTAGCTAATGAGCAGCGGTTTAATGTTGGAGACTTCGGGTGGGGCAGGCTAGTTTAGGCCCTGAAAATTACCACTATTTTTGAAAGCAACTGTACTGTGTATCTGCACAGGCCACATCCCTTTAACGTTTTGGACACCTTTATCTTATCGATATGCAAGTGGACATGTTTCTGCAAGGAACGGAACATATGGTCACATTTCGGACCTCACAGTTTAGCTAATGAGCAGCGGTTTAATGTTGGAGACATCGGGTGGGGCAGGCTAATTTAGGCCCCTGAGAATGACCACTATTTTTGAAAGCAACTGTACTGTGTATCTGCACAGGCCATATCCCTTTAACGTTTTGGAATCTTTTATCTTATCGATATGCAAGTGGACATGTTTCTGCAAGGAACGGAACATATGGTCACGGGCCGGACCTCACAGTTTAGCTAATGAGCAGCGGTTTAATGTTGGAGACTGCGGGTGGGGCAGGCTAGTTTAGGCCCTGAAAATTACCACTATTTTTGAAAGCAACTGTACTGTGTATCTGCACAGGCCACATCCCTTTAACGTTTTGGACAACTTTATCTTATCGATATGCAAGTGGACATGTTTCTGCAAGGAACGGAACATATGGTCACATTTCGGACCTCACAGTTTAGCTAATGAGCAGCGGTTTAATGTTGGAGACATCGGGTGGGGCAGGCTAATTTAGGCCCCTGAGAATGACCACTATTTTTGAAAGCAACTGTACTGTGTATCTGCACAGGCCATATCCCTTTAACGTTTTGGAATCTTTTATCTTATCGATATGCAAGTGGACATTTTTATGCAAGGAACGGAACATATGGTCACGGGCCGGACCTCACAGTTTAGCTAATGAGCAGCGGTTTAATGTTGGAGACTTCGGGTGGGGCAGGCTAGTTTAGGCCCTGAAAATTACCACTATTTTTGAAAGCAACTGTACTGTGTATCTGCACAGGCCACATCCCTTTAACGTTTTGGACACCTTTATCTTATCGATATGCAAGTGGACATGTTTCTGCAAGGAACGGAACATATGGTCACATTTCGGACCTCACAGTTTAGCTAATGAGCAGCGGTTTAATGTTGGAGACATCGGGTGGGGCAGGCTAATTTAGGCCCCTGAGAATGACCACTATTTTTGAAAGCAACTGTACTGTGTATCTGCACAGGCCATATCCCTTTAACGTTTTTGGAATCTTTTATCTTATCGATATGCAAGTGGACATGTTTCTGCAAGGAACGGAACATATGGTCACGGGCTGGACCTCACAGTTTAGCTAATGAGCAGCGGTTTAATGTTGGAGACTTCGGGTTGGGCAGGCTAGTTTAGGCCCTGAAAATTACCACTATTTTTGAAAGCAACTGTACTGTGTATCTGCACAGGCCACATCCCTTTAACGTTTTGGACACCTTTATCTTATCGATATGCAAGTGGACATGTTTCTGCAAGGAACGGAACATATGGTCACATTTCGGACCTCACAGTTTAGCTAATGAGCAGCGGTTTAATGTTGGAGACATCGGGTGGGGCAGGCTAATTTAGGCCCCTGAGAATGACCACTATTTTTGAAAGCAACTGTACTGTGTATCTGCACAGGCCATATCCCTTTAACGTTTTGGAATCTTTTATCTTATCGATATGCAAGTGGACATGTTTCTGCAAGGAACGGAACATATGGTCACGGGCCGGACCTCACAGTTTAGCTAATGAGCAGCGGTTTAATGTTGGAGACTTCGGGCGGGGCAGGCTAGTTTAGGCCCTGAAAATTACCACTATTTTTGAAAGCAACTGTACTGTGTATCTGCACAGGCCACATCCCTTTAACGTTTTGGACACCTTTATCTTATCGATATGCAAGTGGACATGTTTCTGCAAGGAACGGAACATATGGTCACATTTCGGACCTCACAGTTTAGCTAATGAGCAGCGGTTTAATGTTGGAGACATCGGGTGGGGCAGGCTAATTTAGGCCCCTGAGAATGACCACTATTTTTGAAAGCAACTGTACTGTGTATCTGCACAGGCCATATCCCTTTAACGTTTTGGAATCTTTTATCTTATCGATATGCAAGTGGACATGTTTCTGCAAGGAACGGAACATATAGTCACGGGCCGGACCTCACAGTTTAGCTAATGAGCAGCGGTTTAATGTTGGAGACTTCGGGTGGGGCAGGCTAGTTTAGGCCCTGAAAATTACCACTATTTTTGAAAGCAACTGTACTGTGTATCTGCACAGGCCACATCCCTTTAACGTTTTGGACACCTTTATCTTATCGATATGCAAGTGGACATGTTTCTGCAAGGAACGGAACATATGGTCACATTTCGGACCTCACAGTTTAGCTAATGAGCAGCGGTTTAATGTTGGAGACATCGGGTGGGGCAGGCTAATTTAGGCCCCTGAGAATGACCACTATTTTTGAAAGCAACTGTACTGTGTATCTGCACAGGCCATATCCCTTTAACGTTTTGGAATCTTTTATCTTATCGATATGCAAGTGGACATGTTTCTGCAAGGAACGGAACATATGGTCACGGGCCGGACCTCACAGTTTAGCTAATGAGCAGCGGTTTAATGTTGGAGACTTCGGGTGGGGCAGGCTAGTTTAGGCCCTGAAAAATACCACTATTTTTGAAAGCAACTGTACTGTGTATCTGCACAGGCCACATCCCTTTAACGTTTTGGACACCTTTATCTTATCGATATGCAAGTGGACATGTTTGTGCAAGGAACGGAACATATGGTCACATTTCGGACCTCACAGTTTAGCTAATGAGCAGCGGTTTAATGTTGGAGACATCGGGTGGGGCAGGCTAATTTAGGCCCCTGAGAATGACCACTATTTTTGAAAGCAACTGTACTGTGTATCTGCACAGGCCATATCCCTTTAACGTTTTGGAATCTTTTATCTTATCGATATGCAAGTGGACATGTTTCTGCAAGGAACGGAACATATGGTCACATTTCGGACCTCACAGTTTAGCTAATGAGCAGCGGTTTAATGTTGGAGACATCGGGTGGGGCAGGCTAATTTAGGCCCCTGAGAATGACCACTATTTTTGAAAGCAACTGTACTGTGTATCTGCACAGGCCATATCCCTTTAACGTTTTGGAATCTTTTATCTTATCGATATGCAAGTGGACATGTTTCTGCAAGGAACGGAACATATGGTCACGGGCCGGACCTCACAGTTTAGCTAATGAGCAGCGGTTTAATGTTGGAGACTTCGGGTGGGGCAGGCTAGTTTAGGCCCTGAAAATTACCACTATTTTTGAAAGCAACTGTACTGTGTATCTGCACAGGCCACATCCCTTTAACGTTTTGGACACCTTTATCTTATCGATATGCAAGTGGACATGTTTCTGCAAGGAACGGAACATATGGTCACATTTCGGACCTCACAGTTTAGCTAATGAGCAGCGGTTTAATGTTGGAGACATCGGGTGGGGCAGGCTAATTTAGGCCCCTGAGAATGACCACTATTTTTGAAAGCAACTGTACTGTGTATCTGCACAGGCCATATCCCTTTAACGTTTTGGAATCTTTTATCTTATCGATATGCAAGTGGACATGTTTCTGCAAGGAACGGAACATATGGTCACGGGCCGGACCTCACAGTTTAGCTAATGAGCAGCGGTTTAATGTTGGAGACTGCGGGTGGGGCAGGCTAGTTTAGGCCCTGAAAATTACCACTATTTTTGAAAGCAACTGTACTGTGTATCTGCACAGGCCACATCCCTTTAACGTTTTGGACAACTTTATCTTATCGATATGCAAGTGGACATGTTTCTGCAAGGAACGGAACATATGGTCACATTTCGGACCTCACAGTTTAGCTAATGAGCAGCGGTTTAATGTTGGAGACATCGGGTGGGGCAGGCTAATTTAGGCCCCTGAGAATGACCACTATTTTTGAAAGCAACTGTACTGTGTATCTGCACAGGCCATATCCCTTTAACGTTTTGGAATCTTTTATCTTATCGATATGCAAGTGGACATTTTTATGCAAGGAACGGAACATATGGTCACGGGCCGGACCTCACAGTTTAGCTAATGAGCAGCGGTTTAATGTTGGAGACTTCGGGTGGGGCAGGCTAGTTTAGGCCCTGAAAATTACCACTATTTTTGAAAGCAACTGTACTGTGTATCTGCACAGGCCACATCCCTTTAACGTTTTGGACACCTTTATCTTATCGATATGCAAGTGGACATGTTTCTGCAAGGAACGGAACATATGGTCACATTTCGGACCTCACAGTTTAGCTAATGAGCAGCGGTTTAATGTTGGAGACATCGGGTGGGGCAGGCTAATTTAGGCCCCTGAGAATGACCACTATTTTTGAAAGCAACTGTACTGTGTATCTGCACAGGCCATATCCCTTTAACGTTTTTGGAATCTTTTATCTTATCGATATGCAAGTGGACATGTTTCTGCAAGGAACGGAACATATGGTCACGGGCTGGACCTCACAGTTTAGCTAATGAGCAGCGGTTTAATGTTGGAGACTTCGGGTTGGGCAGGCTAGTTTAGGCCCTGAAAATTACCACTATTTTTGAAAGCAACTGTACTGTGTATCTGCACAGGCCACATCCCTTTAACGTTTTGGACACCTTTATCTTATCGATATGCAAGTGGACATGTTTCTGCAAGGAACGGAACATATGGTCACATTTCGGACCTCACAGTTTAGCTAATGAGCAGCGGTTTAATGTTGGAGACATCGGGTGGGGCAGGCTAATTTAGGCCCCTGAGAATGACCACTATTTTTGAAAGCAACTGTACTGTGTATCTGCACAGGCCATATCCCTTTAACGTTTTGGAATCTTTTATCTTATCGATATGCAAGTGGACATGTTTCTGCAAGGAACGGAACATATGGTCACGGGCCGGACCTCACAGTTTAGCTAATGAGCAGCGGTTTAATGTTGGAGACTTCGGGCGGGGCAGGCTAGTTTAGGCCCTGAAAATTACCACTATTTTTGAAAGCAACTGTACTGTGTATCTGCACAGGCCACATCCCTTTAACGTTTTGGACACCTTTATCTTTTCGATATGCAAGTGGACATGTTTCTGCAAGGAACGGAACATATGGTCACATTTCGGACCTCACAGTTTAGCTAATGAGCAGCGGTTTAATGTTGGAGACATCGGGTGGGGCAGGCTAATTTAGGCCCCTGAGAATGACCACTATTTTTGAAAGCAACTGTACTGTGTATCTGCACAGGCCATATCCCTTTAACGTTTTGGAATCTTTTATCTTATCGATATGCAAGTGGACATGTTTCTGCAAGGAACGGAACATATGGTCACGGGCCGGACCTCACAGTTTAGCTAATGAGCAGCGGTTTAATGTTGGAGACTTCGGGTGGGGCAGGCTAGTTTAGGCCCTGAAAATTACCACTGTTTTTGAAAGCAACTGTACTGTGAGGTCCGAAATGTGACCATATGTTCCGTTCCTTGCAGAAACATGTCCACATGCATATCGATAAGATAAAGGTGTCCAAAACGTTAAAGGGATGTGGCCTGTGCAGATACACAGTACAGTTGCTTTCAAAAATAGTGGTAATTTTCAGGGCCTAAACTAGCCTGCCCCACCCGAAGTCTCCAACATTAAACCGCTGCTCATTAGCTAAACTGTGAGGTCCGGCCCGTGACCATATGTTCCGTTCCTTGCAGAAACATGTCCACTTGCATATCGATAAGATAAAAGATTCCAAAACGTTAAAGGGATATGGCCTGTGCAGATACACAGTACAGTTGCTTTCAAAAATAGTGGTCATTCTCAGGGGCCCAAATTAGCCTGCCCCACCCGATGTCTCCAACATTAAACCGCTGCTCATTAGCTAAACTGTGAGGTCCGAAATGTGACCATATGTTCCGTTCCTTGCAGAAACATGTCCACTTGCATATCGTTAAGATAAAAGATTCCAAAACGTTAAAGGGATATGGCCTGTGCAGATACACAGTACAGTTGCTTTCAAAAATAGTGGTCATTCTCAGGGGCCTAAATTAGCCTGCCCCACCCGATGTCTCCAACATTAAACCGCTGCTCATTAGCTAAACTGTGAGGTCCGAAATGTGACCATATGTTCCGTTCCTTGCAGAAACATGTCCACTTGCATATCGATAAGATAAAGGTGTCCAAAACGTTAAAGGGATGTGGCCTGTGCAGATACACAGTACAGTTGCTTTCAAAAATAGTGGTAATTTTCAGGGCCTAAACTAGCCTGCCCCACCCGAAGTCTCCAACATTAAACCGCTGCTCATTAGCTAAACTGTGAGGTCCGGCCCGTGACCATATGTTCCGTTCCTTGCAGAAACATGTCCACTTGCATATCGATAAGATAAAAGATTCCAAAACGTTAAAGGGATATGGCCTGTGCAGATACACAGTACAGTTGCTTTCAAAAATAGTGGTCATTCTCAGGGGCCTAAATTAGCCTGCCCCACCCGATGTCTCCAACATTAAACCGCTGCTCATTAGCTAAACTGTGAGGTCCGAAATGTGACCATATGTTCCGTTCCTTGCAGAAACATGTCCACTTGCATATCGATAAGATAAAGGTGTCCAAAACGTTAAAGGGATGTGGCCTGTGCAGATACACAGTACAGTTGCTTTCAAAAATAGTGGTAATTTTCAGGGCCTAAACTAGCCTGCCCCACCCGAAGTCTCCAACATTAAACCGCTGCTCATTAGCTAAACTGTGAGGTCCGGCCCGTGACCATATGTTCCGTTCCTTGCAGAAACATGTCCACTTGCATATCGATAAGATAAAGGATTCCAAAACGTTAAAGGGATATGGCCTGTGCAGATACACAGTACAGTTGCTTTCAAAAATAGTGGTCATTCTCAGGGGCCTAAATTAGCCTGCCCCACCCGATGTCTCCAACATTAAACCGCTGCTCATTAGCTAAACTGTGAGGTCCGAAATGTGACCATATGTTCCGTTCCTTGCAGAAACATGTCCACTTGCATATCGATAAGATAAAAGATTCCAAAACGTTAAAGGGATATGGCCTGTGCAGATACACAGTACAGTTGCTTTCAAAAATAGTGGTCATTCTCAGTGGCCTAAATTAGCCTGCCCCACCCGATGTCTCCAACATTAAACCGCTGCTCATTAGCCAAACTGTGAGGTCCGAAATGTGACCATATGTTCCGTTCCTTGCAGAAACATGTCCACTTGCATATCGATAAGATAAAGGTGTCCAAAACGTTAAAGGGATGTGGCCTGTGCAGATACACAGTACAGTTGCTTTCAAAAATAGTGGTAATTTTCAGGGCCTAAACTAGCCTGCCCCACCCGAAGTCTCCAACATTAAACCGCTGCTCATTAGCTAAACTGTGAGGTCCGGCCCGTGACCATATGTTCCGTTCCTTGCAGAAACATGTCCACTTGCATATCGATAAGATAAAAGATTCCAAAACGTTAAAGGGATATGGCCTGTGCAGATACACAGTACAGTTGCTTTCAAAAATAGTGGTCATTCTCAGGGGCCTAAATTAGCCTGCCCCACCCGATGTCTCCAACATTAAACCGCTGCGCATTAGCTAAACTGTGAGGTCCGAAATGTGACCATATGTTCCGTTCCTTGCAGAAACATGTCCACTTGCATATCGATAAGATAAAAGATTCCAAAACGTTAAAGGGATATGGCCTGTGCAGATACACAGTACAGTTGCTTTCAAAAATAGTGGTCATTCTCAGGGGCCTAAATTAGCCTGCCCCACCCGATGTCTCCAACATTAAACCGCTGCTCATTTGCTAAACTGTGAGGTCCGAAATGTGACCATATGTTCCGTTCCTTGCAGAAACATGTCCACTTGCATATCGATAAGATAAAGGTGTCCAAAACGTTAAAGGGATGTGGCCTGTGCAGATACACAGTACAGTTGCTTTCAAAAATAGTGGTAATTTTCAGGGCCTAAACTAGCCTGCCCCACCCGAAGTCTCCAACATTAAACCGCTGCTCATTAGCTAAACTGTGAGGTCCGGCCCGTGACCATATGTTCCGTTCCTTGCAGAAACATGTCCACTTGCATATCGATAAGATAAAAGATTCCAAAACGTTAAAGGGATATGGCCTGTGCAGATACACAGTACAGTTGCTTTCAAAAATAGTGGTCATTCTCAGGGGCCTAAATTAGCCTGCCCCACCCGATGTCTCCAACATTAAACCGCTGCTCATTAGCTAAACTGTGAGGTCCGAAATGTGACCATATGTTCCGTTCCTTGCAGAAACATGTCCACTTGCATATCGATAAGATAAAGGTGTCCAAAACGTTAAAGGGATGTGGCCTGTGCAGATACACAGTACAGTTGCTTTCAAAAATAGTGGTAATTTTCAGGGCCTAAACTAGCCTGCCCCACCCGAAGTCTCCAACATTAAACCGCTGCTCATTAGCTAAACTGTGAGGTCCGGCCAGTGACCATATGTTCCGTTCCTTGCAGAAACATGTCCACTTGCATATCGATAAGATAAAAGATTCCAAAACGTTAAAGGGATATGGCCTGTGCAGATACACAGTACAGTTGCTTTCAAAAATAGTGGTCATTCTCAGGGGCCTAAATTAGCCTGCCCCACCCGATGTCTCCAACATTAAACCGCTGCGCATTAGCTAAACTGTGAGGTCCGAAATGTGACCATATGTTCCGTTCCTTGCAGAAACATGTCCACTTGCATATCGATAAGATAAAAGATTCCAAAACGTTAAAGGGATATGGCCTGTGCAGATACACAGTACAGTTGCTTTCAAAAATAGTGGTCATTCTCAGGGGCCTAAATTAGCCTGCCCCACCCGATGTCTCCAACATTAAACCGCTGCTCATTTGCTAAACTGTGAGGTCCGAAATGTGACCATATGTTCCGTTCCTTGCAGAAACATGTCCACTTGCATATCGATAAGATAAAGGTGTCCAAAACGTTAAAGGGATGTGGCCTGTGCAGATACACAGTACAGTTGCTTTCAAAAATAGTGGTAATTTTCAGGGCCTAAACTAGCCTGCCCCACCCGAAGTCTCCAACATTAAACCGCTGCTCATTAGCTAAACTGTGAGGTCCGGCCCGTGACCATATGTTCCGTTCCTTGCAGAAACATGTCCACTTGCATATCGATAAGATAAAAGATTCCAAAACGTTAAAGGGATATGGCCTGTGCAGATACACAGTACAGTTGCTTTCAAAAATAGTGGTCATTCTCATGGGCCTAAATTAGCCTGCCCCACCCGATGTCTCCAACATTAAACCGCTGCTCATTAGCTAAACTGTGAGGTCCGAAATGTGACCATATGTTCCGTTCCTTGCAGAAACATGTCCACTTGCATATCGATAAGATAAAGGTGTCCAAAACGTTAAAGGGATGTGGCCTGTGCAGATACACAGTACAGTTGCTTTCAAAAATAGTGGTAATTTTCAGGGCCTAAACTAGCCTGCCCCACCCGAAGTCTCCAACATTAAACCGCTGCTCATTAGCTAAACTGTGAGGTCCGGCCCGTGACCATATGTTCCGTTCCTTGCAGAAACATGTCCACTTGCATATCGATAAGATAAAAGATTCCAAAACGTTAAAGGGATATGGCCTGTGCAGATACACAGTACAGTTGCTTTCAAAAATAGTGGTCATTCTCAGGGGCCTAAATTAGCCTGCCCCACCCGATGTCTCCAACATTAAACCGCTGCGCATTAGCTAAACTGTGAGGTCCGAAATGTGACCATATGTTCCGTTCCTTGCAGAAACATGTCCACTTGCATATCGATAAGATAAAAGATTCCAAAACGTTAAAGGGATATGGCCTGTGCAGATACACAGTACAGTTGCTTTCAAAAATAGTGGTCATTCTCAGGGGCCTAAATTAGCCTGCCCCACCCGATGTCTCCAACATTAAACCGCTGCTCATTTGCTAAACTGTGAGGTCCGAAATGTGACCATATGTTCCGTTCCTTGCAGAAACATGTCCACTTGCATATCGATAAGATAAAGGTGTCCAAAACGTTAAAGGGATGTGGCCTGTGCAGATACACAGTACAGTTGCTTTCAAAAATAGTGGTAATTTTCAGGGCCTAAACTAGCCTGCCCCACCCGAAGTCTCCAACATTAAACCGCTGCTCATTAGCTAAACTGTGAGGTCCGGCCCGTGACCATATGTTCCGTTCCTTGCAGAAACATGTCCACTTGCATATCGATAAGATAAAAGATTCCAAAACGTTAAAGGGATATGGCCTGTGCAGATACACAGTACAGTTGCTTTCAAAAATAGTGGTCATTCTCAGGGGCCTAAATTAGCCTGCCCCACCCGATGTCTCCAACATTAAACCGCTGCTCATTAGCTAAACTGTGAGGTCCGAAATGTGACCATATGTTCCGTTCCTTGCAGAAACATGTCCACTTGCATATCGATAAGATAAAGGTGTCCAAAACGTTAAAGGGATGTGGCCTGTGCAGATACACAGTACAGTTGCTTTCAAAAATAGTGGTAATTTTCAGGGCCTAAACTAGCCTGCCCCACCCGAAGTCTCCAACATTAAACCGCTGCTCATTAGCTAAACTGTGAGGTCCGGCCAGTGACCATATGTTCCGTTCCTTGCAGAAACATGTCCACTTGCATATCGATAAGATAAAAGATTCCAAAACGTTAAAGGGATATGGCCTGTGCAGATACACAGTACAGTTGCTTTCAAAAATAGTGGTCATTCTCAGGGGCCTAAATTAGCCTGCCCCACCCGATGTCTCCAACATTAAACCGCTGCGCATTAGCTAAACTGTGAGGTCCGAAATGTGACCATATGTTCCGTTCCTTGCAGAAACATGTCCACTTGCATATCGATAAGATAAAAGATTCCAAAACGTTAAAGGGATATGGCCTGTGCAGATACACAGTACAGTTGCTTTCAAAAATAGTGGTCATTCTCAGGGGCCTAAATTAGCCTGCCCCACCCGATGTCTCCAACATTAAACCGCTGCTCATTTGCTAAACTGTGAGGTCCGAAATGTGACCATATGTTCCGTTCCTTGCAGAAACATGTCCACTTGCATATCGATAAGATAAAGGTGTCCAAAACGTTAAAGGGATGTGGCCTGTGCAGATACACAGTACAGTTGCTTTCAAAAATAGTGGTAATTTTCAGGGCCTAAACTAGCCTGCCCCACCCGAAGTCTCCAACATTAAACCGCTGCTCATTAGCTAAACTGTGAGGTCCGGCCCGTGACCATATGTTCCGTTCCTTGCAGAAACATGTCCACTTGCATATCGATAAGATAAAAGATTCCAAAACGTTAAAGGGATATGGCCTGTGCAGATACACAGTACAGTTGCTTTCAAAAATAGTGGTCATTCTCATGGGCCTAAATTAGCCTGCCCCACCCGATGTCTCCAACATTAAACCGCTGCTCATTAGCTAAACTGTGAGGTCCGAAATGTGACCATATGTTCCGTTCCTTGCAGAAACATGTCCACTTGCATATCGATAAGATAAAGGTGTCCAAAACGTTAAAGGGATGTGGCCTGTGCAGATACACAGTACAGTTGCTTTCAAAAATAGTGGTAATTTTCAGGGCCTAAACTAGCCTGCCCCACCCGAAGTCTCCAACATTAAACCGCTGCTCATTAGCTAAACTGTGAGGTCCGGCCCGTGACCATATGTTCCGTTCCTTGCAGAAACATGTCCACTTGCATATCGATAAGATAAAAGATTCCAAAACGTTAAAGGGATATGGCCTGTGCAGATACACAGTACAGTTGCTTTCAAAAATAGTGGTCATTCTCAGGGGCCTAAATTAGCCTGCCCCACCCGATGTCTCCAACATTAAACCGCTGCTCATTAGCTAAACTGTGAGGTCCGAAATGTGACCATATGTTCCGTTCCTTGCAGAAACATGTCCACTTGCATATCGATAAGATAAAGGTGTCCAAAACGTTAAAGGGATGTGGCCTGTGCAGATACACAGTACAGTTGCTTTCAAAAATAGTGGTAATTTTCAGGGCCTAAACTAGCCTGCCCCACCCGAAGTCTCCAACATTAAACCGCTGCTCATTAGCTAAACTGTGAGGTCCGGCCCGTGACCATATGTTCCGTTCCTTGCAGAAACATGTCCACTTGCATATCGATAAGATAAAAGATTCCAAAACGTTAAAGGGATATGGCCTGTGCAGATACACAGTACAGTTGCTTTCAAAAATAGTGGTCATTCTCAGGGGCCTAAATTAGCCTGCCCCACCCGATGTCTCCAACATTAAACCGCTGCTCATTAGCTAAACTGTGAGGTCCGAAATGTGACCATATGTTCCGTTCCTTGCAGAAACATGTCCACTTGCATATCGATAAGATAAAGTTGTCCAAAACGTTAAAGGGATGTGGCCTGTGCAGATACACAGTACAGTTGCTTTCAAAAATAGTGGTAATTTTCAGGGCCTAAACTAGCCTGCCCCACCCGAAGTCTCCAACATTAAACCGCTGCTCATTAGCTAAACTGTGAGGTCCGGCCCGTGACCATATGTTCCGTTCCTTGCAGAAACATGTCCACTTGCATATCGATAAGATAAAAGATTCCAAAACGTTAAAGGGATATGGCCTGTGCAGATACACAGTACAGTTGCTTTCAAAAATAGTGGTCATTCTCAGGGGCCTAAATTAGCCTGCCCCACCCGATGTCTCCAACATTAAACCGCTGCTCATTAGCTAAACTGTGAGGTCCGAAATGTGACCATATGTTCCGTTCCTTGCAGAAACATGTCCACTTGCATATCGATAAGATAAAGGTGTCCAAAACGTTAAAGGGATGTGGCCTGTGCAGATACACAGTACAGTTGCTTTCAAAAATAGTGGTAATTTTCAGGGCCTAAACTAGCCTGCCCCACCCGAAGTCTCCAACATTAAACCGCTGCTCATTAGCTAAACTGTGAGGTCCGGCCCGTGACCATATGTTCCGTTCCTTGCAGAAACATGTCCACTTGCATATCGATAAGATAAAAGATTCCAAAACGTTAAAGGGATATGGCCTGTGCAGATACACAGTACAGTTGCTTTCAAAAATAGTGGTCATTCTCAGGGGCCTAAATTAGCCTGCCCCACCCGATGTCTCCAACATTAAACCGCTGCTCATTAGCTAAACTGTGAGGTCCGAAATGTGACCATATGTTCCGTTCCTTGCAGAAACATGTCCACTTGCATATCGATAAGATAAAGGTGTCCAAACGTTAAAGGGATGTGGCCTGTGCAGATACACAGTACAGTTCCTTTCAAAAATAGTGGTAATTTTCAGGGCCTAAACTAGCCTGCCCCACCCGAAGTCTCCAACATTAAACCGCTGCTCATTAGCTAAACTGTGAGGTCCGGCCCGTGACCATATGTTCCGTTCCTTGCAGAAACATGTCCACTTGCATATCGATAAGATAAAAGATTCCAAAACGTTAAAGGGATATGGCCTGTGCAGATACACAGTACAGTTGCTTTCAAAAATAGTGGTCATTCTCAGGGGCCTAAATTAGCCTGCCCCACCCGATGTCTCCAACATTAAACCGCTGCTCATTAGCTAAACTGTGAGGTCCGAAATGTGACCATATGTTCCGTTCCTTGCAGAAACATGTCCACTTGCATATCGATAAGATAAAGGTGTCCAAAACGTTAAAGGGATGTGGCCTGTGCAGATACACAGTACAGTTGCTTTCAAAAATAGTGGTAATTTTCAGGGCCTAAACTAGCCTGCCCCACCCGAAGTCTCCAACATTAAACCGCTGCTCATTAGCTAAACTGTGAGGTCCGGCCCGTGACCATATGTTCCGTTCCTTGCAGAAACATGTCCACTTGCATATCGATAAGATAAAAGATTCCAAAACGTTAAAGGGATATGGCCTGTGCAGATACACAGTACAGTTGCTTTCAAAAATAGTGGTCATTCTCAGGGGCCTAAATTAGCCTGCCCCACCCGATGTCTCCAACATTATACCGCTGCTCATTAGCTAAACTGTGAGGTCCGAAATGTGACCATACGTTCCGTTCCTTGCAGAAACTTGTCCACTTGCACATCGATAAGATAAAGGTGTCCAAAACGTTAAAGGGATGTGGCCTGTGCAGATACACAGTACAGTTGCTTTCAAAAATAGTGGTAATTTTCAGGGCCTAAACTAGCCTGCCCCACCCGAAGTCTCCAACATTAAACCGCTGCTCATTAGCTAAACTGTGAGGTCCGGCCCGTGACCATATGTTCCGTTCCTTGCAGAAACATGTCCACTTGCATATCGATAAGATAAAAGATTCCAAAACGTTAAAGGGATATGGCCTGTGCAGATACACAGTACAGTTGCTTTCAAAAATAGTGGTCATTCTCAGGGGCCTAAATTAGCCTGCCCCACCCGATGTCTCCAACATTAAACCGCTGCTCATTAGCTAAACTGTGAGGTCCGAAATGTGACCATATGTTCCGTTCCTTGCAGAAACATGTCCACTTGCATATCGATAAGATAAAGGTGTCCAAAACGTTAAAGGGATGTGGCCTGTGCAGATACACAGTACAGTTGCTTTCAAAAATAGTGGTAATTTTCAGGGCCTAAACTAGCCTGCCCCACCCGAAGTCTCCAACATTAAACCGCTGCTCATTAGCTAAACAGTGAGGTCCGGCCCGTGACCATATGTTCCGTTCCTTGCAGAAACATGTCCACTTGCATATCGATAAGATAAAAGATTCCAAAACGTTAAAGGGATATGGCCTGTGCAGATACACAGTACAGTTGCTTTCAAAAATAGTGGTCATTCTCAGGGGCCTAAATTAGCCTGCCCCACCCGATGTCTCCAACATTAAACCGCTGCTCATTAGCTAAACTGTGAGGTCCGAAATGTGACCATATGTTCCGTTCCTTGCAGAAACATGTCCACTTGCATATCGATAAGATAAAGGTGTCCAAACGTTAAAGGGATGTGGCCTGTGCAGATACACAGTACAGTTGCTTTCAAAAATAGTGGTAATTTTCAGGGCCTAAACTAGCCTGCCCCACCCGAAGTCTCCAACATTAAACCGCTGCTCATTAGCTAAACTGTGAGGTCCGGCCCGTGACCATATGTTCCGTTCCTTGCAGAAACATGTCCACTTGCATATCGATAAGATAAAAGATTCCAAAACGTTAAAGGGATATGGCCTGTGCAGATACACAGTACAGTTGCTTTCAAAAATAGTGGTCATTCTCAGGGGCCTAAATTAGCCTGCCCCACCCGATGTCTCCAACATTAAACCGCTGCTCATTAGCTAAACTGTGAGGTCCGAAATGTGACCATATGTTCCGTTCCTTGCAGAAACATGTCCACTTGCATATCGATAAGATAAAGGTGTCCAAAACGTTAAAGGGATGTGGCCTGTGCAGATACACAGTACAGTTGCTTTCAAAAATAGTGGTAATTTTCAGGGCCTAAACTAGCCTGCCCCACCCGAAGTCTCCAACATTAAACCGCTGCTCATTAGCTAAACAGTGAGGTCCGGCCCGTGACCATATGTTCCGTTCCTTGCAGAAACATGTCCACTTGCATATCGATAAGATAAAAGATTCCAAAACGTTAAAGGGATATGGCCTGTGCAGATACACAGTACAGTTGCTTTCAAAAATAGTGGTCATTCTCAGGGGCCTAAATTAGCCTGCCCCACCCGATGTCTCCAACATTAAACCGCTGCTCATTAGCTAAACTGTGAGGTCCGAAATGTGACCATATGTTCCGTTCCTTGCAGAAACATGTCCACTTGCATATCGATAAGATAAAGGTGTCCAAACGTTAAAGGGATGTGGCCTGTGCAGATACACAGTACAGTTGCTTTCAAAAATAGTGGTAATTTTCAGGGCCTAAACTAGCCTGCCCCACCCGAAGTCTCCAACATTAAACCGCTGCTCATTAGCTAAACTGTGAGGTCCGGCCCGTGACCATATGTTCCGTTCCTTGCAGAAACATGTCCACTTGCATATCGATAAGATAAAAGATTCCAAAACGTTAAAGGGATATGGCCTGTGCAGATACACAGTACAGTTGCTTTCAAAAATAGTGGTCATTCTCAGGGGCCTAAATTAGCCTGCCCCACCCGATGTCTCCAACATTAAACCGCTGCTCATTAGCTAAACTGTGAGGTCCGAAATGTGACCATATGTTCCGTTCCTTGCAGAAACATGTCCACTTGCATATCGATAAGATAAAGGTGTCCAAAACGTTAAAGGGATGTGGCCTGTGCAGATACACAGTACAGTTGCTTTCAAAAATAGTGGTAATTTTCAGGGCCTAAACTAGCCTGCCCCACCCGAAGTCTCCAACATTAAACCGCTGCTCATTAGCTAAACTGTGAGGTCCGGCCCGTGACAATATGTTCCGTTCCTTGCAGAAACATGTCCACTTGCATATCGATAAGATAAAAGATTCCAAAACGTTAAAGGGATATGGCCTGTGCAGATACACAGTACAGTTGCTTTCAAAAATAGTGGTCATTCTCAGGGGCCTAAATTAGCCTGCCCCACCCGATGTCTCCAACATTAAACCGCTGCTCATTAGCTAAACTGTGAGGTCCGAAATGTGACCATACGTTCCGTTCCTTGCAGAAACTTGTCCACTTGCATATCGATAAGATAAAGGTGTCCAAAACGTTAAAGGGATGTGGCCTGTGCAGATACACAGTACAGTTGCTTTCAAAAATAGTGGTAATTTTCAGGGCCTAAACTAGCCTGCCCCACCCGAAGTCTCCAACATTAAACCGCTGCTCATTAGCTAAACTGTGAGGACCGGCCCGTGACCATATGTTCCGTTCCTTGCAGAAACATGTCCACTTGCATATCGATAAGATAAAAGATTCCAAAACGTTAAAGGGATATGGCCTGTGCATATACACAGTACAGTTGCTTTCAAAAATAGTGGTCATTCTCAGGGGCCTAAATTAGCCTGCCCCACCCGATGTCTCCAACATTAAACCGCTGCTCATTAGCTAAACTGTGATGTCCGAAATGTGACCATATGTTCCGTTCCTTGCAGAAACATGTCCACTTGCATATCGATAAGATAAAAGATTCCAAAACGTTAAAGGGATATGGCCTGTGCAGATACACAGTACAGTTGCTTTCAAAAATAGTGGTCATTCTCAGGGGCCTAAATTAGCCTGCCCCACCCGATGTCTCCAACATTAAACCCCTGCTCATTAGCTAAACTGTGAGGTCCGAAATGTGACCATATGTTCCGTTCCTTGCAGAAACATGTCCACTTGCATATCGATAAGATAAAGGTGTCCAAAACGTTAAAGGGATGTGGCCTGTGCAGATACACAGTACAGTTGCTTTCAAAAATAGTGGTAATTTTCAGGGCCTAAACTAGCCTGCCCCACCCGAAGTCTCCAACATTAAACCGCTGCTCATTAGCTAAACTGTGAGGTCCGGCCCGTGACCATATGTTCCGTTCCTTGCAGAAACATGGCCACTTGCATATCGATAAGATAAAAGATTCCAAAACGTTAAAGGGATATGGCCTGTGCAGATACACAGTACAGTTGCTTTCAAAAATAGTGGTGATTCTCAGGGGCCTAAATTAGCCTGCCCCACCCGATGTCTCCAACATTAAACCGCTGCTCATTAGCTAAACTGTGAGGTCCGAAATGTGATCATATGTTCCGTTCCTTGCAGAAACATGTCCACTTGCATATCGATAAGATAAAGGTGTCCAAAACGTTAAAGGGATGTGGCCTGTGCAGATACACAGTACAGTTGCTTTCAAAAATAGTGGTAATTTTCAGGGCCTAAACTAGCCTGCCCCACCAGAAGTCTCCAACATTAAACCGCTGCTCATTAGCTAAACTGTGAGGTCCGGCCCGGAACATATGGTCACGGGCCGGACCTCACAGTTTAGCTAATGAGCAGCGGTTTAATGTTGGAGACTTCGGGTGGGGCAGGCTAGTTTAGGCCCTGAAAATTACCACTATTTTTGAAAGCAACTGTACTGTGTATCTGCACAGGCCACATCCCTTTAACGTTTTGGACACCTTTATCTTATCGATATGCAATTGGACATGTTTCTGCAAGGAACGGAACATATGGTCACATTTCGGACCTCACGGTTTAGCTAATGAGCAGCGGTTTAATGTTGGAGACATCGGGTGGGGCAGGCTAATTTAGGCCCCTGAGAATGACCACTATTTTTGAAAGCAACTGTACTGTGTATCTGCACAGGCCATATCCCTTTAACGTTTTGGAATCTTTTATCTTATCGATATGCAAGTGGACATGTTTCTGCAAGGAACGGAACATATGGTCACGGGCCGGACCTCACAGTTTAGCTAATGAGCAGCGGTTTAATGTTGGAGAATTCGGGTGGGGCAGGCTAGTTTAGGCCCTGAAAATTACCACTATTTTTGAAAGCAACTGTACTGTGTATCTGCACAGGCCACATCCCTTTAACGTTTTGGACACCTTTATCTTATCGATATGCAAGTGGACATGTTTCTGCAAGGAACGGAACATATGGTCACATTTCGGACCTCACAGTTTAGCTAATGAGCAGCGGGTTAATGTTGGAGACATCGGGTGGGGCAGGCTAATTTAGGCCCCTGAGAATGACCACTATTTTTGGAAGCAACTGTACTGTGTATCTGCACAGGCCATATCCCTTTAACGTTTTGGAATCTTTTATCTTATCGATATGCAAGTGGACATGTTTCTGCAAGGAACGGAACATATGGTCACGGGCCGGACCTCACAGTTTAGCTAATGAGCAGCGGTTTAATGTTGGAGACTTCGGGTGGGGCAGGCTAGTTTAGGCCCTGAAAATTACAACTATTTTTGAAAGCAACTGTACTGTGTATCTGCACAGGCCACATCCCTTTAACGTTTTGGACACCTTTATCTTATCGATATGCAAGTGGACATGTTTCTGCAAGGAACGGAACATATGGTCACATTTCGGACCTCACAGTTTAGCTAATGAGCAGCGGTTTAATGTTGGAGACATCGGGTGGGGCAGGCTAATTTAGGCCCCTGAGAATGACCACTATTTTTGAAAGCAACTGTACTGTGTATCTGCACAGGCCATATCCCTTTAACGTTTTGGAATCTTTTATCTTATCGATATGCAAGTGGACATGTTTCTGCAAGGAACGGAACATATGGTCACGGGCCGGACCTCACAGTTTAGCTAATGAGCAGCGGTTTAATGTTGGAGACTTCGGGTGGGGCAGGCTAGTTTAGGCCCTGAAAATTACCACTATTTTTGAAAGCAACTGTACTGTGTATCTGCACAGGCCACATCCCTTTAACGTTTTGGACACCTTTATCTTATCGATATGCAAGTGGACATGTTTCTGCAAGGAACGGAACATATGGTCACATTTCGGACCTCACAGTTTAGCTAATGAGCAGCGGTTTAATGTTGGAGACATCGGGTGGGGCAGGCTAATTTAGGCCCCTGAGAATGACCACTATTTTTGAAAGCAACTGTACTGTGTATCTGCACAGGCCATATCCCTTTAACGTTTTGGAATCTTTTATCTTATCGATATGCAAGTGGACATGTTTCTGCAAGGAACGGAACATATGGTCACGGGCCGGACCTCACAGTTTAGCTAATGAGCAGCGGTTTAATGTTGGAGACTTCGGGTGGGGCAGGCTAGTTTAGGCCCTGAAAATTACCACTATTTTTGAAAGCAACTGTACTGTGTATCTGCACAGGCCACATCCCTTTAACGTTTTGGACACCTTTATCTTATCAATATGCAAGTGGACATGTTTCTGCAAGGAACGGAACATATGGTCACATTTCGGACCTCACAGTTTAGCTAATGAGCAGCGGTTTAATGTTGGAGACATCGGGTGGGGCAGGCTAATTTAGGCCCCTGAGAATGACCACTATTTTTGAAAGCAACTGTACTGTGTATCTGCACAGGCCATATCCCTTTAACGTTTTGGAATCTTTTATCTTATCGATATGCAAGTGGACATGTTTCTGCAAGGAACGGAACATATGGTCACGGGCCGGACATCACAGTTTAGCTAATGAGCAGCGGTTTAATGTTGGAGACTTCGGGTGGGGCAGGCTAGTTTAGGCCCTGAAAATTACCACTATTTTTGAAAGCAACTGTACTGTGTATCTGCACAGGCCACATCCCTTTAACGTTTTGGACACCTTTATCTTATCGATATGCAAGTGGACATGTTTCTGCAAGGAACGGAACATATGGTCACATTTCGGACCTCACAGTTTAGCTAATGAGCAGCGGTTTAATGTTGGAGACATCGGGTGGGGCAGGCTAATTTAGGCCCCTGAGAATGACCACTATTTTTGAAAGCAACTGTACTGTGTATCTGCACAGGCCATATCCCTTTAACGTTTTGGAATCTTTTATCTTATCGATATGCAAGTGGACATGTTTCTGCAAGGAACGGAACATATGGTCACGGGCCGGACCTCACAGTTTAGCTAATGAGCAGCGGTTTAATGTTGGAGACTTCGGGTGGGGCAGGCTAGTTTAGGCCCTGAAAATTATTACTATTTTTGAAAGCAACTGTACTGTGTATCTGCACAGGCCACATCCCTTTAACGTTTTGGACACCTTTATCTTATCGATATGCAAGTGGACATGTTTGTGCAAGGAACGGAACATATGGTCACATTTCGGACCTCACAGTTTAGCTAATGAGCAGCGGTTTAATGTTGGAGACATCGGGTGGGGCAGGCTAATTTAGGCCCCTGAGAATGACCACTATTTTTGAAAGCAACTGTACTGTGTATCTGCACAGGCCATATCCCTTTAACGTTTTGGAATCTTTTATCTTATCGATATGCAAGTGGACATGTTTCTGCAAGGAACGGAACATATGGTCACATTTCGGACCTCACAGTTTAGCTAATGAGCAGCGGTTTAATGTTGGAGACATCGGGTGGGGCAGGCTAATTTAGGCCCCTGAGAATGACCACTATTTTTGAAAGCAACTGTACTGTGTATCTGCACAGGCCATATCCCTTTAACGTTTTGGAATCTTTTATCTTATCGATATGCAAGTGGACATGTTTCTGCAAGGAACGGAACATATGGTCACGGGCCGGACCTCACAGTTTAGCTAATGAGCAGCGGTTTAATGTTGGAGACTTCGGGTGGGGCAGGCTAGTTTAGGCCCTGAAAATTACCACTATTTTTGAAAGCAACTGTACTGTGTATCTGCACAGGCCACATCCCTTTAACGTTTTGGACACCTTTATCTTATCGATATGCAAGTGGACATGTTTCTGCAAGGAACGGAACATATGGTCACATTTCGGACCTCACAGTTTAGCTAATGAGCAGCGGTTTAATGTTGGAGACATCGGGTGGGGCAGGCTAATTTAGGCCCCTGAGAATGACCACTATTTTTGAAAGCAACTGTACTGTGTATATGCACAGGCCATATCCCTTTAACGTTTTGGAATCTTTTATCTTATCGATATGCAAGTGGACATGTTTCTGCAAGGAACGGAACATATGGTCACGGGCCGGACCTCACAGTTTAGCTAATGAGCAGCGGTTTAATGTTGGAGACTTCGGGTGGGGCAGGCTAGTTTAGGCCCTGAAAATTACCACTATTTTTGAAAGCAACTGTACTGTGTATCTGCACAGGCCACATCCCTTTAACGTTTTGGACACCTTTATCTTATCGATATGCAAGGGGACATGTTTCTGCAAGGAACGGAACATATGGTCACATTTCGGACCTCACAGTTTAGCTAATGAGCAGCGGTTTAATGTTGGAGACATCGGGTGGGGCAGGCTAATTTAGGCCCCTGAGAATGACCACTATTTTTGAAAGCAACTGTACTGTGTATCTGCACAGGCCATATCCCTTTAACGTTTTGGAATCTTTTATCTTATCGATATGCAAGTGGACATTTTTCTGCAAGGAACGGAACATATGGTCACGGGCCGGACCTCACAGTTTAGCTAATGAGCAGCGGTTTAATGTTGGAGACTTCGGGTGGGGCAGGCTAGTTTAGGCCCTGAAAATTACCACTATTTTTGAAAGCAACTGTACTGTGTATCTGCACAGGCCACATCCCTTTAACGTTTTGGACACCTTTATCTTATCGATATGCAAGTGGACATGTTTCTGCAAGGAACGGAACATATGGTCACATTTCGGACCTCACAGTTTAGCTAATGAGCAGCGGTTTAATGTTGGAGACATCGGGTGGGGCAGGCTAATTTAGGCCCCTGAGAATGACCACTATTTTTGAAAGCAACTGTACTGTGTATCTGCACAGGCCATATCCCTTTAACGTTTTGGAATCTTTTATCTTATCGATATGCAAGTGGACATGTTTCTGCAAGGAACGGAACATATGGTCACGGGCTGGACCTCACAGTTTAGCTAATGAGCAGCGTTTTAATGTTGGAGACTTCGGGTTGGGCAGGCTAGTTTAGGCCCTGAAAATTACCACTATTTTTGAAAGCAACTGTACTGTGTATCTGCACAGGCCACATCCCTTTAACGTTTTGGACACCTTTATCTTATCGATATGCAAGTGGACATGTTTCTGCAAGGAACGGAACATATGGTCACATTTCGGACCTCACAGTTTAGCTAATGAGCAGCGGTTTAATGTTGGAGACATCGGGTGGGGCAGGCTAATTTAGGCCCCTGAGAATGACCACTATTTTTAAAAGCAACTGTACTGTGTATCTGCACAGGCCATATCCCTTTAACGTTGTGGAATCTTTTATCTTATCGATATGCAAGTGGACATGTTTCTGCAAGGAACGGAACATATGGTCACGGGCCGGACCTCACAGTTTAGCTAATGAGCAGCGGTTTAATGTTGGAGACTTCGGGTGGGGCAGGCTAGTTTAGGCCCTGAAAATTACCACTATTTTTGAAAGCAACTGTACTGTGTATCTGCACAGGCCACATCCCTTTAACGTTTTGGACACCTTTATCTTATCGATATGCAAGTGGACATGTTTCTGCAAGGAACGGAACATATGGTCACATTTCGGACCTCACAGTTTAGCTAATAAGCAGCGGTTTAATGATGGAGACATCGGGTGGGGCAGGCTAATTTAGGCCCCTGAGAATGACCACTATTTTTGAAAGCAACTGTACTGTGTATCTGCACAGGCCATATCCCTTTAACGTTTTGGAATCTTTTATCTTATCGATATGCAAGTGGACATGTTTCTGCAAGGAACGGAACATATGGTCACGGGCCGGACCTCACAGTTTAGCTAATGAGCAGCGGTTTAATGTTGGAGACTTCGGGTGGGGCAGGCTAGTTTAGGCCCTGAAAATTACCACTGTTTTTGAAAGCAACTGTACTGTGAGGTCCGAAATGTGACCATATGTTCCGTTCCTTGCAGAAACATGTCCACATGCATATCGATAAGATAAAGGTGTCCAAAACGTTAAAGGGATGTGGCCTGTGCAGATACACAGTACAGTTGCTTTCAAAAATAGTGGTAATTTTCAGGGCCTAAACTAGCCTGCCCCACCCGAAGTCTCCAACATTAAACCGCTGCTCATTAGCTAAACTGTGAGGTCCGGCCCGTGACCATATGTTCCGTTCCTTGCAGAAACATGTCCACTTGCATATCGATAAGATAAAAGATTCCAAAACGTTAAAGGGATATGGCCTGTGCAGATACACAGTACAGTTGCTTTCAAAAATAGTGGTCATTCTCAGGGGCCCAAATTAGCCTGCCCCACCCGATGTCTCCAACATTAAACAGCTGCTCATTAGCTAAACTGTGAGGTCCGAAATGTGACCATATGTTCCGTTCCTTGCAGAAACATGTCCACTTGCATATCGTTAAGATAAAAGATTCCAAAACGTTAAAGGGATGTGGCCTGTGCAGATACACAGTACAGTTGCTTTCAAAAATAGTGGTAATTTTCAGGGCCTAAACTAGCCTGCCCCACCCGAAGTCTCCAACATTAAACCGCTGCTCATTAGCTAAACTGTGAGGTCCGGCCCGTGACCATATGTTCCGTTCCTTGCAGAAACATGTCCACTTGCATATCGATAAGATAAAAGATTCCAAAACGTTAAAGGGTTATGGCCTGTGCAGATACACAGTACAGTTGCTTTCAAAAATAGTGGTCATGCTCAGGGGCCTAAATTAGCCTGCCCCACCCGATGTCTCCAACATTAAACCGCTGCTCATTAGCTAAACTGTGAGGTCCGAAATGTGACCATATGTTCCGTTCCTTGCAGAAACATGTCCACTTGCATATCGATAAGATAAAGGTGTCCAAAACGTTAAAGGGATGTGGCCTGTGCAGATACACAGTACAGTTGCTTTCAAAAATAGTGGTAATTTTCAGGGCCTAAACTAGCCTGCCCCACCCGAAGTCTCCAACATTAAACCGCTGCTCATTAGCTAAACTGTGAGGTCCGGCCCGTGACCATATGTTCCGTTCCTTGCAGAAACATGTCCACTTGCATATCGATAAGATAAAAGATTCCAAAACGTTAAAGGGATATGGCCTGTGCAGATACACAGTACAGTTGCTTTCAAAAATAGTGGTCATTCTCAGGGGCCTAAATTAGCCTGCCCCACCCGATGTCTACAACATTAAACCGCTGCTCATTAGCTAAACTGTGAGGTCCGAAATGTGACCATATGTTCCGTTCCTTGCAGAAACATGTCCACTTGCATATCGATAAGATAAAGGTGTCCAAAACGTTAAAGGGATGTGGCCTGTGCAGATACACAGTACAGTTGCTTTCAAAAATAGTGGTAATTTTCAGGGCCTAAACTAGCCTGCCCCACCCGAAGTCTCCAACATTAAACCGCTGCTCATTAGCTAAACTGTGAGGTCCGGCCCGTGACCATATGTTCCGTTCCTTGCAGAAACATGTCCACTTGCATATCGATAAGATAAAAGATTCCAAAACGTTAAAGGGATATGGCCTGTGCAGATACACAGTACAGTTGCTTTCAAAAATAGTGGTCATTCTCAGGGGCCTAAATTAGCCTGCCCCACCCGATGTCTACAACATTAAACCGCTGCTCATTAGCTAAACTGTGAGGTCCGAAATGTGACCATATGTTCCGTTCCTTGCAGAAACATGTCCACTTGCATATCGATAAGATAAAGGTGTCCAAAACGTTAAAGGGATGTGGCCTGTGCAGATACACAGTACAGTTGCTTTTAAAAATAGTGGTAATTTTCAGGGCCTAAACTAGCCTGCCCCACCCGAAGTCTCCAACATTAAACCGCTGCTCATTAGCTAAACTGTGAGGTCCGGCCCGTGACCATATGTTCCGTTCCTTGCAGAAACATGTCCACTTGCATATCGATAAGATAAAAGATTCCAAAACGTTAAAGGGATATGGCCTGTGCAGATACACAGTACAGTTGCTTTCAAAAATAGTGGTCATTCTCAGGGGCCTAAATTAGCCTGCCCCACCCGATGTCTCCAACATTAAACCGCTGCTCATTAGCTAAACTGTGAGGTCCGAAATGTGACCATATGTTCCGTTCCTTGCAGAAACATGTCCACTTGCATATCGATAAGATAAAGGTGTCCAAAACGTTAAAGGGATGTGGCCTGTGCAGATACACAGTACAGTTGCTTTCAAAAATAGTGGTAATTTTCAGGGCCTAAACTAGCCTGCCCCATCCGAAGTCTCCAACATTAAACCGCTGCTCATTAGCTAAACTGTGAGGTCCGGCCCGTGACCATATGTTCCGTTCCTTGCAGAAACATGTCCACTTGTATATCGATAAGATAAAAGATTCCAAAACGTTAAAGGGATATGGCCTGTGCAGATACACAGTACAGTTGCTTTCAAAAATAGTGGTCATTCTCAGGGGCCTAAATTAGCCTGCCCCACCCGATGTCTCCAACATTAAACCGCTGCTCATTAGCTAAACTGTGAGGTCCGAAATGTGACCATATGTTCCGTTCCTTGCAGAAACATGTCCACTTGCATATCGATAAGATAAAAGATTCCAAAACGTTAAAGGGATATGGCCTGTGCAGATACACAGTACAGTTGCTTTCAAAAATAGTGGTCATTCTCAGGGGCCTAAATTAGCCTGCCCCACCCGATGTCTCCAACATTAAACCGCTGCTCATTAGCTAAACTGTGAGGTCCGAAATGTGACCATATGTTCCGTTCCTTGCAGAAACATGTCCACTTGCATATCGATAAGATAAAGGTGTCCAAAACGATAAAGGGATATGGCCTGTGCAGATACACAGTACAGTTGCTTTCAAAAATAGTGGTAATTTTCAGGGCCTAAACTAGCCTTCCCCACCCGAAGTCTCCAACATTAAACCGCTGCTCATTAGCTAAACTGTGAGGTCCGGCCCGTGACCATATGTTCCGTTCCTTGCAGAAACATGTCCACTTGCATATCGATAAGATAAAAGATTCCAAAACGTTAAAGGGATATGGCCTGTGCAGATACACAGTACAGTTGCTTTCAAAAATAGTGGTCATTCTCAGGTGCCTAAATTAGCCTGCCCCACCCGATGTCTCCAACATTAAACCGCTGCTCATTAGCTAAACTGTGAGGTCCGAAATGTGACCATATGTTCCGTTCCTTGCAGAAACATGTCCACTTGCATATCGATAAGATAAAGGTGTCCAAAACGTTAAAGGGATGTGGCCTGTGCAGATACACAGTACAGTTGCTTTCAAAAATAGTGGTAATTTTCAGGGCCTAAACTAGCCTGCCCCACCGAAGTCTCCAACATTAAACCGCTGCTCATTAGCTAAACTGTGAGGTCCGGCCCGTGACCATATGTTCCGTTCCTTGCAGAAACATGTCCACTTGCATATCGATAAGATAAAAGATTCCAAAACGTTAAAGGGATATGGCCTGTGCAGATACACAGTACAGTTGCTTTCAAAAATAGTGGTCATTCTCAGGGGCCTAAATTAGCCTGCCCCACCCGATGTCTCCAACATTAAACCGCTGCTCATTAGCTAAACTGTGAGGTCCGAAATGTGACCATATGTTCCGTTCCTTGCAGAAACATGTCCACTTACATATCGATAAGATAAAGGTGTCCAAAACGTTAAAGGGATGTGGCCTGTGCAGATACACAGTACAGTTGCTTTCAAAAATAGTAGTAATTTTCAGGGCCTAAACTAGCCTGCCCCACCCGAAGTCTCCAACATTAAACAGCTGCTCATTAGCTAAACTGTGAGGTCCGGCCCCTGACCATATGTTCCGTTCCTTGCAGAAACATGTCCACTTGCATATCGATAAGATATAAGATTCCAAAACGTTAAAGGGATATGGCCTGTGCAGATACACAGTACAGTTGCTTTCAAAAATAGTGGTCATTCTCAGGGGCCTAAATTAGCCTGCCCCACCCGATGTCTCCAACATTAAACCGCTGCTCATTAGCTAAACTGTGAGGTCCGAAATGTGACCATATGTTCCGTTCCTTGCAGAAACATGTCCACTTGCATATCGATAAGATAAAAGATTCCAAAACGTTTAAGGGATATGGCCTGTGCAGATACACAGTACAGTTGCTTTCAAAAATAGTGGTCATTCTCAGGGGCCTAAATTAGCCTGCCCCACCCGATGTCTCCAACATTAAACCGCTGCTCATTAGCTAAACTGTGAGGTCCGAAATGTGACCATATGTTCCGTTCCTTGCAGAAACATGTCCACTTGCATATCGATAAGATAAAGGTGTCCAAAACGTTAAAGTGATGTGGCCTGTGCAGATACACAGTACAGTTGCTTTCAAAAATAGTGGTAATTTTCAGGGCCTAAACTAGCCTGCCCCACCCGAAGTCTCCAACATTAAACCGCTGCTCATTAGCTAAACTGTGAGGTCCGGCCCGTGACCATATGTTCCGTTCCTTGCAGAAACATGTCCACATGCATATCGATAAGATAAAAGGGTCCAAAACATAAAAGGGATATGGCCCGTGCAGATACACAGTACAGTTGCTTTCAAAAATAGTGGTCGTTCTCAGGGGCTTAAACTAGCCTGCCCCACCCCATGTCTCCAACATTAAACCGCTGCTCATTAGCTAAACTGTGAGGTCCGAAATGTGACCCTATGTTCCGTTACTTGCAGAAACATGTCCAATCGCATAACGATATGATAAAAGTGTCCAATACGTTAAAGGGATTTGGCCTGTGCAGATACACAGTACAGTTGCTTTCAAAATATAGCGGTCATTTTCAGAGCCTAAATTAGCCTGCCCCACCCCATGTCTCCAACATTAAACCATTGCTCATTAGATAAACTGTGAGGTCCGGCATGTGACCATATGTTACTTTCCTTGCAGAAACATGTCCACTTGCATATCGATAAGATGAAAGATTCCAAAACGTTAAAGGGATATGGCCTGTGTAGATACACAGTACAGTTGCTTTCAAAAATAGTGGTCATTCTCAGGGGCCTAAATTAGCCTGCCCCACCCGATGTCTCCAACATTAAACCGCTGCTCATTAGCTAAACTGTGAGGTCCGAAATGTGACCATATGTTCCGTTCCTTGCAGAAACATGTCCACTTGCATATCGATAAGATAAAGGTGTCCAAAACGTTAAAGGGATGTGGCCTGTGCAGATACACAGTACAGTTGCTTTCAAAAATAGTGGTAATTTTCAGGGCCTAAACTAGCCTGCCCCACCCGAAGTCTCCAACATTAAACCGCTGCTCATTAGCTAAACTGTGAGGTCCGGCCCGTGACCATATGTTCCGTTCCTTGCAGAAACATGTCCACTTGCATATCGATAAGATAAAAGATTCCAAAACGTTAAAGGGATATGGCCTGTGCAGATACACAGTACAGTTGCTTTCAAAAATAGTGGTCATTCTCAGGGGCCTAAATTAGCCTGCCCCACCCGATGTCTCCAACATTAAACCGCTGCTCATTAGCTAAACTGTGAGGTCCGAAATGTGACCATATGTTCCGTTCCTTGCAGAAACATGTCCACTTGCATATCGATAAGATAAAAGATTCCAAAACGTTAAAGGGATATAGCCTGTGCAGATACACAGTACAGTTGCTTTCAAAAATAGTGGTCATTCTCAGGGGCCTAAATTAGCCTGCCCCACCCGATGTCTCCAACATTAAACCGCTGCTCATTAGCTAAACTGTGAGGTCCGTAATGTGACCATATGTTCCGTTCCTTGCAGAAACATGTCCACTTGCATATCGATAAGATAAAGGTGTCCAAAACGTTAAAGTGATGTGGCCTGTGCAGATACACAGTACAGTTGCTTTCAAAAATAGTGGTAATTTTCAGGGCCTAAACTAGCCTGCCCCACCCGAAGTCTCCAACATTAAACCGCTGCTCATTAGCTAAACTGTGAGGTCCGGCCCGTGACCATATGTTCCGTTCCTTGCAGAAACATGTCCACATGCATATCGATAAGATAAAAGGGTCCAAAACTTAAAAGGGATATGGCCCGTGCAGATACACAGTACAGTTGCTTTCAAAAATAGTGGTCGTTCTCAGGGGCTTAAACTAGCCTGCCCCACCCCATGTCTCCAACATTAAACCGCTGCTCATTAGCTAAACTGTGAGGTCCGAAATGTGACCATATTTTCCGTTCCTTGCTGAAACATGTCCACTTGCTTACCGATATGATAAAAGTGTCCAAAACGTTAAAGTGATGTGGCCTGTCCAGATACACAGTACCGTTGCTTTCAAAAATAGTTGTCATTTTCAGGGGCCTAAACTAGCCTGCCCCACCCGATGTCTCCAACATTAAACCGCTGCTCATTAGCTAAACTGTTAGGTCCGAAATGTGACTCTATGTTCCGTTCCTTGTGGAAACATGTCCACTCGCATACCGATAAGATAAAAGTGTCCTAAACGTTAAAGTGATGTGGCCTGTCCAGATACACAGTACCGTTGCTTTCAAAAATAGTTGTCATTTTCAGGGGCCTAAACTAGCCTGCCCCACCCGATGTCTCCAACATTAAACCGCTGCTCATTAGCTAAACTGTGAGGTCCGAAATGTGACCATATGTTCCGTTCCTTGCAGAAACATGTCCACTTGCATATCGATAAGATAAAGGTGTCCAAAACGTTAAAGGGATGTGGCCTGTGCAGATACACAGTACAGTTGCTTTCAAAAATAGTGGTAATTTTCAGGGCCTAAACTAGCCTGCCCCACCCGAAGTCTCCAACATTAAACCGCTGCTCATTAGCTAAACTGTGAGGTCCGGCCCGTGACCATATGTTCCGTTCCTTGCAGAAACATGTCCACATGCATATCGATAAGATAAAAGGGTCCAAAACTTTAAAGGGATATGGCCCGTGCAGATACACAGTACAGTTGCTTTCAAAAATAGTGGTCGTTCTCAGGGGCTTAAACTAGCCTGCCCCACCCCATGTCTCCAACATTAAACCGCTGCTCATTAGCTAAACTGTGAGGTCCGAAATGTGACCATATGTTCCGTTCCTTGCTGAAACATGTCCACTTGCTTACCGATATGATAAAAGTGTCCAAAACGTTAAAGTGATGTGGCCTGTCCAGATACACAGTACCGTTGCTTTCAAAAATAGTTGTCATTTTCAGGGGCCTAAACTAGCCTGCCCCACCCGATGTCTCCAACATTAAACCGTTGCTCATTAGCTAAACTGTGAGGTCCGAAATGTGACTCTATGTTCCGTTCCTTGTGGAAACATGTCCACTCGCATACCGATAAGATAAAAGTGTCCTAAACGTTAAAGGGATGTGGCCTGTCCAGATACACAGTACAGTTGCTTTCAAAAATAGTTGTCATTTTCAGGGGCTTAAACTAGCCTGCCCCACCCGAAGTCTCCAACATTAAACCGCTGCTCATTAGCTAAACTGTGAGATCCGAAATGTGACCCTATGTTCCGTTACTTGCAGAAACATGTCCACTCGCATACCGATATGATAAAAGTGTCCAATACGTTAAAGGGATTTGGCCTGTGCAGATACACAGTACAGTTGCTTTCAAAAAATAGCGGTCATTTTCAGAGCCTAAATTAGCCTGCCCCACCCCATGTCTCCAACATTAAACCATTGCTCATTAGATAAACTGTGAGGTCCGGCATGTGACCATATGTTACTTTCCTTGCAGAAACATGTCCACTTGCATATCGATAAGATAAAAGATTCCAAAACGTTAAAGGGATATGGCCTGTGCAGATACACAGTACAGTTGCTTTCAAAAATAGTGGTCATTCTCAGGGGCCTAAATTAGCCTGCCCCACCCGATGTCTCCAACATTAAACCGCTGCTCATTAGCTAAACTGTGAGGTCCGAAATGTGACCATATGTTCCGTTCCTTGCAGAAACATGTCCACTTGCATATCGATAAGATAAAAGATTCCAAAACGTTAAAGGGATATGGCCTGTGCAGATACACAGTACAGTTGCTTTCAAAAATAGTGGTCATTCTCAGGGGCCTAAATTAGCCTGCCCCACCCGATGTCTCCAACATTAAACCGCTGCTCATTAGCTAAACTGTGAGGTCCGAAATGTGACCATATGTTCCGTTCCTTGCAGAAACATGTCCACTTGCATATCGATAAGATAAAAGATTCCAAAACGTTAAAGGGATATGGCCTGTGCAGATACACAGTACAGTTGCTTTCAAAAATAGTGGTCATTCTCAGGGGCCTAAATTAGCCTGCCCCACCCGATGTCTCCAACATTAAACCGCTGCTCATTAGCTAAACTGTGAGGTCCGAAATGTGACCATATGTTCCGTTCCTTGCAGAAACATGTCCACTTGCATATCGATAAGATAAAGGTGTCCAAAACGTTAAAGGGATGTGGCCTGTGCAGATACACAGTACAGTTGCTTTCAAAAATAGTGGTAATTTTCAGGGCCTAAACTAGCCTGCCCCACCCGAAGTCTCCAACATTAAACCGCTGCTCATTAGCTAAACTGTGAGGTCCGGCCCGTGACCATATGTTCCGTTCCTTGCAGAAACATGTCCACTTGCATATCGATAAGATAAAAGATTCCAAAACGTTAAAGGGATATGGCCTGTGCAGATACACAGTACAGTTGCTTTCAAAAATAGTGGTCATTCTCAGGGGCCTAAATTAGCCTGCCCCACCCGATGTCTCCAACATTAAACCGCTGCTCATTAGCTAAACTGTGAGGTCCGAAATGTGACCATATGTTCCGTTCCTTGCAGAAACATGTCCACTTGCATATCGATAAGATAAAGGTGTCCAAAACGTTAAAGGGATGTGGCCTGTGCAGATACACAGTACAGTTGCTTTCAAAAATAGTGGTAATTTTCAGGGCCTAAACTAGCCTGCCCCACCCGAAGTCTCCAACATTAAACCGCTGCTCATTAGCTAAACTGTGAGGTCCGGCCCGTGACCATATGTTCCGTTCCTTGCAGAAACATGTCCACTTGCATATCGATAAGATAAAAGATTCCAAAACGTTAAAGGGATATGGCCTGTGCAGATACACAGTACAGTTGCTTTCAAAAATAGTGGTCATTCTCAGGGGCCTAAATTAGCCTGCCCCACCCGATGTCTCCAACATTAAACCGCTGCTCATTAGCTAAACTGTGAGGTCCGAAATGTGACCATATGTTCCGTTCCTTGCAGAAACATGTCCACTTGCATATCGATAAGATAAAGGTGTCCAAAACGTTAAAGGGATGTGGCCTGTGCAGATACACAGTACAGTTGCTTTCAAAAATAGTGGTAATTTTCAGGGCCTAAACTAGCCTGCCCCACCCGAAGTCTCCAACATTAAACCGCTGCTCATTAGCTAAACTGTGAGGTCCGGCCCGTGACCATATGTTCCGTTCCTTGCAGAAACATGTCCACTTGCATATCGATAAGATAAAGGATTCCAAAACGTTAAAGGGATATGGCCTGTGCAGATACACAGTACAGTTGCTTTCAAAAATAGTGGTCATTCTCAGGGGCCTAAATTAGCCTGCCCCACCCGATGTCTCCAACATTAAACCGCTGCTCATTAGCTAAACTGTGAGGTCCGAAATGTGACCATATGTTCCGTTCCTTGCAGAAACATGTCCACTTGCATATCGATAAGATAAAAGATTCCAAAACGTTAAAGGGATATGGCCTGTGCAGATACACAGTACAGTTGCTTTCAAAAATAGTGGTCATTCTCCGGGGCCTAAATTAGCCTGCCCCACCCGATGTCTCCAACATTAAACCGCTGCTCATTAGCCAAACTGTGAGGTCCGAAATGTGACCATATGTTCCGTTCCTTGCAGAAACATGTCCACTTGCATATCGATAAGATAAAGGTGTCCAAAACGTTAAAGGGATGTGGCCTGTGCAGATACACAGTACAGTTGCTTTCAAAAATATTGGTAATTTTCAGGGCCTAAACTAGCCTGCCCCACCCGAAGTCTCCAACATTAAACCGCTGCTCATTAGCTAAACTGTGAGGTCCGGCCCGTGACCATATGTTCCGTTCCTTGCAGAAACATGTCCACTTGCATATCGATAAGATAAAAGATTCCAAAACGTTAAAGGGACATGGCCTGTGCAGATACACAGTACAGTTGCTTTCAAAAATAGTGGTCATTCTCAGGGGCCTAAATTAGCCTGCCCCACCCGATGTCTCCAACATTAAACCGCTGCGCATTAGCTAAACTGTGAGGTCCGAAATGTGACCATATGTTCCGTTCCTTGCAGAAACATGTCCACTTGCATATCGATAAGATAAAAGATTCCAAAACGTTAAAGGGATATGGCCTGTGCAGATACACAGTACAGTTGCTTTCAAAAATAGTGGTCATTCTCAGGGGCCTAAATTAGCCTGCCCCACCCGATGTCTCCAACATTAAACCGCTGCTCATTTGCTAAACTGTGAGGTCCGAAATGTGACCATATGTTCCGTTCCTTGCAGAAACATGTCCACTTGCATATCGATAAGATAAAGGTGTCCAAAACGTTAAAGGGATGTGGCCTGTGCAGATACACAGTACAGTTGCTTTCAAAAATAGTGGTAATTTTCAGGGCCTAAACTAGCCTGCCCCACCCGAAGTCTCCAACATTAAACCGCTGCTCATTAGCTAAACTGTGAGGTCCGAAATGTGACCCTATGTTCCGTTACTTGCAGAAACATGTCCACTCGCATAACGATATGATAAAAGTGTCCAAAACGTTAAAGGGATGTGGCCTGTGCAGATACACAGTACAGTTGCTTTCAAAAATAGTGGTCGTTCTCAGGGGCTTAAACTAGCCTGCCCCACCCCATGTCTCCAACATTAAACCGCTGCTCATTAGCTAAACTGTGAAGTCCGAAATGTGACCCTATGTTCCGTTACTTGCAGAAACATGTCCACTCGCATAACGATATGATAAAAGTGTCCAAAACGTTAAAGGGATGTGGCCTGTGCAGATACACAGTACAGTTGCTTTCAAAAATAGTGGTAATTTTCAGGGCCTAAACTAGCCTGCCCCACCCGAAGTCTCCAACATTAAACCGCTGCTCATTAGCTAAACTGTGAGGTCCGGCCCGTGACCATATGTTACTTTCCTTGCAGAAACATGTCCACTTGCATATCGATAAGATGAAAGATTCCAAAACGTTAAAGGGATATGGCCTGTGCAGATACACAGTACAGTTGCTTTCAAAAATAGTGGTCATTCTCAGGGGCCTAAATTAGCCTGCCCCACCCGATGTCTCCAACATTAAACCGCTGCTCATTAGCTAAACTGTGAGGTCCGAAATGTGACCATATGTTCCGTTCCTTGCAGAAACATGTCCACTTGCATATCGATAAGATAAAGGTGTCCAAAACGTTAAAGGGATGTGGCCTGTGCAGATACACAGTACAGTTGCTTTCAAAAATAGTGGTAATTTTCAGGGCCTAAACTAGCCTGCCCCACCCGAAGTCTCCAACATTAAACCGCTGCTCATTAGCTAAACTGTGAGGTCCGGCCCGTGACCATATGTTCCGTTCCTTGCAGAAACATGTCCACTTGCATATCGATAAGATAAAAGATTCCAAAACGTTAAAGGGATATGGCCTGTGCAGATACACAGTACAGTTGCTTTCAAAAATAGTGGTCATTCTCAGGGGCCTAAATTAGCCTGCCCCACCCGATGTCTCCAACATTAAACCGCTGATCATTAGCTAAACTGCGAGGTCCGAAATGTGACCATATGTTCCGTTCCTTGCAGAAACATGTCCACTTGCATATCGATAAGATAAAAGATTCCAAAACGTTAAAGGGATATGGCCTGTGCAGATACACAGTACAGTTGCTTTCAAAAATAGTGGTCATTCTCAGGGGCCTAAATTAGCCTGCCCCACCCGATGTCTCCAACATTAAACCGCTGCTCATTAGCTAAACTGTGAGGTCCGAAATGTGACCATATGTTCCGTTCCTTGCAGAAACATGTCCACTTGCATATCGATAAGATAAAGGTGTCCAAAACGTTAAAGTGATGTGGCCTGTGCAGATACACAGTACAGTTGCTTTCAAAAATAGTGGTAATTTTCAGGGCCTAAACTAGCCTGCCCCACCCGAAGTCTCCAACATTAAACCGCTGCTCATTAGCTAAACTGTGAGGTCCGGCCCGTGACCATATGTTCCGTTCCTTGCAGAAACATGTCCACATGCATATCGATAAGATAAAAGGGTCCAAAACTTAAAAGGGATATGGCCCGTGCAGATACACAGTACAGTTGCTTTCAAAAATAGTGGTCGTTCTCAGGGGCTTAAACTAGCCTGCCCCACCCCATGTCTCCAACATTAAACCGCTGCTCATTAGCTAAACTGTGAGGTCCGAAATGTGACCCTATGTTCCGTTACTTGCAGAAATATGTCCACTCGCATAACGATATGATAAAAGTGTCCAATACGTTAAAGGGATTTGGCCTGTGCAGATACACAGTACAGTTGCTTTCAAAATATAGCGGTCATTTTCAGAGCCTAAATTAGCCTGCCCCACCCCATGTCTCCAACATTAAACCATTGCTCATTAGATAAACTGTGAGGTCCGGCATGTGACCATATGTTACTTTCCTTGCAGAAACATGTCCACTTGCATATCGATAAGATGAAAGATTCCAAAACGTTAAAGGGATATGGCCTGTGCAGATACACAGTACAGTTGCTTTCAAAAATAGTGGTCATTCTCAGGGGCCTAAATTAGCCTGCCCCACCCGATGTCTCCAACATTAAACCGCTGCTCATTAGCTAAACTGTGAGGTCCGAAATGTGACCATATGTTCCGTTCCTTGCAGAAACATGTCCACTTGCATATCGATAAGATAAAGGTGTCCAAAACGTTAAAGGGATGTGGCCTGTGCAGATACACAGTACAGTTGCTTTCAAAAATAGTGGTAATTTTCAGGGCCTAAACTAGCCTGCCCCACCCGAAGTCTCCAACATTAAACCGCTGCTCATTAGCTAAACTGTGAGGTCCGGCCCGTGACCATATGTTCCGTTCCTTGCAGAAACATGTCCACTTGCATATCGATAAGATAAAAGATTCCAAAACGTTAAAGGGATATGGCCTGTGCAGATACACAGTACAGTTGCTTTCAAAAATAGTGGTCATTCTCAGGGGCCTAAATTAGCCTGCCCCACCCGATGTCTCCAACATTAAACCGCTGCTCATTAGCTAAACTGTGAGGTCCGAAATGTGACCATATGTTCCGTTCCTTGCTGAAACATGTCCACTTGCTTACCGATATGATAAAAGTGTCCAAAACGTGAAAGTGATGTTGCCTGTCCAGATACACAGTACCGTTGCTTTCAAAAATAGTTGTCATTTTCAGGGGCCTAAACTAGCCTGCCCCACCCGATGTCTCCAACATTAAACCGCTGCTCATTAGCTAAACTGTTAGGTCCGAAATGTGACTCTATGTTCCGTTCCTTGTGGAAACATGTCCACTCGCATACCGATAAGATAAAAGTGTCCTAAACGTTAAAGGGATGTGGCCTGTCCAGATACACAGTACAGTTGCTTTCAAAAATAGTTGTCATATACAGGGGCCTAAACTAGCCTGCCCCACCCGAAGTCTCCAACATTAAACCGCTGCTCATTAGCTAAACTGTGAGGTCCGAAATGTGACCATATGTTCCGTTCCTTGCAGAAACATGTCCACTTGCATATCGATAAGATAAAGGTGTCCAAAACGTTAAAGGGATGTGGCCTGTGCAGATACACAGTACAGTTGCTTTCAAAAATAGTGGTAATTTTCAGGGCCTAAACTAGCCTGCCCCACCCGAAGTCTCCAACATTAAACCGCTGCTCATTAGCTAAACTGTGAGGTCCGGCCCGTGACCATATGTTCCGTTCCTTGCAGAAACATGTCCACATGCATATCGATAAGATAAAAGGGTCCAAAACTTAAAAGGGATATGGCCCGTGCAGATACAAAGTACAGTTGCTTTCAAAAATAGTGGTCGTTCTCAGGGGCTTAAACTAGCCTGCCCCACCCCATGTCTCCAACATTAAACCGCTGCTCATTAGCTAAACTGTGAGGTCCGAAATGTGACCCTATGTTCCGTTACTTGCAGAAACATGTCCACTCGCATAACGATATGATAAAAGTGTCCAATACGTTAAAGGGATTTGGCCTGTGCAGATACACAGTACAGTTGCTTTCCAAATATAGCGGTCATTTTCAGAGCCTAAATTAGCCTGCCCCACCCCATGTCTCCAACATTAAACCATTGCTCATTAGATAAACTGTGAGGTCCGGCATGTGACCATATGTTACTTTCCTTGCAGAAACATGTCCACTTGCATATCGATAAGATGAAAGATTCCAAAATGTTAAAGGGATATGGCCTGTGCAGATACACAGTACAGTTGCTTTCAAAAATAGTGGTCATTCTCAGGGGCCTAAATTAGCCTGCCCCACCCGATGTCTCCAACATTAAACCGCTGCTCATTAGCTAAACTGTGAGGTCCGAAATGTGACCATATGTTCCGTTCCTTGCAGAAACATGTCCACTTGCATATCGATAAGATAAAGGTGCCCAAAACGTTAAAGGGATGTGGCCTGTGCAGATACACAGTACAGTTGCTTTCAAAAATAGTGGTAATTTTCAGGGCCTAAACTAGCCTGCCCCACCCGAAGTCTCCAACATTAAACCGCTGCTCATTAGCTAAACTGTGAGGTCCGGCCCGTGACCATATGTTCCGTTCCTTGCAGAAACATGTCCACTTGCATATCGATAAGATAAAAGATTCCAAAACGTTAAAGGGATATGGCCTGTGCAGATACACAGTACAGTTGCTTTCAAAAATAGTGGTCATTCTCAGGGGCCTAAATTAGCCTGCCCCACCCGATGTCTCCAACATTAAACCGCTGCTCATTAGCTAAACTGTGAGGTCCGAAATGTGACCATATGTTCCGTTCCTTGCTGAAACATGTCCACTTGCTTACCGATATGATAAAAGTGTCCGAAACGTTAAAGTGATGTTGCCTGTGCAGATACACAGTACCGTTGCTTTCAAAAATAGTTGTCATTTTCAGGGGCCTAAACTAGCCTGCCCCACCCGATGTCTCCAACATTAAACCGCTGCTCATTAGCTAAACTGTTAGGTCCGAAATGTGACTCTATGTTCCGTTCCTTGTGGAAACATGTCCACTCGCATACCGATAAGATAAAAGTGTCCTAAACGTTAAAGGGATGTGGCCTGTCCAGATACACAGTACAGTTGCTTTCAAAAATAGTTGTCATATACAGGGGCCTAAACTAGCCTGCCCCACCCGAAGTCTCCAACATTAAACCGCTGCTCATTAGCTAAACTGTGAGGTCCGAAATGTGACCATATGTTCCGTTCCTTGCAGAAACATGTCCACTTGCATATCGATAAGATAAAGGTGTCCAAAACGTTAAAGGGATGTGGCCTGTGCAGATACACAGTACAGTTGCTTTCAAAAATAGTGGTAATTTTCAGGGCCTAAACTAGCCTGCCCCACCCGAAGTCTCCAACATTAAACCGCTGCTCATTAGCTAAACTGTGAGGTCCGGCCCGTGACCATATGTTCCGTTCCTTGCAGAAACATGTCCACATGCATATCGATAAGATAAAAGGGTCCAAAACTTAAAAGGGATATGGCCCGTGCAGATACACAGTACAGTTGCTTTCAAAAATAGTGGTCGTTCTCAGGGGCTTAAACTAGCCTGCCCCACCCCATGTCTCCAACATTAAACCGCTGCTCATTAGCTAAACTGTGAGTTCCGAAATGTGACCATATGTTCCGTTCCTTGCTGAAACCTGTCCACTTGCTTACCGATATGATAAAAGTGTCCAAAACGTTAAAGTGATGTGGCCTGTCCAGATACACAGTACCGTTGCTTTCAAAAATAGTTGTCATTTTCAGGGGCCTAAACTAGCCTGCCCCACCCGATGTCTCCAACATTAAACCGCTGCTCATTAGCTAAACTGTGAGGTCCGAAATGTGACTCTATGTTCCGTTCCTTGTGGAAACATGTCCACTCGCATACCGATAAGATAAAAGTGTCCTAAACGTTAAAGGGATGTGGCCTGTCCAGATACACAGTACAGTTGCTTTCAAAAATAGTTGTCATATACAGGGGCCTAAACTAGCCTGCCCCACCCGAAGTCTCCAACATTAAACCGCTGCTCATTAGCTAAACTGTGAGGTCCGAAATGTGACCATATGTTCCGTTCCTTGCAGAAACATGTCCACTTGCATATCGATAAGATAAAGGTGTCCAAAACGTTAAAGGGATGTGGCCTGTGCAGATACACAGTACAGTTGCTTTCAAAAATAGTGGTAATTTTCAGGGCCTAAACTAGCCTGCCCTACCCGAAGTCTCCAACATTAAACCGCTGCTCATTAGCTAAACTGTGAGGTCCGGCCCGTGACCATATGTTCCGTTCCTTGCAGAAACATGTCCACATGCATATCGATAAGATAAAAGGGTCCAAAACTTAAAAGGGATATGGCCCGTGCAGATACACAGTACAGTTGATTTCAAAAATAGTGGTCGTTCTCAGGGGCTTAAACTAGCTTGCCCCACCCCATGTCTCCAACATTAAACCGCTGCTCATTAGCTAAACTGTGAGGTCCGAAATGTGACCATATGTTCCGTTCCTTGCTGAAACATGTCCACTTGCTTACCGATATGATAAAAGTGTCCAAAACGTTAAAGTGATGTGGCCTGTCCAGATACACAGTACCGTTGCTTTCAAAAATAGTTGTCATTTTCAGGGGCCTAAACTAGCCTGCCCCACCCGATGTCTCCAACATTAAACCGCTGCTCATTAGCTAAACTGTGAGGTCCGAAATGTGACTCTATGTTCCGTTCCTTGTGGAAACATGTCCACTCGCATACCGATAAGATAAAAGTGTCCTAAACGTTAAAGGGATGTGGCCTGTCCAGATACACAGTACAGTTGCTTTCAAAAATAGTTGTCATATACAGGGGCCTAAACTAGCCTGCCCCACCCGAAGTCTCCAACATTAAACCGCTGCTCATTAGCTAAACTGTGAGGTCCGAAATGTGACCATATGTTCCGTTCCTTGCAGAAACATGTCCACTTGCATATCGATAAGATAAAGGTGTCCAAAACGTTAAAGGGATGTGGCCTGTGCAGATACACAGTACAGTTGCTTTCAAAAATAGTGGTAATTTTCAGGGCCTAAACTAGCCTGCCCCACCCGAAGTCTCCAACATTAAACCGCTGCTCATTAGCTAAACTGTGAGGTCCGGCCCGTGACCATATGTTCCGTTCCTTGCAGAAACATGTCCACATGCATATCGATAAGATAAAAGGGTCCAAAACTTAAAAGGGATATGGCCCGTGCAGATACACAGTACAGTTGCTTTCAAAAATAGTGGTCGTTCTCAGGGGCTTAAACTAGCCTGCCCCACCCCATGTCTCCAACATTAAACCGCTGCTCATTAGCTAAACTGTGAGGTCCGAAATGTGACCATATGTTCCGTTCCTTGCTGAAACATGTCCACTTGCTTACCGATATGATAAAAGTGTCCAAAACGTTAAAGTGATGTGGCCTGTCCAGATACACAGTACCGTTGCTTTCAAAAATAGTTGTCATTTTCAGGGGCCTAAACTAGCCTGCCCCACCCGATGTCTCCAACATTAAACCGCTGCTCATTAGCTAAACTGTGAGGTCCGAAATGTGACTCTATGTTCCGTTCCTTGTGGAAACATATCCACTCGCATACCGATAAGATAAAAGTGTCCTAAACGTTAAAGGGATGTGGCCTGTCCAGATACACAGTACAGTTGCTTTCAAAAATAGTTGTCATTTTCAGGGGCCTAAACTAGCCTGCCCCACCCGAAGTCTCCAACATTAAACCGCTGCTCATTAGCTAAACTGTGAGATCCGAAATGTGACCCTATGTTCCGTTACTTGCAGAAACATGTCCACTCGCATACCGATATGATAAAAGTGTCCAATACGTTAAAGGGATTTGGCCTGTGCAGATACACAGTACAGTTGCTTTCAAAAAATAGCGGTCATTTTCAGAGCCTAAATTAGCCTGCCCCACCCCATGTCTCCAACATTAAACCATTGCTCATTAGATAAACTGTGAGGTCCGGCATGTGACCATATGTTACTTTCCTTGCAGAAACATGTCCACTTGCATATCGATAAGATGAAAGATTCCAAAACGTTAAAGGGATATGGCCTGTGCAGATACACAGTACAGTTGCTTTCAAAAATAGTGGTCATTCTCAGGGGCCTAAATTAGCCTGCCCCACCCGATGTCTCCAACATTAAACCGCTGCTCATTAGCTAAACTGTGAGGTCCGAAATGTGACCATATGTTCCGTTCCTTGCAGAAACATGTCCACTTGCATATCGATAAGATAAAAGATTCCAAAACGTTAAAGGGATATGGCCTGTGCAGATACACAGTACAGTTGCTTTCAAAAATAGTTGTCATTCTCAGGGGCCTAAATTAGCCTGCCCCACCCGATGTCTCCAACATTAAACCGCTGCTCATTAGCTAAACTGTGAGGTCCGAAATGTGACCATATGTTCCGTTCCTTGCAGAAACATGTCCACTTGCATATCTATAAGATAAAAGATTCCAAAACGTTAAAGGGATATGGCCTGTGCAGATACACAGTACAGTTGCTTTCAAAAATAGTGGTCATTCTCAGGGGCCTAAATTAGCCTGCCCCACCCGATGTCTCCAACATTAAACCGCTGCTCATTAGCTAAACTGTGAGGTCCGAAATGTGACCATATGTTCCGTTCCTTGCAGAAACATGTCCACTTGCATATCGATAAGATAAAGGTGTCCAAAACGTTAAAGGGATGTGGCCTGTGCAGATACACAGTACAGTTGCTTTCAAAAATAGTGGTAATTTTCAGGGCCTAAACTAGCCTGCCCCACCCGAAGTCTCCAACATTAAACCGCTGCTCATTAGCTAAACTGTGAGGTCCGGCCCGTGACCATATGTTCCGTTCCTTGCAGAAACATGTCCACTTGCATATCGATAAGATAAAAGATTCCAAAACGTTAAAGGGATATGGCTTGTGCAGATACACAGTACAGTTGCTTTCAAAAATAGTGGTCATTCTCAGGGGCCTAAATTAGCCTGCCCCACCCGATGTCTCCAACATTAAACCGCTGCTCATTAGCTAAACTGTGAGGTCCGAAATGTGACCATATGTTCCGTTCCTTGCAGAAACATGTCCACTTGCATATCGATAAGATAAAGGTGTCCAAAACGTTAAAGGGATGTGGCCTGTGCAGATACACAGTACAGTTGCTTTCAAAAATAGTGGTAATTTTCAGGGCCTAAACTAGCCTGCCCCACCCGAAGTCTCCAACATTAAACCGCTGCTCATTAGCTAAACTGTGAGGTCCGGCCCGTGACCATATGTTCCGTTCCTTGCAGAAACATGTCCACTTGCATATCGATAAGATAAAAGATTCCAAAACGTTAAAGGATATGGCCTGTGCAGATACACAGTACAGTTGCTTTCAAAAATAGTGGTCATTCTCAGGGGCCTAAATTAGCCTGCCCCACCCGATGTCTCCAACATTAAACCGCTGCTCATTAGCTAAACTGTGAGGTCCGAAATGTGACCATATGTTCCGTTCCTTGCTGAAACATGTCCACTTGCTTACCGATATGATAAAAGTGTCCAAAACGTTAAAGTGATGTTGCCTGTGCAGATACACAGTACCGTTGCTTTCAAAAATAGTTGTCATTTTCAGGGGCCTAAACTAGCCTGCCCCACCCGATGTCTCCAACATTAAACCGCTGCTCATTAGCTAAACTGTTAGGTCCGAAATGTGACTCTATGTTCCGTTCCTTGTGGAAACATGTCCACTCGCATACCGATAAGATAAAAGTGTCCTAAACGTTAAAGGGATGTGGCCTGTCCAGATACACAGTACAGTTGCTTTCAAAAATAGTTGTCATATACAGGGGCCTAAACTAGCCTGCCCCACCCGAAGTCTCCAACATTAAACCGCTGCTCATTAGCTAAACTGTGAGGTCCGAAATGTGACCATATGTTCCGTTCCTTGCAGAAACATGTCCACTTGCATATCGATAAGATAAAGGTGTCCAAAACGTTAAAGGGATGTGGCCTGTGCAGATACACAGTACAGTTGCTTTCAAAAATAGTGGTAATTTTCAGGGCCTAAACTAGCCTGCCCCACCCGAAGTCTCCAACATTAAACCGCTGCTCATTAGCTAAACTGTGAGGTCCGGCCCGTGACCATATGTTCCGTTCCTTGCAGAAACATGTCCACATGCATATCGATAAGTTAAAAGGGTCCAAAACTTAAAAGGGATATGGCCCGTGCAGATACACAGTACAGTTGCTTTCAAAAATAGTGGTCGTTCTCAGGGGCTTAAACTAGCCTGCCCCACCCCATGTCTCCAACATTAAACCGCTGCTCATTAGCTAAACTGTGAGTTCCGAAATGTGACCATATGTTCCGTTCCTTGCTGAAACCTGTCCACTTGCTTACCGATATGATAAAAGTGTCCAAAACGTTAAAGTGATGTGGCCTGTCCAGATACACAGTACCGTTGCTTTCAAAAATAGTTGTCATTTTCAGGGGCCTAAACTAGCCTGCCCCACCCGATGTCTCCAACATTAAACCGCTGCTCATTAGCTAAACTGTGAGGTCCGAAATGTGACTCTATGTTCCGTTCCTTGTGGAAACATGTCCACTCGCATACCGATAAGATAAAAGTGTCCTAAACGTTAAAGGGATGTGGCCTGTCCAGATACACAGTACAGTTGCTTTCAAAAATAGTTGTCATATACAGGGGCCTAAACTAGCCTGCCCCACCCGAAGTCTCCAACATTAAACCGCTGCTCATTAGCTAAACTGTGAGGTCCGAAATGTGACCATATGTTCCGTTCCTTGCAGAAACATGTCCACTTGCATATCGATAAGATAAAGGTGTCCAAAACGTTAAAGGGATGTGGCCTGTGCAGATACACAGTACAGTTGCTTTCAAAAATAGTGGTAATTTTCAGGGCCTAAACTAGCCTGCCCCACCCGAAGTCTCCAACATTAAACCGCTGCTCATTAGCTAAACTGTGAGGTCCGGCCCGTGACCATATGTTCCGTTCCTTGCAGAAACATGTCCACATGCATATCGATAAGATAAAAGGGTCCAAAACTTAAAAGGGATATGGCCCGTGCAGATACACAGTACAGTTGCTTTCAAAAATAGTGGTCGTTCTCAGGGGCTTAAACTAGCTTGCCCCACCCCATGTCTCCAACATTAAACCGCTGCTCATTAGCTAAACTGTGAGGTCCGAAATGTGACCATATGTTCCGTTCCTTGCTGAAACATGTCCACTTGCTTACCGATATGATAAAAGTGTCCAAAACGTTAAAGTGATGTGGCCTGTCCAGATACACAGTACCGTTGCTTTCAAAAATAGTTGTCATTTTCAGGGGCCTAAACTAGCCTGCCCCACCCGATGTCTCCAACATTAAACCGCTGCTCATTAGCTAAACTGTGAGGTCCGAAATGTGACTCTATGTTCCGTTCCTTGTGGAAACATGTCCACTCGCATACCGATAAGATAAAAGTGTCCTAAACGTTAAAGGGATGTGGCCTGTCCAGATACACAGTACAGTTGCTTTCAAAAATAGTTGTCATATACAGGGGCCTAAACTAGCCTGCCCCACCCGAAGTCTCCAACACTAAACCGCTGCTCATTAGCTAAACTGTGAGGTCCGAAATGTGACCATATGTTCCGTTCCTTGCAGAAACATGTCCACTTGCATATCGATAAGATAAAGGTGTCCAAAACGTTAAAGGGATGTGGCCTGTGCAGATACACAGTACAGTTGCTTTCAAAAATAGTGGTAATTTTCAGGGCCTAAACTAGCCTGCCCCACCCGAAGTCTCCAACATTAAACCGCTGCTCATTAGCTAAACTGTGAGGTCCGGCCCGTGACCATATGTTCCGTTCCTTGCAGAAACATGTCCACATGCATATCGATAAGATAAAAGGGTCCAAAACTTAAAAGGGATATGGCCCGTGCAGATACACAGTACAGTTGCTTTCAAAAATAGTGGTCGTTCTCAGGGGCTTAAACTAGCCTGCCCCACCCCATGTCTCCAACATTAAACCGCTGCTCATTAGCTAAACTGTGAGGTCCGAAATGTGACCATATGTTCCGTTCCTTGCTGAAACATGTCCACTTGCTTACCGATATGATAAAAGTGTCCAAAACGTTAAAGTGATGTGGCCTGTCCAGATACACAGTACCGTTGCTTTCAAAAATAGTTGTCATTTTCAGGGGCCTAAACTAGCCTGCCCCACCCGATGTCTCCAACATTAAACCGCTGCTCATTAGCTAAACTGTGAGGTCCGAAATGTGACTCTATGTTCCGTTCCTTGTGGAAACATATCCACTCGCATACCGATAAGATAAAAGTGTCCTAAACGTTAAAGGGATGTGGCCTGTCCAGATACACAGTACAGTTGCTTTCAAAAATAGTTGTCATTTTCAGGGGCCTAAACTAGCCTGCCCCACCCGAAGTCTCCAACATTAAACCGCTGCTCATTAGCTAAACTGTGAGATCCGAAATGTGACCCTATGTTCCGTTACTTGCAGAAACATGTCCACTCGCATACCGATATGATAAAAGTGTCCAATACGTTAAAGGGATTTGGCCTGTGCAGATACACAGTACAGTTGCTTTCAAAAAATATCGGTCATTTTCAGAGCCTAAATTAGCCTGCCCCACCCCATGTCTCCAACATTAAACCATTGCTCATTAGATAAACTGTGAGGTCCGGCATGTGACCATATGTTACTTTCCTTGCAGAAACATGTCCACTTGCATATCGATAAGATGAAAGATTCCAAAACGTTAAAGGGATATGGCCTGTGCAGATACACAGTACAGTTGCTTTCAAAAATAGTGGTCATTCTCAGGGGCCTAAATTAGCCTGCCCCACCCGATGTCTCCAACATTAAACCGCTGCTCATTAGCTAAACTGTGAGGTCCGAAATGTGACCATATGTTCCGTTCCTTGCAGAAACATGTCCACTTGCATATCGATAAGATAAAAGATTCCAAAACGTTAAAGGGATATGGCCTGTGCAGATACACAGTACAGTTGCTTTCAAAAATAGTTGTCATTCTCAGGGGCCTAAATTAGCCTGCCCCACCCGATGTCTCCAACATTAAACCGCTGCTCATTAGCTAAACTGTGAGGTCCGAAATGTGACCATATGTTCCGTTCCTTGCAGAAACATGTCCACTTGCATATCTATAAGATAAAAGATTCCAAAACGTTAAAGGGATATGGCCTGTGCAGATACACAGTACAGTTGCTTTCAAAAATAGTGGTCATTCTCAGGGGCCTAAATTAGCCTGCCCCACCCGATGTCTCCAACATTAAACCGCTGCTCATTAGCTAAACTGTGAGGTCCGAAATGTGACCATATGTTCCGTTCCTTGCAGAAACATGTCCACTTGCATATCGATAAGATAAAGGTGTCCAAAACGTTAAAGGGATGTGGCCTGTGCAGATACACAGTACAGTTGCTTTCAAAAATAGTGGTAATTTTCAGGGCCTAAACTAGCCTGCCCCACCCGAAGTCTCCAACATTAAACCGCTGCTCATTAGCTAAACTGTGAGGTCCGGCCCGTGACCATATGTTCCGTTCCTTGCAGAAACATGTCCACTTGCATATCGATAAGATAAAAGATTCCAAAACGTTAAAGGGATATGGCCTGTGCAGATACACAGTACAGTTGCTTTCAAAAATAGTGGTCATTCTCAGGGGCCTAAATTAGCCTGCCCCACCCGATGTCTCCAACATTAAACCGCTGCTCATTAGCTAAACTGTGAGGTCCGAAATGTGACCATATGTTCCGTTCCTTGCAGAAACATGTCCACTTGCATATCGATAAGATAAAGGTGTCCAAAACGTTAAAGGGATGTGGCCTGTGCAGATACACAGTACAGTTGCTTTCAAAAATAGTGGTAATTTTTTCAGGGCCTAAACTAGCCTGCCCCACCCGAAGTCTCCAACATTAAACCGCTGCTCATTAGCTAAACTGTGAGGTCCGGCCCGTGACCATATGTTCCGTTCCTTGCAGAAACATGTCCACTTGCATATCGATAAGATAAAAGATTCCAAAACGTTAAAGGGATATGGCCTGTGCAGATACACAGTACAGTTGCTTTCAAAAATAGTGGTCATTCTCAGGGGCCTAAATTAGCCTGCCCCACCCGATGTCTCCAACATTAAACCGCTGCTCATTAGCTAAACTGTGAGGTCCGAAATGTGACCATATGTTCCGTTCCTTGCAGAAACATGTCCACTTGCATATCGATAAGATAAAGGTGTCCAAAACGTTAAAGGGATGTGGCCTGTGCAGATACACAGTACAGTTGCTTTCAAAAATAGTGGTAATTTTCAGGGCCTAAACTAGCCTGCCCCACCCGAAGTCTCCAACATTAAACCGCTGCTCATTAGCTAAACTGTGAGGTCCGGCCCGTGACCATATGTTCCGTTCCTTGCAGAAACATGTCCACTTGCATATCGATAAGATAAAAGATTCCAAAACGTTAAAGGGATATGGCCTGTGCAGATACACAGTTCAGTTGCTTTCAAAAATAGTGGTCATTCTCAGGGGCCTAAATTAGCCTGCCCCACCCGATGTCTCCAACATTAAACCGCTGCTCATTAGCTAAACTGTGAGGTCCGAAATGTGACCATATGTTCCGTTCCTTGCAGAAACATGTCCACTTGCATATCGATAAGATAAAAGATTCCAAAACGTTAAAGGGATATGACCTGTGCAGATACACAGTACAGTTGCTTTCAAAAATAGTGGTCATTCTCAGGGGCCTAAATTAGCCTGCCCCACCCGATGTCTCCAACATTAAACCGCTGCTCATTAGCTAAACTGTGAGGTCCGAAATGTCACCATATGTTCCGTTCCTTGCAGAAACATGTCCACTTGCATATCGATAAGATAAAGGTGTCCAAAACGTTAAAGTGATGTGGCCTGTGCAGATACACAGTACAGTTGCTTTCAAAAATAGTGGTAATTTTCAGGGCCTAAACTAGCCTGCCCCACCCGAAGTCTCCAACATTAAACCGCTGCTCATTAGCTAAACTGTGAGGTCCGGCCCGTGACCATATGTTCCGTTCCTTGCAGAAACATGTCCACATGCATATCGATAAGATAAAAGGGTCCAAAACTTAAAAGGGATATGGCCCGTGCAGATACACAGTACAGTTGCTTTCAAAAATAGTGGTCGTTCTCAGGGGCTTAAACTAGCCTGCCCCACCCCATGTCTCCAACATTAAACCGCTGCTCATTAGCTAAACTGTGAGGTCCGAAATGTGACCATATGTTCCGTTCCTTGCTGAAACATGTCCACTTGCTTACCGATATGATAAAAGTGTCCAAAACGTTAAAGTGATGTGGCCTGTCCAGATACACAGTACCGTTGCTTTCAAAAATAGTTGTCATTTTCAGGGGCCTAAACTAGCCTGCCCCACCCGATGTCTCCAACATTAAACCGCTGCTCATTAGCTAAACTGTGAGGTCCGAAATGTGACTCTATGTTCCGTTCCTTGTGGAAACATGTCCACTCGCATACCGATAAGATAAAAGTGTCCTAAACGTTAAAGGGATGTGGCCTGTCCAGATACACAGTACAGTTGCTTTCAAAAATAGTTGTCATATACAGGGGCCTAAACTAGCCTGCCCCACCCGAAGTCTCCAACATTAAACCGCTGCTCATTAGCTAAACTGTGAGGTCCGAAATGTGACCATATGTTCCGTTCCTTGCAGAAACATGTCCACTTGCATATCGATAAGATAAAGGTGTCCAAAACGTTAAAGGGATGTGGCCTGTGCAGATACACAGTACAGTTGCTTTCAAAAATAGTGGTAATTTTCAGGGCCTAAACTAGCCTGCCCCACCCGAAGTCTCCAACATTAAACCGCTGCTCATTAGCTAAACTGTGAGGTCCGGCCCGTGACCATATGTTCCGTTCATTGCAGAAACATGTCCACATGCATATCGATAAGATAAAAGGGTCCAAAACTTAAAAGGGATATGGCCCGTGCAGATACACAGTACAGTTGCTTTCAAAAATAGTGGTCGTTCTCAGGGGCTTAAACTAGCCTGCCCCACCCCATGTCTCCAACATTAAACCGCTGCTCATTAGCTAAACTGTGAGGTCCGAAATGTGACCATATGTTCCGTTCCTTGCTGAAACATGTCCACTTGCTTACCGATATGATAAAAGTGACCAAAACGTTAAAGTGATGTGGCCCGTGCAGATACACAGTACAGTTGCTTTCAAAAATAGTGGTCGTTCTCAGGGGCTTAAACTAGCCTGCCCCACCCGATGTCTCCAACATTAAACCGCTGCTCATTAGCTAAACTGTGAGGTCCGAAATGTGACTCTATGTTCCGTTCCTTGTGGAAACATGTCCACTCGCATACCGATAAGATAAAAGTGTCCTAAACGTTAAAGGGATGTGGCCTGTCCAGATACACAGTACAGTTGCTTTCAAAAAATAGCGGTCATTTTCAGAGCCTAAATTAGCCTGCCCCACCCCATGTCTCCAACATTAAACCATTGCTCATTAGATAAACTGTGAGGTCCGGCATGTGACCATATGTTACTTTCCTTGCAGAAACATGTCCAATTGCATATCGATAAGATGAAAGATTCCAAAACGTTAAAGGGATATGGCCTGTGCAGATACACAGTACAGTTGCTTTCAAAAATAGTGGTCATTCTCAGGGGCCTAAATTAGCCTGCCCCACCAGATGTCTCCAACATTAAACCGCTGCTCATTAGCTAAACTGTGAGGTCCGAAATGTGACCATATGTTCCGTTCCTTGCAGAAACATGTCCACTTGCATATCGATAAGATAAAGGTGTCCAAAACGTTAAAGGGATGTGGCCTGTGCAGATACACAGTACAGTTGCTTTCAAAAATAGTGGTAATTTTCAGGGCCTAAACTAGCCTGCCCCACCCGAAGTCTCCAACATTAAACCGCTGCTCATTAGCTAAACTGTGAGGTCCGGCCCGAGACCATATGTTCCGTTCCTTGCAGAAACATGTCCACTTGCATATCGATAAGATAAAAGATTCCAAAACGTTAAAGGGATATGGCCTGTGCAGATACACAGTACAGTTGCTTTCAAAAATAGTGGTCATTCTCAGGGGCCTAAATTAGCCTGCCCCACCCGATGTCTCCAACATTAAACCGCTGCTCATTAGCTAAACTGTGAGGTCCGAAATGTGACCATATGTTCCGTTCCTTGCAGAAACATGTCCACTTGCATATCGATAAGATAAAAGATTCCAAAACGTTAAAGGGATATGGCCTGTGCAGATACACAGTACAGTTGCTTTCAAAAATAGTGGTCATTCTCAGGGGCCTAAATTAGCCTGGCCCACCCGATGTCTCCAACATTAAACCGCTGCTCATTAGCTAAACTGTGAGGTCCGAAATGTGACCATATGTTCCGTTCCTTGCAGAAACATGTCCACTTGCATATCGATAAGATAAAGGTGTCCAAAAACGTTAAAGTGATATGGCCTGTGCAGATACACAGTACAGTTGCTTTCAAAAATAGTGGTAATTTTCAGGGCCTAAACTAGCCTGCCCCACCCGAAGTCTCCAACATTAAACCGCTGCTCATTAGCTAAACTGTGAGGTCCGGCCCGTGACCATATGTTCCGTTTCTTGCAGAAACATGTCCACATGCATATCGATAAGATAAAAGGGTCCAAAACTTAAAAGGGATATGGCCCGTGCAGATACACAGTACAGTTGCTTTCAAAAATAGTGGTCGTTCTCAGGGGCTTAAACTAGCCTGCCCCACCCCATGTCTCCAACATTAAACCGCTGCTCATTAGCTAAACTGTGAGATCCGAAATGTGACCCTATGTTCCGTTACTTGCAGAAACATGTCCACTCGCATACCGATATGATAAAAGTGTCCAATACGTTAAAGGGATTTGGCCTGTGCAGATACACAGTACAGTTGCTTTCAAAAAATAGCGGTCATTTTCAGAGCCTAAATTAGCCTGCCCCACCCCATGTCTCCAACATTAAACCATTGCTCATTAGATAAACTGTGAGGTCCGGCATGTGACCATATGTTACTTTCCTTGCAGAAACATGTCCACTTGCATATCGATAAGATGAAAGATTCCAAAACGTTAAAGGGATATGGCCTGTGTAGATACACAGTACAGTTGCTTTCAAAAATAGTGGTCATTCTCAGGGCCTAAATTAGCCTGCCCCACCCGATGTCTCCAACATTAAACCGCTGCTCATTAGCTAAACTGTGAGGTCCGAAATGTGACCATATGTTCCGTTCCTTGCAGAAACATGTCCACTTGCATATCGATAAGATAAAGGTGTCCAAAACGTTAAAGGGATGTGGCCTGTGCAGATACACAGTACAGTTGCTTTCAAAAATAGTGGTAATTTTCAGGGCCTAAACTAGCCTGCCCCACCCGAAGTCTCCAACATTAAACCGCTGCTCATTAGCTAAACTGTGAGGTCCGGCCCGTGACCATATGTTCCGTTCCTTGCAGAAACATGTCCACTTGCATATCGATAAGATAAAAGATTCCAAAACGTTAAAGGGATATGGCCTGTGCAGATACACAGTACAGTTGCTTTCAAAAATAGTGGTCATTCTCAGGGGCCTAAATTAGCCTGCCCCACCCGATGTCTCCAACATTAAACCGCTGCTCATTTGCTAAACTGTGAGGTCCGAAATGTGACCATATGTTCCGTTCCTTGCAGAAACATGTCCACTTGCATATCGATAAGATGAAAGATTCCAAAACGTTAAAGGGATATGGCCTGTGCAGATACACAGTACAGTTGCTTTCAAAAATAGTGGTCATTCTCAGGGGCCTAAATTAGCCTGCCCCACCCGATGTCTCCAACATTAAACCGCTGCTCATTAGCTAAACTGTGAGGTCCGAAATGTGACCATATGTTCCGTTCCTTGCAGAAACATGTCCACTTGCATATCGATAAGATAAAGGTGTCCAAAACGTTAAAGGGATGTGGCCTGTGCAGATACACAGTACAGTTGCTTTCAAAAATAGTGGTAATTTTCAGGGCCTAAACTAGCCTGCCCCACCCGAAGTCTCCAACATTAAACCGCTGCTCATTAGCTAAACTGTGAGGTCCGGCCCGTGACCATATGTTCCGTTCCTTGCAGAAACATGTCCACATGCATATCGATAAGATAAAAGGGTCCAAAACTTAAAAGGGATATGGCCCGTGCAGATACACAGTACAGTTGCTTTCAAAAATAGTGGTCGTTCTCAGGGGCTTAAACTAGCCTGCCCCACCCCATGTCTCCAACATTAAACCGCTGCTCATTAGCTAAACTGTGAGGTCCGAAATGTGACCATATGTTCCGTTCCTTGCTGAAACATGTCCACTTGCTTATCAATAGGACAACAATGTCCAAAACGTTAAAGGGATGTGGCCTGTCCAGATACACAGTACCGTTGCTTTCAAAAATAGTTGTCATTTTCAGGGGCCTAAACTAGCCTGCCCCACCCGATGTCTCCAACATTAAACCGCTGCTCATTAGCTAAACTGTGAGGTCCGAAATGTGACCCTATGTTCCGTTCCTTGCAGAAACATGTCCACTAGCATACCGATATGATAAAAGTGTCCAAAACGTTCAAGTGATGTGGCCTGTGCAGATACACAGTACAGTTGCTTTCAAAAATAGTGGTCATTTTCAGGGCCTAAACTAGCCTGCCCCACCCGATGTCTCCAACATTAAACCGCTGCTCATTTGCTAAACTGTGAGGTCCGAAATGTGACCCTATGTTCCGTTACTTGCAGAAACATGTCCACTCGCTTACCGATATGATAAAAGTGTCCAAAACGTTAAAGTGATGTGGCCTGTGCAGATACACAGTACAGTTACTTTCAAAAATAGTGGTCATTTTCAGGGCCTAAACTAGCCTGCCCCACCCGATGTCTCCAAAATTAAACCACTGCTCATTAGCTAAACTGTGAGATCCGAAATGTGACCATATGTTCCGTTCCTTGCAGAAACATGTCCACTTGCTTATCGATAGGATAACAATGTCCACAACGTTAAATGGATGTGGCCTGTCCAGATACACAGTACAGTTGCTTTAAAAAGTAGTGGTCATTTTCAGGGGCCTAAACTAGCCTGCCCCAACCGATGTCTCCAAAATTAAACCGCTGCTCATTAGCTAAACTGTGAGGACCGGCCAGTGACCATATATTCGGTTCCTTGCAGAAACATGTCCACTTGCATATCGATAAGATAAAAGTTTCCAAAACATTTAAGGGATATGGCCCGTGGAGATACACAATACAGTTGCTTTCAAAAATAGTGGTCATTCTCAGGGGGCCTAAACTAGCCTGCCCCACCCCATCTCTCCAACATTAAGCCGCTGCTCATTAGCTAAACTGTGAGGTCCGCAATGTGACTCTATGTTCCGTTCCTTGTGGAAACATGTCCACTCGCATACCGATAAGATAAAAGTGTCCTAAACGTTAAAGGGATGTGGCCTGTCCAGATACACAGTACAGTTGCTTTCAAAAATAGTTGTTATTTCCAGGGGCCTAAACTAGCCTGCCCCACCCGAAGTCTCCAACATTAAACCGCTGCTCATTAGATAAACTGTGAGGTCCGGCATGTGACCATATGTTCCGTTCCTTGCAGAAACATGTCCACTTGCATATCGATAAGATGAAAGATTCCAAAACGTTAAAGGGATATGGCCTGTGCAGATACACAGTACAGTTGCTTTCAAAAATAGTGGTCATTCTCAGGGGCCTAACTTAGCCTGCCCCACCCGATGTCTCCAACATTAAACCGCTGCTCATTAGCTAAAGTGGGAGGTCCGAAATGTTACCCTATGTTCCGATACTGGCAGAAACATGTCCTCTCGCATTCCGATATGATAAAAGTATCCAAAACGTTAAAGGGATGTGGCCTGTGCAGATACACAGTACAGTTGCTTTCAAAAATATTGTTCATTTTCAGGACCTAAATTAGCCTGCCCCACCCGATGTCTCCAACATTAAACCGCTGCTCATTAGCTATACTGTGAGATCCGAAATGTAACCATATGTTCCGTTCCTTGCAGAAACATGTCCACTTGCTTATCGATAGGATAACAATGTCCAAAACGTTAAAGGGATGTGGCCTGTCCAGATACACAGTACAGTTGCTTTCAAAAATAGTTGTCATTTTCAGGTGCCTAAACTAGCCTTCCCCACCCGATGTCTCCAACATTAAACCGCTGCTCATTAGATAAACTGTGAGGTCCGAAATGTGACCATATGTTCCGTTCCTTGCAGAAACATGTCCACTTGCATATCGATAAGATAAAAGTGTCCAAAACGTTAAAGGGATATGGCCTGTGCAGATACACAGTACAGTTGCTTTCAAAAATGGTGGTCATTCTCAGGGGCCTAAACTAGCCTGCCCCACCCCATGTCTCCAACAATAAACCACTGCTCATTAGCTAAACTGAGGTCCGGCATGTGACCATATGTTCCGTTCCTTGCAGAAACATGTCCACTTGCATATCGATAAGATAAAAGATTCCAAAACGTTAAAGGGATATGGCCTGTGCAGATACACAGTACAGTTGCTTTCAAAAATAGTGGTTATTCTCAGGGGCCTAAATTAGCCTGCCCCACCCGATGTCTCCAACATTAAACCGCTGCTCATTAGCTCAACTGTGAGGTCCGGCCCGTGACCATATGTTCCGTTCCTTGCAGAAACATGTCCACATGCATATCGATAAGATAAAAGGGTCCAAAACTTAAAAGGGATATGGCCCGTGCAGATACACAGTACAGTTGCTTTCAAAAATAGTGGTCGTTCTCAGGGGCTTAAACTAGCCTGCCCCACCCCATGTCTCCAACATTAAACCGCTGCTCATTAGCTAAACTGTGAGGTCCGAAATGTGACCATATGTTCCGTTCCTTGCTGAAACATGTCCACTTGCTTACCGATATGATAAAAGTGTCCAAAACGTTAAAGTGATGTGGCCTGTCCAGATACACAGTACAGTTGCTTTCAAAAATAGTTGTCATTTTCAGGGGCCTAAACTAGCCTGCCCCACCCGATGTCTCCAACATTAAACCGCTGCTCATTAGCTAAACTGTGAGGTCCGAAATGTGACTCTATGTTCCGTTCCTTGTGGAAACATGTCCACTCGCATACCGATAAGATAAAAGTGTCCTAAACGTTAAAGGGATGTGGCCTGTCCAGATACACAGTACAGTTGCTTTCAAAAATAGTTGTCATTTTCAGGGGCCTAAACTAGCCTGCCCCACCCGATGTCTCCAACATTAAACCGCTGCTCATTAGCTAAACTGTGAGATCCGAAATGTGACCCTAAGTTCCGTTACTTGCAGAAACATGTCCACTCGCATACCGATATGATAAAAGTGTCCAACACGTTAAAGGGATTTGGCCTGTGCAGATACACAGTACAGTTGCTTTCAAAAATAGCGGTCATTTTCAGAGCCTAAATTAGCCTGCCCCACCCCATGTCTCCAACATTAAACCATTGCTCATTAGATAAACTGTGAGGTCCTGCATGTGACCATATGTTACTTTCCTTGCAGAAACATGTCCACTTGCATATCGATAAGATGAAAGATTCCAAAACGTTAAAGGGATATGGCCTGTGCAGATACACAGTACAGTTGCTTTCAAAAATAGTGGTCATTCTCAGGGGCCTAAATTAGCCTGCCCCACCCGATGTCTCCAACATTAAACCGCTGCTCATTAGCTAAACTGTGAGGTCCGAAATGTCACCATATGTTCCGTTCCTTGCAGAAACATGTCCACTTGCATATCGATAAGATAAAGGTGTCCAAAACGTTAAAGGGATGTGGCCTGTGCAGATACACAGTACAGTTGCTTTCAAAAATAGTGGTAATTTTCAGGGCCTAAACTAGCCTGCCCCACCCGAAGTCTCCAACATTAAACCGCTGCTCATTAGCTAAACTGTGAGGTCCGGCCCGTGACCATATGTTCCGTTCCTTGCAGAAACATGTCCACATGCATATCGATAAGATAAAAGGGTCCAAAACTTAAAAGGAATATGGCCCGTGCAGATACACAGTACAGTTGCTTTCAAAAATAGTGGTGGTTCTCAGGGGCTTAAACTAGCCTGCCCCACCCCATGTCTCCAACATTAAACCGCTGCTCATTAGCTAAAGTGTGAGGTCCGAAATGTGACCATATGTTCCGTTCCTTGCTGAAACATGTCCACTTGCTTATCAATAGGACAACAATGTCCAAAACGTTAAAGGGATGTGGCCTGTCCAGATACACAGTACCGTTGCTTTCAAAAATAGTTGTCATTTTCAGGGGCCTTAACTAGCCTGCCCCACCCGATGTCTCCAACATTAAACCGCTGCTCATTAGCTAAACTGTGAGGTCCGAAATGTGACCCTATGTTCGGTTACTTGCAGAAACATGTCCACTCGCTTACCGATATGATAAAAGTGTCCAAAACGTTAAAGTGATGTGGCCTGTGCAGATACACAGTACAGTTGCTTTCAAAAATAGTGGTCATTTTCAGGGCCTAAACTAGCCTGCCCCACCCGATGTCTCCAAAATTAAACCACTGCTCATTAGCTAAACTATGAGATCCGAAATGTGACCATATGTTCCGTTCCTTGCAGAAACATGTCCACTTGCTTATCGATAGGATAACAATGTCCAAAACGTTAAAGGGATGTGGCCTGTCCAGATACACAGTACAGTTGCTTTAAAAAGTAGTGGTCATTTTCAGGGGCCTAAACTAGCCTGCCCCACCCGATGTCTCCAACATTAAACCGCTGCTCATTAACTAATCGGTGAGGTCCGGCCTGTGACCATATATTCCGTTCCTTGCAGAAACATGTCCACTTGCATATCGATAAGATAAAAGTTTCCAAAACATTAAAGGGATATGGCCCGTGCAGATACACAATACAGTTGCTTTCAAAAATAGTGGTCATTTTCAGGGGCCTAAACTAGCCTGCCCCACCCGATGTCTCCAACATTAAACCGCTGCTCATTAGCTAATCGGTGAGGTCCGGCCTGTGGCCATATATTCGGTTCCTTGCAGAAACATGTCCACTTGCATATCGATAAGATAAAAGTTTCCAAAACATTAAAGGGATATGGCCCGTGCAGATACACAATACAGTTGCTTTCAAAAATAGTGGTCATTCTCAGGGGGCCTAAACTAGCCTGCCCCACCCCATGTCTCCAACATTAAGCCGCTGCTCATTAGCTAAACTGTGAGGTCCGAAATGTGACTCTATGTTCCGTTCCTTATGGAAACATGTCCACTCGCATACCGATAAGATAAAAGTGTCCTAAACGTTAAAGGGATGTGGCCTGTCCAGATACACAGTACCGTTGCTTTCAAAAATAGTTGTCATTTTCAGGGGCCTAAACTAGCCTGCCCCACCCGAAGACTCCAACATTAAACCGCTGCTCATTAGCTAAACTGTGAGATCCGAAATGTGACCCTATGTTCCGTTACCTGCAGAAACATGTCCACTCGCATACCGATATGATAAAAGTGTCCAATACGTTAAAGGGATTTGGCCTGTGCAGATACACAGTACAGTTGCTTTCAAAAATAGCGGTCATTTTCAGAGCCTAAATTAGCCTGCCCCACCCCATGTCTCCAACATTAAACCATTGCTCATTAGATAAACTGTGAGGTCCGGCATGTGACCATATGTTCCGTTCCTTGCAGAAACATGTCCACTTGCATATCGATAAGATGAAAGATTCCAAAACGTTAAAGGGATTTGGCCTGTGCAGATACACAGTACAGTTGCTTTCAAAAATAGCGGTCATTTTCAGAGCCTAAATTAGCCTGCCCCACCCCATGTCTCCAACATTAAACCATTGCTCATTAGATAAACTGTGAGGTCCGGCATGTGACCATATGTTACGTTCCTTGCATAAACATGTCCACTTGCATATCGATAAGATGAAAGATTCCAAAACGTTAAAGGGATATGGCCTGTGCAGATACACAGTACCGTTGCTTTCAAAAATAGTGGTCATTTTCAGGGGCCTAAACTAGCCTGCCCCACCCGAAGTCTCCAACATTAAACCGCTGCTCATTAGCTAAACTGTGAGATCCGAAATGTGACCCTATGTTCCGTTACTTGCAGAAACATGTCCACTCGCATACCGATATGATAAAAGTGTCCAAAACGTTAAAGTGATGTGGCCTGTGCAGATACACAGTACAGTTGCTTTCAAAAATAGTGGTCATTTTCAGGGCCTAAACTAGCCTGCCCCACCCGATGTCTCCAACATTAAACCGCTGCTCATTAGCTAAACTGTGAGGTCCGAAATGTGACCCTATGTTCCGTTACTTGCAGAAACATGTCCACTCGCTTACCGATATGATAAAAGTGTCCAAAACGTTAAAGTGATGTGGCCTGTGCAGATACACAGTACAGTTACTTTCAAAAATAGTGGTCATTTTCAGGGCCTAAACTAGCCTGCCCCACCCGATGTCTCCAAAATTAAACCACTGCTCATTAGCTAAACTGTGAGATCCGAAATGTGACCATATGTTCCGTTCCTTGCAGAAACATGTCCACCTGCTTATCGATAGGATAACAATGTCCAAAACGTTAAATGGATGTGGCCTGTCCAGATACACAGTACAGTTGCTTTAAAAAGTAGTGGTCATTTTCAGGGGTCTAAACTAGCCTGCCCCACCCGATGTCTCCAAAATTAAACCGCTGCTCATTAGCTAAACTGTGAGGACCGGCCAGTGACCATATATTCGGTTCCTTGCAGAAACATGTCCACTTGCATATCGATAAGATAAAAGTTTCCAAAACATTTAAGGGATATGGCCCGTGCAGATACACAATACAGTTGCTTTCAAAAATAGTGGTCATTCTCAGGGGGCCTAAACTAGCCTGCCCCACCCCATCTCTCCAACATTAAGCCGCTGCTCATTAGCTAAACTGTGAGGTCCGCAATGTGACTCTATGTTCCGTTCCTTGTGGAAACATGTCCACTCGCATACCGATTAGATAAAAGTGTCCTAAACGTTAAAGGGATGTGGCCTGTCCAGATACACAGTACAGTTGCTTTCAAAAATAGTTGTCATTTTCGGGGGCCTAAACTAGCCTGCCCCACCCGAAGTCTCCAACATTAAACCGCTGCTCATTAGATAAACTGTGAGGTCCGGCATGTGACCATATGTTCCGTTCCTTGCAGAAACATGTCCACTTGCATATCGATAAGATGAAAGATTCCAAAACGTTAAAGGGATATGGCCTGTGCAGATACACAGTACAGTTGCTTTCAAAAATAGTGGTCATTCTCAGGGGCCTAAATTAGCCTGCCCCACCCGATGTCTCCAACATTAAACCGCTGCTCATTAGCTAAAGTGTGAGGTCCGAAATCTGACCCTATGTTCCGATACTGGCAGAAACATGTCCTCTCGCATACCGATATGATAAAAGTGTCCAAAACGTTAAAGGGATGTGGCCTGTGCAGATACACAGTACAGTTGCTTTCAAAAATAGTGGTCATTTTTAGGACCTAAATTAGCCTGCCCACCCGATGTCTCCAACATTAAACCGCTGCTCATTAGCTATACTGTGAGATCCGAAATGTGACCATATGTTCCGTTCCTTGCAGAATCATGTCCACTTGCTTATTGATAGGATAACATTGTCCAAAACGTTAAAGGGATGTGGCCTGTCCAGATACACAGTACAGTTGCTTTCAAATATAGTTGTCATTTTCAGGGGCCTAAACTAGCCTGCTCCACCTGAAGTCTCCAACATTAAACCGCTGCTCATTAGCTAAACTGTGAAATCCGAAATGTGACCCTATGTTCCGTTACTTGCAGAAACATGTCCACTCGCATACCGATATGATAAAAGTGTCCAATACGTTAAAGGGATTTGGCCTGTGCAGATACACAGTACAGTTGCTTTCAAAAATAGCGGTCATTTTCAGAGCCTAAATTAGCCTGCCCCACCCCATGTCTCCAACATTAAACCATTGCTCATTAGATAAACTGTGAGGTCCGGCATGTGACCATATGTTCCGTTCCTTGCAGAAACATGTCCACTTGCATATCGATAAGATGAAAGATTCCAAAACGTTAAAGGGATATGGCCTGTGCAGATACACAGTACAGTTGCTTTCAAAAATAGTGGTCATTCTCAGGGGCCTAACTTAGCCTGCCCCACCCGATGTCTCCAACATTAAACCGCTGCTCATTAGCTAAAGTGTGAGGTCCGAAATGTTACCCTATGTTCCGATACTTGCAGAAACATGTCCTCTCGCATACCGATATGATAAAAGTATCCAAAACGTTAAAGGGATGTGGCCTGTGCAGATACACAGTACAGTTGCTTTCAAAAATAGTGGTCATTTTCAGGACCTAAATTAGCCTGCCCCACCCGATGTCTCCAACATTAAACCGCTGCTCATTAGCTATACTGTGAGATCCGAAATGTAACCATATGTTCCGTTCCTTGCAGAAACATGTCCACTTGCTTATCGATAGGATAACAATGTCCAAAACGTTAAAGGGATGTGGCCTGTCCAGATACACAGTACAGTTTCTTTCAAAAATAGTTGTCATTTTCAGGTGCCTAAACTAGCCTTCCCCACCCGATGTCTCCAACATTAAACCGCTGCTCATTAGATAAACTGTGAGGTCCGAAATGTGACCATATGTTCCGTTCCTTGCAGAAACATGTCCACTTGCATATCGATAAGATAAAAGTGTCCAAAACGTTAAAGGGATATGGCCTGTGCAGATACACAGTACAGTTGCTTTCAAAAATAGTGGTCATTCTCAGGGGCCTAAACTAGCCTGCCCCACCCCATGTCTCCAACAATAAACCACTGCTAATTAGCTAAACTGAGGTCCGGCATGTGACCATATGTTCCGTTACTTGCAGAAACATGTCCACTTGCATATCGATAAGATAAAAGATTCCAAAACGTTAAAGGGATATGGCCTGTGCAGATACACAGTACAGTTGCTTTCAAAAATAGTGGTCATTCTCAGGGGCCTAAATTAGCCTGCCCCACCCGATGTCTCCAACATTAAACCGCTGCTCATTAGCTAAACTGTGAGGTCCGAAATGTGACCATATGTTCCGTTCCTTGCAGAAACATGTCCACTTGCATATCGATAAGATAAAGGTGACCAAAACGTTAAAGGGATGTGGCCTGTGCAGATACACAGTACAGTTGCTTTCAAAAATAGTGGTAATTTTCAGGGCCTAAACTAGCCTGCCCCACCCGAAGTCTCCAACATTAAACCGCTGCTCATTAGCTAAACTGTGAGGTCCGGCCCGTGACCATATGTTCCGTTCCTTGCAGAAACATGTCCACATGCATATCGATAAGATAAAAGGGTCCAAAACTTAAAAGGGATATGGCCCGTGCAGATACACAGTACAGTTGCTTTCAAAAATAGTGGTCGTTCTCAGGGGCCTAAATTAGCCTGCCCCACCCCATGTCTCCAACATTAAACCGCTGCTCATTAGCTAAACTGTGAGGTCCGAAATGTGACCATATGTTCCGTTCCTTGCTGAAACATGTCCACTTGCTTACCGATATGATAAAAGTCTCCAAAACGTTAAAGTGATGTGGCCTGTCCAGATACACAGTACCGTTGCTTTCAAAAATAGTTGTCATTTTCAGGGGCCTAAACTAGCCTGCCCCACCCGATGTCTCCAACATTAAACCGCTGCTCATTAGCTAAACTGTGAGGTCCGAAATGTGACTCTATGTTCCGTTCCTTGTGGAAACATGTCCACTCGCATACCGATAAGATAAAAGTGTCCTAAACGTTAAAGGGATGTGGCCTGTCCAGATACACAGTACAGTTGCTTTCAAAAATAGTTGTCATTTTCAGGGGCCTAAACTAGCCTGCCCCACCCGAAGTCTCCAACATTAAACCGCTGCTCATTAGCTAAACTGTGAGATCCGAAATGTGACCCTATGTTCCGTTACTTGCAGAAACATGTCCACTCGCATACCGATATGATAAAAGTGTCCAACACGTTAAAGGGATTTGGCCTGTGCAGATACACAGTACAGTTGCTTTCAAAAATAGCGGTCATTTTCAGAGCCTAAATTAGCCTGCCCCACCCCATGTCTCCAACATTAAACCATTGCTCATTAGATAAACTGTGAGGTCCGGCATGTGACCATATGTTACTTTCCTTGCAGAAACATGTCCACTTGCATATCGATAAGATGAAAGATTCCAAAACGCTAAAGGGATATGGCCCGTGCAGATACACAGTACAGTTGCTTTCAAAAATAGTGGTCGTTCTCAGGGGCTTAAACTAGCCTGCCCCACCCCATGTCTCCAACATTAAACCGCTGCTCATTAGCTAAACTGTGAGGTCCGAAATGTGACCATATGTTCCGTTCCTTGCTGAAACATGTCCACTTGCTTACCGATATGATAAAAGTGTCCAAAACGTTAAAGTGATGTGGCCTGTCCAGATACACAGTACCGTTGCTTTCAAAAATAGTTGTCATTTTCAGGGGCCTAAACTAGCCTGCCCCACCCGATGTCTCCAACATTAAACCGCTGCTCATTAGCTAAACTGTGAGGTCCGAAATGTGACTCTATGTTCCGTTCCTTGTGGAAACATGTCCACTCGCATACCGCTAAGATAAAAGTGTCCTAAACGTTAAAGGGATGTGGCCTGTCCAGACACAGTACAGTTGCTTTCAAAAATAGTTGTCATTTTCAGGGGCCTAAACTAGCCTGCCCCACCCGAAGTCTCCAACATTAAACCGCTGCTCATTAGCTAAACTGTGAGATCCGAAATGTGACCCTATGTTCCGTTACTTGCAGAAACATGTCCACTCGCATACCGATATGATAAAAGTGTCCAATACGTTAAAGAGATTTGGCCTGTGCAGATACACAGTACAGTTGCTTTCAAAAATAGCGGTCATTTTCAGAGCCTAAATTAGCCTGCCCCACCCCATGTCTCCAACATTAAACCATTGCTCATTAGATAAACTGTGAGGTCCGGCATGTGACCATATGTTACTTTCCTTGCAGAAACATGTCCCCATGCATATCGAAAAGATGAAAGATTCCAAAACGTTAAAGGGATATGGCCTGTGCAGATACACAGTACAGTTGCTTTCAAAAATAGTGGTCATTCTCAGGGGCCTAAATTAGCCTGCCCCACCCGATGTCTCCAACATTAAACCGCTGCTCATTAGCTAAACTGTGAGGTCCGAAATGTGACCATATGTTCCGTTCCTTGCAGAAACATGTCCACTTGCATATCGATAAGATAAAGGTTTCCAAAACGTTAAAGGGATGTGGCCTGTGCAGATACACAGTACAGTTGCTTTCAAAAATAGTGGTAATTTTCAGGGCCTAAACTAGCCTGCCCCACCCGAAGTCTCCAACATTAAACCGCTGCTCATTAGCTAAACTGTGAGGTCCGGCCCGTGACCATATGTTCCGTTCCTTGCAGAAACATGTCCACATGCATATCGATAAGATAAAAGGGTCCAAAACTTAAAAGGGATATGGACCGTGCAGATACACAGTACAGTTGCTTTCAAATATAGTTGTCATTTTCAGGGGCCTAAACTAGCCTGCTCCACCTGAAGTCTCCAACATTAAACCGCTGCTCATTAGCTAAACTGTGAAATCCGAAATGTGACCATATGTTCCGTTCCTTGCAGAAACATGTCCACTTGCATATCGATAAGATGAAAGATTCCAAAACGTTAAAGGGATATGGCCTGTGCAGATACACAGTACAGTTGCTTTCAAAAATAGTGGTCATTCTCAGGGGCCTAACTTAGCCTGCCCCACCCGATGTCTCCAACATTAAACCGCTGCTCATTAGCTAAAGTGTGAGGTCCGAAATGTTACCCTATGTTCCGATACTTGCAGAAACATGTCCTCTCGCATACCGATATGATAAAAGTATCCAAAACGTTAAAGGGATGTGGCCTGTGCAGATACACAGTACAGTTGCTTTCAAAAATAGTGGTCATTTTCAGGACCTAAATTAGCCTGCCCCACCCGATGTCTCCAACATTAAACCGCTGCTCATTAGCTATACTGTGAGATCCGAAATGTAACCATATGTTCCGTTCCTTGCAGAAACATGTCCACTTGCTTATCGATAGGATAACAATGTCCAAAACGTTAAAGGGATGTGGCCTGTCCAGATACACAGTACAGTTGCTTTCAAAAATAGTTGTCATTTTCAGGTGCCTAAACTAGCCTTCCCCACCCGATGTCTCCAACATTAAACCGCTGCTCATTAGATAAACTGTGAGGTCCGAAATGTGACCATATGTTCCGTTCCTTGCAGAAACATGTCCACTTGCATATCGATAAGATAAAAGTGTCCAAAACGTTAAAGGGATATGGCCTGTGCAGATACACAGTACAGTTGCTTTCAAAAATAGTGGTCATTCTCAGGGGCCTAAACTAGCCTGCCCCACCCCATGTCTCCAACAATAAACCACTGCTAATTAGCTAAACTGAGGTCCGGCATGTGACCATATGTTCCGTTACTTGCAGAAACATGTCCACTTGCATATCGATAAGATAAAAGATTCCAAAACGTTAAAGGGATATGGCCTGTGCAGATACACAGTACAGTTGCTTTCAAAAATAGTGGTCATTCTCAGGGGCCTAAATTAGCCTGCCCCACCCGATGTCTCCAACATTAAACCGCTGCTCATTAGCTAAACTGTGAGGTCCGAAATGTGACCATATGTTCCGTTCCTTGCAGAAACATGTCCACTTGCATATCGATAAGATAAAGGTGACCAAAACGTTAAAGGGATGTGGCCTGTGCAGATACACAGTACAGTTGCTTTCAAAAATAGTGGTAATTTTCAGGGCCTAAACTAGCCTGCCCCACCCGAAGTCTCCAACATTAAACCGCTGCTCATTAGCTAAACTGTGAGGTCCGGCCCGTGACCATATGTTCCGTTCCTTGCAGAAACATGTCCACATGCATATCGATAAGATAAAAGGGTCCAAAACTTAAAAGGGATATGGCCCGTGCAGATACACAGTACAGTTGCTTTCAAAAATAGTGGTCGTTCTCAGGGGCCTAAATTAGCCTGCCCCACCCCATGTCTCCAACATTAAACCGCTGCTCATTAGCTAAACTGTGAGGTCCGAAATGTGACCATATGTTCCGTTCCTTGCTGAAACATGTCCACTTGCTTACCGAAATGATAAAAGTCTCCAAAACGTTAAAGTGATGTGGCCTGTCCAGATACACAGTACCGTTGCTTTCAAAAATAGTTGTCATTTTCAGGGGCCTAAACTAGCCTGCCCCACCCGATGTCTCCAACATTAAACCGCTGCTCATTAGCTAAACTGTGAGGTCCGAAATGTGACTCTATGTTCCGTTCCTTGTGGAAACATGTCCACTCGCATACCGATAAGATAAAAGTGTCCTAAACGTTAAAGGGATGTGGCCTGTCCAGATACACAGTACAGTTGCTTTCAAAAATAGTTGTCATTTTCAGGGGCCTAAACTAGCCTGCCCCACCCGAAGTCTCCAACATTAAACCGCTGCTCATTAGCTAAACTGTGAGATCCGAAATGTGACCCTATGTTCCGTTACTTGCAGAAACATGTCCACTCGCATACCGATATGATAAAAGTGTCCAACACGTTAAAGGGATTTGGCCTGTGCAGATACACAGTACAGTTGCTTTCAAAAATAGCGGTCATTTTCAAAGCCTAAATTAGCCTGCCCCACCCCATGTCTCCAACATTAAACCATTGCTCATTAGATAAACTGTGAGGTCCGGCATGTGACCATATGTTACTTTCCTTGCAGAAACATGTCCACTTGCATATCGATAAGATGAAAGATTCCAAAACGCTAAAGGGATATGGCCCGTGCAGATACACAGTACAGTTGCTTTCAAAAATAGTGGTCGTTCTCAGGGGCTTAAACTAGCCTGCCCCACCCCATGTCTCCAACATTAAACCGCTGCTCATTAGCTAAACTGTGAGGTCCGAAATGTGACCATATGTTCCGTTCCTTGCTGAAACATGTCCACTTGCTTACCGATATGATAAAAGTGTCCAAAACGTTAAAGTGATGTGGCCTGTCCAGATACACAGTACCGTTGCTTTCAAAAATAGTTGTCATTTTCAGGGGCCTAAACTAGCCTGCCCCACCCGATGTCTCCAACATTAAACCGCTGCTCATTAGCTAAACTGTGAGGTCCGAAATGTGACTCTATGTTCCGTTCCTTGTGGAAACATGTCCACTCGCATACCGCTAAGATAAAAGTGTCCTAAACGTTAAAGGGATGTGGCCTGTCCAGACACAGTACAGTTGCTTTCAAAAATAGTTGTCATTTTCAGGGGCCTAAACTAGCCTGCCCCACCCGAAGTCTCCAACATTAAACCGCTGCTCATTAGCTAAACTGTGAGATCCGAAATGTGACCCTATGTTCCGTTACTTGCAGAAACATGTCCACTCGCATACCGATATGATAAAAGTGTCCAATACGTTAAAGAGATTTGGCCTGTGCAGATACACAGTACAGTTGCTTTCAAAAATAGCGGTCATTTTCAGAGCCTAAATTAGCCTGCCCCACCCCATGTCTCCAACATTAAACCATTGCTCATTAGATAAACTGTGAGGTCCGGCATGTGACCATATGTTACTTTCCTTGCAGAAACATGTCCCCATGCATATCGAAAAGATGAAAGATTCCAAAACGTTAAAGGGATATGGCCTGTGCAGATACACAGTACAGTTGCTTTCAAAAATAGTGGTCATTCTCAGGGGCCTAAATTAGCCTGCCCCACCCGATGTCTCCAACATTAAACCGCTGCTCATTAGCTAAACTGTGAGGTCCGAAATGTGACCATATGTTCCGTTCCTTGCAGAAACATGTCCACTTGCATATCGATAAGATAAAGGTTTCCAAAACGTTAAAGGGATGTGGCCTGTGCAGATACACAGTACAGTTGCTTTCAAAAATAGTGGTAATTTTCAGGGCCTAAACTAGCCTGCCCCACCCGAAGTCTCCAACATTAAACCGCTGCTCATTAGCTAAACTGTGAGGTCCGGCCCGTGACCATATGTTCCGTTCCTTGCAGAAACATGTCCACATGCATATCGATAAGATAAAAGGGTCCAAAACTTAAAAGGGATATGGACCGTGCAGATACACAGTACAGTTGCTTTCAAAAATAGTGGTGGTTCTCAGGGGCTTAAACTAGCCTGCCCCACCCCATGTCTCCAACATTAAACCGCTGCTCATTAGCTAAAGTGTGAGGTCCGAAATGTGACCATATGTTCCGTTCCTGGCTGAAACATGTCCACTTGCTTATCAATAGGACAACAATGTCCAAAACGTTAAAGGGATGTGGCCTGTCCAGATACACAGTACCGTTGCTTTCAAAAATAGTTGTCATTTTCAGGGGCCTAAACTAGCCTGCCCCACCCGATGTCTCCAACATTAAACCGCTGCTCATTAGCTAAACTGTGAGGTCCGAAATGTGACCCTATGTTCCGTTACTTGCAGAAACATGTCCACTCGCTTACCGATATGATAAAAGTGTCCAAAACGTTAAAGTGATGTGGCCTGTGCAGATACACAGTACAGTTGCTTTCAAAAATAGTGGTCATTTTCAGGGCCTAAACTAGCCTGCCCCACCCGATGTTTCCAAAATTAAACCACTGCTCATTAGCTAAACTGTGAGATCCGAAATGTGACCATATGTTCCGTTCCTTGCAGAAACATGTCCACTTGCTTATCGATAGGATAACAATGTCCAAAACATTAAATGGATGTGGCCTGTCCAGATACACAGTACAGTTGCTTTAAAAAGTAGTGGCCATTTTCAGGGGCCTAAACTAGCCTGCCCCACCCGATGTCTCCAACATTAAACCGCTGCTCATTAGCTAATCGGTGAGGTCCGGCCTGTGACCATATATTCCGTTCCTTGCAGAAACATGTCCACTTGCATATCGATAAGATAAAAGTTTCCAAAACATTAAAGGGATATGGCCCGTGCAGATACACAATACAGTTGCTTTCAAAAATAGTGGTCATTTTCAGGGGCCTAAACTAGCCTGCCCCACCCGATGTCTCCAACTTTAAACCGCTGCTCATTAGCTAATCGGTGAGGTCCGGCCTGTGGCCATATATTCGGTTCCTTGCAGAAACATGTCCACTTGCATATCGATAAGATAAAAGTTTCCAAAACATTAAAGGGATATGGTCCGTGCAGATACACAATACAGTTGCTTTCAAAAATAGTGGTCATTCTCAGGGGGCCTAAACTAGCCTGCCCCACCCCATGTCTCCAACATTAAGCCGCTGCTCATTAGCTAAACTGTGAGGTCCGAAATGTGACTCTATGTTCCGTTCCTTATGGAAACATGTCCACTCGCATACCGATAAGATAAAAGTGTCCTAAACGTTAAAGGGATGTGGCCTGTCCAGATACACAGTACCGTTGCTTTCAAAAATAGTTGTCATTTTCAGGGGCCTAAACTAGCCTGCCCCACCCGAAGTCTCCAACATTAAACCGCTGCTCATTAGCTAAACTGTGAGATCCGAAATGTGACCCTATGTTCCGTTACTTGCAGAAACATGTCCACTCGCATACCGATATGATAAAAGTGTCCAATACGTTAAAGGGATTTGGCCTGTGCAGATACACAGTACAGTTGCTTTCAAAAATAGCGGTCATTTTCAGAGCCTAAATTAGCCTGCCCCACCCCATGTCTCCAACATTAAACCGTTGCTCATTAGATAAACTGTGAGGTCCGGCATGTGACCATATGTTCCGTTCCTTGCAGAAACATGTCCACTTGCATATCGATAAGATGAAAGATTCCAAAACGTTAAAGGGATTGGCCTGTGCAGATACACAGTACAGTTGCTTTCAAAAATAGCGGTCATTTTCAGAGCCTAAATTAGCCTGCCCCACCCGATGTCTCCAACATTAAACCGGTGCTCATTAGCTAAACTGTGAGGTCCGAAATGTGACCATATGTTCCGTTCCTTGCAGAAACATGTCCACTTGCATATCGATAAGATAAAGGTGTCCAAAACGTTAAAGGGATGTGGCCTGAGCAGATACACAGTACAGTTGCTTTTAAAAATAGTGGTAATTTTCAGGGCCTAAACTAGCCTGCCCCACCCGAAGTCTCCAACATTAAACCGCTGCTCATTAGCTAAACTGTGAGGTCCGGCCCGTGACCAGATGTTCCGTTCCTTGCAGAAACATGTCCACATGCATATCGATAAGATAAAAGGGTCCAAAACTTAAAAGGGATATGGCCCGTGCAGATACACAGTACAGTTGCTTTCAAAAATAGTGGTCGTTCTCAGGGGCTTAAACTAGCCTGCCCCACCCCATGTCTCCAACATTAAACCGCTGCTCATTAGCTAAAGTGTGAGGTCCGAAATGTGACCATATATATGGCCTTGCTGAAACATGTCCACTTGCTTATCAATAGGACAACAATGTCCAAAACGTTAAAGGGATGTGGCCTGTCCAGATACACAGTACCGTTGCTTTCAAAAATAGTTGTCATTTTCAGGGGCCTAAACTAGCCTGCCCCACCCGATGTCTCCAACATTAAACCGCTGCTCATTAGCTAAACTGTGAGGTCCGAAAGTGACCCTATGTTCCGTTACTTGCAGAAACATGTCCACTCGCTTACCGATATGATAAAAGTGTCCAAAATGTTAAAGTGATGTGTCCTGTGCAGATACACAGTACAGTTGCTTTCAAAAATAGTGGTCATTTTCAGGGCCTAAACTAGCCTGCCCCACCCGATGTCTCCAAAATTAAACCACTGCTCATTAGCTAAACTGTGAGATCCGAAATGTGACCATATGTTCCGTTCCTTGCAGAAACATGTCCACTTGCTTATCGATCGGATAACAATGTCCAAAACGTTAAATGGATGTGGCCTGTCCAGATACACAGTACAGTTGCTTTAAAAAGTAGTGGTCATTTTCAGGGGCCTAAACTAGCCTGCCCCACCCGATGTCTCCAACATTAAACCGCTGCTCATTAGCTAATCGGTGAGGTCCGGCCTGTGACCATATATTCCGTTCCTTGCAGAAACATGTCCACTTGCATATCGATAAGATAAAAGTTTCCAAAACATTAAAGGGATATGGCCCGTGCAGATACACAATACAGTTGCTTTCAAAAATAGTGGTCATTTTCAGGGGCCTAAACTAGCCTGCCCCACCGATGTCTCCAACATTAAACCGCTGCTCATCTGCACGGGCCATATCGATTTAATGTTTTGGAAACTTTTATCTTATCGATATGCAAGTGGACATGTTTCTGCAAGGAACCGAATATATGGCCACAAGCCGGACCTAGTACAGTTGCTTTCAAAAATAGTGGTCATTCTCAGGGGCCTAAATTAGCCTGCCCCACCCCATGTCTCCAACATTAAACCGCTGCTCATTAGCTAAACTGTTAGATCCGAAACGTGACCATATGTGCCGTTCCTTGCAGAAACATGTCCACTTGCATATCGATAAGATAAAAGTTTCCAAAACGTTAAAGGGATATGGCCCGTGCAGATACACAATACAGTTGCTTTCAAAAATAGTGGTCATTCTCAGGGGCCTAAACTAGCCTGCCCAACTAGCCTGCCCCACCCCATGTCTCCAACATTAAGCCGCTGCTCATTAGCTAAACTGTGAGGTCCGAAATGTGACTCTATGTTCCGTTCCTAATGGAAATATGTCCACTCGCATACCGATAGATAAAAGTGTCCTAAACGTTAAAGGGATGTGGCCTGTCCAGATACACAGTACAGTTGCTTTCAAAAATAGTTGTCATTTTAAGGGGTCTAAACTAGCCTGCCCCACCCGAAGTCTCCAACATTAAACCGCTGCTCATTAGCTAAACTGTGAGATCCGAAATGTGACCCTATGTTCCGTTACTTGCAGAAACATGTCCACTCGCATACCGATATGATAAAAGTGTCCAATACGTTAAAGGGATTTGGCCTGTGCAGATACACAGTACAGTTGCTTTCAAAAATAGCGGTCATTTTCAGAGCCTAAATTAGCCTGCCCCACCCCATGTCTCCAACATTAAACCATTGCTCATTAGATAAACTGTGAGGTCCGGCATGTGACCATATGTTCCGTTCCTTGCAGAAACATGTCCACTTGCATATCGATAAGATGATAGATTCCAAAACGTTAAAGGGATATGGCCTGTGCAGATACACAGTACAGTTGCTTTCAAAAATAGTGGTCATTCTCAGGGGCCTAAATTAGCCTGCCCCACCCGATGTCTCCAACATTAAACCGCTGCTCATTAGCTAAAGTGTGAGGTCCGAAATGTTACCCTATGTTCCGATACTGGCAGAAACATGTCCTCTCGCATACCGATATGATAAAAGTATCCAAAACGTTAAAGGGATGTGGCCTGTGCAGATACACAGTACAGTTGCTTTCAAAAATAGTGGTAATTTTCAGGACCTAAATTAGCCTGCCCCACCCGATGTCTCCAACATTAAACCGCTGCTCATTAGCTATACTGTGAGATCCGAAATGTAACCATATGTTCCGTTCCTTGCAGAAACATGTCCACTTGCTTATCGATAGGATAACAATGTCCAAAACGTTAAAGGGATGTGGCCTGTCCAGATACACAGTACAGTATCTGCACAGGCCATATCCCTTTAACGTTTTGGAATATTTTATCTTATCGATATGCAAGTGGACATGTTTCTGCAAGTAACGGAACATATGGTCACATGCCGGACCTCACAGTTTAGCTAATGAGCAGTGGTTTATTGTTGGAGACATGGGGTGGGGCAGGCTAGTTTAGGCCCCTGAGAATGACCTCTATTTTTGAAAGCAACTGTACTGTGTATCGGCACAGGCCATATCCCTTTATCGTTTTGGAATCTTTTATCTTATCGATATGCAAGTGGACATGTTTCTGCAAGGAACGGAACATATGGTCACATTTCGGACCTCACAGTTTATCTAATGAGCAGCGGTTTAATGTTGGAGACATGGGGTGGGGCAGGCTAATTTAGGCCCTGAAAATGACCACTATTTTTGAAAGCAACTGTACTGTGTATCTGTACAGGCCACATCCCTTTAACGTTTTGGACACTTTTATCATATCGGTATGCGAGTGGACATGTTTCTGCAAGTAACGGAACATAGGGTCACATTTCGGACCTCACAGTTTAGCTAATGAGCAGCGGTTTAATGTTGGAGACATCGGGTGGGGACGGCTAGCTAAACTGTGAGGTCCGGCCCGTGACCATATGTTCCGTTCCTTGCAGAATCATGTCCACATGCATATCGATAAGATAAAAGGATCCAAAACTTTAAAGGGATATGGCCCGTGCAGATACACAGTACAGTTGCTTTCAAAAATAGTGGTCATTCTCAGGGGCCTAAATTAGCCTGCCCCACCCCATATCGCCAACATTAAACCGCTGCTCATTAGCTAAACTGTGAGATCCGAAATGTGACCATATGTTCCGTTCCTTGCAGAAACATGTCCACTTGCTTATCGATAGGATAACAATGTCCAAAACGTTAAAGGGATGTGGCCTGTCCAGATACACAGTACAGTTGCTTTCAAAAATAGTGGTCATTTTCAGGGCCTAAATTAGCCTGCCCCACCCCATGTCTCCAACATTAAACCACTGCTCATTAGCTAAACTGTGAGGTCCGGCATGTGACCCTATGTTCCGTTACTTGCAGAAACATGTCCACTCGCATACCGATATGATAAAAGTGTCCAAAACGTTAAAGGGATGTGGCCTGTGCAGATACACAGTACAGTTGCCTTCAAAAATAGTGGTCATTTTCAGGGCCTAAATTAGCCTGCCCCACCCAATGTCTCCAACATTAAACCACTGCTCATTAGCTAAACTGTGAGGTCCGGCATGTGACCATATGTTCCGTTCCTTGCAGAAACGTGTCCACTTGCATATCGATAAATTAAAAGATTCCAAAACGTTAAAGGGATATGGCCTGTGCAGATACACAGTACAGTTGCTTTCAAAAATAGTGGTCATTCCCAGGGGCCTAAATTAGCCTGCCCCACCCCATGTCTCCAACATTAAACCGCTGCTCATTAGCTAAACTGTGAGATCCGAAATGTGACCATATGTTCCGTTCCTTGCAGAAACATGTCCACTTGCTTATCGATAGGATAACAATGTCCAAAACGTTAAAGGGATGTGACCTGTCCAGATACACAGTACAGTTGCTTTCAAAAATAGTTGTCATTTTCAGGGGCCTAAACTAGCCTTCCCCACCCGATGTCTCCAACATTAAACCGCTGCTCATTAGCTAAACTGTGAGGTCCGAAATGTGAACCTATGTTCCGTTACTTGCAGAAACATGTCCACTGGCATACCGATATGATAAAAGTGTCCAAAACGTTAAAGGGATGCGGCCTGTGCAGATACACAGTACAGTTGCTTTCAAAAATAGTGGTCATTTTCAGGGCCTAAATTAGCCTGCCCCACCGCATGATTCCAACATTAAACGACTGCTCATTAGCTAAACTGTGAGGTCCGGCATGTGACCATATGTTCCGTTCCTTACAGAAACATGTCCACTTGCATATCGATAAGATAAAAGATTCCAAAACGTTAAAGGGATATGGCCTGTGCAGATACACATAAACTGTGAGGTCCGAAATGTGACTCTATGTTCCATTCCTTGCAGAAACATGTCCACTTGCTTAACGATAAGATAAAAGTGTCCAAAACGTTAAAGGGATGTGGCCTGTGCAGATACACAGTACAGTTGCTTTCAAAAATAGTGGTCATTTTCGGGGCCTAAACTAGCCTGCCCCACCGCGTGATTCCAACATTAAACCGCTGCTCATTAGCTAAACTGTGAGGTCCGAAATGTGACTCTATGTTCCATTTCTTGCAGAAGCATGTCCACTTGCTTACCGATAAGATAAAAGTGTCCAAAACGATAAAGGGATGTGGCCTGTGCAGATACACAGTACAGTTGCTTTCAAAAATAGTGGTAATTTTCAGAGCCTAAACTAGCCTGTCGCACCCGAAGTCTCCAAAATTAAACCGCTGCTCATTAGCTAAACTGTGAGGTCCGCCCGTGACCATATGTTCAGTTCCTTGCAGAATCATGTCCACATGCATATCGATAAGATAAAAGGGTCCAAAACTTTAAAGGGATATGGCCCGTGCAAATACACAGTACAGTTGCTTTCAAAAATAGTGGTCGTTCTCAGGGGCTTAAACTAGCCTGCCACACACCATCTCTCCAACAGTAAACCGCTGCTCATTAGCTAAACTGTGAGGTCCGAAATGTGACTCTATGTTCCATTCCTTGCAGAAACATGTCCACTTGCTTACCGATAAGATACAAGTGTCCAAAACGTTAAAGGGATGTGGCCTGTGCAGATACACAGTACAGTTGCTTTCAAAAATAGTGGTAATTTTCAGGGCCCAAACTAGCCTGCCCCACCCGAAGTCTCCAACATTAAACCGCTGCTCATAAGCTAAACTGTGAGGTCCGGCCCGTGACCATATGTTCCGTTCCTTGCAGAACCATGTCCACATGCATATCGATAAGATAAAAGGGTCCAAAACTTTAAAGGGATATGGCCCGTGCAGATACACAGTACAGTTGCTTTCAAAAATAGTGGTCATACTCAGGGGCATAAATTAGCCTGCCCCACCCCATGTCTCCAACATTAAACCGCTGCTCATTAGCTAAACTGTGAGATCCGAAATGTGACCATATGTTCCATTCCTTGCAGAAACATGTCCACTTGCTTATCGATAGGATAACAATGTCCAAAACGTTAAAGGGATGTGGCCTGTCCAGATACACAGTACAATTGCTTTCAAAAATAGTTGTCATTTTCAGGGGCCTAAACTAGCCTTCCCCACCCGATGTCTCCAACATTAAACCGCTGCTCATTAGCTAAACTGTGAGGTCCGAAATGTGACCCTATGTTCCGTTACTTGCAGAAACATGTCCACTGGCATACCGATATTATAAAAGTGTCCAAAACGTTAAAGGGATGTGGCCTGTGCAGATACACAGTACAGTTGCTTTCAAAAATAGTGGTCATTTTCAGGGCCTAAACTAGCCTGCCCCACCGCATGATTCCAACATTAAACGACTGCTCATTAGCTAAACTGTGAGTTCCGGCCCGTGACCATATGTTCCGTTCCTTGCAGAATCATGTCCACATGCATATCGATAAGATAACAGGGTCCAAAACTTCAAAGGGATATGGCCCGTGCAGATACACATACAGTTGCTTTCAAAAATAGTGGTCGATCTAAGGGGCTTAAACTAGCCTGCCCCACCCCATGTCTCCAACATTAAACCGCTGCTCATTAGCTAAACTGTGAGATCCGAAATGTGACCATATGTTCCGTTCCTTGCAGAAACATGTCCACTTGCTTATCGATAGGATAACAATGTCCAAAACGTTAAAGGGATGTGACCTGTCCAGATACACAGTACAGTTGCTTTCAAAAATAGTTGTCATTTTCAGGGGCCTAAACTAGCCTTCCCCACCCGATGTCTCCAACATTAAACCGCTGCTCATTAGCTAAACTGTGAGGTCCGAAATGTGAACCTATGTTCCGTTACTTGCAGAAACATGTCCACTGGCATACCGATATGATAAAAGTGTCCAAAACGTTAAAGGGATGCGGCCTGTGCAGATACACAGTACAGTTGCTTTCAAAAATAGTGGTCATTTTCAGGGCCTAAATTAGCCTGCCCCACCGCATGATTCCAACATTAAACGACTGCTCATTAGCTAAACTGTGAGGTCCGGCATGTGACCATATGTTCCGTTCCTTACAGAAACATGTCCACTTGCATATCGATAAGATAAAAGATTCCAAAACGTTAAAGGGATATGGCCTGTGCAGATACACATAAACTGTGAGGTCCGAAATGTGACTCTATGTTCCATTCCTTGCAGAAACATGTCCACTTGCTTAACGATAAGATAAAAGTGTCCAAAACGTTAAAGGGATGTGGCCTGTGCAGATACACAGTACAGTTGCTTTCAAAAATAGTGGTCATTTTCGGGGCCTAAACTAGCCTGCCCCACCGCGTGATTCCAACATTAAACCGATGCTCATTAGCTAAACTGTGAGGTCCGAAATGTGACTCTATGTTCCATTTCTTGCAGAAGCATGTCCACTTGCTTACCGATAAGATAAAAGTGTCCCAAAACGATAAAGGGATGTGGCCTGTGCAGATACACAGTACAGTTGCTTTCAAAAATAGTGGTAATTTTCAGAGCCTAAACTAGCCTGTCGCACCCGAAGTCTCCAAAATTAAACCGCTGCTCATTAGCTAAACTGTGAGGTCCGCCCGTGACCATATGTTCAGTTCCTTGCAGAATCATGTCCACATGCATATCGATAAGATAAAAGGGTCCAAAACTTTAAAGGGATATGGCCCGTGCAAATACACAGTACAGTTGCTTTCAAAAATAGTGGTCGTTCTCAGGGGCTTAAACTAGCCTGCCACACACCATCTCTCCAACAGTAAACCGCTGCTCATTAGCTAAACTGTGAGGTCCGAAATGTGACTCTATGTTCCATTCCTTGCAGAAACATGTCCACTTGCTTACCGATAAGATACAAGTGTCCAAAACGTTAAAGGGATGTGGCCTGTGCAGATACACAGTACAGTTGCTTTCAAAAATAGTGGTAATTTTCAGGGCCCAAACTAGCCTGCCCCACCCGAAGTCCTCCAACATTAAACCGCTGCTCATAAGCTAAACTGTGAGGTCCGGCCCGTGACCATATGTTCCGTTCCTTGCAGAACCATGTCCACATGCATATCGATAAGATAAAAGGGTCCAAAACTTTAAAGGGATATGGCCCGTGCAGATACACAGTACAGTTGCTTTCAAAAATAGTGGTCATACTCAGGGGCATAAATTAGCCTGCCCCCACCCCATGTCTCCAACATTAAACCGCTGCTCATTAGCTAAACTGTGAGATCCGAAATGTGACCATATGTTCCATTCCTTGCAGAAACATGTCCACTTGCTTATCGATAGGATAACAATGTCCAAAACGTTAAAGGGATGTGGCCTGTCCAGATACACAGTACAGTTGCTTTCAAAAATAGTTGTCATTTTCAGGGGCCTAAACTAGCCTTCCCCACCCGATGTCTCCAACATTAAACCGCTGCTCATTAGCTAAACTGTGAGGTCCGAAATGTGACCCTATGTTCCGTTACTTGCAGAAACATGTCCACTGGCATACCGATATTATAAAAGTGTCCAAAACGTTAAAGGGATGTGGCCTGTGCAGATACACAGTACAGTTGCTTTCAAAAATAGTGGTCATTTTCAGGGCCTAAACTAGCCTGCCCCACCGCATGATTCCAACATTAAACGACTGCTCATTAGCTAAACTGTGAGTTCCGGCCCGTGACCATATGTTCCGTTCCTTGCAGAATCATGTCCACATGCATATCGATAAGATAACAGGGTCCAAAACTTCAAAGGGATATGGCCCGTGCAGATACACATACAGTTGCTTTCAAAAATAGTGGTCGATCTAAGGGGCTTAAACTAGCCTGCCCCCACCCCACCTCTCCAACAGTAAACCGCTGCTCATTAGCTAAACTGTGAGGTCCGAAATGTGATTCTATGTTCCATTCCTTGCAGAAACATGTCCACTTGCTTACCGATAAGATAAACGTGTCCAAAACGTTAAAGGGATGTGGCCTGTGCAAATACACAGTACAGTTGCTTTGAAAAATAGTGGTAATTTTCAGGGCCTAAACTAGCCTGCCCCACCCGAAGTCTCCAACATTAAACCGCTGCTCATTAGCTAAACTGTGAGGTCCGGCCCGTGACCATATGTTCCGTTCCTTGCAGAATCATGTCCACATGCATATCAATAAGATAAAAGGGTCCAAAACTTTAAAGGGATATGGCCCGTGCAGTTACACAGTACAGTTGCTTTAAAAAATAGTGGTCATTCTCAGGGGCCTAAATTAGCCTGCCCCACCCCATGTCTCCAACATTAAACCGCTGCTCATTAGCTAAACTGTAAGATCCGAAATGTGACCATATGTTCCGTTCCTTGCAGAAACATGTCCACTTGCTTATCGAAAGGATAACAATGTCCAAAACGTTAAAGGGATGTGGCCTGTCCAGATACACAGTACAGTTGCTTTCAAAAATAGTTGTCATTTTCAGGGGCCTAAACTAGCCTTCCCCACCCGATGTCTCCAACATTAAACCGCTGCTCATTATCTAAACTGTGAGGTCCGAAATGTGACCCTATGTTCCGTTACATGCAGAAACATGTCCACTCGCATACCGATATGATAAAAGTGTCCAAAACGTTAAAGGGATGTGGCCTGTGCAGATAAACAGTACAGTTGCTTTCAAAAATAGTGGTCATTTCCAGGGCCTAAATTAGCCTGCCTTACCCCATATCTCCAACATTAAACCGCTGCTCATTAGCTAAACTGTAAGGTCCGGCATGTGACCATATGTTCCGTTCCTTGCAGAAACATGTCCACTTGCATATCGATAAGATAAAAGATTCCAAAATGTTAAAGGGATATGGCCTGTGCAGATACACAGTACAGTTGCTTTAAAAAATAGTGGTCATTCTCAGGGGCCTAAATTAGTCTGCCCCACCCCATGTCTCCAACATTAAACCGCTGCTCATTAGCTAAACTGTGAGATCCGAAATGTGACCATATGTTCCGTTCCTTGCAGAAACATGTCCACTTGCTTATCGATAGGATAACAATGTCCAAAACGTTAAAGGGATGCGGCCTGTCCAGATACACAGTACAGTTGCTTTAAAAAATAGTGGTCATTTTCAGGGGCCTAAACTAGCCTGCCCCACCCGATGTCTCCAACATTAAACCGCTGCTCATTAGCTAAACTGTGAGGACCGGCCAGTGACCATATGTTCCGTTCCTTGCAGAAACATGTCCACTTGCATATCGATAAGATAAAAGTTTCCAAAACGTTAAAGGAACATGGCCCGTGCAGATACACAATACAGTTGCTTTCAAAAATAGTGGTCATTCTCATGGGGCCTAAACTAGCCTGCCCCACTGTGTCCAACATTAAACCGCTGCTCATTTGCTAAACTGTGAGGTCCGAAATGTGACTCTATGTTCCATTTCTTGCAGAAGCATGTCCACTTGCTTACCGATAAGATAAAAGTGTCCAACACGATAAAGGGATGTGGCCTGTGCAGATACACAGTACAGTTGCTTTCAAAAATAGTGGTAATTTTCAGAGCCTAAACTAGCCTGTCGCACCCGAAGTCTCCAAAATTAAACCGCTGCTCATTAGCTAAACTGTGAGGTCCGCCCGTGACCATATGTTCCGTTCCTTGCAGAATCATGTCCACATGCATATCGATAAGATAAAAGGGTCCAAAACTTTAAAGGGATATGGCCCGTGCAAATACACAGTACAGTTGCTTTCAAAAATAGTGGTCGTTCTCAGGGGCTTAAACTAGCCTGCCACACACCATCTCTCCAACAGTAAACCGCTGCTCATTAGCTAAACTGTGAGGTCCGAAATGTGACTCTATGTTCCATTCCTTGCAGAAACATGTCCACTTGCTTACCGATAAGATACAAGTGTCCAAAACGTTAAAGGGATGTGGCCTGTGCAGATACACAGTACAGTTGCTTTCAAAAATAGTGGTAATTTTCAGGGCCCAAACTAGCCTGCCCCACCCGAAGTCTCCAACATTAAACCGCTGCTCATTAGCTAAACTGTGAGGTCCGGCCCGTGACCATATGTTCCGTTCCTTGCAGAACCATGTCCACATGCATATCGATAAGATAAAAGGGTCCAAAACTTTAAAGGGATATGGCCCGTGCAGATACACAGTACAGTTGCTTTCAAAAATAGTGGTCATACTCAGGGGCATAAATTAGCCTGCCCCACCCCATGTCTCCAACATTAAACCGCTGCTCATTAGCTAAACTGTGAGATCCGAAATGTGACCATATGTTCCATTCCTTGCAGAAACATGTCCACTTGCTTATCGATAGGATAACAATGTCCAAAACGTTAAAGGGATGTGGCCTGTCCAGATACACAGTACAGTTGCTTTCAAAAATAGTTGTCATTTTCAGGGGCCTAAACTAGCCTTCCCCACCCGATGTCTCCAACATTAAACCGCTGCTCATTAGCTAAACTGTGAGGTCCGAAATGTGACCCTATGTTCCGTTACTTGCAGAAACATGTCCACTGGCATACCGATATTATAAAAGTGTCCAAAACGTTAAAGGGATGTTGCCTGTGCAGATACACAGTACAGTTGCTTTCAAAAATAGTGGTCATTTTCAGGGCCTAAACTAGCCTGCCCCACCGCATGATTCCAACATTAAACGACTGCTCATTAGCTAAACTGTGAGTTCCGGCCCGTGACCATATGTTCCGTTCCTTGCAGAATCATGTCCAAATGCATATCGATAAGATAACAGGGTCCAAAACTTCAAAGGGATATGGCCCGTGCAGATACACATACAGTTGCTTTCAAAAATAGTGGTCGATCTAAGGGGCTTAAACTAGCCTGCCCCACCCCATCTCTCCAACAGTAAACCGCTGCTCATTAGCTAAACTGTGAGGTCCGAAATGTGATTCTATGTTCCATTCCTTGCAGAAACATGTCCACTTGCTTACCGATAAGATAAACGTGTCCAAAACGTTAAAGGGATGTGGCCTGTGCAAATACACAGTACAGTTGCTTTGAAAAATAGTGGTAATTTTCAGGGCCTAAACTAGCCTGCCCCACCCGAAGTCTCCAACATTAAACCGCTGCTCATTAGCTAAACTGTGAGGTCCGGCCCGTGACCATATGTTCCGTTCCTTGCAGAATCATGTCCACATGCATATCGATAAGATAAAAGGGTCCAAAACTTTAAAGGGATATGGCCCGTGCAGTTACACAGTACAGTTGCTTTAAAAAATAGTGGTCATTCTCAGGGGCCTAAATTAGCCTGCCCCACCCCATGTCTCCAACATTAAACCGCTGCTCATTAGCTAAACTGTGAGATCCGAAATGTGACCATATGTTCCGTTCCTTGCAGAAACATGTCCACTTGCTTATCGATAGGATAACAATGTCCAAAACGTTAAAGGTATGTGGCCTGTCCAGATACACAGTACAGTTGCTTTCAAAAATAGTTGTCATTTTCAGGGGCCTAAACTAGCCTTCCCCACCCGATGTCTCCAACATTAAACCGCTGCTCATTATCTAAACTGTGAGGTCCGAAATGTGACCCTATGTTCCGTTACATGCAGAAACATGTCCACTCGCATACCGATATGATAAAAGTGTCCAAAACGTTAAAGGGATGTGGCCTGTGCAGATAAACAGTACAGTTGCTTTCAAAAATAGTGGTCATTTCCAGGGCCTAAATTAGCCTGCCTTACCCCATATCTCCAACATTAAACCGCTGCTCATTAGCTAAACTGTAAGGTCCGGCATGTGACCATATGTTCCGTTCCTTGCAGAAACATGTCCACTTGCATATCGATAAGATAAAAGATTCCAAAATGTTAAAGGGATATGGCCTGTGCAGATACACAGTACAGTTGCTTTAAAAAATAGTGGTCATTCTCAGGGGCCTAAATTAGTCTGCCCCACCCCATGTCTCCAACATTAAACCGCTGCTCATTAGCTAAACTGTGAGATCCGAAATGTGACCATATGTTCCGTTCCTTGCAGAAACATGTCCACTTGCTTATCGATAGGATAACAATGTCCAAAACGTTAAAGGGATGCGGCCTGTCCAGATACACAGTACAGTTGCTTTAAAAAATAGTGGTCATTTTCAGGGGCCTAAACTAGCCTGCCCCACCCGATGTCTCCAACATTAAACCGCTGCTCATTAGCTAAACTGTGAGGACCGGCCAGTGACCATATGTTCCGTTCCTTGCAGAAACATGTCCACTTGCATATCGATAAGATAAAAGTTTCCAAAACGTTAAAGGAATATGGCCCGTGCAGATACACAATACAGTTGCTTTCAAAAATAGTGGTCATTCTCATGGGGCCTAAACTAGCCTGCCCCACTGTGTCCAACATTAAACCGCTGCTCATTTGCTAAACTGTGAGGTCCGAAATGTGACTCTATGTTCCATTCCTTGCAGAAACATGTCCACTTGCTTCCCGATAAGATAAAAGTGTCCAAAACGTTAAAGGGATGTGGCCTGTGCAGATACACAGTACAGTTGCTTTCAAAAATAGTGGTAATTTTCAGGGCCTAAACTAGCCTGCCGCACCCGAAGTCTCCAACATTAAACCGCTGTTATTAACTAAACTGTGAGGTCCGGCCCGTGACCATATGTTCCATTCCTTGCAGAATCATGTCCACATGCATATCGATAAGATAAAAGGGTCCAAAACTTTAAAGGGATATGGCCCGTGCAGATACACAGTACAGTTGCTTTCAAAAATAGTGCTCGTTCTCAGGGGCTTAAACTAGCCTGCCCCACCCCATCTCTCCAACAGTAAACCGCTGCTCATTAGCTAAACTGTGAGGTCCGAAATGTGACTCTATGTTCCATTCCTTGCAGAAACATGTCCACTTGCTTACCGATAAGATAAAAGTGTCCAAAACGTTAAAGGGATGTGGCCTGTGCAGATACACAGTACAGTTGCTTTCAAAAAATAGTGGTAATTTTCAGGGCTTAAACTAGCCTGCCCCACCCGAAGTCTCCAACATTAAACCGCTGCTCATTAGCTAAACTGTGAGGTCCGGCCCGTGACCATATGTTCCGTTCCTTGCAGAATCATGTCCACATGCATATCGATAAGATAAAAGGGTCCAAAACGTTAAAGGGATGTGGCCCGTACAGATACACAGTACAGTTGCTTTCAAAAATAGTGTTCATTCTCAGGGGCTTAAATTAGCCTGCCCCACCCCATGTCTCCAACATTAAACCGCTGCTCATTAGCTAAACTGTGAGATCCGAAATGTCACCATATGTTCCGTTCCTTGCAGAAACATGTCCACTTGCTTAACGATAGGATAACAATGTCCAAAACGTTAAAGGGATGTGGCCTGTCCAGATACACAGTACAGTTGCTTTTAAAAATAGTTGTCATTTTCAGGGGCCTAAACTAGCCTTCCCCACCCGATGTCTCCAACATTAAACCGCTGCTCATTAGCTAAACTGTGAGGTCCGAAATGTGACCCTATGTTCCGTTACTTGCAGAAACATGTCCACTCGCATACCGATATGATAACAATGTCCAAAACGTTAAAGGGATGTGGCCTGTGCAGATACACAGTACCGTTGCTTTCAAGAATAGTGGTCATTTCAGGGCCTAAATTAGCCTGCCCCACCCCATGTCTCCAACATTAGACCACTGCTCATTAGCTAAACTGTGAGGTCCGGCCCGTGACCATATGTTCCGTTCCTTGCAGAAACGTGTCCACTTGCATATCGATAAGATAAAAGATTCCAAAACGTTAAAGGGATATGGCCTGTGCAGATACACAGTACAGTTGCTTTCAAAAATAGTGGTCATTCTCTGGGGCCTAAATTTGCCTGATCCACCCCATGTCTCCAACATTAAACCGCTGCTCATTAGCTAAACTGTGAGATCCGAAATGTGACAATATGTTCCGTTCCTTGCAGAAACATGTCCACTTGCTTATCGATAGGATAACAATGTCCAAAACGTTAAAGGGATGCGGCCTGTCCAGATACACAGTACTGTTGCTTTAAACAATAGTGGTCATTTTCAGGGGCCTAAACTAGCCTGCCCCACCCGAGGTCTCCAACATTAAACCGCTGCTCATTAGCTAAACTGTGAGGACCGGCCAGTGACCATATGTTCCGTTCCTTGCAGAAACATGTCCACTTGCATATCGATAAGATAAAAGTTTCCAAAACGTTAAAAGGATATGGCCCGTGCAGATACACAATACAGTTGCTTTCAAAAATAGTGGTCATTCTCATGGGGCATAAACTAGCCTGCCCCACCCGATGTCTCCAACATTAAACCGCTGCTCATTAGCTAAACTGTGAGGAACGGCCAGTGACCATATGTTCCGTTCCTTACATAATCATGTCCACATGCATATCGATAAGATAAAAGATTCCAAAACGTTAAAGGGATATGGCCTGTCCATATACACAGTACAGTTGCTTTCATAAATAGTGGTCATTCTCAGGGGCCTAAATTAGCCTGCCCCACCCCATGTCTCCAACATTAAACCGCTGCTCATTAGCTAAACTGTGAGATCCGAAATGTGACCATATGTTCCGTTCCTTGCAGAAACATGTCCACTTGCTTATCGATAGGATAACAATGTCCAAAACGTTATAGGGATGCAGCCTGTCCAGATACACAGTACAGTTGCTTTCAAAAATAGTGGTCGTTTTCAGGGGCCTAAACTAGCCTGCCCCACCCGATGTCTCCAACATTAAACCGCTTCTCATTAGCTAAACTGTGAGGACCGGCCAGTGACCATATGTTCCGTTCCTTGCAGAAACATGTCCACTTGCATATCGATAAGATAAAAGTTTCCAAAACGTTAAAGGGATATGGCCCGTGCAGATACACAATACAGTTGCTTTCAAAAATAGTGGTCATTCTCAGGGGGGCCTAAACTAGCCTGCCCCACCCCATGTCTCCAACATTAAACCGCTGCTCATTAGCTAAACTGTGAAGTCCGAAACGTGACTCCATGTTCCATTCCTTGCAGAAACATGTCCACTTGCTTACAGATAAGATAAAAGTGTCCAAAACGTTAAAGGGATGTGGCCTGTGCAGATACACAGTACAGTTGCTTTCAAAAATAGTGGTAATTTTCAAGGCCTAAACTAGCCTGCCGCACCCGAAGTCTCCAACATTAAACCGCTGCTCATTAGCTAAACTGTGAGGTCCGGCCCGTGACCATATGTTCCGTTCCTTGCAGAATCATGTCCACATGCATATCGATAAGATAAAAGGGTTCCAAACTTTAAAGGGATATGGCCCGTGCAGATACACAGTACAGTTGCTTTCAAAAATAGTTGTCATTTTCAGGAGCCTAAACTAGCCTTCCCCACCCGATGTCTCCAACATTAAACCGCTGCTCATTAGCTAAACTGTGAGGTCCGAAATGTGACCCTATGTTCCGTTACTTGCAGAAACATGTCCACTCGCATACCGATCTGATAAAAGTTTCCAAAAACGTTAAAGGGATGTGGCATTTGCAGATACACAGTACAGTTGCTTTCAAAAATAGTGGTCATTTTCAGGGCCTAAATAAGCCGGCCCCACCCCATGTCTCCAACATTAAACCACTGCTCATTACCTAAACTGTGAGATCCGAAATGTGACCATATGTTCCGTTCCTTGCAGATACATGTCCAATTGCTTATCGATAAGATAAAAGATTCCAAAACGTTAAAGGGATGCGGCCTTACCAGGTACACAGTACAGTTGCTTTCAAAAATAGTGGTAATTTTCAAGGCCTAAACTAGCCTGCCGCACCCGAAGTCTCCAACATTAAACCGCTGCTCATTAGCTAAACTGTGAGGTCCGGCCCGTGACCATATGTTCCGTTCCTTGCGGAATCATGTCCACATGCATATCGATAAGATAAAAGGGTCCAAAACTTTAAAAGGATATGGCCCGTGCAGATACACAGTACAGTTGCTTTCAAAAATTGTGGTCATTCTCAGGGGCCTAAATTAGCCTGCCCCACCCCATGTCTCCAACATTAAACCGCTGCTCATTAGCTAAACTGTGAAGTCCGAAATGTGACTCTATGTTCCATTCCTTGCAGAAACATGTCCACTCGCATACCGATATGATAAAAGTGTCCAAAACGTTAAAGGGATGTGGCCTGTCCAGATACACAGTACAGTTGCTTTCAAAAATAGTTGTCATTTTCAGGGGCCTAAACAAGCCTCCCCCACCCGATGTCTCCAACATTAAACCGCTGCTCATTAGCTAAACTGTGAGATCCGAAATGTGACCATATGTTCCGTTACTTGCAGAAACATGTCCACTCGCATACCGATATGATAACAGTGTCCAAAACGTTAAAGGGATGTGGCCTGTGCAGATACACAGTACAGTTGCTTTTAAAAATAGTGGTCATTTTCAGGGCCTAAATTAGCCTGCCCCACCCCATGTCTCCAACATTAAACCACTGCTCATTAGCTAAACTGTGAGGTCCGGCATGTGACCATATGTTCCGTTCCTTACAGAATCATGTCCACTTGCATATCGATAAGATAAAAGATTCCAAAACGTTAAAAGGATATGGCCTGTCCATATACACAGTACAGTTGCTTTCAGAAATACTGGTCATTCTCAGGGACCTAAATTAGCCTGCCCCACCCCATGTCTCCAACATTAAACCGCTGCTCATTAGCTAAACTGTGAGATCCGAAATGTGACCATATGTTCCGTTCCTTGCAGAAACATGTCCACTTGCTTATCGATAGGATAACAATGTCCAAAACGTTATAGGGTTGCGGCCTGTCCAGATACACAGTACAGTTGCTTTAAAAAATAGTGGTCATTTTCAGGGGCCAAAACTAGCCTGCCCCAACGATGTCTCCAACATTAAACCGCTGCTCATTAGCTAAACTGTGAGGACCGGCCAGTGACCATATGTTCCGTTCCTTGCAGAAACATGTCCACTTGCATATCGATAAGATAAAAGTTTCCAAAACGTTAAAGGGATATGGCCCGTGCAGATACACAATACAGTTGATTTCAAAAATAGTGGTCATTCTCAGGGGGCCTAAACTAGCCTGCCCCACCCCATGTCTCCAACATTAAACCGCTGCTCATTAGCTAAACTGTGAAGTCCGAAATGTGACTCTATGTTCCATTCCTTGCAGAAACATGTCCACTTGCTTACCGATAAGATAAAAGTGTCCAAAACGTTAAAGGGATGTGGCCTGTGCAGATACACAGTACAGTTGCTTTCAAAAATAGTGGTAATTTTCAAGGCCTAAACTAGCCTGCCGCACCCGAAGTCTCCAACATTAAACCGCTGCTCATTGGCTAAACTGTGAGATCCGGCCCGTGACCATATGTTCCGTTCCTTGCAGAATCATGTCCACATGCATATCGATAAGATAAAAGGGTCCAAAACTTTAAAGGGATATGGCCCGTGCAGATACACAGTACAGTTGCTTTCAAAAATAGTGGTCGTTCTCAGGGGCTTAAACAAGCCTGCCCCACCCCATCTCTCCAACAGTAAACCGCTGCTCATTAGCTAAACTGTGAGGTCCGAAATGTGACCCTATGTTCCATTCCTTGCAGAAACATGTCCACTTGCTTACCGATAAGATAACAGTGTTCAAAACGTTAAAGGGATCTGGCCTGTCCAGATACATAGTACAGTTGCTTTCAAAAATAGTTGTCATTTTCAGGGGCCTAAACTAGCCTTCCCCACCCGATGTCTCCAACATTAAACCGCTGCTCATTAGCTAAACTGTGAGGTCCGAAATGTGACCCTATGTTCCGTTACTTGCAGAAACATGTCCACTCGCATACCGATCTGATAAAAGTTTCCAAAAAACGTTAAAGGGATGTGGCATTTGCAGATACACAGTACAGTTGCTTTCAAAAATAGTGGTCATTTTCAGGGCCTAAATAAGCCGGCCCCACCCCATGTCTCCAACATTAAACCGCTGCTCATTACCTAAACTGTGAGATCCGAAATGTAACCATATGTTCCGTTCCTTGCAGATACATGTCCAATTGCTTATCGATAAGATAAAAGATTCCAAAACGTTAAAGGGATGCGGCCTTACCAGGTACACAGTACAGTTGCTTTCAAAAATAGTGGTAATTTTCAAGGCCTAAACTAGCCTGCCGCACCCGAAGTCTCCAACATTAAACCGGTGCTCATTAGCTAAACTGTGAGGTCCGGCCCGTGACCATATGTTCCGTTCCTTGCGGAATCATGTCCACATGCATATCGATAAGATAAAAGGGTCCAAAACTTTAAAGGGATATGGCCCGTGCAGATACACAGTGCAGTTGCTTTCAAAAATTGTGGTCATTCTCAGGGGCCTAAATTAGCCTGCCCCACCCCATGTCTTCAACATTAAACCGCTGCTCATTAGCTAAACTGTGAAGTCCGAAATGTGACTCTATGTTCCATTCCTTGCAGAAACATGTCCACTCGCATACCGATATGATAAAAGTGTCCAAAACGTTAAAGGGATGTGGCCTGTCCAGATACACAGTACAGTTGCTTTCAAAAATAGTTGTCATTTTCAGGGGCCTAAACAAGCCTCCCCCACCCGATGTCTCCAACATTAAACCGCTGCTCATTAGCTAAACTGTGAGATCCGAAATGTGACCCTATGTTCCGTTACTTGCAGAAACATGTCCACTCGCATACCGTTATGATAAAAGTGTCCAAAACGTTAAAGGGATGTGGCCTGTGCAGATACACAGTACAGTTGCTTTCAAAAATAGTGGTCATTTTCATGGCCTAAATTAGCCTGCCCCACCCCATGTCACCAACATTAAACCACTGCTCATTAGCTAAACTGTGAGGTCCGGCATGTGACCATATGTTCCGTTCCTTACAGAATCATGTCCACTTGCATATCGATAAGATAAAAGATTCCAAAACGTTAAAGGGATATGGCCTGTCCATATACACAGTACAGTTGCTTTCAGAAATAGTGGTCATTCTCAGGGACCTAAATTAGCCTGCCCCACCCCATGTCTCCAACATTAAACCGCTGCTTATTAGCTAAACTGTGAGATCCGAAATGTGACCATATGTTCCGTTCCTTGCAGAAACATGTCCACTTGCTTATCGATAGGATAACAATGTCCAAAACGTTATAGGGATGCGGCCTGTCCAGAAACACAGTACAGTTGCTTTAAAAAATAGTGGTCATTTTCAGGGGCCAAAACTAGCCTGCCCCACCCGATGTCTCCAACATTAAACCGCTGCTCATTAGCTAAACTGTGACGACCGGCCAGTGACCATATGTTCCGTTCCTTGCAGAAACATGTCCACTTGCATATCGATAAGATAAAAGTTTCCAAAACGTTAAAGGGATATGGCCCGTGCAGATACACAATACAGTTGATTTCAAAAATAGTGGTCATTCTCAGGGGGCCTAAACTAGCCTGCCCCACCCCATGTCTCCAACATTAAACCGCTGCTCATTAGCTAAACTGTGAAGTCCGAAATGTGACTCTATGTTCCATTCCTTGCAGAAACATGTCCACTTGCTTACCGATAAGATGAAAGTGTCCAAAACGTTAAAGTGATGCGGCCTGTGCAGATACACAGTACAGTTGCTTTCAAAAATAGTGGTAATTTTCAAGGCCTAAACTAGCCTTCCCCACCCGAAGTCTCCAACATTAAACCGCTGCTCATTAGCTAAAATGTGAGGTCCGGCCCGTGACCATATGTTCCGTTCCTTGCAGAATCATGTCCACATGCATATCGATAAGATAAAAGGGTCCAAAACTTTAAAGGGATATGGCCCGTGCAGATACACAGTACAGTTGCTTTCAAAAATAGTGGTCGTTCTCAGGGGCTTAAACTAGCCTGCCCCACCCCATGTCTGCAACAGTAAACCGCTGCTCATTAGCTAAACTGTGAGGTCCGAAATGTGACTCTATGTTCCATTCCTTGCAAAAACATGTCCACTTGCTTACCGATAAGATAAAAGTGTCCAAAACGTTAAAGGGATGTGGCCTGTACAGATACACAGTAAAGGTGCTTTCAAAAATAGTGGTAATTTTCCGGGCCTAAACTAGCCTGCCGCACCCGAAGTCTCCAACATTAAACCGCTGCTCATTAGCTAAACTGTGAGGTCCGGCCCGTGACCATATGTTCCGTTCCTTGCAGAATCATGTCCACATGCATATCGATAAGATAAAAGGGTCCAAAACTTTAAAGGGATATGGCCCGTGCAGATACACAGTACAGTTGCTTTCAAAAATAGTGGTCGTTCTCAGGGGCTTAAACAAGCCTGCCCCACCCCATCTCTCCAACAGTAAACCGCTGCTCATTAGCTAAACTGTGAGGTCCGAAATGTGACCCTATGTTCCATTTCTTGCAGAAACATGTCCACTTGCTTACCGATAAGATAACAGTGTTCAAAACGTTAAAGGGATCTGGCCTGTCCAGATACACAGTACAGTTGCTTTCAAAAATAGTTGTCATTTTCAGGGGCCTAAACTAGCCTTCCCCACCCGATGTCTCCAACATTAAACCTCTGCTCATTAGCTAAACTGTGAGGTCCGAAATGTGACCCTATGTTCCGTTACTTGCATAAACATGTCCACTCGCATACCGATATGATAAAAGTGTCCAAAACGTTAAAGGGATGTGGCCTGTGCAGATACACAGTACAGTTGCTTTCAAAAATAATGGTCATTTTCAGGGCCTAAATTAGCCTGCCCCACCCCATGTCTCCAACATTAAACCACTGCCCATTAGCTAAACTGTGAGGTCCGGCATGTGACCATATGGTCCGTTCCTTGCAGAAACATGCCCACTTGCATATCGATAAGATAAAAGATTCCAAAACGTTAAATGGATATGGCCTGTGCAGATACACAGTACAGTTGCTTTCAAAAATAGTGGTCATTCTCAGGGGCCTAAATTAGCCTGCCCCACCCCATGTCTCCAACATTAAGTCGCTGCTCATTAGCTAAACTGTGAGATCCGAAATGTGACCATATGTTCCGTTCCTTGCAGAAACATGTCCACTTGCTTATCGATAGGATAACAATGTCCAAAACGTTAAAGGGATGCGGCCTGTCCAGATACACAGTACAGTTGCTTTAAAAAATAGTAGTAATTTTAAGGGTCCTAAACTAGCCTGCCCCACCCGATGTCTCCAACATTAAACCGCTGCTCATCAGCTAAACTGTGAGGACCGGCCAGTGACCATATGTTCCGTTCCTTGCAGAAACATGTCCACTTGCATATCGATAAGATAAAAGTTTCCAAATCGTTAAAGGGATATGGCCCGTGCAGATACACAATACAGTTGCTTTCAAAAATAGTGGTCATTCTCAGGGGGCCTAAACTAGCCTGCCCCACCCCATGTCTCCAACATTAAACCGCTGCTCATTAGCTAAACTGTGAGGTCCGAAATGTGACTCTTTGTTCCATTCCTTGCAGAAACATGTCCACTTGCTTACCGATAAGATAAAAGTGTCCAAAACGTTAAAGGGATGTGGCCTGTGCAGATACACAGTACAGTTGCTTTCAAAAATAGTGGTAATTTTCAGGGCCTAATCTAGCCTGCCGCACCCGAAGTCTCCAACATTAAACCGCTGCTCATTAGCTAAACTGTGAGGTCCGGCCCGTGACCATATGTTCCGTTCCTTGTCGTATCATGTCCACAGGCATATCGATAAGATAAAAGGGTCCAAAACTTTAAAGGGATATGGACTGTGCAGATACACAGTACAGTTGCTTTCAAAAACAGTGGTCATTCTCAGGGGCCTAAATTAGCCTGCCCCACCCGATGTCTCCAACATTAAACCGCTGCTCATTAGCTAAACTGTGAGATCCGAAATGTGACCCTATGTTCCGTTACTTGCAGAAACATGTCCACTCGCATACCGATATGATAAAAGTGTCCAAAACGTTAAAGGGATGTGGCCTGTGCAGATACACAGTACAGTTTCTTTCAAAAATAGTTGTCATTTTCAGGGCCTAAATTAGCCTGCCCCACCCCATGTCTCCAACATTAAACCACTGCTCATTAGCTAAACTGTGAGGTCCGGCATGTGACCATATGTTCCGTTCCTTGCAGAAACATGTCCACTTGCATATCGATAAGATAAAAGATTCCAAAACGTTAAAGGGATATGGCCTGTGCAGATACACAGTACAGTTGATTTCAAAAATAGTGGTCATTCTCAGGGGCCTAAATTAGCCTGCCCCATCCCATGTCTCCAACATTAAACCGCTGCTCATTAGCTAAACTGTGAGATCCGAAATGTGACCATATGTTCCGTTCCTTGCAGAAACATGTCCACTTGCTTATCGATAGGATAACAATGTCCAAAACATTAAAGGGATGCGGCCTGTCCAGATACACAGTACAGTTGCTTTAAAAATAGTGGTCATTTTCAGGGGCCTAAACTAGCCTGCCCCACCCGATGTCTCGAACATTAAACCGCTGCTCATTAGCTAAACTGTGAGGACCGGACAGTGACCATATGTTCCGTTCCTTGCAGAAACATGTCCACTTGCATATCGATAAGATAAAAGTTTCCAAAACGTTAAAGGGATATGGCCCGTGCAGATACACAATACCGTTGCTTTCAAAAATAGTGGTCATTCTCAGGGGGCCTAAACTAGCCTGCCCCACCCCATGTCTCCAACATTAAACCGCTGCTCATTAGCTAAACTGTGAGGTCCGAAATGTGACTCTATGTTCCATTCCTTGCAGAAACATGTCCACTTGCTTACCGATAAGATAAAAGTGTCCAAAACGTTAAAGGGATGTGGCCTGTGCAGATACACAGTACAGTTGCTTTCAAAAATAGTGGTAATTTTCAGGGCCTAAACTAGCCTGCCGCACCCGAAGTCTCCAACATTAAACCGCTGCTCATTAGCTAAACTGTGAGGTCCGGCCCGTGACCATATGTTCCGTTCCTTGCAGAATCATGTCCACATGCATATCGATAAGATAAAAGGGTCCAAAACTTTAAAGGGATATGGCCCGTGCAGATACACAGTACAGTTGCTTTCAAAAATAGTGGTCATTCTCAGGGGGCCTAAACTAGCATGGCCCACCCCATGTCTCCAACAGTAAACCGCTGCTCATTAGCTAAACTGTGAGGTCCGAAATGTGACTCTATGTTCCATTCCTTGCAGAAACATGTCCGGCCCGTGACCATATGTTCCGTTCCTTGCAGAATCATGTCCACTTGCATATCGATAAGATAAAATGGTCCAAAACTTTAACGGGATATGGCCCGTGCAGATACACAGTACAGTTGCTTACAAAAATACTGGTCATTCTCAGGGGCCTAAATTAGCCTGCCCCACCCCATGTCTCCAACATTAAACCGCTGCTCATTAGCTAAACTGTGAGATCCGAAATGTGACCATATGTTCCGTTCCTTGCAGAAACATGTCCACTTGCTTATCGATAGGATAACAATGTCCAAAACGTTAAAGGGATGTGGCCTGTCCAGATACACAGTACAGTTGCTTTCAAAAATAGTTGTCATTTTCAGGGGCCTAAACTAGCCTGCCCCACCCCATGTCTCCAACATTAAACCGCTGCTCATTAGCTAAACTGTGAGGTCCGAAATGTGACCATATGTTCCGTTCCTTGCAGAAACATGTCCACTTGCTTATCGATAGGATAACAATGTCCAAAACGTTAAAGGGATGTGGCCTGTCCAGATACACAAAACAGTTGCTTTCAAAAATAGTTGTCATTTTCAGCGGCCTAAACTAGCCTTCCCCACCCGATGTCCAACATTAAACCGCTGCTCATTAGCTAAACTGTGAGGTCCGAAATGTGACCCTATGTTCCGTTACTTGCAGAAACGTGTCCACTCGCATACCGATATGATAAAAGTGTCCAAAACGTTAAACGGATGTGGCCTGTCCAGATACACAGTACAGTTGCTTTCAAAAATAGTGGTCATTTTCAGGGCCTAAATTATCCTGCCCCACCCCATGTCTCCAACATTAAACCACTGCTCATTAGCTAAACTGTGTGGTCCGGCATGTGACCATATGTTCCGTTCCTTGCAGAAACATGTCCACTTGCATATCGATAAGATAAAAGATTCCAAAACGTTAAAGGGATATGGCCTGTGCAGATACACAGTACAGTTGCTTTCAAAAATAGTGGTCATTCTCAGGGGCCTAAATTAGCCTGCCCCACCCCATGTCTTCAACATTAAACCGCTGCTCATTAGCTAAACTGTGAGATCCGAAATGTGACCATATGTTCCGTTCCTTGCAGAAACATGTCCACTTGCTTATCGATAGGATAACAATGTTCAAAACGTTAAAGGGATGCGGCCTGTCCAGATACACAGTACAGTTGCTTTAAAAAATAGTGGTCATTTTCAGGGGCGTAAACTAGCCTGCCCCACCCGATGTCTCCAACATTAAACCGCTGCTCATTAGCTAAACTGTGAGGACCGGCCAGTGACCATATGTTACGTTCCTTGCAGAAACATGTCCACTTGCATATCGATAAGATAAAAGTTTCCAAATCGTTAAAGGGATATGGCCCGGGCAGATACACAATACAGTTGCTTTCAAAAATAGTGGTCATTCTCAGGGGGCCTAAACTAGCCTGCCCCACCCCATGTCTCCAACATTAAATCACTGCTCATTAGCTAAACTGTGAGGTCCGAAATGTGACTCTATGTTCCATTCCTTGCAGAAACATGTCCACATGCTTACCGATAAGATAAAAGTGTCCAAAACGTTAAAGGGATGTGGCCTGTGCAGATACACAGTACAGTTGCTTTCAAAAATAGTGGTAATTTTCAGGGCCTAAACTAGCCTGCCGCACCCGAAGTCTCCAACATTAAACCGCTGCTCATTAGCTAAACTGTGAGGACCGGCCAGTGACCATATGTTCCGTTCCTTGCAGAAACATGTCCACTTGCATATCGATAAGATAAAAGTTTCCAAAATGTTAAACGGATATGGCCCGTGCAGATACACAATACAGTTGCTTTCAAAAATAGTGGTCATTCTCAGGGGGCCTAAACTAGCCTGCCCCACCCCGTGTCTCCAACATTAAACCGCTGCTCATTAGCTAAACTGTGCGGTCCGAAATGTGACTCTATGTTCCATTCCTTGCAGAAACATGTCCACTTGCTTACCGATAAGATAAAAGTGTCCAAAACGTTAAAGGGATGTGGCCTGTGCAGATACACAGTACAGTTGCTTTCAAAAATAGTGGTAATTTACAGGGCCTAAACTAGCCTGCCGCACCCGAAGTCTCCAACATTAAACGCTGCTCATTAGCTAAACTGTGAGGTCCGGCCCGTGACCATATGGTCCGTTCCTTGCAGAATCATGTCCACATGCATATCGATAAGATAAAAGGGTCCAAAACTTTAAAGGGATATGGCCCGTGCAGATACACAGTACAGTTGCTTTCAAAAATAGTGGTCGTTCTCAGGGGCTTAAACTAGCCTGCCCCACCCCATCTCTCCAACAGTAAACCGCTGCTCATTAGCTAAACTGTGAGGTCCGAAATGTGACTCTATGTTCCATTCCTTGCAGAAACATGTCCACTTGCTTACCGATAAGATAAAAGTGTCCAAAACGTTAAAGGGATGTGGCCTGTGCAGATACACAGTACAGTTGCTTTCAAAAATAGTGGTAATTTTCAGGGCCGAAACTAGCCTGCCGCACCCGAAGTCTCCAACATTAAACCGCTGCTCATTAGCTAAACTGTGAGGTCCGGCCCGTGACCATATGTTCCGTTCCTTGCAGAATCATGTCCACATGCATATCGATAAGATAAAAGGGTCCAAAACTTTAAAGGGATATGGCCCGTGCAGATACACAGTACAGTTGCTTTCAAAAATAGTGGTCGTTCTCAGGGGCTTAAACTAGCCTGCCCCACCCCATCTCTCCAACAGTAAACCGCTGCTCATTAGCTAAACTGTGAGGTCCGAAATGTGACTCTATGTTCCATCCCTTGCAGAAACATGTCCACTTGCTTACCGATAAGATAAAAGTGTCCAAAACGTTAAAGGGATGTGGCCTGTGCAGATACACAGTACAGTTGCTTTCAAAAATAGTGGTAGTTTTCAGGGCCTAAACTAGCCTGCCGCACCCGAAGTCTCCAACATTAAACGCTGCTCATTAGCTAAACTGTGAGGTCCGGCCCGTGACCATATGTTCCGTTCCTTGCAGAATCATGTCCACATGCATATCGATAAGATAAAAGTGTCCAAAACTTTAAAGGGATATGGCCCGTGCAGATACACAGTACAGTTGCTTTCAAAAATAGTGGTCGTTCTCAGGGGCTTAAACTAGCCTGCCCCACCCCATCTCTCCAACAGTAAACCGCTGCTCATTAGCTAAACTGTGAGGTCCGAAATGTGACTCTATGTTCCATTCCTTGCAGAAACATGTCCACTGGCTTACCGATAAGATAAAAGTGTCCAAAACGTTAAAGGGATGTGGCCTGTGCAGATACACAGTACAGTTGCATTCAAAAATAGTGGTAATTTTCAGGGCCTAAACTAGCCTGCCGCACCCGAAGTCTCCAACATTAAACCGCTGCTCATTAGCTAAACTGTGAGGTCCGGCCCGTGACCATATGTTCCGTTCATTGCAGAATCATGTCCACATGCATATCGATAAGATAAAACGGTCCAAAACTTTAAAGGGATATGGCCCGTGCAGATACACAGTACAGTTGCTTTAAAAAATAGTGGTCGTTCTCAGGGGCTTAAACTAGCCTGCCCCACCCCATCTCTCCAACAGTAAACCGCTGCTCATTAGCTAAACTGTGAGGTCCGAAATGTGACTCTATGTTCCATTCCTTGCAGAAACATGTCCACTTGCTAACCGATAAGATAAAAGTGTCCAAAACGTTAAAGGGATGTGGCATGTGCAGATACACAGTACAGTTGCTTTCAAAAATAGTGGTAATTTTCAGGGCCTAAACTAGCCTGCCCCACCCGAAGTCTCCAACATTAAACCGCTGCTCATTAGCTAAACTGTGAGATCCGGCCCGTGACCATATGTTCCGTTCCTTACAGAATAATGTCCACATGCATACCGATAAGATAAAAGGGTCCAAAACTTTAAAGGGATATGGCCCGTGCAGATACACAGTACAGTTGCTTTCAAAAATAGTGGTCATTCTCAGGGGCCTAAATTAGCCTGCCCCACCCCATGTCTCCAACATTAAACCGCTACTCATTAGCTAAACTGTGAGATCAGAAATGTGACCATATGTTCCGTTCCTTGCAGAAACATGTCCACTTGCTTATCGATAGGATAACAATGTCCAAAACGTTAAAGGGATATGGCCTGTCCAGATACACAGTACAGTTGCTTTCAAAAATAGTGGTCATTTTCAGGGCCTAAATTAGCCTGCCCCACCCCATGTCTCCAACATTAAACCACTGCTCATTAGCTAAACTGTGAGGTCCGGCATGTGACCATATGTTCCGTTCCTTGCAGAAACATGTCCACTTGCATATCGATAAGATAAAAGATTCCAAAACGTTAAAGGGATATGGCCTGTGCAGATACACAGTACAGTTGCTTTCACAAATAGTGGTTATTCTCAGGGGCCTAAATTAGCCAGCCCCATTCCATGTCTCCAACATTAAACCGCTGCTCATTAGCTAAACTGTGAGATCCGAAATGTGACCATATGTTCCGTTCCTTGCAGAAACATGTCCACTTGCTTATCGATAGGATAACAATGTCCAAAACGTTAAAGGGATGCGGCCTGTCCAGATACACAGTACAGTTTCTTTAAAAAATAGTGGTCATTTTCAGGGGCCTAAACTAGCCTGCCCCACCCGATGTCTCCAACATTTAACCGCTGCTCATTAGCTAAACTGTGAGGACCGGCCACTGACCATATGTTCCGTTCCTTGCAGAAACATGTCCACTTGCATATCGATAAGATAAAAGGGTCCAAAACTTTAAAGGGATATGGCCCGTGCAGATACACAGTACAGTTGCTTTCAAAAATAGTGGTCGTTCTCAGGGGCTTAAACTAGCCTGCCCCACCCCATCTCTCCAACAGTAAACCGCTGCTCATTAGCTAAACTGTGAGGTCCGAAATGTGACTCTATGTTCCATTCCTTGCAGAAACATGTCCACTTGCTTACCGATAAGATAAAAGTGTCCAAAACGTTAAAGGGATGTGGCCTGTGTAGATACACAGTACAGTTGCTTTCAAAGATAGTGGTAATTTTCAGGGCCTAAACTAGCCTGCCCCACCCGAAGTCTCCAACATTAAACCGCTGCTCATTAGCTAAACTGTGAGGTCCGAAATGTGACTCTATGTTCCGTTCCTTGCAGAATCATGTCCACATGCATATCGATAAGATAAAAGGGTCCAAAACTTTAAAGGGATATGGCCCGTGCAGATACACAGTACAGTTGCTTTCCAAAATAGTGGTCATTCTCAGGGGCCTAAATTAGCCTGCCCCACCCCATGTCTCCAACATTAAACCGCTGCTCATTAGCTAAACTGTGAGATCCGAAATGTGACCATATGTTCCGTTCCTTGCAGAAACATGTCCACTTGCTTATCGATAGGATAACAATGTCCAAAAAATTAAAGGGATGTGGCCTGTCCAGATACACAGTACAGTTGCTTTCAAAAATAGTTGTCATTTCAGGGGCCTAAACTAGCCTTCCCCACCCGATGTCTCCAACATTAAACCGCTGCTCATTAGCTAAACTGTGAGGTCCGAAATGTGACCCTATGTTCCGTTACTTGCAGAAACATGTCCACTCGCATACCGATATGATAAAAGTGTCCAAAACGTTAAAGGGATGTGGCCTGTGTAGATACGCAGTACAGTTTCTTTCAAAAATAGTGGTCATTTTCAGGGCCTAAATTAGCCTGCCCCACCCCATGTCTCCAACATAAAACCACTGCTCATTAGCTAAACTGTGAGGTCCGGCATGTGACCATATGTTCCGTTCCTTGCAGAAACATGTCCACTTGCATATCGATAAGATAAAAGATTCCAAAACGTTAAAGGGATATGGCCTGTGCAGATACACAGTACAGTTGCTTTCAAAAATAGTGGTCGTTCTCGTCGGCTTAAACTAGCCTGCCCCACCCCATCTCTCCAACAGTAAACCGCTGCTCATTAGCTAAACTGTGAGGTCCGAAATGTGACTCTATGTTCCATTCCTTGCAGAAACATGTCCAATTGTTTACCGATAAGATAAAGGTGTCCAAAACGTTAAAGGGATGTGGCCTGTGCAGATACACAGTACAGTTGCTTTCAAAAATAGTGGTAATTTTCAGGGCCTAAACTAGCCTGCCCCACCCGAACTCTCCAACATTAAACCGCTGCTCATTAGCTAAACTGTGAGGTCCGGCCCGTGACCATATGTTCCGTTCCTTGCAGAATCATGTCCACATGCATATCGATAAGATAAAAGGGTCCAAAACTTTAAAGGGATATGGCCCGTGCAGATACACAGTACAGTTGCTTTCAAAAATAGTGGTCATTCTCAGGGGCTTAAACTAGCCTTCCCCACCCCATCTCTCCAACAGTAAACCGCTGCCCATTAGCTAAACTGTGAGATCCGAAATGTGACCATATGTTCCGTTCCTTGCAGAAACATGTCCACTTGCTTATCGATAGGATAACAATGTCCAAAACGTTAAAGGGATGTGGCCTGTCCAGATACACAGTACTGTTGCTTTCAAATATAGTTGTCATTTTAAGGGGCCTAAACTAGCCTTCCCCACCCGATGTCTCCAATATTAAACCGCTGCTCATTAGCTAAACTGTGAGGTCCGAACTGTGACCCTATGTTCCGTTACTTGCAGAAACATGTCCACTCGCATACCGATATGATAAAAGTGTCCAAAACGTTAAAGGGATGTGGCCTGTGCAGATACACAGTGCAGTTTCTTTCAAAAATAGTGGTCATTTTCAGGGCCTAAATTAGCCTGCCCCACCCCATGTCTCCAACATTAAACCACTGCTCATTAGCTAAACTGTGAGGTCCGGCATGTGACCATATGTTCCGTTCCTTGCAGAAACATGTCCACTTGCATATCGATAAGATAAAAGATTCCAAAACGTTAAAGGGATATGGCCTGTGCAGATACACAGTACAGTTGCTTTCAAAAATAGTGGTCATTCTCAGGGGCCTAAATTAGCCTGCCACACCCCATGTCTCCAATATTAAACCGCTGCTCATTAGCTAAAGTGTGAGGTCCGAAATGTGACCATATGTTCCGTTTCTTGCAGAAACATGTCCACTTGCTTATCGATAGGATAACAATGTCCAAAACGTTAAAGGGATGCGGCCTGTCCAGATACACAGTACAGTTGCTTTAAAAAATAGTGGTCATTTTCAGGGGCCTAAACTAGCCTGCCCCACCCGATGTCTCCAACATTAAACCGCTGCTCATTAGCTAAACTGTGAGGACCGGCCCGTGACCATATGTTCCGTTCCTTGCAGAAACATGTCCGCTTGCATATCGATAAGATAAAAGATTCCAAAACGTTAAAGGGATGTGGCCTGTCCAGATACACAATACAGTTGCTTTCAAAAATAGTGGTCATTCTCAGGGGGCCTAAATTAGCCTGCCCCACCCCATGTCTCCAACATTAAACCGCTGCTCATTAGCTAAACTGTGAGGTCCGAAATGTGACTCTATGTTCCGTTCCTTGCAGAAACATGTCCACTTGCTTATCGATAGGATAACAATGTCCAAAACGTTAAAGGGATGCGGCCTGTCCAGATACACAGTACAGTTGCTTTAAAAAATAGTGGTCATTTTCAGGGGCCTAAACTAGCCTGCCCCACCCGATGTCTCCAACATTAAACCGCTGCTCATTATCTAAACTGTGAGGTCCGGCCCGTGACCATATGTTCCGTTTCTTGCAGAAACGTGTCCACTTGCATATCGATAAGATAAAGGAGTCAAAAACGTTAAAGGGATGTGGCCTGTGCAGATACACAATACAGTTGCTTTCAAAAATAGTGGTCATTTTCAGGTCCTAAATTAGCCTGCCCCACCCGATGTCTCCAACATTAAACCGCTGCTCATTAGCTAAACTGTGAGGTTCGAAATGTGACCATATGTTCCGTTCCTTGCGGAAACATGTCCACTCGCATACCGATAAGATAAAAGTGTCAAAAACGTTAAAGGGATGTGGCCTGTGCAGATACACAGTACAGTAGCTTTCAAAAATAGTGGTCATTTTCAGGGGCCTAAACTAGCCTGCCCCACCCGATGTCTCCAACATTAAACCACAGCTCATTAGCTAAACTGTGAGGTCCGCCCGTGACCATATGTTCCGTTCCTTGCAGAAACGTGTCCACTTGTATATCGATAAGATAAAAGTGTCAAAAACGTCAAAGGGATGTGGCCTGTGCAGATACACAGTACAGTTGCTTTCCAAAATAGTGGTCATTCTCAGGGGCCAAAAATAGCCTGCCCCATCACATGTCTCCAACATAAAACCGCTGCTCATTACCTAAACTGTGAGGTCCGAAATGTTACCATTTGTTCCATTCTTTGCCGCAACATGTCCACTCGCATACCGATTAGAAAAAAGTGTCGAAAACGTTAAAGGGATGTGGCCGGGCAGATACACGATACAGTTGCTTTCAAAAATAGTGGTCATTTCCTGGGCCACTATTAGCCTACCACACCCGATGTCTCCAACATTAAAGCACTGCCCATTAGCTAAACTGTGAGGTCCGGCCCGTGACCATATGTTCCGTTCCTTGCCGAAACATGTCCACTTGTATATCGATAAGATAAAAGTGTCAAAAACGTTAAAGGTATGTGGCCTGTGCAGATACACAGTACAGTTGGTTTCAAAAATAGTGGTCATTTTCAGGGCCTAAATTAGCCTGCCCCACCCGATGTCTCTAACATTAAACCGCTGCTCATTAGCTAAACTGTGAGGTCCGAAATGTGACCATATGATCCGTTCCTTGCAGAAACATGTCCACTTGCATATCGATAAGTTAAAAGTTTCTAAAACGTTAAAGGGATGTTGCCTGTCCAGATACACAGTACAGTTGCCTTCAAAAATAGTGGTCATTTTCAGGGGCCTAATCTAGCTTGCCCCACCCCATGTCTCCAACATTAAACCGCTGCTCATTGTCTACATTGAGAGACCGGCCTCGTGACCATATGTTCCGTTCCTTGCAGAAACATGTCCACTTGCTTATCGATAGGATAAAAATTTCCAAAACGTTAAAGGGATGTTGCCTGTCCAGATACACAGTACAGTTGCCTTCAAAAATAGTGGTCATTTTCAGGGGCCTAATCTAGCTTACCCCACCCCATGTCTCCAACATTAAACCGCTGTTCATTGACTACATTGAGAGACGGGCCCCGTGACCATATGTTCCGTTCTTTGCAGAAACATGTCCACTTTGCTTATTGATTGGATAAAAATGTCCAAAACGTTAAAGGGGTGTGGCTTGTCCAGATACGCAGTACAGTTGCTTTCAAAACTAGTGGTCATTATCAGGGGCCTAAACTAGCCTGCCCCACTCGATGTCTCCAACATTAAATCCCTGCTCATTAGCTAAACTGTGAGGACCGGCCCATCACCATATGTTCGGTTCCTTGCAGAAACATGTCCACTTGCATATCGATAAGATAAAAGTTCCAAAAAGTTAAAGAGATATGGCCCGTGCAGATACACGGTACAGCTGCTTTCAAAAATAGTGGTCATTCTCAGGGGCCGAAACTAGCCTGCCCCACCCATGTCTCCAACATTAAACCGCTGCTCATTAGCTAAACTGTAAGGTCCGAAATGTGACCATATGTTCCGTTCCTTGCGGAAACATGTCCACTCGCATTCCGATAAGATAAAAGTGTCAAAAACGTTAAAGGGATGTGGCCTGTGCAGATACACAGTACAGTAGCTTTCAAAAATATTGGTAATTTCAGGGCCTAAATTAGCCTGCCCCACCGATGTCTCCAACATTAAACCACTGCTCATTAGCTAAACTGTGAGGTCCGGCCCGTGACCATATGTTCCGTTCCTTGCAGAAACGTGTGCACTTGCATATCGATAAGATAAAATTTCCCAAACATTAAAGGGATGTGGTCCGTGCAAATAAACAGTATAGCTGCTTTCAAGAATAGTGGTCATTCTCATGGGCCTAAACTAGTATGCCCCACCCCATGTCTCCAAAATTAAACCGCTGCTCATTAGCTAAACTGTGAGGTCCGAAATGTGACCATAATTTCCGTTCTTCGCGGAAACATGTCCACTCGCATACGGATAAGATAAAAGTGTACAAAACGTTAAAGGGAAGTGGCCTGTGCAGATACACGCTACAGTTGCTTTCAAAAATAATGGTCATTTTCATGGGCCTAAACTAGACTGCCCCACCCCATGTCTGCAACATTAAACCGCTGCTCCTTAGCTAAACTGAGAGGTTCGAAATGTGACCATATGTTCCGTTCCTTACATAAACACGTCCACTTGCATATCGATAAGATAAAAGAGTCCAAAACGTTAAAGGGATATGGCCTGTGCAGCTACACAGTACAGTTGCCTTCAAAAATAGTGGTCATTTTCAGGGGCCTAAACTAGCCTGCCCCACTCGATGTCTCCAACATTAAACCCTGCTCATTAGCTAAAATGTGAGGACCGAAATGTGCCAATATGTTCCGTTCTTTGCGGTAACATGTCCACTCGCATACCGATAAGATAAAAGTGTCCAAAACGTTAAAGGGATGTTGCCTATCCAGATACACGGTACAGTTGCTTTCAAAAATAGTGGTCATTTTCAGGGCCTAAATTAGCCTACCCCACCCGATGTCTCCAACATTAAAGCCCTGCTCATTAGTTAAACTGTGAGGTCCGGCCCGTGACCATATGTACCGTTCCTTGCAGAAACATGTCCACTTGTATATCGATAAGATAAAAGTGTCAAAAACGTTAAATGGATGTGGCCTGTGCAGATACACAGTACAGTTGCTTTCAAAAATAGTGGTCATTTTCAGGGCCTAAATTAGCCTGCCCCACCCGATGTCTCCAACATTAAACCACTGTTCATTAGCTAAACTGTGAGGTCCGGTCCGTGACCATATGTTTCGTACCTTGCAGAAACGTGTCCACTTGCATATCGATAAGATAACATTTCCAAAACATTAAAGTGATATGGCCCGTGCAGATACACAGTATAGTTGCTTTCAAAAATAGTGGTCATTCTCAGGGGTCAAAACTAGCCTACCCCACCCCATGTCTCCAACATTAAACCGCTGCTCATTAGCTAAACTGTGAGGACCGAAATGTTACCATATGTTCCGTTCTTTGCGGCAACATGTTCACTCGCATACCGATAAGAAAAAAGTGTCGAAAACGTTAAAGGGATGTGGCCTGTGCAGATACACGATACAGTTGCTTTCAAAAATAGTGGTCATTTTCAGGGCCACTATTAGCCTACCCCACCCGATGTCTCCAACATTAAAGCACTGCCCATTAGCTAAACTGTGAGGTCCGGCCCGTGACCATATGTTCCGTTCCTTGCAGAAACATGTTCACTTGTATATCGATAAGATAAAAGTGTCAAAAACGTTAAAGGGATGTGGCCTGTCCAGATACACAGTACAGTTGCCTTCAAAAATAGTGGTCATTTTCAGGGGCCTAATCTAGCTTGCCCCACCCCATGTCTCCAACATTAAACCGCTGCTCACTGTCTACATTGAGAGACCGGCCTCGTGACCATATGTTCCGTTCCTTGCAGAAACATGTCCACTTGCTTATCGATAGGATAAAAATGTCCAAAACGTTAAAGGGATGTTGCCTGTCCAGATACACAGTACAGTTGCCTTCAAAAATAGTGGTCATTTTCAGGGGCCTAATCTAGTTTGCCCCACCCCATGTCTCCAACATTAAACCGCTGCTCATTGTCTACATTGGGAGACCGGCCCCGTGACCATATGTTCCGTTCTTTGCAGAAACATGTCCACTTTGCTTATTGATAGGATAAAAATGTCCAAAATGTTAAAGGGGTGTGGCTTGTCCAGATACGCAGTACAGTTGCTTTCAAAAATAGTGGTCATTTTCAGGGGCCTAAACTAGCCTGCCCCACACGATGTCTCCAACATTAAATCCCTGCTCATTAGCTAAAATGTGAGGACCGACCCATCACCATAACATAACATAACATAACATTTTTATTGACATAATACACCCACGCGGGGCAGTTGTCATAATACAGATAATTTAAACACAAGTCAAGACAATTTCATATAAAATATATATATAACATGTATTTGTAACTCAACACTATATTCTCATTTATTTGCGGAAAACTGCCGAACCATGTTACAGATCAGATTGCATATACTCGGGTGTTCAGCCTTCATGAGGAATATGAACTTTTCTATTTCATCAAAGTTTACGAAAATTGGTTGGTGAACTCCTATTTCAGTGAAAAATCTCTTCCGCAAATGGTTATGTTTTTCACATCTCATTATAAAGTGTTCTTCCGTTTCAATTTCATTTGCTTCACATTTTTTACATATGCGTTTCTCGTAAGGTATTTTTGGCTGAGCGTGTCGCCCAACCTCTACCTGCAACTTATGATTGCTTACTCTAAGCTTACTGAAACACGATCTCGTATAAAAATTAGTAATTTGGAGTAAGTATGGTTCAATTTCATATTGTTCTTTGAAACAACGATACGTTCTTAATTTATTCATACCATTTTTCTTGTTGTCATCGAATATTTCGTTTTTGAACGTTAGAATATGAACGCATTTTAATTCTTCCCGGACTTTATTGAGATATTCCAGCGATAGGTTATTCTCTAAATCGCTTATTTTTGGCATGTGAAGTGCTTCTGCCAAAAACGGTGGAATTATATATTCCTCGCATATTTGGGCAGAATTCTGAAGTAACATATTCGGTTTTCTTTCAGACAGTTTAAGCATATATCTTACAGCATTCATTATCGCATCATGTGCTATCGGAAATCTGCCCAATTCTGCTCTTGTCGCGTGATTAGACGCCATTCTATTTAAACCCAACACTGATTTACAAAATTTAACATGTGTAATTTCACATGGAATAGATTCGAGCTTGTTAATATTAATATGCGATGCCCATATTTCGCAACCATATAAAACGATAGGTTTTATCAGCTTGTCAAATAGTTTACACCAAATGCTTACTGAGAAAATTTCATGTTTGCGCAAGGATGACATTAAACTATACATTGCTTTTAACCCTTTGTTGTTAACATCTATCTGGGCTTTGCAAAATTTTCCATTCGCACAAAATTTAATACCAAGATAGGTATATTCCTTAACTGTTTCCAACGGAGTGTTGCTTAATTTAAAGGCAGTTAGTTTTTTTGTTGCTCGTTTCCTGAATATCAGGCATTTAGTTTTCTGAAGATTCACTTCTACTTTGTTACTTATGCTGTAATTCTCCAATTTATTCAAACATCTTTGCATACCTTCAGCAGTTTCAGATAGCATAACCAGATCATCTGCAAATAGCATATGACTTAGAGATTTTTCGCCAACTTTAACCGGTTTGCACGAATCATCAAATTCGGCGCTAATGTCATCAATAAATATTTTGAAAATTGTGGGAGAAATAATATATCCTTGTCTAACGCCAATATTTGAAATCATATGAGGCCCATAACCTTGGCTAGTTCGTACCGAATAAGCACTTGACGCATACATAGATTCAATAGTTTTCATAATATTGCCATTGATACCAACATGTTTCAATTTAGTAAACATTGTCTCTCGGTGGACAGTATCAAATGCCTTACGGAAGTCTACAAATACTGCATATAGAGGTTTTGCCTCTTTCAGGTACTTAGTAGTTAGCGATTTTAAAATGAACGCACTATCAATCGTGCTTCTATTTTTTCTAAATCCATATTGATTATCACTTATAATATCATTATCATCCAAAAATTTGGAAATTCGTGTATTGATTATTTTGTTAAATATTTTACTTATAGAACTGCTCAAAGCTATAGCTCTATAATTGTTTGGATCGTGACGATCACCTTTTTTATAGATAGGTGTCAGTGTGGACTCGCTCCAACATGTAGGATAATATGAAGAGTTCAGAACCAAATTAAACAACTTTGTTAAATCTTGTGCCATAATCGGTCCGACGGCTTTCAATAGTTCATTCCGCAGTCCGTCACTGCCTGGAGATTTATTATTTTTCAAACTCTTCAGAACGCCTATTACTTCCAGGGTCGAAATTTCATCATTATTGAGATCGCAAATGATCTTAGGTTTGTCTGTTTTACATATAAAAGTATCTTTATCCCGATTAGCGCTATTGCAATATAAATCATTAAAGAATTTAACACTAATGTCTGGATCAAGATCGTCGTTATCTTTCCTACTATCATCTCTCATTTTTTTAATAAACTTCCAGTATTCACTCGGATCTGACGTTTCCATGTTTTCAAGTACTATTGCAAATTTGTGTCGGAATAATTTAGCTCTATATTTAGTTTCCCTTTTATATGCTTTTTTGGCTGCGCAAAATTGTTCAATTAAACTTTTGTTCAGCGGCTGCTCTCTCATTTCGCGCACAGCTTTTTGCATTATGCATTTTAGTGTTTTACACTTATCATTAAACCACCTACGTTTTTTATATTGCTTAATTTTACCATTCTTTACAGTTTTGGATGCCGACTTATTCAATCTTTTAAGAAGTTCCGTAAAGTCAGTTACAGCTTTTTCTGTGTCATTTGCGGTTTCTTCATAACGCGATACTCTTAACCTCGATAATTCGTCTTGGAAACATTTGCTGTTAACAGTCATTATTGCCTTGTTTGCACTATCATTAGTCCATTTCAATGAATATTTCGGTACAGTATATTCATATATAAACATGTTATCACAATTACTACTCTCTTGAAAAAATTCTAAGTGAACAGCAAGTTGGCTGTGATCTGAAAATTCATTTGGATTTTTGACACAGAAATAGGACACGTCCGATAGATATTTCTCTGACACTATAATATAATCGACTACACTGCACCCATTATATTGACAACTCGTATGTTCCGTTCCTTGCAGAAACATGTTCACTTGCATATCGATAAGAAAAAAGTTCCAAAACGTTAAAGGGATATGGCCCGTGCAGGTACACGGTACAGTTGCTTTCAAAAATAGTGGTCATTCTCAGGGGCCTAAACTAGCCTGCCCCACCCCATGTCTCCAACATTAAACCGCTGCTCATTAGCTAAACTGTGAGGTCCGAAATGTGACCATATGTTCCGTCCCTTGCGGAAACATGTCCACTCGCATACCGATAAGATAAAAGTGTCAAAAACGTTAAAGGGATGTGGCCTGTGTAGAAACACAGAACAGTAGCTTTCAAAAATATTGGTCATTGTCAGGGCCTAAATTAGCCTACCCCACCGATGTTTCCAACATTAAACCACTGCTCATTAGCTAAACTGTGAGGTCCGGCCCGCGACCATATGTTCCGTTCCTTGTAGAAACGTGTGCACAAGCATATCGATAAGATAAAATTTCCAAAACATTAAAGGGATATGGTCCGTGCAAATAAACAGTATAGTTGCTTTCAAGAATAGTGGTCATTCTCAGGGGCCTAAACTAGTATGCCCCACCCCATGTCTCCAAAATTAAACCGCTGCTCATTAGCTAAACTGTGGGGTCCGAATTGTGACCATATGTTCCGTTCTTCGCGGAAACATGTCCACTCGCATACGGATAAGATAAAAGTGTACACAACGTTAAAGGGATGTGGCCTGTGCAGATACACGCTACAGTTGCTTTCAAAAATAATGGTCATTTTCATGGGCCTAAACTAGACTGCCCCACCCCATGTCTGCAACATTAAACCGCTGCTCCTTAGCTAAACTGAGAGGTTCGAAATTTGACCATATGTTCCGTTCCTTACAGAAACACGTCCACTGGCATATCGATAAGATAAAAGAGTCCAAAACGTTAAAGGGATATGGCCTGTGCAGCTACACAGTACAGTTGCCTTCAGAAATAGTGGTCATTTTCAGGGGCCTAAACTAGCCTGCCCCACTCGATATCTCCAACATTAAACCCTGCTCATTAGCTAAAATGTGAGGACCGAAATGTGCCAATATGTTCCGTTCTTTGCGGTAACATGTCCACTCGCATACCGATAAGATAAAAGTGTCCAAAACGTTAAAGGGATGTCGCCTGTCCAGATACACGGTACAGTTGCTTTCAAAAATAGTGGTCATTTTCAGGGCCTAAATTAGCCTACCCCACCCGATGTCTCCAACATTAAAGCCCTGCTCATTAGCAAAACTGTGAGGTCCGACCCGTGGCCATATGTACCGTTCCTTGCAGAAACATGTCCACTTGTATATCGATAAGATAAAAGTGTCAAAAACGTTAAAGGGATGTGGCTTGTGCAGATACACAGTACAGTTGCTTTCAAAAATAGTGGTCATTTTCAGGGCCTAAATTAGCCTGCCCCACCCGATGTCTCCAACATTAAACCACTGCTCATTAGCTAAACTGTGAGGTCCGAAATGTGACCATATGTTCCGTTCCTTGCAGAAACATGTCCGCTTGCATATCGATAAGTTAAAAGTTTCAAAAACGTTAAAGGGATGTTGCCTGTCCAGGTACACAGTACAGTTGCCTTCAAAAATAGTGGTCATTTTCATGGGCCTAATCTAGCTTGCCCCACCCCATGTCTCCAACATTAAACCGCTGCTCATTGTCTACATTGAGAGACCGGCCTCGTGACCATATGTTCCGTTCCTTGCAGAAACATGTCCACTTGCTTATCGATAGGATAAAAATGTCCAAAACGTTAAAGGGATGTTGCCTGTCCAGATACACAGTACAGTTGCCTTCAAAAATAGTGGTCATTTTCAGGGGCCTAATCTAGTTTGCCCCACCCCATGTCTCCAACATTAAACCGCTGCTCATTGTCTACATTGAGAGACCGGCCCCGTGACCATATGTTCCGTTCTTTGCAGAAACATGTCCACTTTGCTTATTGATAGGATAAAAATGTCCAAAATGTTAAAGGGGTGTGGCTTGTCCAGATACGCAGTACAGTTGCTTTCAAAAATAGTGGTCATTTTCAGGGGCCTAAACTAGCCTGCCCCACACGATGTCTCCAACATTAAATCCCTGCTCATTAGCTAAAATGTGAGGACGGGCCATCACCATATGTTCCGTTCCTTGCAGAAACATGTTCACTTGCATATCGATAAGAAAAAAGTTCCAAAACGTTAAATGGATATGGCCCGTGCAGATACACGGTACAGTTGCTTTCAAAAATAGTGGTCATTCTCAGGGGCCTAAACTAGCCTGCCCCACCCCATGTCTCCAACATTAAACCGCTGCTCATTAGCTAAACTGTGAGGTCCGAAATGTGACCATATGTTCCGTCCCTTGCGGAAACATGTCCACTCGCATACCGATAAGATAAAAGTGTCAAAAACGTTAAAGGGATGTGGCCTGTGTAGAAACACAGTACAGTAGCTTTCAAAAATATTGGTCATTGTCAGGGCCTAAATTAGCCTGCCCCACCGATGTTTCCGACATTAAACCACTGCTCATTAGCTAAACTGTGAGGTCCGGCCCGTGACCATATGTTCCGTTCCTTGCAGAAACGTGTGCACTTGCATATCGATAAGATAAAATTTCCCAAACATTAAAGGGATATGGTCCGTGCAAATAAACAGTATAGTTGCTTTCACGAATAGTGGTCATTCTCAGGGGCCTAAACTAGTATGCCCCACCCCATGTCTCCAAAATTAAACCGCTGCTCATTAGCTAAACTGTGAGGTCCGAAATGTGACCATATGTTCCGTTCTTCGCGGAAACATGTCCACTCGCATACGGATAAGATAAAAGTGTACAAAACGTTAACGGGATGTGGCCTGTGCAGATACACGCTACAGTTGCTTTCAAAAATAATGGTCATTTTCATGGGCCTAAACTAGACTGCCCCACCCCATGTCTGCAACATTAAACCGCTGCTCCTTAGCTAAACTGAGAGGTTCGAAATGTGACCATATGTTCCGTTCCTTACAGAAACACGTCCACTTGCATATCGATAAGATAAAAGAGTCCAAAACGTTAAAGGGATATGGCCTGTGCAGCTACACAGTACAGTTGCCTTAAAAAATAGTGGTCATTTTCAGGGGCCTAAACTAGCCTGCCCCACTCGATGTCTCCAACAATAAACCCTGCTCGTTAGCTAAAATGTGAGGACCGAAATGTGCCAATATGTTCCGTTCTTTGCGGTAACATGTCCACTCGCATACCGATAAGATAAAAGTGTCCAAAACGTTAAAGGGATGTTGCCTGTCCAGATACACGGTACAGTTGCTTGCAAAAATAGTGGTCATTTTCAGGGCCTAAATTAGCCTACCCCACCCGATGTCTCCAACATTAAAGCCCTGCTCATTAGCTAAACTGTAAGGTCCGGCCCGTCACCATATGTTTCGTTCCTTGCAGAAACGTGTCCACTTGCATATCGATAAGATAACATTTCCAAAACATTAAAGTGATATGGCCCGTGCAGATACACAGTATAGTTGCTTTCAAAAATAGTGGTCATTCTCAGGGGTCAAAACTAGCCTACCCCACCCCATGTCTCAAACATTAAACCGCTGCTCATTAGCTAAACTGTGAGGACCGAAATGTTACCATATGTTCCGTTCTTTGCGGCAACATGTTCACTCGGATACCGATAAGAAAAAAGTATCGAAAACGTTAAAGGGATGTGGCCTGTGCAGATACACGATACAGTTGCTTTCAAAAATAGTGGTCATTTTCAGGGCCACTATTAGCCTACCCCACCCGATGTCTCCAACATTAAAGCACTGCCCATTAGCTAAACTGTGAGGTCCGGCCCGTGACCATATGTTCCGTTCCTTGCAGAAACATGTTCACTTGTATATCGATAACATAAAAGTGTCAAAAACGTTAAAGGGATGTGGCCTGTGCAGATACACAGTACAGTTGCTTTCAAAAATAGTGGTCATTTTCAGGGCCTAAATTAGCCTGCCCCACCCGATGTCTCTAACATTAAACCGCTGCTCATTAGCTAAACTGTGAGGTCCGAAATGTGACCATATGTTCCGTTCCTTGCAGAAACATGTCCACTTGCATATCGATAAGTTAAAAGTTTCTAAAACGTTAAAGGGATGTTGCCTGTCCAGATACACAGTACAGTTGCTTTCAAAAATAGTGGTCATTTTCAGGGGCCCAATCTAGCTTGCCACACCCCATGTCTCCAACATCAAACCGCTTCTCATTGTCTACATTGAGAGACCGGCCTCGTGACCATATGTTCCGTTCCTTGCAGAAACATGTCCACTTGCTTATCGATAGGATAAAAATGTCCAAAACGTTAAAGGGATGTTGCCTGTCCAGATACACAGTACAGTTGCCTTCAAAAATAGTGGTCATTTTCAGGGGCCTAATCTAGTTTGCCCCACCCCATGTCTCAAACATTAAACCGCTGCTCATTGTCTACATTGAGAGACCGGCCCCGTGACCATATGTTCCGTTCTTTGCAGAAACATGTCCACTTTGCTTATTGATAGGATAAAAATGTCCAAAATGTTAAAGGGGTGTGGCTTGTCCAGATACGCAGTACAGTTGCTTTCAAAAATAGTGGTCATTTTCAGGGGCCTAAACTAGCCTGCCCCACACGATGTCTCCAACATTACATCCCTGCTCATTAGCTAAAATGTGAGGACCGCCCATCACCATATGTTCCGTTCCTTGCAGAAACATGTTCACTTGCATATCGATAAGAAAAAAGTTCCAAAACGTTAAAGGGATATGGCCCGTGCAGATACACGGTACAGTTGCTTTCAAAAACAGTGGTCATTCTCAGGGGCCTAAACTAGCCTGCCCCACCCCATGTCTCCAACATTAAACCGCTGCTCATTAGCTAAACTGTGAGGTCCGAAATGTGACCATATGTTCCGTCCCTTGCGGAAACATGTCCACTCGCATACCGATAAGATAAAAGTGTCAAAAACGTTAAAGGGATGTGGCCTGTGTAGAAACACAGTACAGTAGCTTTCAAAAATAATGGTCATTGTCAGGGCCTAAATTAGCCTGCCCCACCGATGTTTCCAACATTAAACCACTGCTCATTAGCTAAACTGTGAGGTCCGGCCCGTGACCATATGTTCCGTTCCTTGCAGAAACGTGTGCACTTGCATATCGATAAGATAAAATTTCCCAAACATTAAAGGGATATGGTCCGTGCAAATAAACAGTATAGTTGCTTTCAAGAATTGTGGTCATTATCAGGGGCCTAAACTAGCCTGCCCCACCCCATGTCTCCAGAATTAAACCGCTGCTCATTAGCTAAACTGTGAGGTCCGAAATGTGACCATATGTTCCGTTCTTCGCGGAAACATGTCCACTCGCATACGGATAAGATAAAAGTGTCCAAAACGTTAAAGGGATGTGGCCTGTGCAGATACACGCTACAGTTGCTTTAAAAAATAATGGTCATTTTCATGGGCCTTAACTAGACTGCCCCACCCCATGTCTGCAACATTAAACCGCTGCTCCTTAGCTAAACTGAGAGTTTCGAGATGTGACCATATGTTCCGTTCCTTGCAGAAACACGTCCACTTGCATATCGATAAGATAAAAGAGTCCAAAACGTTAAAGGGATATGGCCTGTGCAGCTACACAGTACAGTTGCCTTCAAAAATAGTGGTCATTTTCAGGGGCCTAAACTAGCCTGCCCCACTCGATGTCTCCAACATTAAACCGCTGCTCATTAGCTAAAATGTGAGGACCGAAATGTGCCAATATGTTCCGTTCTTTGCGGTAACATGTCAACTTGCATACCGATAAGATAAAAGTGTCCAAAAACGTTAAATGGATGTGGCCTGTGCAGATACACGGTACAGTTGCTTTCAAAAATAGTGGTCATTTTCGGGGCCACTATTAGCCTACCCCACCCGATTTCTCAAACATTAAAGCACTGCTCATTTGCTGAACTGAGGTCCGGCCCTTGACCATGTGTTGCCTTCCTTGCAGAAACATGTCCACTTACATATCGATAAGATAAAAGAGTGCAAAACGTTAAAGGGATATGGCCTGTGCAGATACACAGTACAGTTGCTTTCAAAAATAGTGGTCATTCTCAGGGGACTAAACCAGCCTGCCCCACCCCATGTCTCCAACATTAAACCGCTGCTCATTAGCTAGACTGTATGGTCCGAAATGTGACCATATGTTCCGTTCCTTGCGGAAACATGTCCACTCGCATTCGGATAAGATAAAAGTGTCCAAAACGTAAAAGGGATGTGGCCTGTGCAGATACACAGTACAGTTGCTTTCAAAAATAGTGGTCATTCTCAGGGGACTAAACTAGCCTGCCCCACCCCATGTCTCCAACATTAATCCGCTGCTCATTAGCTAGACTGTGAGGTCCGAAATGTGACCATATGTTCCGTTCCTTGCAGAAACATGTCCACTCGCATTCGGATAAGATAAAAGTGTCCAAAACGTAAAAGGGATGTGGCCTGTGTAGATACACAGTACAGTCGCTCTCAAAAATAGTGGTCATTTTCAGGGCCACTATTAGCCTACCCCACCCGATGTCTCCAACATTATACCGCTGCTCATTAGCTAAACTGTGAGGTTCGAAATGTGACCATATGTTCCGTTCCTTGCAGAAACATGTCCACTTGCATATCGATAAGATAAAAGAGTCTCTAAAACGTTAAAGGGATATGGCCTGTGCAGCTACACAGTACAGTTGCCTTAAAAAATAGTGGTCATTTTCAGGGGCCTAATCTAGCCTGCCCCATCACATGTCTCCAACATTAAACCGCTGCTCATTGGCTACATTGAGAGATCCGGCCTCGTGACCATGTTCCGTTCCTTGCAGAAACATGTCCACTTGCTTATCGATAGGATAAAAATGTCCAAAACGTTAAAGGGATGTTGCCTGTCCAGATACACAGTACAGTTGCTTTCAAAAATAGTGGTCATTTTCAGGGGCCTAAACTTACCTGCCCCACCCCATGTCTTCAACATTAAACCGCTGCTCATTAGCTAAACTGTGAGGTCCGAAATGTGACCATATATTCCTTTCTTTGCGGAAACATGTCCACTCACATACCGATAAGATAAAAGTGTCCAAAACTTTAAAGGGATATGGCCTGTGCAGATACACGGTACAGTTGCTTTCAAAAATAGTGGTCATTCTCAGGGGACTAAACCAGCCTGCCCCACCCCATGTCTCCAACATTAAACCGCTGCTCATTAGCTAGACTGTGAGGTCCGAAATGTGACCATATGTTCCGTTCCTTGCGGAAACATGTCCACTCGCTTTCGGATAAGATAAAAGTGTCCAAAACGAAAAAGGGATGTGGCCTGTGTAGATACACAGTACAGTCGCTCTCAAAAATAGTGGTCATTTTCAGGGCCACTATTAGCCTACCCCACCCGATGTCTCCAACATTATACCGCTGCCCATTAGCTAAACTGTGAGGTTCGAATTGTGACCATATGTTCCGTTCCTTGCAGAAACATGTCCACTTGCATATCGATAAGATAAAAGAGTCTCTAAAACGTTAAAGGGATATGGCCTGTGCAGCTACACAGTACAGTTGCCTTAAAAAATAGTGGTCATTTTCAGGGGCCTAATCTAGCCTGCCCCATCACATGTCTCCAACATTAAACCGCTGCTCATTGGCTACATTGAGAGATCCGGCCTCGTGACCATGTTCCGTTCCTTGCAGAAACATGTCCACTTGCTTATCAATAGGATAACAATGTCCAAAACGTTAAAGGGATGTTGCCTGTCCAGATACACAGTACAGTTGCTTTCAAAAATAGTGGTCATTTTCAGGGGCCTAAACTTACCTGCCCCACCCCATGTCTCCAACATTAAACCGCTGCTCATTAGCTAAACTGTGAGGTCCGAAATGTGACCATATATTCCTTTCTTTGCGGAAACATGTCCACTCGCATACCGATAAGATAAAAGTGTCCAAAAACGTTAAATGGATGTGGCCTGTGCAGATACACGGTACAGTTGCTTTCAAAAATAGTGGTCATTTTCAGGGCCACTATTAGCCTACCCAACCCGATGTCTCAAACATTAAAGCACTGCTCATTAGCTGAACTGAGGTCCGGCCCTTGACCATGTGTTCCCTTCCTTGCAGAAACATGTCCACTTACATATCGATAAGATAAAAGAGTGCAAAACGTTAAAGGGATATGGCCTGTGCAGATACACAGAACAGTTGCTTTCAAAAATAGTGGTCATTCTCAGGGGACTAAACTAGCCTGCCCCACCCCATGTCTCCAACATTAAACCGCTGCTCATTAGCTAGACTGTGAGGTCCGAAATGTGACCATATGTTCCGTTCCTTGCAGAAACATGTCCACTCGCATTCGGATAAGATAAAAGTGTCCAAAACGTAAAAGGGATGTGGCCTGTGTAGATACACAGTACAGTCGCTCTCAAAAATAGTGGTCATTTTCAGGGCCACTATTAGCCTACCCCACCCGATGTCTCCAACATTATACCGCTGCTCATTAGCTAAACTGTGAGGTTCGAAATGTGACCATATGTTCCGTTCCTTGCAGAAACATGTCCACTTGCATATCGATAAGATAAAAGAGTCTCTAAAACGTTAAAGTGATATGGCCTGTGCAGCTACACAGTACAGTTGCCTTAAAAAATAGTGGTCATTTTCAGGGGCCTAATCTAGCCTGCCCCATCACATGTCTCCAACATTAAACCGCTGCTCATTGGCTACATTGAGAGATCCGGCCTCGTGACCATGTTCCGTTCCTTGCAGAAACATGTCCACTTGCTTATCGATAGGATAAAAATGTCCAAAACGTTAAAGGGATGTTGCCTGCCCAGATACACAGTACAGTTGCTTTAAAAAATAGTGGTCATTTTCAGGGGCCTAAACTTACCTGCCCCACCCCATGTCTGCAACATTAAACCGCTGCACATTAGCTAAACTGTGAGGTCCGAAATGTGACCATATATTCCTTTCTTTGCGGAAACATGTCCACTCGCATACCGACAAGATAAAAGTGTCCAAAACTTTAAAGGGATATGGCCTGTGCAGATACACGGTACAGTTGCTTTCAAAAATAGTGGTCATTCTCAGGGGCCTAAACTAGCCTGTCCCATCCCATGTCTCCAACATTAAACCGCTGCTCATTAGCTAAACTCTAAGGTCCGAAATGTGACCATATGTTCCGTTCCTTGCAGAAACACGTCCACTTGCATATCGATAAGATAAAAGAGTCCAAAACGTTAAAGGGATATGGCCTGTGCAGCTACACAGTACAGTTGCCTTCAAAAATAGTGGTCATTTTCAGGGGCCTAAACTAGCCTGCCCCACTCGATGTCTCCAACATTAAACCGCTGCTCATTAGCTAAAATGTGAGGACCGAAATGTGCCAATATGTTCCGTTCTTTGCGGTAACATGTCAACTCGCATACCGATAAGATAAAAGTGTCCAAAAACGTTAAATGGATGTGGCCTGTGCAGATACACGGTACAGTTGCTTTCAAAAATAGTGGTCATTTTCGGGGCCACTATTAGCCTACCCCACCCGATGTCTCAAACATTAAAGCACTGCTCATTAGCTGAACTGACGTCCGGCCCTTGACCATGTGTTCCCTTCCTTGCAGAAACATGTCCACTTACATATCGATAAGATAAAAGAGTGCAAAACGTTAAAGGGATATGGCCTGTGCAGATACACAGTACAGTTGCTTTCAAAAATAGTGGTCATTCTCAGGGGACTAAACCAGCCTGCCCCACCCCATGTCTCCAACATTAAACCGCTGCTCATTAGCTAGACTGTGAGGTCCGAAATGTGACCATATGTTCCGTTCCTTGCGGAAACATGTCCACTCGCATTCGGATAAGATAAAAGTGTCCAAAACGTAAAAGGGATGTGGCCTGTGTAGATACACAGTACAGTCGCTCTCAAAAATAGTGGTCATTTTCAGGGCCACTATTAGCCTACCCCACCCGATGTCTCCAACATTATACCGCTGCCCATTAGCTAAACTGTGAGGTTCGAAATGTGACCATATGTTCCGTTCCTTGCAGAAACATGTCCACTTGCATATCGATAAGATAACAGAGTCTCTAAAACGTTAAAGGGATATGGCCTGTGCAGCTACACAGTACAGTTGCCTTAAAAAATTGTGGTCATTTTCAGGGGCCTAATCTAGCCTGCCCCATCACATGTCTCCAACATTAAACCGCTGCTCATTGGCTACATTGAGAGATCCGGCCTCGTGACCATGTTCCGTTCCTTGCAGAAACATGTCCACTTGCTTATCGATAGGATAACAATGTCCAAAACGTTAAAGGGTTGTTGCCTGTCCAGATACACAGTACAGTTGCTTTCAAAAATAGTGGTCATTTTCAGGGGCCTAAACTTACCTGCCCCACCCCATGTCTCCAACATTAAACCGCTGCTCATTAGCTAAACTGTGAGGTCCGAAATGTGACCATATATTCCTTTCTTTGCGGAAACATGTCCACTCGCATACCGATAAGATAAAAGTGTCCAAAAACGTTAAATGGATGTGGCCTGTGCAGATACACGGTACAGTTGCTTTCAAAAATAGTGGTCATTTTCAGGGCCACTATTAGCCTACCCAACCCGATGTCTCAAACATTAAAGCACTGCTCATTAGCTGAACTGAGGTCCGGCCCTTGACCATGTGTTCCCTTCCTTGCAGAAACATGTCCACTTACATATCGATAAGATAAAAGAGTGCAAAACGTTAAAGGGATATGGCCTGTGCAGATACACAGTACAGTTGCTTTCAAAAATAGTGGTCATTCTCAGGGGACTAAACTAGCCTGCCCCACCCCATGTCTCCAACATTAATCCGCTGCTCATTAGCTAGACTGTGAGGTCCGAAATGTGACCATATGTTCCGTTCCTTGCAGAAACATGTCCACTCGCATTCGGATAAGATAAAAGTGTCCAAAACGTAAAAGGGATGTGGCCTGTGTAGATACACAGTACAGTCGCTCTCAAAAATAGTGGTCATTTTCAGGGCCACTATTAGCCTACCCCACCCGATGTCTCCAACATTATACCGCTGCTCATTAGCTAAACTGTGAGGTTCGAATTGTGACCATATGTTCCGTTCCTTGCAGAAACATGTCCACTTGCATATCGATAAGATAAAAGAGTCTCTAAAACGTTAAAGGGATATGGCCTGTGCAGCTACACAGTACAGTTGCCTTAAAAAATAGTGGTCATTTTCAGGGGCCTAATCTAGCCTGCCCCATCACATGTCTCCAACATTAAACCGCTGCTCATTGGCTACATTGAGAGATCCGGCCTCGTGACCATGTTCCGTTCCTTGCAGAAACATGTCCACTTGCTTATCGATAGGATAAAAATGTCCAAAACGTTAAAGGGATGTTGCCTGTCCAGATACACAGTACAGTTGCTTTCAAAAATAGTGGTCATTTTCAGGGGCCTAAACTTACCTGCCCCACCCCATGTCTCCAACATTAAACCGCTGCTCATTAGCTAAACTGTGAGGTCCGAAATGTGACCATATATTCCTTTCTTTGCGGAAACATGTCCACTCACATACCGATAAGATAAAAGTGTCCAAAACTTTAAAGGGATATGGCCTGTGCAGATACACGGTACAGTTGCTTTCAAAAATAGTGGTCATTCTCAGGGGCCTAAACTAGCCTGTCCCATCCCATGTCTCCAACATTAAACCGCTGCTCATTAGCTAAACTCTAAGGTCCGAAATGTGACCATATGTTCCGTTCCTTGCAGAAACACGTCCACTTGCATATCGATAAGATAAAAGAGTCCAAAACGTTAAAGGGATATGGCCTGTGCAGCTACACAGTAAAGTTGCCTTCAAAAATAGTGGTCATTTTCAGGGGCCTAAACTAGCCTGCCCCACTCGATGTCTCCAACATTAAACCGCTGCTCATTAGCTAAAATGTGAGGACCGAAATGTGCCAATATGTTCCGTTCTTTGCGGTAACATGTCAACTCGCATACCGATAAGATAAAAGTGTCCAAAAACGTTAAATGGATGTGGCCTGTGCAGATACACGGTACGGTTGCTTTCAAAAATAGTGGTCATTTTCGGGGCCACTATTAGCCTACCCCACCCGATGTCTCAAACATTAAAGCACTGCTCATTAGCTGAACTGACGTCCGGCCCTTGACCATGTGTTCCCTTCCTTGCAGAAACATGTCCACTTACATATCGATAAGATAAAAGAGTGCAAAACGTTAAAGGGATATGGCCTGTGCAGATACACAGTACAGTTGCTTTCAAAAATAGTGGTCATTCTCAGGGGACTAAACCAGCCTGCCCCACCCCATGTCTCCAACATTAAACCGCTGCTCATTAGCTAGACTGTGAGGTCCGAAATGTGACCATATGTTCCGTTCCTTGCGGAAACATGTCCACTCGCATTCGGATAAGATAAAAGTGTCCAAAACGAAAAAGGGATGTGGCCTGTGTAGATACACAGTACAGTCGCTCTCAAAAATAGTGGTCATTTTCAGGGCCACTATTAGCCTACCCCACCCGATGTCTCCAACATTATACCGCTGCCCATTAGCTAAACTGTGAGGTTCGAATTGTGACCATATGTTCCGTTCCTTGCAGAAACATGTCCACTTGCATATCGATAAGATAAAAGAGTCTCTAAAACGTTAAAGGGATATGGCCTGTGCAGCTACACAGTACAGTTGCCTTAAAAAATAGTGGTCATTTTCAGGGGCCTAATCTAGCCTGCCCCATCACATGTCTCCAACATTAAACCGCTGCTCATTGGCTACATTGAGATATCCGGCCTCGTGACCATGTTCCGTTCCTTGCAGAAACATGTCCACTTGCTTATCAATAGGATAACAATGTCCAAAACGTTAAAGGGATGTTGCCTGTCCAGATACACAGTACAGTTGCTTTCAAAAATAGTGGTCATTTTCAGGGGCCTAAACTTACCTGCCCCACCCCATGTCTCCAACATTAAACCGCTGCTCATTAGCTAAACTGTGAGGTCCGAAATGTGACCATATATTCCTTTCTTTGCGGAAACATGTCCACTCGCATACCGATAAGATAAAAGTGTCCAAAAACGTTAAATGGATGTGGCCTGTGCAGATACACGGTACAGTTGCTTTCAAAAATAGTGGTCATTTTCAGGGCCACTATTAGCCTACCCAACCCGATGTCTCAAACATTAAAGCACTGCTCATTAGCTGAACTGAGGTCCGGCCCTTGACCATGTGTTCCCTTCCTTGCAGAAACATGTCCACTTACATATCGATAAGATAAAAGAGTGCAAAACGTTAAAGGGATATGGCCTGTGCAGATACACAGAACAGTTGCTTTCAAAAATAGTGGTCATTCTCAGGGGACTAAACTAGCCTGCCCCACCCCATGTCTCCAACATTAAACCGCTGCTCATTAGCTAGACTGTGAGGTCCGAAATGTGACCATATGTTCCGTTCCTTGCAGAAACATGTCCACTCGCATTCGGATAAGATAAAAGTGTCCAAAACGTAAAAGGGATGTGGCCTGTGTAGATACACAGTACAGTCGCTCTCAAAAATAGTGGTCATTTTCAGGGCCACTATTAGCCTACCCCACCCGATGTCTCCAACATTATACCGCTGCTCATTAGCTAAACTGTGAGGTTCGAAATGTGACCATATGTTCCGTTCCTTGCAGAAACATGTCCACTTGCATATCGATAAGATAAAAGAGTCTCTAAAACGTTAAAGGGATATGGCCTGTGCAGCTACACAGTACAGTTGCCTTAAAAAATAGTGGTCATTTTCAGGGGCCTAATCTAGCCTGCCCCATCACATGTCTCCAACATTAAACCGCTGCTCATTGGCTACATTGAGAGATCCGGCCTCGTGACCATGTTCCGTTCCTTGCAGAAACATGTCCACTTGCTTATCGATAGGATAAAAATGTCCAAAACGTTAAAGGGATGTTGCCTGTCCAGATACACAGTACAGTTGCTTTCAAAAATAGTGGTCATTTTCAGGGGCCTAAACTTACCTGCCCCACCCCATGTCTGCAACATTAAACCGCTGCTCATTAGCTAAATTGTGAGGTCCGAAATGTGACCATATATTCCTTTCTTTGCGGAAACATGTCCACTCGCATACCGACAAGATAAAAGTGTCCAAAACTTTAAAGGGATATGGCCTGTGCAGATACACGGTACAGTTGCTTTCAAAAATAGTGGTCATTCTCAGGGGCCTAAACTAGCCTGTCCCATCCCATGTCTCCAACATTAAACCGCTGCTCATTAGCTAAACTCTAAGGTCCGAAATGTGACCATATGTTCCGTTCCTTGCAGAAACACGTCCACTTGCATATCGATAAGATAAAAGAGTCCAAAACGTTAAAGGGATATGGCCTGTGCAGCTACACAGTACAGTTGCCTTCAAAAATAGTGGTCATTTTCAGGGGCCTAAACTAGCCTGCCCCACTCGATGTCTCCAACATTAAACCGCTGCTCATTAGCTAAAATGTGAGGACCGAAATGTGCCAATATGTTCCGTTCTTTGCGGTAACATGTCAACTCGGATACCGATAAGATAAAAGTGTCCAAAAACGTTAAATGGATGTGGCCTGTGCAGATACACGGTACAGTTGTTTTCAAAAATAGTGGTCATTTTCGGGGCCACTATTAGCCTACCCCACCCGATGTCTCAAACATTAAAGCACTGCTCATTAGCTGAACTGACGTCCGGCCCTTGACCATGTGTTCCCTTCCTTGCAGAAACATGTCCACTTACATATCGATAAGATAAAAGAGTGCAAAACGTTAAAGGGATATGGCCTGTGCAGATACACAGTACAGTTGCTTTCAAAAATAGTGGTCATTCTCAGGGGACTAAACCAGCCTGCCCCACCCCATGTCTCAAACATTAAACCGCTGCTCATTAGCTAGACTGTGAGGTCCGAAATGTGACCATATGTTCCGTTCCTTGCGGAAACATGTCCACTCGCATTCGGATAAGATAAAAGTGTCCAAAACGTAAAAGGGATGTGGCCTGTGTAGATACACAGTACAGTCGCTCTCAAAAATAGTGGTCATTTTCAGGGCCACTATTAGCCTACCCCACCCGATGTCTCCAACATTATACCGCTGCCCATTAGCTAAACTGTGAGGTTCGAAATGTGACCATATGTTCCGTTCCTTGCAGAAACATGTCCACTTGCATATCGATAAGATAAAAGAGTCTCTAAAACGTTAAAGGGATATGGCCTGTGCAGCTACACAGTACAGTTGCCTTAAAAAATAGTGGTCATTTTTAGGGGCCTAATCTAGCCTGCCCCATCACATGTCTCCAACATTAAACCGCTGCTCATTGGCTACATTGAGAGATCCGGCCTCGTGACCATGTTCCGTTCCTTGCAGAAACATGTCCACTTGCTTATCGATAGGATAACAATGTCCAAAACGTTAAAGGGATGTTGCCTGTCCAGATACACGGTACAGTTGCTTTCAAAAATAGTGGTCATTTTCAGGGGCCTAAACTTACCTGCCCCACCCCATGTCTCCAACATTAAACCGCTGCTCATTAGCTAAACTGTGAGGTCCGAAATGTGACCATATATTCCTTTCTTTGCGGAAACATGTCCACTCGCATACCGATAAGATAAAAGTGTCCAAAAACCTTAAATGGATGTGGCCTGTGCAGATACACGGTACAGTTGCTTTCAAAAATAGTGGTCATTTTCAGGGCCACTATTAGCCTACCCAACCCGATGTCTCAAACATTAAAGCACTGCTCATAACTGAACTGAGGTCCGGCCCTTGACCTTGTGTTCCCTTCCTTGCAGAAACATGTCCACTTACATATCGATAAGATAAAAGAGTGCAAAACGTTAAAGGGATATGGCCTGTGCAGATACACAGTACAGTTGCTTTCAAAAATAGTGGTCATTCTCAGGGGACTAAACTAGCCTGCCCCACCCCATGTCTCCAACATTAAACCGCTGCTCATTAGCTAGACTGTGAGGTCCGAAATGTGACCATATGTTCCGTTCCTTGCAGAAACATGTCCACTCGCATTCGGATAAGATAAAAGTGTCCAAAACGTAAAAGGGATGTGGCCTGTGTAGATACACAGTACAGTCGCTCTCAAAAATAGTGGTCATTTTCAGGGCCACTATTAGCCTACCCCACCCGATGTCTCCAACATTATACCGGTGCTCATTAGCTAAACTGTGAGGTTCGAAATGTGACCATATGTTCCGTTCCTTGCAGAAACATGTCCACTTGCATATCGATAAGATAAAAGAGTCTCTAAAACGTTAAAGGGATATGGCCTGTGCAGCTACACAGTACAGTTGCCTTAAAAAATAGTGGTCATTTTCAGGGGCCTAATCTAGCCTGCCCCATCACATGTCTCCAACATTACACCGCTGCTCATTCGCTACATTGAGAGATCCGGCCTCGTGACCATGTTCCGTTCCTTGCAGAAACATGTCCACTTGCTTATCGATAGTATAAAAATGTCCATAACGTTAAAGGGATGTTGCCTGTCCAGATACACAGTACAGTTGCTTTCAAAAATAGTGGTCATTTTCAGGGGCCTAAACTTACCTGCCCCACCCCATGTCTCCAACATTAAACCGCTGCTCATTAGCTAAACTGTGAGGTCCGAAATGTGACCATATATTCCTTTCTTTGCGGAAACATGTCCACTTGCTTATCGATAGGATAAAAATGTCCAAAACGTTAAAGGGATGTTGCCTGTCCAGATACACAGCAAAGTTGCTTTCAAAAATAGTGGTCATTCTCAGGGGCCTAAACTAGCCTGTCCCATCCCATGTCTCCAACATTAAACCGCTGCCCATTAGCTAAACTGTGAGGTCCGAAATGTGACCATATATTCCTTTCTTTGCGGAAACATGTCCACTCGCATACCGATAAGATAAAAGTGTCCAAAACTTTAAAGGGATATGGTCTGTGCAGATACACAGTACAGTTGCTTTCAAAAATACTGGTCATTCTCAGGGGCCTAAACTAGCCTGTCCCACCCCATGTCTCCAACATTAAACCGCTGCTCATTAGCTAAACTCTAAGGTCCGAAATGTGACCATATGTTCCGTTCCTTGCAGAAACATGTCCACTTGCATATCGATAAGATAAAACAGTCTAAAACGTTAAAGGGATATGGCCTGTGCAGCCACACAGTACATTTGCCTTCAAAAATAGTGATCATTTTCAGGGGCCTAATCTAGCCTGCCCCACCCCATGTTTCCAACATTAAACCGCTGCTCATTAGCTACATTGAGAGAACGGCCCCGTAATCATATGTTCCGTTCTTTGCAGCAACATGTCCACTTTGCTTATTGATAGGATAAAAATGTCCAAAACGTTAAAGGGATGTCGCTTGTCCAAATACACAGTACAGTTGCTTTCAAAAATAGTGGTCATTTTCAGGGGCCTAAACTAGCCTGCCCCACCCGATGTCTCCAACATTAAACCGCTGCCCATTAGCTAATTTGTGAGGACCGGCCCATCACCATATACTCCGTTCCTTGCAGAAACATGTCCACTTGCATATCGATAAGATAAAAGTGTCCAAAACGTTAAATGGATGTGGCCTGTGCAGATACACAGTACAGTTGCTTTCAAAAATAGTGGTCATTTTCAGGGGCCTAAACTTACCTGCCCCACCCCATGTCTCCAACATTAAACCGCTGCTCATTAGCTAAACTGTGAGGTCCGAAATGTGACCATATATTCCTTTCTTTGCGGAAACATGTCCACTCGCATACCGATAAGATAAAAGTGTCCAAAAACGTTAAATGGATGTGGCCTGTGCAGATACACGGTACAGTTGCTTTCAAAAATAGTGGTCATTTTCAGGGCCACTATTAGCCTACCCAACCCGATGTCTCAAACATTAAAGCACTGCTCATTAGCTGAACTGAGGTCCGGCCCTTGACCATGTGTTCCCTTCCTTGCAGAAACATGTCCACTTACATATCGATAAGATAAAAGAGTGCAAAACGTTAAAGGGATATGGCCTGTGCAGATACACAGTACAGTTGCTTTCAAAAATAGTGGTCATTCTCAGGGGACTAAACTAGCCTGCCCCACCCCATGTCTCCAACATTAAACCGCTGCTCATTAGCTAGACTGTGAGGTCCGAAATGTGACCATATGTTCCGTTCCTTGCAGAAACATGTCCACTCGCATTCGGATAAGATAAAAGTGTCCAAAACGTAAAAGGGATGTGGCCTGTGTAGATACACAGTACAGTCGCTCTCAAAAATAGTGGTCATTTTCAGGGCCACTATTAGCCTACCCCACCCGATGTCTCCAACATTATACCGCTGCTCATTAGCTAAACTGTGAGGTTCGAAATGTGACCATATGTTCCGTTCCTTGCAGAAACATGTCCACTTGCATATCGATAAGATAAAAGAGTCTCTAAAACGTTAAAGGGATATGGCCTGTGCAGCTACACAGTACAGTTGCCTTAAAAAATAGTGGTCATTTTCAGGGGCCTAATCTAGCCTACCCCATCACATGTCTCCAACATTAAACCGCTGCTCATTGGCTACATTGAGAGATCCGGCCTCGTGACCATGTTCCGTTCCTTGCAGAAACATGTCCACTTGCTTATCGATAGGATAAAAATGTCCAAAACGTTAAAGGGATGTTGCCTGTCCAGATACACAGTACAGTTGCTTTCAAAAATAGTGGTCATTTTCAGGGGCCTAAACTTACCTGCCCCACCCCATGTCTCCAACATTAAACCGCTGCTCATTAGCTAAACTGTGAGGTCCGAAATGTGACCATATATTCCTTTCTTTGCGGAAACATGTCCACTCGCATACCGACAAGATAAAAGTGTCCAAAACTTTAAAGGGATATGGCCTGTGCAGATACACGGTACAGTTGCTTTCAAAAATAGTGGTCATTCTCAGGGGCCTAAACTAGCCTGTCCCATCCCATGTCTCCAACATTAAACCGCTGCTCATTAGCTAAACTCTAAGGTCCGAAATGTGACCATATGTTCCGTTCCTTGCAGAAACACGTCCACTTGCATATCGATAAGATAAAAGAGTCCAAAACGTTAAAGGGATATGGCCTGTGCAGCTACACAGTACAGTTGCCTTCAAAAATAGTGGTCATTTTCAGGGGCCTAAACTAGCCTGCCCCACTCGATGTCTCCAACATTAAACCGCTGCTCATTAGCTAAAATGTGAGGACCGAAATGTGCCAATATGTTCCGTTCTTTGCGGTAACATGTCAACTCGCATACCGATAAGATAAAAGTGTCCAAAAACGTTAAATGGATGTGGCCTGTGCAGATACACGGTACAGTTGCTTTCAAAAATAGTGGTCATTTTCGGGGCCACTATTAGCCTACCCCACCCGATGTCTCAAACATTAAAGCACTGCTCATTAGCTGAACTGAGGTCCGGCCCTTGACCATGTGTTCCCTTCCTTGCAGAAACATGTCCACTTACATATCGATAAGATAAAAGAGTGCAAAACGTTAAAGGGATATGGCCTGTGCAGATACACAGTACAGTTGCTTTCAAAAATAGTGGTCATTCTCAGGGGACTAAACCAGCCTGCCCCACCCCATGTCTCCAACATTAAACCGCTGCTCATTAGCTAGACTGTGAGGTCCGAAATGTGACCATATGTTCCGTTCCTTGCGGAAACATGTCCACTCGCATTCGGATAAGATAAAAGTGTCCAAAACGTAAAAGGGATGTGGCCTGTGTAGATACACAGTACAGTCGCTCTCAAAAATAGTGGTCATTTTCAGGGCCACTATTAGCCTACCCCACCCGATGTCTCCAACATTATACCGCTGCCCATTTGCTAAACTGTGAGGTTCGAAATGTGACCATATGTTCCGTTCCTTGCAGAAACATGTCCACTTGCATATCGATAAGATAAAAGAGTCTCTAAAACGTTAAAGGGATATGGCCTGTGCAGCTACACAGTACAGTTGCCTTAAAAAATAGTGGTCATTTTCAGGGGCCTAATCTAGCCTGCCCCATCACATGTCTCCAACATTAAACCGCTGCTCATTGGCTACAATGAGAGATCCGGCCTCGTGACCATGTTCCGTTCCTTGCAGAAACATGTCCACTTGCTTATCGATAGGATAACAATGTCCAAAACGTTAAAGGGATGTTGCCTGTCCAGATACACAGTACAGTTGCTTTCAAAAATAGTGGTCATTTTCAGGGGCCTAAACTTACCTGCCCCACCCCATGTCTCCAACATTAAACCGCTGCTCATTAGCTAAACTGTGAGGTCCGAAATGTGACCATATATTCCTTTCTTTGCGGAAACATGTCCACTCGCATACCGATAAGATAAAAGTGTCCAAAAACGTTAAATGGATGTGGCCTGTGCAGATACACGGTACAGTTGCTTTCAAAAATAGTGGTCATTTTCAGGGCCACTATTAGCCTACCCAACCCGATGTCTCAAACATTAAAGCACTGCTCATTAGCTGAACTGAGGTCCGGCCCTTGACCATGTGTTCCCGTCCTTGCAGAAACATGTCCACTTACATATCGATAAGATAAAAGAGTGCAAAACGTTAAAGGGATATGGCCTGTGCAGATACACAGTACAGTTGCTTTCAAAAATAGTGGTCATTCTCAGGGGACTAAACTAGCCTGCCCCACCCCATGTCTCCAACATTAAACCGCTGCTCATTAGCTAGACTGTGAGGTCCGAAATGTGACCATATGTTCCGTTCCTTGCAGAAACATGTCCACTCGCATTCGGATAAGATAAAAGTGTCCAAAACGTAAAAGGGATGTGGCCTGTGTAGATACACAGTACAGTCGCTCTCAAAAATAGTGGTCATTTTCAGGGCCACTATTAGCCTACCCCACCCGATGTCTCCAACATTATACCGCTGCTCATTAGCTAAACTGTGAGGTTCGAAATGTGACCATATGTTCCGTTCCTTGCAGAAACATGTCCACTTGCATATCGATAAGATAAAAGAGTCTCTAAAACGTTAAAGGGATATGGCCTGTGCAGCTACACAGTACAGTTGCCTTAAAAAATAGTGGTCATTTTCAGGGGCCTAATCTAGCCTGCCCCATCACATGTCTCCAACATTACACCGCTGCTCATTGGCTACATTGAGAGATCCGGCCTCGTGACCATGTTCCGTTCCTTGCAGAAACATGTCCACTTGCTTATCGATAGTATAAAAATGTCCAAAACGTTAAAGGGATGTTGCCTGTCCAGATACACAGTACAGTTGCTTTCAAAAATAGTGGTCATTTTCAGGGGCCTAAACTTACCTGCCCCACCCCATGTCTCCAACATTAAACCGCTGCTCATTAGCTAAACTGTGAGGTCAGAAATGTGACCATATATTCCTTTCTTTGCGGAAACATGTCCACTTGCTTATCGATAGGATAAAAATGTCCAAAACGTTAAAGGGATGTTGCCTGTCCAGATACACAGCAAAGTTGCTTTCAAAAATAGTGGTCATTCTCAGGGGCCTAAACTAGCCTGTCCCATCCCATGTCTCCAACATTAAACCGCTGCCCATTAGCTAAACTGTGAGGTCCGAAATGTGACCATATATTCCTTTCTTTGCGGAAACATGTCCACTCGCATACCGATAAGATAAAAGTGTCCAAAACTTTAAAGGGATATGGTCTGTGCAGATACACAGTACAGTTGCTTTCAAAAATACTGGTCATTCTCAGGGGCCTAAACTAGCCTGTCCCACCCCATGTCTCCAACATTAAACCGCTGCTCATTAGCTAAACTCTAAGGTCCGAAATGTGACCATATGTTCCGTTCCTTGCAGAAACATGTCCACTTGCATATCGATAAGATAAAACAGTCTAAAACGTTAAAGGGATATGGCCTGTGCAGCCACACAGTACATTTGCCTTCAAAAATAGTGATCATTTTCAGGGGCCTAATCTAGCCTGCCCCACCCCATGTTTCCAACATTAAACCGCTGCTCATTAGCTACATTGAGAGAACGGCCCCGTAATCATATGTTCCGTTCTTTGCAGCAACATGTCCACTTTGCTTATTGATAGGATAAAAATGTCCAAAACGTTAAAGGGATGTCGCTTGTCCAAATACACAGTACAGTTGCTTTCAAAAATAGTGGTCATTTTCAGGGGCCTAAACTAGCCTGCCCCACCCGATGTCTCCAACATTAAACCGCTGCCCATTAGCTAATTTGTGAGGACCGGCCCATCACCATATACTCCGTTCCTTGCAGAAACATGTCCACTTGCATATCGATAAGATAAAAGTGTCCAAAACGTTAAATGGATGTGGCCTGTGCAGATACACAGTACAGTTGCTTTCAAAAATAGTGGTCATTTTCAGGGGCCTAAACTTACCTGCCCCACCCCATGTCTCCAACATTAAACCGCTGCTCATTAGCTAAACTGTGAGGTCCGAAATGTGACCATATATTCCTTTCTTTGCGGAAACATGTCCACTCGCATACCGATAAGATAAAAGTGTCCAAAAACGTTAAATGGATGTGGCCTGTGCAGATACACGGTACAGTTGCTTTCAAAAATAGTGGTCATTTTCAGGGCCACTATTAGCCTACCCAACCCGATGTCTCAAACATTAAAGCACTGCTCATTAGCTGAACTGAGGTCCGGCCCTTGACCATGTGTTCCCTTCCTTGCAGAAACATGTCCACTTACATATCGATAAGATAAAAGAGTGCAAAACGTTAAAGGGATATGGCCTGTGCAGATACACAGTACAGTTGCTTTCAAAAATAGTGGTCATTCTCAGGGGACTAAACTAGCCTGCCCCACCCCATGTCTCCAACATTAAACCGCTGCTCATTAGCTAGACTGTGAGGTCCGAAATGTGACCATATGTTCCGTTCCTTGCAGAAACATGTCCACTCGCATTCGGATAAGATAAAAGTGTCCAAAACGTAAAAGGGATGTGGCCTGTGTAGATACACAGTACAGTCGCTCTCAAAAATAGTGGTCATTTTCAGGGCCACTATTAGCCTACCCCACCCGATGTCTCCAACATTATACCGCTGCTCATTAGCTAAACTGTGAGGTTCGAAATGTGACCATATGTTCCGTTCCTTGCAGAAACATGTCCACTTGCATATCGATAAGATAAAAGAGTCTCTAAAACGTTAAAGGGATATGGCCTGTGCAGCTACACAGTACAGTTGCCTTAACAAATAGTGGTCATTTTCAGGGGCCTAATCTAGCCTGCCCCATCACATGTCTCCAACATTAAACCGCTGCTCATTGGCTACATTGAGAGATCCGGCCTCGTGACCATGTTCCGTTCCTTGCAGAAACATGTCCACTTGCTTATCGATAGGATAAAAATGTCCAAAACGTTAAAGGGATGTTGCCTGTCCAGATACACAGTGCAGTTGCTTTCAAAAATAGTGGTCATTTTCAGGGGCCTAAACTTACCTGCCCCACCCCATGTCTCCAACATTAAACCGCTGCTCATTAGCTAAACTGTGAGGTCCGAAATGTGACCATATATTCCTTTCTTTGCGGAAACATGTCCACTCGCATACCAACAAGATAAAAGTGTCCAAAACTTTAAAGGGATATGGCCTGTGCAGACACACGGTACAGTTGCTTTCAAAAATAGTGGTCATTCTCAGGAGCCTAAACTAGCCTGTCCCATCCCATGTCTCCAACATTAAACCGCTGCTCATTAGCTAAACTCTAAGGTCCGAAATGTGACCATATGTTCCGTTCCTTGCAGAAACACGTCCACTTGCATATCGATAAGATAAAAGAGTCCAAAACGTTAAAGGGATATGGCCTGTGCAGCTACACAGTACAGTTGCCTTCAAAAATAGTGGTCATTTTCAGGGGCCTAAACTAGCCTGCCCCACTCGATGTCTCCAACATTAAACCGCTGCTCATTAGCTAAAATGTGAGGACCGAAATGTGCCAATATGTTCCGTTCTTTGCGGTAACATGTCTACTCGCATACCGATAAGATAAAAGTGTCCAAAAACGTTAAATGGATGTGGCCTGTGCAGATACACGGTACAGTTGCTTTCAAAAATAGTGGTCATTTTCGGGGCCACTATTAGCCTACCCCACCCGATGTCTCAAACATTAAAGCACTGCTCATTAGCTGAACTGAGGTCCGGCCCTTGACCATGTGTTCCCTTCTTGCAGAAACATGTCCACTTACATATCGATAAGATAAAAGAGTGCAAAACGTTAAAGGGATATGGCCTGTGCAGATACACAGTACAGTTGCTTTCAAAAATAGTGGTCATTCTCAGGGGACTAAACCAGCCTGCCCCACCCCATGTCTCCAACATTAAACCGCTGCTCATTAGCTAGACTGTGAGGTCCGAAATGTGACCATATGTTCCGTTCCTTGCGGAAACATGTCCACTCGCATTCGGATAAGATAAAAGTGTCCAAAACGTAAAAGGGATGTGGCCTGTGTAGATACACAGTACAGTCGCTCTCAAAAATAGTGGTCATTTTCAGGGCCACTATTAGCCTACCCCACCCGATGTCTCCAACATTATACCGCGGCCCATTAGCTAAACTGTGAGGTTCGAAATGTGACCATATGTTCCGTTCCTTGCAGAAACATGTCCACTTGCATATCGATAAGATAAAAGAGTCTCTAAAACGTTAAAGGGATATGGCCTATGCAGCTACACAGTACAGTTGCCTTAAAAAATAGTGGTCATTTTCAGGGGCCTAATCTAGCCTGCCCCATCACATGTCTCCAACATTAAACCGCTGCTCATTGGCTACATTGAGAGATCCGGCCTCGTGACCATGTTCCGTTCCTTGCAGAAACATGTCCACTTGCTTATCGATAGGATAACAATGTCCAAAACGTTAAAGGGATGTTGCCTGTCCAGATACACAGTACAGTTGCTTTCAAAAATAGTGGTCATTCTCAGGGGACTAAACCAGCCTGCCCCACCCCATGTCTCCAACATTAAACCGCTGCTCATTAGCTAGACTGTGAGGTCCGAAATGTGACCATATGTTCCGTTCCTTGCGGAAACATGTCCACTCGCATTCGGATAAGATAAAAGTGTCCAAAACGTAAAAGGGATGTGGCCTGTGTAGATACACAGTACAGTCGCTCTCAAAAATAGTGGTCATTTTCAGGGCCACTATTAGCCTACCCCACCCCATGTCTCCAACATTAAACCGCTGCTCATTAGCTAAACTGTGAGGTCCGAAATGTGACCATATATTCCTTTCTTTGCGGAAACATGTCCACTCGCATACCGATAAGATAAAAGTGTCCAAAAACGTTAAATGGATGTGGCCTGTGCAGATACACGGTACAGTTGCTTTCAAAAATAGTGGTCATTTTCAGGGCCACTATTAGCCTACCCAACCCGATGTCTCAAACATTAAAGCACTGCTCATTAGCTGAACTGAGGTCCGGCCCTTGACCATGTGTTCCCTTCCTTGCAAAAACATGTCCACTTACATATCGATAAGATAAAAGAGTGCAAAACGTTAAAGGGATATGGCCTGTGCAGATACACAGTACAGTTACTTTCAAAAATAGTGGTCATTCTCAGGGGACTAAACTAGCCTGCCCCACCCCATGTCTCCAACATTAAACCGCTGCTCATTAGCTAGACTGTGAGGTCCGAAATGTGACCATATGTTCCGTTCCTTGCAGAAACATGTCCACTCGCATTCGGATAAGATAAAAGTGTCCAAAACGTAAAAGGGATGTGGCCTGTGTAGATACACAGTACAGTCGCTCTCAAAAATAGTGGTCATTTTCAGGGCCACTATTAGCCTACCCCACCCGATGTCTCCAACATTATACCGCTGCTCATTAGCTAAACTGTGAGGTTCGAAATGTGACCATATGTTCCGTTCCTTGCAGAAACATGTCCACTTGCATATCGATAAGATAAAAGAGTCTCTAAAACGTTAAAGGGATATGGCCTGTGCAGCTACACAGTACAGTTGCCTTAAAAAATAGTGGTCATTTTCAGGGGCCTAATCTAGCCTGCCCCATCACATGTCTCCAACATTAAACCGCTGCTCATTGGCCACATTGAGAGATCCGGCCTCGTGACCATGTTCCGTTCCTTGCAGAAACATGTCCACTTGCTTATTGATAGGATAAAAATGTCCAAAACGTTAAAGGGATGTTGCCTGTCCAGATACACAGTACAGTTGCTTTCAAAAATAGTGGTCATTTTCAGGGGCCTAAACTTACCTGCCCCACCCCATGTCTCCAACATTAAACCGCTGCTCATTAGCTAAACTGTGAGGTCCGAAATGTGACCATATATTCCTTTCTTTGCGGAAACATGTCCACTTGCTTATCGATAGGATAAAAATGTCCAAAACGTTAAAGGGATGTTGCCTGTCCAGATACACAGCAAAGTTGCTTTCAAAAATAGTGGTCATTCTCAGGGGCCTAAACTAGCCTGTCCCATCCCATGTCTCCAACATTAAACCGCTGCCCATTAGCTAAACTGTGAGGTCCGAAATGTGACCATATATTCCTTTCTTTGCGGAAACATGTCCACTCGCATACCGATAAGATAAAAGTGTCCAAAACTTTAAAGGGATATGGTCTGTGCAGATACACAGTACAGTTGCTTTCAAAAATACTGGTCATTCTCAGGGGCCTAAACTAGCCTGTCCCACCCCATGTCTCCAACATTAAACCGCTGCTCATTAGCTAAACTCTAAGGTCCGAAATGTGACCATATGTTCCGTTCCTTGCAGAAACATGTCCACTTGCATATCGATAAGATAAAACAGTCTAAAACGTTAAAGGGATATGGCCTGTGCAGCCACACAGTACATTTGCCTTCAAAAATAGTGATCATTTTCAGGGGCCTAATCTAGCCTGCCCCACCCCATGTTTCCAACATTAAACCGCTGCTCATTAGCTACATTGAGAGAACGGCCCCGTAATCATATGTTCCGTTCTTTGCAGCAACATGTCCACTTTGCTTATTGATAGGATAAAAATGTCCAAAACGTTAAAGGGATGTCGCTTGTCCAAATACACAGTACAGTTGCTTTCAAAAATAGTGGTCATTTTCAGGGGCCTAAACTAGCCTGCCCCACCCGATGTCTCCAACATTAAACCGCTGCCCATTAGCTAATTTGTGAGGACCGGCCCATCACCATATACTCCGTTCCTTGCAGAAACATGTCCACTTGCATATCGATAAGATAAAAGTGTCCAAAACGTTAATTGGATGTGGCCTGTGCAGATACACGGTACAGTTGCTTTCAAAAATAGTGGTCATTTTCAGGGCCACAATTAGCCTACCCCACCCGATGTCTCCTACGCTAAAGCACTGCTCATTAGCTAAACTGTGAGGTCCAGCCCGTGACCATATGTTCGTTCCTTGCAGAAACATATCCACTTGCATATCGATGAGATAAAAGAGTCCAAATCGTTAAAGGGATATGGCCTGTGCAGATACACAGTACAGTTGCTTTCAAAAATAGTGGTCATTATCATGGGCCTAAACTAGCCTGCCCCACCCCATGTCTCCAACATTAAACCGCTGCCCATTAGCTAAACTGTGAGGTCCGAAATGTGACCATATGTTCCGTTCTTTGCGGAAAAATATCCACTCGCATACCGATAAACGTTAAAGGGATGTTGCCTGTCCAGATACACGGTACAGTTGCTTTCAAAAATAGTGGTCATTTTCAGGGCCTAAATTAGCCTACCCCACCCGATGTCTCCAACATTAAAGCCCTGCTCATTAGCTAAACTGTGAGGTCCGGCCCGTCACCATATGTACCGTTCCTTGCAGAAACATGTCCACTTGTATATCGATAAGATAAAAGTGTCAAAAACGTTAAAGGGATGTGGCCTGTGCAGATACACAGTACAGTTGCTTTCAAAAATAGTGGTCATATATTTTCAGGGCCTAAATAAGCCTGCCCCACCCGATGTCTCCAACATTAAACCACTGCTCATTAGCTAAACTGTGAGGTCCGGCCCGTGACCATATGTTTCGTTCCTTGCAGAAACGTGTCCACTTGCATATCGATAAGATAACATTTCCAAAACATTAAAGTGATATGGCCCGTGCAGATACACAGTATAGTTGCTTTCAAAAATAGTGGTCATTCTCAGGGGTCAAAACTAGCCTACCCCACCCCATGTCTCAAACATTAAACCGCTGCTCATTAGCTAAACTGTGAGGACCGAAATGTTACCATATGTTCCGTTCTTTGCGGCAACATGTTCACTCGCATACCGATAAGAAAAAAGTGTCGAAAACGTTAAAGGGATGTGGCCTGTGCAGATACACGATACAGTTGCTTTCATAAATAGTGGTCATTTTCAGGGCCACTATTAGCCTACCCCACCCGATGTCTCCAACATTAAAGCACTGCCCATTAGCTAAACTGTGAGGTCCGGCCCGTGACCATATGTTCCGTTCCTTGCAGAAACATGTTCACTTGTATATCGATAAGATAAAAGTGTCAAAAACGTTAAAGGGATGTGGCCTGTGCAGATACACAGTACAGTTGCTTTCAAAAATAGTGGTCATTTTCAGGGCCTAAATTAGCCTGCCCCACCCGATGTCTCTAACATTAAACCGCTGCTCATTAGCTAAACTGTGAGGTCCGAAATGTGACCATATGTTCCGCTCCTTGCAGAAACATGTCCACTTGCATATCGATAAGTTAAAAGTTTCTAAAACGTTAAAGGGATGTTGCCTGTCCAGATACACAGTACAGTTGCTTTCAAAAATAGTGGTCATTTTCAGGGGCCCAATCTAGCTTGCCACACCCCATGTCTCCAACATCAAACCGCTTCTCATTGTCTACATTGAGAGACCGGCCTCGTGACCATATGTTCCGTTCCTTGCAGAAACATGTCCACTTGCTTATCGATAGGATAAAAATGTCCAAAACGTTAAAGGGATGTTGCCTGTCCAGATACACAGTACAGTTGCCTTCAAAAATAGTGGTCATTTTCAGGGGCCTAATCTAGTTTGCCCCACCCCATGTCTCAAACATTAAACCGCTGCTCATTGTCTACATTGAGAGACCGGCCCCGTGACCATATGTTCCGTTCTTTGCAGAAACATGTCCACTTTGCTTATTGATAGGATAAAAATGTCCAAAATGTTAAAGGGGTGTGGCTTGTCCAGATACGCAGAACAGTTGCTTTCAAAAATAGTGGTCATTTTCAGGGGCCTAAACTAGCCTGCCCCACACAATGTCTCCAACATTACATCCCTGCTCATTAGCTAAAATGTGAGGACCGCCCATCACCATATGTTCCGTTCCTTGCAGAAACATGTTCACTTGCATATCGATAAGAAAAAAGTTCCAAAACGTTAAAGGGATATGGCCCGTGCAGATACACGGTACAGTTGCTTTCAAAAACAGTGGTCATTCTCAGGGGCCTAAACTAGCCTGCCCCACCCCATGTCTCCAACATTAAACCGCTGCTCATTAGCTAAACTGTGAGGTCCGAAATGTGACCATATGTTCCGTCCCTTGCGGAAACATGTCCACTCGCATACCGATAAGATAAAAGTGTCAAAAACGTTAAAGGGATGTGGCCTGTGTAGAAACACAGTACAGTAGCTTTCAAAAATAATGGTCATTGTCAGGGCCTAAATTAGCCTGCCCCACCGATGTTTCCAACATTAAACCACTGCTCATTAGCTAAACTGTGAGGTCCGGCCCGTGACCATATGTTCCGTTCCTTGCAGAAACGTGTGCACTTGCATATCGATAAGATAAAATTTCCCAAACATTAAAGGGATATGGTCCGTGCAAATAAACAGTATAGTTGCTTTCAAGAATTGTGATCATTCTCAGGGACCTAAACTAGCCTGCCCCACCCCATGTCTCCAAAATTAAACCGCTGCTCATTAGCTAAACTGTGAGGTCCGAAATGTGACCATATGTTCCGTTCTTCGCGGAAACATGTCCACTCGCATACGGATAAGATAAAAGTGTCCAAAACGTTAAAGGGATGTGGCCTGTGCAGATACACGCTACAGTTGCTTTAAAAAATAATGGTCATTTTCATGGGCCTTAACTAGACTGCCCCACCCCATGTCTGCAACATTAAACCGCTGCTCCTTAGCTAAACTGAGAGTTTCGAGATGTGACCATATGTTCCGTTCCTTGCAGAAACACGTCCACTTGCATATCGATAAGATAAAAGAGTCCAAAACGTTAAAGGGATATGGCCTGTGCAGCTACACAGTACAGTTGCCTTCAAAAATAGTGGTCATTTTCAGGGGCCTAAACTAGCCTGCCCCACCCCATGTCTGCAACATTAAACCGCTGCTCATTAGCTAAAATGTGAGGACCGAAATGTGCCAATAAGTTCCGTTCTTTGCGGTAACATGTCAACTTGCATACCGATAAGATAAAAGTGTCCAAAAACGTTAAATGGATGTGGCCTGTGCAGATACACGGTACAGTTGCTTTCAAAAATAGTGGTCATTTTCGGGGCCACTATTAGCCTACCCCACCCGATGTCTCAAACATTAAAGCACTGCTCATTAGCTGAACTGAGGTCCGGCCCTTGACCATGTGTTCCCTTCCTTGCAGAAACATGTCCACTTACATATCGATAAGATAAAAGAGTGCAAAACGTTAAAGGGATATGGCCTGTGCAGATACACAGTACAGTTGCTTTCAAAAATAGTGGTCATTCTCAGGGGACTAAACCAGCCTGCCCCACCCCATGTCTCCAACATTAAACCGCTGCTCATTAGCTAGACTGTATGGACCGAAATGTGACCATATGTTCCGTTCCTTGCGGAAACATGTCCACTCGCATTCGGATAAGATACAAGTGTCCAAAACGTAAAAGGGATGTGGCCTGTGTAGATACACAGTACAGTCGCTCTCAAAAATAGTGGTCATTTTCAGGGCCACTATTAGCCTACCCCACCCGATGTCTCCAACATAATACCGCTGCCCATTAGCTAAACTGTGAGGTTCGAAATGTGACCATATGTTCCGTTCCTTGCAGAAACATGTCCACTTGCTTATCGATAAGATAAAAGAGTCTCTAAAACGTTAAAGGGATATGGCCTGTGCAGCTACACAGTACAGTTGCCTTAAAAAATAGTGGTCATTTTCAGGGGCCTAATCTAGCCTGCCCCATCACATGTCTCCAACATTAAACCGCTGCTCATTGGCTACATTGAGAGATCCGGCCTCGTGACCATGTTCCGTTCCTTGCAGAAACATGTCCACTTGCTTATCGATAGGATAACAATGTCCAAAACGTTAAAGGGATGTTGCCTGTCCAGATACACAGTACAGTTGCTTTCAAAAATAGTGGTCATTTTCAGGGGCCTAAACTTACCTGCCCCACCCCATGTCTCCAACATTAAACCGCTGCTCATTAGCTAAACTGTGAGGTCCGAAATGTGACCATATATTCCTTTCTTTGCGGTAACATGTCAACTCGGATACCGATAAGATAAAAGTGTCCAAAAACGTTAAATGGATGTGGCCTGTGCAGATACACGGTACAGTTGCTTTCAAAAATAGTGGTCATTTTCGGGGCCACTATTAGCCTACCCCACCCGATGTCTCAAACATTAAAGCACTGCTCATTAGCTGAACTGACGTCCGGCCCTTGACCATGTGTTCCCTTCCTTGCAGAAACATGTCCACTTACATATCGATAAGATAAAAGAGTGCAAAACGTTAAAGGGATATGGCCTGTGCAGATACACAGTACAGTTGCTTTCAAAAATAGTGGTCATTCTCAGGGGACTAAACCAGCCTGCCCCACCCCATGTCTCAAACATTAAACCGCTGCTCATTAGCTAGACTGTGAGGTCCGAAATGTGACCATATGTTCCGTTCCTTGCGGAAACATGTCCACTCGCATTCGGATAAGATAAAAGTGTCCAAAACGTAAAAGGGATGTGGCCTGTGTAGATACACAGTACAGTCGCTCTCAAAAATAGTGGTCATTTTCAGGGCCACTATTAGCCTACCCCACCCGATGTCTCCAACATTATACCGCTGCCCATTAGCTAAACTGTGAGGTTCGAAATGTGACCATATGTTCCGTTCCTTGCAGAAACATGTCCACTTGCATATCGATAAGATAAAAGAGTCTCTAAAACGTTAAAGGGATATGGCCTGTGCAGCTACACAGTACAGTTGCTTTAAAAAATAGTGGTCATTTTTAGGGGCCTAATCTAGCCTGCCCCATCACATGTCTCCAACATTAAACCGCTGCTCATTGGCTACATTGAGAGATCCGGCCTCGTGACCATGTTCCGTTCCTTGCAGAAACATGTCCACTTGCTTATCGATAGGATAACAATGTCCAAAACGTTAAAGGGATGTTGCCTGTCCAGATACACAGTACAGTTGCTTTCAAAAATAGTGGTCATTTTCAGGGGCCTAAACTTACCTGCCCCACCCCATGTCTCCAACATTAAACCGCTGCTCATTAGCTAAACTGTGAGGTCCGAAATGTGACCATATATTCCTTTCTTTGCGGAAACATGTCCACTCGCATACCGATAAGATAAAAGTGTCCAAAAACGTTAAATGGATGTGGCCTGTGCAGATACACGGTACAGTTGCTTTCAAAAATAGTGGTCATTTTCAGGGCCACTATTAGCCTACCCAACCCGATGTCTCAAACATTAAAGCACTGCTCATTAGCTGAACTGAGGTCCGGCCCTTGACCATGTGTTCCCTTCCTTGCAGAAACATGTCCACTTACATATCGATAAGATAAAAGAGTGCAAAACGTTAAAGGGATATGGCCTGTGCAGATACACAGTACAGTTGCTTTCAAAAATACTGGTCATTCTCAGGGGACTAAACTAGCCTGCCCCACCCCATGTCTCCAACATTAAACCGCTGCTCATTAGATAGACTGTGAGGTCCGAAATGTGACCATATGTTCCGTTCCTTGCAGAAACATGTCCACTCGCATTCGGATAAGATAAAAGTGTCCAAAACGTAAAAGGGATGTGGCCTGTGTAGATACACAGTACAGTCGCTCTCAAAAAAAGTGGTCATTTTCAGGGCCACTATTAGCCTACCCCACCCGATGTCTCCAACATTATACCGCTGCTCATTAGCTAAACTGTGAGGTTCGAAATGTGACCATATGTTCCGTTCCTTGCAGAAACATGTCCACTTGCATATCGATAAGATAAAAGAGTCTCTAAAACGTTAAAGGGATATGGCCTGTGCAGCTACACAGTACAGTTGCCTTAAAAAATAGTGGTCATTTTCAGGGGCCTAATCTAGCCTGCCCCATCACATGTCTCCAACATTACACCGCTGCTCATTGGCTACATTGAGAGATCCGGCCTCGTGACCATGTTCCGTTCCTTGCAGAAACATGTCCACTTGCTTATCGATAGTATAAAAATGTCCATAACGTTAAAGGGATGTTGCCTGTCCAGATACACAGTACAGTTGCTTTCAAAAATAGTGGTCATTTTCAGGGGCCTAAACTTACCTGCCCCACCCCATGTCTCCAACATTAAACCGCTGCTCATTAGCTAAACTGTGAGGTCCGAAATGTGACCATATATTCCTTTCTTTGCGGAAACATGTCCACTCGCATACCGACAAGATAAAAGTGTCCAAAACTTTAAAGGGATATGGCCTGTGCAGATACACGGTACAGTTGCTTTCAAAAATAGTGGTCATTCTCAGGGGCCTAAACTAGCCTGTCCCATCCCATGTCTCCAACATTAAACCGCTGCTCATTAGCTAAACTCTAAGGTCCGAAATGTGACCATATGTTCCGTTCCTTGCAGAAACACGTCCACTTGCATATCGATAAGATAAAAGAGTCCAAAACGTTAAAGGGATATGGCCTGTGCAGCTACACAGTAAAGTTGCCTTCAAAAATAGTGGTCATTTTCAGGGGCCTAAACTAGCCTGCCCCACTCGATGTCTCCAACATTAAACCGCTGCTCATTAGCTAAAATGTGAGGACCGAAATGTGCCAATATGTTCCGTTCTTTGCGGTAACATGTCAACTCGCATACCGATAAGATAAAAGTGTCCAAAAACGTTAAATGGATGTGGCCTGTGCAGATACACGGTACAGTTGCTTTCAAAAATAGTGGTCATTTTCGGGGCCACTATTAGCCTACCCCACCCGATGTCTCAAACATTAAAGCACTGCTCATTAGCTGAACTGAGGTCCGGCCCTTGACCATGTGTTCCCTTCCTTGCAGAAACATGTCCACTTACATATCGATAAGATAAAAGAGTGCAAAACGTTAAAGGGATATGGCCTGTGCAGATACACAGTACAGTTGCTTTCAAAAATAGTGGTCATTTTCAGGGGCCTAAACTTACCTGCCCCACCCCATGTCTTCAACATTAAACCGCTGCTCATTAGCTAAACTGTGAGGTCCGAAATGTGACCATATATTCCTTTCTTTGCGGAAACATGTCCACTCACATACCGATAAGATAAAAGTGTCCAAAACTTTAAAGGGATATGGCCTGTGCAGATACACGGTACAGTTGCTTTCAAAAATAGTGGTCATTCTCAGGGGCCTAAACTAGCCTGTCCCATCCCATGTCTCCAACATTAAACCGCTGCTCATTAGCTAAACTCTAAGGTCCGAAATGTGACCATATGTTCCGTTCCTTGCAGAAACACGTCCACTTGCATATCGATAAGATAAAAGAGTCCAAAACGTTAAAGGGATATGGCCTGTGCAGCTACACAGTAAAGTTGCCTTCAAAAATAGTGGTCATTTTCAGGGGCCTAAACTAGCCTGCCCCACTCGATGTCTCCAACATTAAACCGCTGCTCATTAGCTAAAATGTGAGGACCGAAATGTGCCAATATGTTCCGTTCTTTGCGGTAACATGTCAACTCGCATACCGATAAGATAAAAGTGTCCAAAAACGTTAAATGGATGTGGCCTGTGCAGATACACGGTACAGTTGCTTTCAAAAATAGTGGTCATTTTCGGGGCCACTATTAGCCTACCCCACCCGATGTCTCAAACATTAAAGCACTGCTCATTAGCTGAACTGAGGTCCGGCCCTTGACCATGTGTTCCCTTCCTTGCAGAAACATGTCCACTTACATATCGATAAGATAAAAGAGTGCAAAACGTTAAAGGGATATGGCCTGTGCAGATACACAGTACAGTTGCTTTCAAAAATAGTGGTCATTCTCAGGGGACTAAACCAGCCTGCCCCACCCCATGTCTCCAACATTAAACCGCTGCTCATTAGCTAGACTGTGAGGTCCGAAATGTGACCATATGTTCCGTTCCTTGCGGAAACATGTCCACTCGCATTCGGATAAGATAAAAGTGTCCAAAACGAAAAAGGGATGTGGCCTGTGTAGATACACAGTACAGTCGCTCTCAAAAATAGTGGTCATTTTCAGGGCCACTATTAGCCTACCCCACCCGATGTCTCCAACATTATACCGCTGCCCATTAGCTAAACTGTGAGGTTCGAATTGTGACCATATGTTCCGTTCCTTGCAGAAACATGTCCACTTGCATATCGATAAGATAAAAGAGTCTCTAAAACGTTAAAGGGATATGGCCTGTGCAGCTACACAGTACAGTTGCCTTAAAAAATAGTGGTCATTTTCAGGGGCCTAATCTAGCCTGCCCCATCACATGTCTCCAACATTAAACCGCTGCTCATTGGCTACATTGAGAGATCCGGCCTCGTGACCATGTTCCGTTCCTTGCAGAAACATGTCCACTTGCTTATCAATAGGATAACAATGTCCAAAACGTTAAAGGGATGTTGCCTGTCCAGATACACAGTACAGTTGCTTTCAAAAATAGTGGTCATTTTCAGGGGCCTAAACTTACCTGCCCCACCCCATGTCTCCAACATTAAACCGCTGCTCATTAGCTAAACTGTGAGGTCCGAAATGTGACCATATATTCCTTTCTTTGTGGAAACATGTCCACTCGCATACCGATAAGATAAAAGTGTCCAAAAACGTTAAATGGATGTGGCCTGTGCAGATACACGGTACAGTTGCTTTCAAAAATAGTGGTCATTTTCAGGGCCACTATTAGCCTACCCAACCCGATGTCTCAAACATTAAAGCACTGCTCATTAGCTGAACTGAGGTCCGGCCCTTGACCATGTGTTCCCTTCCTTGCAGAAACATGTCCACTTACATATCGATAAGATAAAAGAGTGCAAAACGTTAAAGGGATATGGCCTGTGCAGATACACAGAACAGTTGCTTTCAAAAATAGTGGTCATTCTCAGGGGACTAAACTAGCCTGCCCCACCCCATGTCTCCAACATTAAACCGCTGCTCATTAGCTAGACTGTGAGGTCCGAAATGTGACCATATGTTCCGTTCCTTGCAGAAACATGTCCACTCGCATTCGGATAAGATAAAAGTGTCCAAAACGTAAAAGGGATGTGGCCTGTGTAGATACACAGTACAGTCGCTCTCAAAAATAGTGGTCATTTTCAGGGCCACTATTAGCCTACCCCACCCGATGTCTCCAACATTATACCGCTGCTCATTAGCTAAACTGTGAGGTTCGAAATGTGACCATATGTTCCGTTCCTTGCAGAAACATGTCCACTTGCATATCGATAAGATAAAAGAGTCTCTAAAACGTTAAAGGGATATGGCCTGTGCAGCTACACAGTACAGTTGCCTTAAAAAATAGTGGTCATTTTCAGGGGCCTAATCTAGCCTGCCCCATCACATGTCTCCAACATTACACCGCTGCTCATTGGCTACATTGAGAGATCCGGCCTCGTGACCATGTTCCGTTCCTTGCAGAAACATGTCCACTTGCTTATCGATAGGATAAAAATGTCCAATACGTTAAAGGGATGTTGCCTGTCCAGATACACAGTACAGTTGCTTTCAAAAATAGTGGTCATTTTCAGGGGCCTAAACTTACCTGCCCCACCCCATGTCTCCAACATTAAACCGCTGCTCATTAGCTAAACTGTGAGGTCCGAAATGTGACCATATATTCCTTTCTTTGCGGAAACATGTCCACTTGCTTATCGATTGGATAAAAATGTCCAAAACGTTAAAGGGATGTTGCCTGTCCAGATACACAGCAAAGTTGCTTTCAAAAATAGTGGTCATTCTCAGGGGCCTAAACTAGCCTGTCCCATCCCATGTCTCCAACATTAAACCGCTGCCCATTAGCTAAACTGTGAGGTCCGAAATGTGACCATATATTCCTTTCTTTGCGGAAACATGTCCACTCGCATACCGATAAGATAAAAGTGTCCAAAACTTTAAAGGGATATGGTCTGTGCAGATACACAGTACAGTTGCTTTCAAAAATACTGGTCATTCTCAGGGGCCTAAACTAGCCTGTCCCACCCCATGTCTCCAACATTAAACCGCTGCTCATTAGCTAAACTCTAAGGTCCGAAATGTGACCATATGTTCCGTTCCTTGCAGAAACATGTCCACTTGCATATCGATAAGATAAAACAGTCTAAAACCTTAAAGGGATATGGCCTGTGCAGCCACACAGTACATTTGCCTTCAAAAATAGTGATCATTTTCAGGGGCCTAATCTAGCCTGCCCCACCCCATGTTTCCAACATTAAACCGCTGCTCATTAGCTACATTGAGAGAACGGCCCCGTAATCATATGTTCCGTTCTTTGCAGCAACATGTCCACTTTGCTTATTGATAGGATAAAAATGTCCAAAACGTTAAAGGGATGTCGCTTGTCCAAATACACAGTACAGTTGCTTTCAAAAATAGTGGTCATTTTCAGGGGCCTAAACTAGCCTGCCCCACCCGATGTCTCCAACATTAAACCGCTGCCCATTAGCTAATTTGTGAGGACCGGCCCATCACCATATACTCCGTTCCTTGCAGAAACATGTCCACTTGCATATCGATAAGATAAAAGTGTCCAAAACGTTAAATGGATGTGGCCTGTGCAGATACACAGTACAGTTGCTTTCAAAAATAGTGGTCATTTTCAGGGGCCTAAACTTACCTGCCCCACCCCATGTCTCCAACATTAAACCGCTGCTCATTAGCTAAACTGTGAGGTCCGAAATGTGACCATATATTCCTTTCTTTGCGGAAACATGTCCACTCGCATACCGATAAGATAAAAGTGTCCAAAAACGTTAAATGGATGTGGCCTGTGCAGATACACGGTACAGTTGCTTTCAAAAATAGTGGTCATTTTCAGGGCCACTATTAGCCTACCCAACCCGATGTCTCAAACATTAAAGCACTGCTCATTAGCTGAACTGAGGTCCGGCCCTTGACCATGTGTTCCCTTCCTTGCAGAAACATGTCCACTTACATATCGAAAAGATAAAAGAGTGCAAAACGTTAAAGGGATATGGCCTGTGCAGATACACAGTACAGTTGCTTTCAAAAATAGTGGTCATTCTCAGGGGACTAAACTAGCCTGCCCCACCCCATGTCTCCAACATTAAACCGCTGCTCATTAGCTAAACTGTGAGGTCCGAAATGTGACCATATATTCCTTTCTTTGCGGAAACATGTCCACTCGCATACCGATAAGATAAAAGTGTCCAAAAACGTTAAATGGATGTGGCCTGTGCAGATACACGGTACAGTTGCTTTCAAAAATAGTGGTCATTTTCAGGGCCACTATTAGCCTACCCAACCCGATGTCTCAAACATTAAAGCACTGCTCATTAGCTGAACTGAGGTCCGGCCCTTGACCATGTGTTCCCTTCCTTGCAGAAACATGTCCACTTACATATCGATAAGATAAGAGAGTGCAAAACGTTAAAGGGATATGGCCTGTGCAGATACACAGTACAGTTGCTTTCAAAAATAGTGGTCATTCTCAGGGGACTAAACTAGCCTGCCCCACCCCATGTCTCCAACATTAAACCGCTGCTCATTAGCTAGACTGTGAGGTCCGAAGTGTGACCATATGTTCCGTTCCTTGCAGAAACATGTCCACTCGCATTCGGATAAGATAAAAGTGTCCAAAACGTAAAAGGGATGTGGCCTGTGTAGATACACAGTACAGTCGCTCTCAAAAATAGTGGTCATTTTCAGGGCCACTATTAGCCTACCCCACCCGATGTCTCCAACATTATACCGCTGCTCATTAGCTAAACTGTGAGGTTCGAAATGTGACCATATGTTCCGTTCCTTGCAGAAACATGTCCACTTGCATATCGATAAGATAAAAGAGTCTCTAAAACGTTAAAGGGATATGGCCTGTGCAGCTACACAGTACAGTTGCCTTAAAAAATAGTGGTCATTTTCAGGGGCCTAATCTAGCCTGCCCCATCACATGTCTCCAACATTAAACCGCTGCTCATTGGCTACATTGAGAGATCCGGCCTCGTGACCATGTTCCGTTCCTTGCAGAAACATGTCCACTTGCTTATCGATAGGATAAAAATGTCCAAAACGTTAAAGGGATGTTGCCTGTCCAGATACACAGTACAGTTGCTTTCAAAAATAGTGGTCATTTTCAGGGGCCTAAACTTACCTGCCCCACCCCATGTCTCCAACATTAAACCGCTGCTCATTAGCTAAACTGTGAGGTCCGAAATGTGACCATATATTCCTTTCTTTGCGGAAACATGTCCACTCGCATACCGACAAGATAAAAGTGTCCAAAACTTTAAAGGGATATGGCCTGTGCAGATACACGGTACAGTTGCTTTCAAAAATAGTGGTCATTCTCAGGGGCCTAAACTAGCCTGTCCCATCCCATGTCTCCAACATTAAACCGCTGCTCATTAGCTAAACTCTAAGGTCCGAAATGTGACCATATGTTCCGTTCCTTGCAGAAACACGTCCACTTGCATATCGATAAGATAAAAGAGTCCAAAACGTTAAAGGGATATGGCCTGTGCAGCTACACAGTACAGTTGCCTTCAAAAATAGTGGTCATTTTCAGGGGCCTAAACTAGCCTGCCCCACTCGATGTCTCCAACATTAAACCGCTGCTCATTAGCTAAAATGTGAGGACCGAAATGTGCCAATATGTTCCGTTCTTTGCGGTAACATGTCAACTCGCATACCGATAAGATAAAAGTGTCCAAAAACGTTAAATGGATGTGGCCTGTGCAGATACACGGTACAGTTGCTTTCAAAAATAGTGGTCATTTTCGGGGCCACTATTAGCCTACCCCACCCGATGTCTCAAACATTAAAGCACTGCTCATTAGCTGAACTGAGGTCCGGCCCTTGACCATGTGTTCCCTTCCTTGCAGAAACATGTCCACTTACATATCGATAAGATAAAAGAGTGCAAAACGTTAAAGGGATATGGCCTGTGCAGATACACAGTACAGTTGCTTTCAAAAATAGTGGTCATTCTCAGGGGACTAAACCAGCCTGCCCCACCCCATGTCTCCAACATTAAACCGCTGCTCATTAGCTAGATTGTGAGGTCCGAAATGTGACCATATGTTCCGTTCCTTGCGGAAACATGTCAACTCGCATTCGGATAAGATAAAAGTGTCCAAAACGTAAAAGGGATGTGGCCTGTGTAGATACACAGTACAGTCGCTCTCAAAAATAGTGGTCATTTTCAGGGCCACTATTAGCCTACCCCACCCGATGTCTCCAACATTATACCGCTGCCCATTAGCTAAACTGTGAGGTTCGAAATGTGACCATATGTTCCGTTCCTTGCAGAAACATGTCCACTTGCATATCGATAAGATAAAAGAGTCTCTAAAACGTTAAAGGGATATGGCCTATGCAGCTACACAGTACAGTTGCCTTAAAAAATAGTGGTCATTTTCAGGGGCCTAATCTAGCCTGCCCAACCACATGTCTCCAACATTAAACCGCTGCTCATTGGCTACATTGAGAGATCCGGCCTCGTGACCATGTTCCGTTCCTTGCAGAAACATGTCCACTTGCTTATCGATAGGATAACAATGTCCAAAACGTTAAAGGGATGTTGCCTGTCCAGATACACAGTACATTTGCTTTCAAAAATAGTGGTCATTTTCAGGGGCCTAAACTTACCTGCCCCACCCCATGTCTCCAACATTAAACCGCTGCTCATTAGCTAAACTGTGAGGTCCGAAATGTGACCATATATTCCTTTCTTTGCGGAAACATGACCACTCGCATACCGATAAGATAAAAGTGTCCAAAAACGTTAAATGGATGTGGCCTGTGCAGATACACGGTACAGTTGCTTTCAAAAATAGTGGTCATTTTCAGGGCCACTATTAGCCTACCCAACCCGATGTCTCAAACATTAAAGCACTGCTCATTAGCTGAACTGAGGTCCGGCCCTTGACCATGTGTTCCCTTCCTTGCAGAAACATGTCCACTTACATATCGATAAGATAAAAGAGTGCAAAACGTTAAAGGGATATGGCCTGTGCAGATACACAGTACAGTTGCTTTCAAAAATAGTGGTCATTCTCAGGGGACTAAACTAGCCTGCCCCACCCCATGTCTCCAACATTAAACCGCTGCTCATTAGCTAGACTGTGAGGTCCGAAATGTGACCATATGTTCCGTTCCTTGCAGAAACATGTCCACTCGCATTCGGATAAGATAAAAGTGTCCAAAACGTAAAAGGGATGTGGCCTGTGTAGATACACAGTACAGTCGCTCTCAAAAATAGTGGTCATTTTCAGGGCCACTATTAGCCTACCCCACCCGATGTCTCCAACATTATACCGCTGCTCATTAGCTAAACTGTGAGGTTCGAAATGTGACCATATGTTCCGTTCCTTGCAGAAACATGTCCACTTGCATATCGATAAGATAAAAGAGTCTCTAAAACGTTAAAGGGATATGGCCTGTGCAGCTACACAGTACAGTTGCCTTAAAAAATAGTGGTCATTTTCAGGGGCCTAATCTAGCCTGCCCCATCACATGTCTCCAACATTAAACCGCTGCTCATTGGCTACATTGAGAGATCCGGCCTCGTGACCATGTTCCGTTCCTTGCAGAAACATGTCCACTTGCTTATCGATAGGATAAAAATGTCCAAAACGTTAAAGGGATGTTGCCTGTCCAGATACACAGTACAGTTGCTTTCAAAAATAGTGGTCATTTTCAGGGGCCTAAACTTACCTGCCCCACCCCATGTCTCCAACATTAAACCGCTGCTCATTAGCTAAACTGTGAGGTCCGAAATGTGACCATATATTCCTTTCTTTGCGGAAACATGTCCACTCGCATACCGACAAGATAAAAGTGTCCAAAACTTTAAAGGGATATGGCCTGTGCAGATACACGGTACAGTTGCTTTCAAAAATAGTGGTCATTCTCAGGGGCCTAAACTAGCCTGTCCCATCCCATGTCTCCAACATTAAACCGCTGCTCATTATCTAAACTCTAAGGTCCGAAATGTGACCATATGTTCCGTTCCTTGCAGAAACACGTCCACTTGCATATCGATAAGATAAAAGAGTCCAAAACGTTAAAGGGATATGGCCTGTGCAGCTACACAGTACAGTTGCCTTCAAAAATAGTGGTCATTTTCAGGGGCCTAAACTAGCCTGCCCCACTCGATGTCTCCAACATTAAACCGCTGCTCATTAGCTAAAATGTGAGGACCGAAATGTGCCAATATGTTCCGTTCTTTGCGGTAACATGTCAACTCGCATACCGATAAGATAAAAGTGTCCAAAAACGTTAAATGGATGTGGCCTGTGCAGATACACGGTACAGTTGCTTTCAAAAATAGTGGTCATTTTCGGGGCCACTATTAGCCTACCCCACCCGATGTCTCAAACATTAAAGCACTGCTCATTAGCTGAACTGAGGTCCGGCCCTTGACCATGTGTTCCCTTCCTTGCAGAAACATGTCCACTTACATATCGATAAGATAAAAGAGTGCAAAACGTTAAAGGGATATGGCCTGTGCAGATACACAGTACAGTTGCTTTCAAAAATAGTGGTCATTCTCAGGGGACTAAACCAGCCTGCCCCACCCCATGTCTCCAACATTAAACCGCTGCTCATTAGCTAGACTGTGAGGTCCGAAATGTGACCATATGTTCCGTTCCTTGCGGAAACATGTCCACTCGCATTCGGATAAGATAAAAGTGTCCAAAACGTAAAAGGGATGTGGCCTGTGTAGATACACAGTACAGTCGCTCTCAAAAATAGTGGTCATTTTCAGGGCCACTATTAGCCTACCCCACCCGATGTCTCCAACATTATACCGCTGCCCATTTGCTAAACTGTGAGGTTCGAAATGTGACCATATGTTCCGTTCCTTGCAGAAACATGTCCACTTGCATATCGATAAGATAAAAGAGTCTCTAAAACGTTAAAGGGATATGGCCTGTGCAGCTACACAGTACAGTTGCCTTAAAAAATAGTGGTCATTTTCAGGGGCCTAATCTAGCCTGCCCCATCACATGTCTCCAACATTAAACCGCTGCTCATTGGCTACAATGAGAGATCCGGCCTCGTGACCATGTTCCGTTCCTTGCAGAAACATGTCCACTTGCTTATCGATAGGATTACAATGTCCAAAACGTTAAAGGGATGTTGCCTGTCCAGATACACAGTACAGTTGCTTTCAAAAATAGTGGTCATTTTCAGGGGCCTAAACTTACCTGCCCCACCCCATGTCTCCAACATTAAACCGCTGCTCATTAGCTAAACTGTGAGGTCCGAAATGTGACCATATATTCCTTTCTTTGCGGAAACATGTCCACTCGCATACCGATAAGATAAAAGTGTCCAAAAACGTTAAATGGATGTGGCCTGTGCAGATACACGGTACAGTTGCTTTCAAAAATAGTGGTCATTTTCAGGGCCACTATTAGCCTACCCAACCCGATGTCTCAAACATTAAAGCACTGCTCATTAGCTGAACTGAGGTCCGGCCCTTGACCATGTGTTCCCTTCCTTGCAGAAACATGTCCACTTACATATCGATAAGATAAAAGAGTGCAAAACGTTAAAGGGATATGGCCTGTGCAGATACACAGTACAGTTGCTTTCAAAAATAGTGGTCATTCTCAGGGGACTAAACTAGCCTGCCCCACCCCATGTCTCCAACATTAAACCGCTGCTCATTAGCTAGACTGTGAGGTCCGAAATGTGACCATATGTTCCGTTCCTTGCAGAAACATGTCCACTCGCATTCGGATAAGATAAAAGTGTCCAAAACGTAAAAGGGATGTGGCCTGTGTAGATACACAGTACAGTCGCTCTCAAAAATAGTGGTCATTTTCAGGGCCACTATTAGCCTACCCCACCCGATGTCTCCAACATTATACCGCTGCTCATTAGCTAAACTGTGAGGTTCGAAATGTGACCATATGTTCCGTTCCTTGCAGAAACATGTCCACTTGCATATCGATAAGATAAAAGAGTCTCTAAAACGTTAAAGGGATATGGCCTGTGCAGCTACACAGTACAGTTGCCTTAAAAAATAGTGGTCATTTTCAGGGGCCTAATCTAGCCTGCCCCATCACATGTCTCCAACATTACACCGCTGCTCATTGGCTACATTGAGAGATCCGGCCTCGTGACCATGTTCCGTTCCTTGCAGAAACATGTCCACTTGCTTATCGATAGTATAAAAATGTCCAAAACGTTAAAGGGATGTTGCCTGTCCAGATACACAGTACAGTTGCTTTCAAAAATAGTGGTCATTTTCAGGGGCCTAAACTTACCTGCCCCACCCCATGTCTCCAACATTAAACCGCTGCTCATTAGCTAAACTGTGAGGTCCGAAATGTGACCATATATTCCTTTCTTTGCGGAAACATGTCCACTTGCTTATCGATAGGATAAAAATGTCCAAAACGTTAAAGGGATGTTGCCTGTCCAGATACACAGCAAAGTTGCTTTCAAAAATAGTGGTCATTCTCAGGGGCCTAAACTAGCCTGTCCCATCCCATGTCTCCAACATTAAACCGCTGCCCATTAGCTAAACTGTGAGGTCCGAAATGTGACCATATATTCCTTTCTTTGCGGAAACATGTCCACTCGCATACCGATAAGATAAAAGTGTCCAAAACTTTAAAGGGATATGGTCTGTGCAGATACACAGTACAGTTGCTTTCAAAAATACTGGTCATTCTCAGGGGCCTAAACTAGCCTGTCCCACCCCATGTCTCCAACATTAAACCGCTGCTCATTAGCTAAACTCTAAGGTCCGAAATGTGACCATATGTTCCGTTCCTTGCAGAAACATGTCCACTTGCATATCGATAAGATAAAACAGTCTAAAACGTTAAAGGGATATGGCCTGTGCAGCCACACAGTACATTTGCCTTCAAAAATAGTGATCATTTTCAGGGGCCTAATCTAGCCTGCCCCACCCCATGTTTCCAACATTAAACCGCTGCTCATTAGCTACATTGAGAGAACGGCCCCGTAATCATATGTTCCGTTCTTTGCAGCAACATGTCCACTTTGCTTATTGATAGGATAAAAATGTCCAAAACGTTAAAGGGATGTCGCTTGTCCAAATACACAGTACAGTTGCTTTCAAAAATAGTGGTCATTTTCAGGGGCCTAAACTAGCCTGCCCCACCCGATGTCTCCAACATTAAACCGCTGCCCATTAGCTAATTTGTGAGGACCGGCCCATCACCATATACTCCGTTCCTTGCAGAAACATGTCCACTTGCATATCGATAAGATAAAAGTGTCCAAAACGTTAAATGGATGTGGCCTGTGCAGATACACAGTACAGTTGCTTTCAAAAATAGTGGTCATTTTCAGGGGCCTAAACTTACCTGCCCCACCCCATGTCTCCAACATTAAACCGCTGCTCATTAGCTAAACTGTGAGGTCCGAAATGTGACCATATATTCCTTTCTTCGCGGAAACATGTCCACTCGCATACCGATAAGATAAAAGTGTCCAAAAACGTTAAATGGATGTGGCCTGTGCAGATACACGGTACAGTTGCTTTCAAAAATAGTGGTCATTTTCAGGGCCACTATTAGCCTACCCAACCCGATGTCTCAAACATTAAAGCACTGCTCATTAGCTGAACTGAGGTCCGGCCCTTGACCATGTGTTCCCTTCCTTGCAGAAACATGTCCACTTACATATCGATAAGATAAAAGAGTGCAAAACGTTAAAGGGATATGGCCTGTGCAGATACACAGTACAGTTGCTTTCAAAAATAGTGGTCATTCTCAGGGGACTAAACTAGCCTGCCCCACCCCATGTCTCCAACATTAAACCGCTGCTCATTAGCTAGACTGTGAGGTCCGAAATGTGACCATATGTTCCGTTCCTTGCAGAAACATGTCCACTCGCATTCGGATAAGATAAAAGTGTCCAAAACGTAAAAGGGATGTGGCCTGTGTAGATACACAGTACAGTCGCTCTCAAAAATAGTGGTCATTTTCAGGGCCACTATTAGCCTACCCCACCCGATGTCTCCAACATTATACCGCTGCTCATTAGCTAAACTGTGAGGTTCGAAATGTGACCATATGTTCCGTTCCTTGCAGAAACATGTCCACTTGCATATCGATAAGATAAAAGAGTCTCTAAAACGTTAAAGGGATATGGCCTGTGCAGCTACACAGTACAGTTGCCTTAAAAAATAGTGGTCATTTTCAGGGGCCTAATCTAGCCTGCCCCATCACATGTCTCCAACATTAAACCGCTGCTCATTGGCTACATTGAGAGATCCGGCCTCGTGACCATGTTCCGTTCCTTGCAGAAACATGTCCACTTGCTTATCGATAGGATAAAAATGTCCAAAACGTTAAAGGGATGTTGCCTGTCCAGATACACAGTACAGTTGCTTTCAAAAATAGTGGTCATTTTCAGGGGCCTAAACTTACCTGCCCCACCCCATGTCTCCAACATTAAACCGCTGCTCATTAGCTAAACTGTGAGGTCCGAAATGTGACCATATATTCCTTTCTTTGCGGAAACATGTCCACTCGCATACCGACAAGATAAAAGTGTCCAAAACTTTAAAGGGATATGGCCTGTGCAGATACACGGTACAGTTGCTTTCAAAAATAGTGGTCATTCTCAGGGGCCTAAACTAGCCTGTCCCATCCCATGTCTCCAACATTAAACCGCTGCTCATTAGCTAAACTCTAAGGTCCGAAATGTGACCATATGTTCCGTTCCTTGCAGAAACACGTCCACTTGAATATCGATAAGATAAAAGAGTCCAAAACGTTAAAGGGATATGGCCTGTGCAGCTACACAGTACAGTTGCCTTCAAAAATAGTGGTCATTTTCAGGGGCCTAAACTAGCCTGCCCCACTCGATGTCTCCAACATTAAACCGCTGCTCATTAGCTAAAATGTGAGGACCGAAATGTGCCAATATGTTCCGTTCTTTGCGGTAACATGTCAACTCGCATACCGATAAGATAAAAGTGTCCAAAAACGTTAAATGGATGTGGCCTGTGCAGATACACGGTACAGTTGCTTTCAAAAATAGTGGTCATTTTCGGGGCCACTATTAGCCTACCCCACCCGATGTCTCAAACATTAAAGCACTGCTCATTAGCTGAACTGAGGTCCGGCCCTTGACCATGTGTTCCCTTCCTTGCAGAAACATGTCCACTTACATATCGATAAGATAAAAGAGTGCAAAACGTTAAAGGGATATGGCTTGTGCAGATACACAGTACAGTTGCTTTCAAAAATAGTGGTCATTCTCAGGGGACTAAACCAGCCTGCCCCACCCCATGTCTCCAACATTAAACCGCTGCTCATTAGCTAGACTGTGAGGTCCGAAATGTGACCATATGTTCCGTTCCTTGCGGAAACATGTCAACTCGCATTCGGATAAGATAAAAGTGTCCAAAACGTAAAAGGGATGTGGCCTGTGTAGATACACAGTACAGTCGCTCTCAAAAATAGTGGTCATTTTCAGGGCCACTATTAGCCTACCCCACCCGATGTCTCCAACATTATACCGCTGCCCATTAGCTGAACTGTGAGGTTCGAAATGTGACCATATGTTCCGTTCCTTGCAGAAACATGTCCACTTGCATATCGATAAGATAAAAGAGTCTCTAAAACGTTAAAGGGATATGGCCTATGCAGCTACACAGTACAGTTGCCTTAAAAAATAGTGGTCATTTTCAGGGGCCTAATCTAGCCTGCCCCACCACATGTCTCCAACATTAAACCGCTGCTCATTGGCTACATTGAGAGATCCGGCCTCGTGACCATGTTCCGTTCCTTGCAGAAACATGTCCACTTGCTTATCGATAGGATAACAATGTCCAAAACGTTAAAGGGATGTTGCCTGTCCAGATACACAGTACAGTTGCTTTCAAAAATAGTGGTCATTTTCAGGGGCCTAAACTTACCTGCCCCACCCCATGTCTCCAACATTAAACCGCTGCTCATTAGCTAAACTGTGAGGTCCGAAATGTGACCATATATTCCTTTCTTTGCGGAAACATGACCACTCGCATACCGATAAGATAAAAGTGTCCAAAAACGTTAAATGGATGTGGCCTGTGCAGATACACGGTACAGTTGCTTTCAAAAATAGTGGTCATTTTCAGGGCCACTATTAGCCTACCCAACCCGATGTCTCAAACATTAAAGCACTGCTCATTAGCTGAACTGAGGTCCGGCCCTTGACCATGTGTTCCCTTCCTTGCAGAAACATGTCCACTTACATATCGATAAGATAAAAGAGTGCAAAACGTTAAAGGGATATGGCCTGTGCAGATACACAGTACAGTTGCTTTCAAAAATAGTGGTCATTCTCAGGGGACTAAACTAGCCTGCCCCACCCCATGTCTCCAACATTAAACCGCTGCTCATTAGCTAGACTGTGAGGTCCGAAATGTGACCATATGTTCCGTTCCTTGCAGAAACATGTCCACTCGCATTCGGATAAGATAAAAGTGTCCAAAACGTAAAAGGGATGTGGCCTGTGTAGATACACAGTACAGTCGCTCTCAAAAATAGTGGTCATTTTCAGGGCCACTATTAGCCTACCCCACCCGATGTCTCCAACATTATACCGCTGCTCATTAGCTAAACTGTGAGGTTCGAAATGTGACCATATGTTCCGGTTCCTTGCAGAAACATGTCCACTTGCATATCGATAAGATAAAAGAGTCTCTAAAACGTTAAAGGGATATGGCCTGTGCAGCTACACAGTACAGTTGCCTTAAAAAATAGTGGTCATTTTCAGGGGCCTAATCTAGCCTGCCCCATCACATGTCTCCAACATTAAACCGCTGCTCATTGGCTACATTGAGAGATCCGGCCTCGTGACCATGTTCCGTTCCTTGCAGAAACATGTCCACTTGCTTATCGATAGGATAAAAATGTCCAAAACGTTAAAGGGATGTTGCCTGTCCAGATACACAGTACAGTTGCTTTCAAAAATAGTGGTCATTTTCAGGGGCCTAAACTTACCTGCCCCACCCCATGTCTCCAACATTAAACCGCTGCTCATTAGCTAAACTGTGAGGTCCGAAATGTGACCATATATTCCTTTCTTTGCGGAAACATGTCCACTCGCATACCGACAAGATAAAAGTGTCCAAAACTTTAAAGGGATATGGCCTGTGCAGACACACGGTACAGTTGCTTTCAAAAATAGTGGTCATTCTCAGGGGCCTAAACTAGCCTGTCCCATCCCATGTCTCCAACATTAAACCGCTGCTCATTAGCTAAACTCTAAGGTCCGAAATGTGACCATATGTTCCGTTCCTTGCAGAAACACGTCCACTTGCATATCGGTAAGATAAAAGAGTCCAAAACGTTAAAGGGATATGGCCTGTGCAGCTACACAGTACAGTTGCCTTCAAAAATAGTGGTCATTTTCAGGGGCCTAAACTAGCCTGCCCCACTCGATGTCTCCAACATTAAACCGCTGCTCATTAGCTAAAATGTGAGGACCGAAATGTGCCAATATGTTCCGTTCTTTGCGGTAACATGTCAACTCGCATACCGATAAGATAAAAGTGTCCAAAAACGTTAAATGGATGTGGCCTGTGCAGATACACGGTACAGTTGCTTTCAAAAATAGTGGTCATTTTCGGGGCCACTATTAGCCTACCCCACCCGATGTCTCAAACATTAAAGCACTGCTCATTAGCTGAACTGAGGTCCGGCCCTTGACCATGTGTTCCCTTCCTTGCAGAAACATGTCCACTTACATATCGATAAGATAAAAGAGTGCAAAACGTTAAAGGGATATGGCCTGTGCAGATACACAGTACAGTTGCTTTCAAAAATAGTGGTCATTCTCAGGGGACTAAACCAGCCTGCCCCACCCCATGTCTCCAACATTAAACCGCTGCTCATTAGCTAGACTGTGAGGTCCGAAATGTGACCATATGTTCCGTTCCTTGCGGAAACATGTCCACTCGCATTCGGATAAGATAAAAGTGTCCAAAACGTAAAAGGGATGTGGCCTGTGTAGATACACAGTACAGTCGCTCTCAAAAATAGTGGTCATTTTCAGGGCCACTATTAGCCTACCCCACCCGATGTCTCCAACATTATACCGCTGCTCATTAGCTAAACTGTGAGGTTCGAAATGTGACCATATGTTCCGTTCCTTGCAGAAACATGTCCACTTGCATATCGATAAGATAAAAGAGTCTCTAAAACGTTAAAGGGATATGGCCTGTGCAGCTACACAGTACAGTTGCCTTAAAAAATAGTGGTCATTTTCAGGGGCCTAATCTAGCCTGCCCCATCACATGTCTCCAACATTAAACCGCTGCTCATTGGCTACATTGAGAGATCCGGCCTCGTGACCATGTTCCGTTCCTTGCAGAAACATGTCCACTTGCTTATTGATAGGATAAAAATGTCCAAAACGTTAAAGGGATGTTGCCTGTCCAGATACACAGTACAGTTGCTTTCAAAAATAGTGGTCATTTTCAGGGGCCTAAACTTACCTGCCCCACCCCATGTCTCCAACATTAAACCGCTGCTCATTAGCTAAACTGTGAGGTCCGAAATGTGACCATATATTCCTTTCTTTGCGGAAACATGTCCACTCGCATACCGATAAGATAAAAGTGTCCAAAACTTTAAAGGGATATGGTCTGTGCAGATACACAGTACAGTTGCTTTCAAAAATACTGGTCATTCTCAGGGGCCTAAACTAGCCTGTCCCACCCCATGTCTCCAACATTAAACCGCTGCTCATTAGCTAAACTCTAAGGTCCGAAATGTGACCATATGTTCCGTTCCTTGCAGAAACATGTCCACTTGCATATCGATAAGATAAAACAGTCTAAAACGTTAAAGGGATATGGCCTGTGCAGCCACACAGTACATTTGCCTTCAAAAATAGTGATCATTTTCAGGGGCCTAATCTAGCCTGCCCCACCCCATGTTTCCAACATTAAACCGCTGCTCATTAGCTACATTGAGAGAACGGCCCCGTAATCATATGTTCCGTTCTTTGCAGCAACATGTCCACTTTGCTTATTGATAGGATAAAAATGTCCAAAACGTTAAAGGAATGTCGCTTGTCCAAATACACAGTACAGTTGCTTTCAAAAATAGTGGTCATTTTCAGGGGCCTAAACTAGCCTGCCCCACCCGATGTCTCCAACATTAAACCGCTGCCCATTAGCTAATTTGTGAGGACCGGCCCATCACCATATACTCCGTTCCTTGCAGAAACATGTCCACTTGCATATCGATAAGATAAAAGTGTCCAAAACGTTAAATGGATGTGGCCTGTGCAGATACACGGTACAGTTGCTTTCAAAAATAGTGGTCATTTTCAGGGCCACAATTAGCCTACCCCACCCGATGTCTCCTACGCTAAAGCACTGCTCATTAGCTAAACTGTGAGGTCCAGCCCGTGACCATATGTTCGTTCCTTGCAGAAACATATCCACTTGCATATCGATAAGATAAAAGAGTCCAAATCGTTAAAGGGATATGGCCTGTGCAGATACACAGTACAGTTGCTTTCAAAAATAGTGGTCATTATCATGGGCCTAAACTAGCCTGCCCCACCCCATGTCTCCAACATTAAACCGCTGCCCATTAGCTAAACTGTGAGGTCCGAAATGTGACCATATGTTCCGTTCTTTGCGGAAAAATATCCACTCGCATACCGATAAACGTTAAAGGGATGTGGCCTGTGCAGATACACAGTACAGTTACTTTCAAAAATAGTGGTCATTTTCAGAGGCCTAAACTAGCCTGCCCCACCCGATGTCTCCAACATTAAACCGCTGCTCATTAGCTAAACTGTGAGGACCGGCCCATCACCATATGTTCCGTTCCTTGCAGAAACATCTCCACTTGCATATCGATAAGATAAAAGTTTCCAAAACGTTAAAGGGATATGGCCCGTGCAGATACACAGTACAGTTGCTTTCAAAAATAGTGGTCATTCTCAGGGGCCTAAACTAGCCTGTCCCACCCAATGTCTCCAACATTAAACCGCTGCTCATTAGCTAAACTCTAAGGTCCGAAATGTGACCATATGTTCCGTCCCTTGCGGAAACATGTCCACTCGCATATCGATAAGATAAAAGTGTCAAAAACGTTAAATGGATGTGGCCTGTGCAGATACACAGTACAGTAGGTTTCAAGAATAGTGGTCATTATCAGGGGCCTAAACTAGCTTGCCCCACCCCATGTCTCCAACATTAAACCGCTGCTCATTAGCTAAATTATGAGGTCCGAAAGGTGACCATATGTTCCGTTCGTTGCGGCAACATGTCCACTCGCATACCGATAAGATAAAAGTGTCCAAAACGTTAAATGGATGTAGCCTGTGCAGATACACGGTACAGTTGCTTTCAAAAATAGTGGTCATTTTCAGGGCCTAAATTAGCCTACCCCACCCGATGTCTCAAACATTAAATAACTGCTCATTAGCTAAACTGTGAGGTCCGGCCCGTGACCATATGTTCCGTTCCTTGCAGAAACATGTCCAATTGCATATCGATAAGATAAAAGATTCCAAAACGTTAAAGGGATATGGCCCGTGCATATACACAGTACAGTTGCTTTCAAAAATAGTGGTCATTCTCATGGGCCTAAACTAGCCTGACCCACACCATGTATCCAACATTAAACAGCTGCTCATTAGCTAAACTGCGAGGTTCGCTCTGTGACCATATGTTCCGTTGCTTGGAGAAACATGTCCACTCGCATACCAATATGATAAAAGTGTCCAAAACGTCAAAGGGATATGGCGCGTGCAGATACACAGCACAGTTGCTTTCACAAATACTGGTCATTTTTAGTGGCCTAAACTAGCCTGCCCCACCCGATGTCTCCAACAATAAACCGCTGCTCATTAGCTAAATTGTGAGGTCCGGCCCGTTACCATATGTTCCGTTCCTTGCAGAAACATGTCCACTTGCAATTAAATAAGATAAAATTGTACAAAACGTTAAAGGAATATGGCCTGTACAGATACACAGTAAAGTTTCTTTCAATAGAAGTGGTCATTTTTAAGGGCCTAAAATAGCCTGCCCCACCCGATGTCTCTAACATTAAACCGCTGCTCATTAGCTAAACTGTGAGGTCCGAAATGTGACCATATGTTCCGTTCCTAGCAGAAACATGTCCACTTGCATATCGATAAGTTAAAAGTTTCTAAAACGTTAAAGGGATGTTGCCTGTCCAGATACACAGTACAGTTGCCTTCAAAAATAGTGGTCATTTTCAGGGGCCTAATCTAGCTTGCCCCACCCCATGTCTCCAACATTAAACCGCTTATCATTGTCTACATTGAGAGACCGGCCTCGTGACCATATGTTCCGTTCCTTGCAGAAACATGTCCACTTGCTTATCGATAGGATAAAAATGTCCAAAACGTTAAAGGGATGTTGCCTGTCCAGATACACAGTACAGTTGCCTTCAAAAATAGTGGTCATTTTCAGGGGCCTAATCTAGTTTGCCCCACCCCATGTCTCCACGTTCTTTGCAGAAACATGTCCACTTTGCTTATTGATAGGATAAAAATGTCCAAAATGTTAAAGGGGTGTGGCTTGTCCAGATACGCAGTACAGTTGCTTTCAAAAATAGTGGTCATTTTCAGGGGCCTAAACTAGCCTGCCCCACACGATGTCTCCAACATTAAATCCCTGCTCATTAGCTAAAATGTGAGGACCGGCCCATCACCATATGTTCCGTTCCTTGCAGAAACATGTTCACTTGCATATCGATAAGAAAAAAGTTCCAAAACGTTAAAGGGATATGGCCCGTGCAGATACACGGTACAGTTGCTTTCAAAAACAGTGGTCATTCTCTGGGGCCTAAACTAGCCTGCCCCACCCCATGTCTCCAACATTAAACCGCTGCTCATTAGCTAAACTGTGAGGTCCGAAATGTGACCATATGTTCCGTCCCTTGCGGAAACATGTCCACTCGCATACCGATAAGATAAAAGTGTCAAAAACGTTAAAGGGATGTGGCCTGTGTAGAAACACAGTACAGTAGCTTTCAAAAATATTGGTCATTGTCAGGGCCTAAATTAGCCTGCCCCACCGATGTTTCCAACATTAAACCACTGCTCATTAGCTAAACTGTGAGGTCCGGCCCGTGACCATATGTTCCGTTCCTTGCAGAAACGTGTGCACTTGCATATCGATAAGATCAAATTTCCCAAACATTAAAGGGATATGGTCCGTGCAAATAAACAGTATAGTTGCTTTCAAGAATAGTGGTCATTCTCAGGGGCCTAAACTAGCCTGCCCCACCCCATGTCTCCAAAATTAAACCGCTGCTCATTAGCTAAGCTGTGAGGTCCGAAATGTGACCATATGTTCCGTTCTTCGCGGAAACATGTCCACTCGCATACGGATAAGATAAAAGTGTCCAAAACGTTAAAGGGATGTGGCCTGTGCAGATACACGCTACAGTTGCTTTAAAAAATAATGGTCATTTTCATGGGCCTAAACTAGACTGCCCCACCCCATGTCTGCAACATTAAACCGCTGCTCCTTAGCTAAACTGAGAGTTTCGAGATGTGACCATATGTTCCGTTCCTTGCAGAAACACGTCCACTTGCATATCGATAAGATAAAAGAGTCCAAAACGTTAAAGGGATATGGCCTGTGCAGCTACACAGTACGGTTGCCTTCAAAAATAGTGGTCATTTTCAGGGGCCTAAACTAGCCTGCCCCACTCGATGTCTCCAACATTAAACCGCTTATCATTGTCTACATTGAGAGAACGGCCTCGTGACCATATGTTCCGTTCCTTGCAGAAACATGTCCACTTGCTTATCGATAGGATAAAAATGTCCAAAACGTTAAAGGGATGTTGCCTGTCCAGATACACAGTACAGTTGCCTTCAAAAATAGTGGTCATTTTCAGGGGCCTAATCTAGTTTGCCCCACCCCATGTCTCCAACATTAAACCGCTGCTCATTGTCTACATTGAGAGACCGGCCCCGTGACCATATGATCCGTTCTTTGCAGAAACATGTCCACTTTGCTTATTGATAGGATAAAAATGTCCAAAATGTTAAAGGGGTGTGGCTTGTCCAGATACGCAGTACAGTTGCTTTCAAAAATAGTGGTCATTTTCAGGGGCCTAAACTAGCCTGCCCCACACGATGTCTCCAACATTAAAAAATCCCTGCTCATTAGCTAAAATGTGAGGACCGGCCCATCACCATATGTTCCGTTCCTTGCAGAAACATGTTCACTTGCATATCGATAAGAAAAAAGTTCCAAAACGTTAAAGGGATATGGCCCGTGCAGATACACGGTACAGTTGCTTTCAAAAACAGTGGTCATTCTCTGGGGCCTAAACTAGCCTGCCCCACCCCATGTCTCCAACATTAAACCGCTGCTCATTAGCTAAACTGTGAGGTCCGAAATGTGACCATATGTTCCGTCCCTTGCGGAAACATGTTCACTCGCATACCGATAAGATAAAAGTGTCAAAAACGTTAAAGGGATGTGGCCTGTGTAGAAACACAGTACAGTAGCTTTCAAAAATATTGGTCATTGTCAGGGCCTAAATTAGCCTGCCCCACCGATGTTTCCAACATTAAACCACTGCTCATTAGCTAAACTGTGAGGTCCGGCCCGTGACCATATGTTCCGTTCCTTGCAGAAACGTGTGCACTTGCATATCGATAAGATAAAATTTCCCAAACATTAAAGGGATGTGGTCCGTGCAAATAAACAGTATAGTTGCTTTCAAGAATAGTGGTCATTCTCAGGGGCCTAAACTAGCCTGCCCCACCACATGTCTCCAAAATTAAACCGCTGCTCATTAGCTAAGCTGTGAGGTCCGAAATGTGACCATATGTTCCGTTCTTCGCGGAAACATGTCCACTCGCATACGGATAAGATAAAAGTGTCCAAAACGTTAAAGGGATGTGGCCTGTGCAGATACACGCTACAGTTGCTTTAAAAAATAATGGTCATTTTCATGGGCCTAAACTAGACTGCCCCACCCCATGTCTGCAACATTAAACCGCTGCTCCTTAGCTAAACTGAGAGTTTCGAGATGTGACCATATGTTCCGTTCCTTGCAGAAACACGTCCACTTGCATATCGATAAGATAAAAGAGTCCAAAACGTTAAAGGGATATGGCCTGTGCAGCTACACAGTACAGTTGCCTTCAAAAATAGTGGTCATTTTCAGGGGCCTAAACTAGCCTGCCCCACTCGATGTCTCCAACATTAAACCGCTGCTCATTAGCTAAAATGTGAGGACCGAAATGTGCCAATATGTTCCGTTCTTTGCGGTAACATGTCCACTCGCATACCGATAAGATAAAAGTGTCTAAAAACGTTAAATGGATGTGGCCTGGGCAGATACACGGTACAGTTGCTTTCAAAAATAGTGGTAATTTTCGGGGCCACTATTAGCCTACCCCACCTGATGTCTCAAACATTAAAGCACTGCTCATTAGCTGAACTGAGGTCCGGCCCTTGACCATGTGTTCCCTTCCTTGCAGAAACATGACCACTTACATATCGATAAGATAAAAGAGTGCAAAACGTTAAAGGGATATGGCCTGTGCAGATACACAGTACAGTTGCTTTCAAAAATAGTGGTCATTCTCAGGGGACTAAACTAGCCTGCCCCACCCCATGTCTCCAACATTAAACCGCTGCTCATTAGCTAGACTGTGAGGTCCGAAATGTGACCATATGTTCCGTTCCTTGCGGAAACATGTCCACTCGCATTCGGAGAAGATAAAAGTGTCCAAAACGTAAAAGGGGTGTGGCCTGTGTAGATACACAGTACAGTCGCTCTCAAAAATAGTGGTCATTTTCAGGGCCACTATTAGCCTACCCCACCCGATGTCTCCAACATTATACCGCTGCTCATTAGCTAAACTGTGAGGTTCGAAATGTGACCATATGTTCCGTTCATTGCAGAAACATGTCCACTTGCATATCGATAAGATAAAAGAGTCTCTAAAACGTTAAAGGGATATGGCCTGTGCAGCTACACAGTACAGTTGCCTTAAAAAATAGTGGTCATTTTCAGGGGCCTAATCTAGCCTGCCCCATCACATGTCTCCAACATTAAACCGCTGCTCATTGGCTACATTGAGAGATCCGGCCTCGTGACCATGTTCCGTTCCTTGCAGAAACATGTCCACTTGCTTATCGATAGGATAACAATGTCCAAAACGTTAAAGGGATGTTGCCTGTCCAGATACACAGTACAGTTGCTTTCAAAAATAGTGGTCATTTTCAGGGGCCTAAACTTACCTGCCCCACCCCATGTCTCCAACATTAAACCGCTGCTCATTAGCTAAACTGTGAGGTCCGAAATGTGACCATATATTCCTTTCTTTGCGGAAACATGTCCACTCGCATACCGATAAGATAAAAGTGTCCAAAAACGTTAAATGGATGTGGCCTGTGCAGATACACGGTACAGTTGCTTTCAAAAATAGTGGTCATTTTCAGGGCCACTATTAGCCTACCCACCCGATGTCTCAAACATTAAAGCACTGCTCATTAGCTGAACTGAGGTCCGGCCCTTGACCATGTGTTCCCTTCCTTGCAGAAACATGTCCACTTACGTATCGATAAGATAAAAGAGTGCAAAACGTTAAAGGGATATGGCCTGTGCAGATACACAGTACAGTTGCTTTCAAAAATAGTGGTCATTCTCAGGGGACTAAACTAGCCTGCCCCACCCCATGTCTCCAACATTAAACCGCTGCTCATTAGCTAGACTGTGAGGTCCGAAATGTGACCATATGTTCCGTTCTTTCCGGAAACATGTCCACTCGCATTCGGATAAGATAAAAGTGTCCAAAACGTAAAAGGGATGTGGCCTGTGTAGATACACAGTACAGTCGCTCTCAAAAATAGTGGTCATTTTCAGGGCCACTATTAGCCTACCCCACCCGATGTCTCCAACATTAAACCGCTGCTCATTGGCTACATTGAGAGATCCGGCCTCGTGACCATGTTCCGTTCCTTGCAGAAACATGTCCACTTGCTTATCGATCGGATAAAAATGTCCAAAACGTTAAAGGGATGTTGCCTGTCTAGATACACAGTACAGTTGCTTTCAAAAATAGTGGTCATTTTCAGGGGCCTAAACTTACCTGCCCCACCCCATGTCTCCAACATTAAACCGCTGCTCATTAGCTAAACTGTGAGGTCCGAAATGTGACCATATATTCCTTTCTTTGCGGAAACATGTCCACTCGCATACCGATAAGATAAAAGTGTCCAAAACTTTAAAGGGATATGGTCTGTGCAGATACACAGTACAGTTGCTTTCAAAAATAGTGGTCATTGTCAGGGGCCTTAAACTAGCCTGTCCCACCCCATGTCTCCAACATTAAACCGCTGCTCATTATCTAAACTCTAAGGTCCGAAATGTGACCATATGTTCCGTTCCTTGCAGAAACATGTCCACTTGCATATCGATAAGATAAAACAGTCTAAAACGTTAAAGGGATATGGCCTGTGCAGCCACACAGTACATTTGCCTTCAAAAATAGTGATCATTTTCAGGGGCCTAATCTAGCCTGCCCCACCCCATGTTTCCAACATTAAACCGCTGCTCATTAGCTACATTGAGAGACCGGCCCCGTAATCATATGTTCCGTTCTTTGCAGCAACATGTCCACTTTGCTTATTGATAGGATAAAAATGTCCAAAACGTTAAAGGGATGTCGCTTGTCCACATACACAGTACAGTTGCTTTCAAAAATAGTGGTCATTTTCAGGGGCCTAAACTAGCCTGCCCCACCCGATGTCTCCAACATTAAACCGCTGCCCATTAGCTAATTTGTGAGGACCGGCCCATCACCATATACTCCGTTCCTTGCAGAAACATGTCCACTTGCATATCGATAAGATAAAAGTGTCCAAAACGTTAAATGGATGTGGCCTGTGCAGATACACGGTACAGTTGCTTTCAAAAATAGTGGTCATTTTCAGGGCCACAATTAGCCTACCCCACCCGATGTCTTCTACGCTAAAGCACTGCTCATTAGCTAAACTGTGAGGTCCAGCCCGTGACCATATGTTCATTCCTTGCAGAAACATATCCACTTGCATATCGATAAGATAAAAGAGTCCAAAACGTTAAAGGGATATGGCCTGTGCAGATACACAGTACAGTTGCTTTCAAAAATAGTGGTCATTCTCATGGGCCTAAACTAGCCTGCCCCACCCCATGTCTCCAACATTAAACCGCTGCCCATTAGCTAAACTGTGAGGTCCGAAATGTGACCATATGTTCCGTTCTTTGCGGAAAAATATCCACTCGCATACCGATAAACGTTAAAGGGATGTGGTCTGTGCAGATACACAGTACAGTTACTTTCAAAAATAGTGGTCATTTTCAGGGGCCTAAACTAGCCTGCCCCACCCGATGTCTCCAACATTAAACCGCTGCTCATTAGCTAAACTGTGAGGACCGGCCCATCACCATATGTTCCGTTCCTTGCAGAAACATCTCCACTTGCATATCGATAAGATAAAAGTTTCCAAAACGTTAAAGGGATATGGCCCGTGCAGATACACAGTGCAGTTGCTTTCAAAAATAGTGGTCATTCTCAGGGGCCTAAACTAGCCTGTCCCACCAAATGTCTCCAACATTAAACCGCTGCTCATTAGCTAAACTCTAAGGTCCGAAATGTGACCATATGTTCCGTCCCTTGCGGAAACATGTCCACTCGCATACCGATAAGATAAAAGTGTCAAAAACGTTAAATGGATGTGGCCTGTGCAGATACACAGTACAGTAGCTTTCAAGAATAGTGGTCATTATCAGGGGCCTAAACTAGCTTGCCCCACCCCATGTCTCCAACATTAAACCGCTGCTCATTAGCTAAATTATGAGGTCCGAAAGGTGACCATATGTTCCGTTCTTTGCGCAACATGTCCACTCGCATACCGATAAGATAAAAGTGTCCAAAACGTTAAATGGATGTAGCCTGTGCAGATACACGGTACAGTTGCTTTCAAAAATAGTGGTCATTTTCAGGGCCTAAATTAGCCTACCCCACCCGATGTCTCCAACATTAAATAACTGCTCATTAGCTAAACTGTGAGGTCCGGCCCGTGACCATATGTTCCGTTCCTTGCAGAAACATGTCCACCTGCATATCGATAAGATAAAAGATTCCAAAACGTTAAAGGGATATGGCCCGTGCATATACACAGTACAGTTGCTTTCAAAAATAGTGGTCATTCTCATGGGCCTAAACTAGCCTGACCCACACCATGTATCCAACATTAAACAGCTGCTCATTAGCTAAACTGCGAGGTTCGCTCTGTGACCATATGTTCCGTTCCTTGGAGAAACATGTCCACTCGCATACCAATATGATAAAAGTGTCCAAAACGTCAAAGGGATATGGCGCGTGTAGATACACAGTACAGTTGCTTTCGCAAATACTGGTCATTTTTAGTGGCCTAAACTAGCCTGCCCCACCCGATGTCTCCAACAATAAACCGCTGCTCATTAGCTAAATTGTGACGTCCGGCCCGTTACCATATGTTCCGTTACTTGCAGAAACATGTCCACTTGCAATTAAATAAGATAAAATTGTACAAAACGTTAAAGGAATATGGCCTGTGCAGATACACAGTAAAGTTTCTTTCAATAGAAGTGGTCATTTTTAAGGGCCTAAAATAGCCTGCCCCACCCGATGTCTCTAATATTAAACCGCTGCTCATTAGCTAAACTGTGAGGTCCGAAATGTGACCATATGTTCCGTTCCTTGCAGAAACATGTCCACTTGCATATCGATAAGTTAAAAGTTTCTAAAACGTTAAAGGGATGTTGCCTGTCCAGATACACAGTACAGTTGCCTTCAAAAATAGTGGTCATTTTCAGGGGCCTAATCTAGCTTGCCCCACCCCATGTCTCCAACATTAAACCGCTTCTCATTGTCTACATTGAGAGACCGGCCTCGTGACCATATGTTCCGTTCCTTGCAGAAACATGTCCACTTTGCTTATTGATAGGATAAAAATGTCCAAAATGTTAAAGGGGTGTGGCTTGTCCAGATACGCAGTACAGTTGCTTTCAAAAATAGTGGTCATTTTCAGAGGCCTAAACTAGCCTGCCCCACACGATGTCTCCAACATTAAATCCCTGCTCATTAGCTAAAATGTGAGGACCGGCCCATCACCATATGTTCCGTTCCTTGCAGAAACATGTTCACTTGCATATCGATAAGAAAAAAGTTCCAAAACGTTAAAGGGATATGGCCCGTGCAGATACACGGTACAGTTGCTTTCAAAAACAGTGGTCATTCTCAGGGGCCTAAACTAGCCTGCCCCACCCCATGTCTCCAACATTAAACCGCTGCTCATTAGCTAAACTGTGAGGTCCGAAATGTGACCATATGTTCCGTCCCTTGCGGAAACATGTCCACTCGCATACCGATAAGATAAAAGTGTCAAAAACGTTAAAGGGATGTGGCCTGTGTAGAAACACAGTACAGTAGCTTTCAAAAATATTGGTCATTGTCAGGGCCTAAATTAGCCTGCCCCACCGATGTTTCCAACATTAAACCACTGCTCATTAGCTAAACTGTGAGGTCCGGCCCGTGACCATATGTTCCGTTCCTTGCAGAAACGTGTGCACTTGCATATCGATAAGATAAAATTTCCCAAACATTAAAGGGATATGGTCCGTGCAAATAAACAGTATAGTTGCTTTCAAGAATAGTGGTCATTCTCAGGGGCCTAAACTAGCCTGCCCCACCCCATGTCTCCAAAATTAAACCGCTGCTCATTAGCTAAGCTGTGAGGTCCGAAATGTGACCATATGTTCCGTTCTTCGCGGAAACATGTCCACTCGCATACGGATAAGATAAAAGTGTCCAAAACGTTAAAGGGATGTGGCCTGTGAAGATACACGCTACAGTTGCTTTAAAAAATAATGGTCATTTTCATGGGCCTAAACTAGACTGCCCCACCCCATGTCTGCAACATTAAACCGCTGCTCCTTAGCTAAACTGAGAGTTTCGAGATGTGACCATATGTTCCGTTCCTTGCATAAACACGTCCACTTGCATATCGATAAGATAAAAGAGTCCAAAACGTTAAAGGGATATGGCTTGTGCAGCTACACAGTACAGTTGCCTTCAAAAATAGTGGTCATTTTCAGGGGCCTAAACTAGCCTGCCCCACTCGATGTCTCCAACATTAAACCGCTGCTCATTAGCTAAAATGTGAGGACCAAAATGTGCCAATATGTTCCGTTCTTTGCGGTAACATGTCCACTCGCATACCGATAAGATAAAAGTGTCCAAAAACGTTAAATGGATGTGGCCTGTGCAGATACACGGTACAGTTGCTTTCAAAAATAGTGGTCATTTTCGGGGCCACTATTAGCCTACCCCACCCGATGTCTCAAACATTAAAGCACTGCTCATTAGCTGAACTGAGGTCCGCCCTTGACCATGTGTTCCCTTCCTTGCAGAAACATGTCCACTTACATATCGATAAGATAAAAGAGTGCAAAACGTTAAAGGGATATGGCCTGTGCAGATACACAGTACAGTTGCTTTCAAAAATAGTGGTCATTCTCAGGGGACTAAACTAGCCTGCCCCACCCCATGTCTCCAACATTAAACCGCTGCTCATTAGCTAGACTGTGAGGTCCGAAATGTGACCATATGTTCCGTTCCTTGCGGAAACATGTCCACTCGCATTCGGATAAGATAAAAGTGTCCAAAACGTAAAAGGGATGTGGCCTGTGTAGATACACAGTACAGTCGCTCTCAAAAATAGTGGTCATTTTCGGGGCCACTATTAGCCTACACCACCCGATGTCTCCAACATTATACCGCTGCTCATTAGCTAAACTGTGAGGTTCGAAATGTGACCATATGTTCCGTTCATTGCAGAAACATGTCCACTTGCATATCGATAAGATAAAAGAGTCTCTAAAACGTTAAAGGGATATGGCCTGTGCAGCTACACAGTACAGTTGCCTTAAAAAATAGTGGTCATTTTCAGGGGCCTAATCTAGCCTGCCCCATCACATGTCTCCAACATTAAACCGCTGCTCATTGGCTACATTGAGAGATACGGCCTCGTGACCATGTTCCGTTCCTTGCAGAAACATGTCCACTTGCTTATCGATAGGATAACAATGTCCAAAACGTTAAAGGGATGTTGCCTGTCCAGATACACAGTACAGTTGCTTTCAAAAATAGTTGTCATTTTCAGGGGCCTAAACTTACCTGCCCCACCCCATGTCTCAAACATTAAACCGCTGCTCATTAGCTAAACTGTGAGGTCCGAAATGTGACCATATATTCCTTTCTTTGCGGAAACATGTCCACTCGCATACCGATAAGATAAAAGTGTCCAAAAACGTTAAATGGATGTGGCCTGTGCAGATACACGGTACAGTTGCTTTCAAAAATAGTGGTCATTTTCAGGGCCACTATTAGCCTACCCCACCCGATGTCTCAAACATTAAAGCACTGCTCATTAGCTGAACTGAGGTCCGGCCCTTGACCATGTGTTCCCTTCCTTGCAGAAACATGTCCACTTACGTATCGATAAGATAAAAGAGTGCAAAACGTTAAAGGGATATGGCCTGTGCAGATACACAGTACAGTTGCTTTCAAAAATAGTGGTCATTCTCAGGGGACTAAACTAGCCTGCCCCACCCCATGTCTCCAACATTAAACCGCTGCTCATTAGCTAGACTGTGAGGTCCGAAATGTGACCATATGTTCCGTTCTTTCCGGAAACATGTCCACTCGCATTCGGATAAGATAAAAGTGTCCAAAACGTAAAAGGGATGTGGCCTGTGTAGATACACAGTACAGTCGCTCTCAAAAATAGTGGTCATTTTCAGGGCCACTATTAGCCTACCCCACCCGATGTCTCCAACATTAAACCGCTGCTCATTGGCTACATTGAGAGATCCGGCCTCGTGACCATGTTCCGTTCCTTGCAGAAACATGTCCACTTGCTTATCGATGGGATAAAAATGTCCAAAACGTTAAAGGGATGTTGCCTGTCCAGATACACAGTACAGTTGCTTTCAAAAATAGTGGTCATTTTCAGGGGCCTAAACTTACCTGCCCCACCCCATGTCTCCAACATTAAACCGCTGCTCATTAGCTAAACTGTGAGGTCCGAAATGTGACCATATATTCCTTTCTTTGCGGAAACATGTCCACTCGCATACCGATAAGATAAAAGTGTCCAAAACTTTAAAGGGATATGGTCTGTGCAGATACACAGTACAGTTGCTTTCAAAAATAGTGGTCATTGTCAGGGGCCTAAACTAGCCTGTCCCACCCCATGTCTCCAACATTAAACCGCTGCTCATTAGCTAAACTCTAAGGTCCGAAATGTGACCACATGTTCCGTTCCTTGCAGAAACATGTCCACTTGCATATCGATAAGATAAAACAGTCTTAAACGTTAAAGGGATATGGCCTGTGCAGCCACACAGTACATTTGCCTTCAAAAATAGTGATCATTTTCAGGGGCCTAATCTAGCCTGCCCCACCCCATGTTTCCAACATTAAACCGCTGCTCATTAACTACATTGAGAGACCGGCCCCGTAATCATATGTTCCGTTCTTTGCAGCAACATGTCCACTTTGCTTATTGATAGGATAAAAATGTCCAAAACGTTAAAGGGATGTCGCTTGTCCACATACACAGTACAGTTGCTTTCAAAAATAGTGGTCCTTTTCAGGCGCCTAAACTTGCCTGCCCCACCCGATGTCTCCAACATTAAACCGCTGCCCATTAGCTAATTTGTGAGGACCGGCCCATCACCATATACTCCGTTCCTTGCAGAAACATGTCCACTTGCATATCGATAAGATAAAAGTGTCCAAAACGTTAAATGGATGTGGCCTGTGCAGATACACGGTACAGTTGCTTTCAAAAATAGTGGTCATTTTCAGGGCCACAATTAGCCTACCCCACCCGATGTCTCAAACATTAAACCGCTGCTCATAGCTAAACTGTGAGGTCCGAAATGTGACCATATATTCCTTTCTTTGCGGAAACATGTCCACTCGCATACCGATAAGATAAAAGTGTCCAAAAACGTTAAATGGATGTGGCCTGTGCAGATACACGGTACAGTTGCTTTCAAAAATAGTGGTCATTTTCAGGGCCACTATTAGCCTACCCCACCCGATGTCTCAAACATTAAAGCACTGCTCATTAGCTGAACTGAGGTCCGGCCCTTGACCATGTGTTCCCTTCCTTGCAGAAACATGTCCACTTACGTATCGATAAGATAAAAGAGTGCAAAACGTTAAAGGGATATGGCCTGTGCAGATACACAGTACAGTTGCTTTCAAAAATAGTGGTCATTCTCAGGGGACTAAACTAGCCTGCCCCACCCCATGTCTCCAACATTAAACCGCTGCTCATTAGCTAGACTGTGAGGTCCGAAATGTGACCATATGTTCCGTTCTTTCCGGAAACATGTCCACTCGCATTCGGATAAGATAAAAGTGTCCAAAACGTAAAAGGGATGTGGCCTGTGTAGATACACAGTACAGTCGCTCTCAAAAATAGTGGTCATTTTCAGGGCCACTATTAGCCTACCCCACCCGATGTCTCCAACATTAAACCGCTGCTCATTGGCTACATTGAGAGATCCGGCCTCGTGACCATGTTCCGTTCCTTGCAGAAACATGTCCACTTGCTTATCGATGGGATAAAAATGTCCAAAACGTTAAAGGGATGTTGCCTGTCCAGATACACAGTACAGTTGCTTTCAAAAATAGTGGTCATTTTCAGGGGCCTAAACTTACCTGCCCCACCCCATGTCTCCAACATTAAACCGCTGCTCATTAGCTAAACTGTGAGGTCCGAAATGTGACCATATATTCCTTTCTTTGCGGAAACATGTCCACTCGCATACCGATAAGATAAAAGTGTCCAAAACTTTAAAGGGATATGGTCTGTGCAGATACACAGTACAGTTGCTTTCAAAAATAGTGGTCATTGTCAGGGGCCTAAACTAGCCTGTCCCACCCCATGTCTCCAACATTAAACCGCTGCTCATTAGCTAAACTCTAAGGTCCGAAATGTGACCACATGTTCCGTTCCTTGCAGAAACATGTCCACTTGCATATCGATAAGATAAAACAGTCTTAAACGTTAAAGGGATATGGCCTGTGCAGCCACACAGTACATTTGCCTTCAAAAATAGTGATCATTTTCAGGGGCCTAATCTAGCCTGCCCCACCCCATGTTTCCAACATTAAACCGCTGCTCATTAACTACATTGAGAGACCGGCCCCGTAATCATATGTTCCGTTCTTTGCAGCAACATGTCCACTTTGCTTATTGATAGGATAAAAATGTCCAAAACGTTAAAGGGATGTCGCTTGTCCACATACACAGTACAGTTGCTTTCAAAAATAGTGGTCCTTTTCAGGCGCCTAAACTTGCCTGCCCCACCCGATGTCTCCAACATTAAACCGCTGCCCATTAGCTAATTTGTGAGGACCGGCCCATCACCATATACTCCGTTCCTTGCAGAAACATGTCCACTTGCATATCGATAAGATAAAAGTGTCCAAAACGTTAAATGGATGTGGCCTGTGCAGATACACGGTACAGTTGCTTTCAAAAATAGTGGTCATTTTCAGGGCCACAATTAGCCTACCCCACCCGATGTCTCCTACGCTAAAGCACTGCTCATTAGCGAAACTGTGAGGTCCAGCCCGTGACCATATGTTCATTCCTTGCAGAAACATATCCACTTGCATATCGATAAGATAAAAGAGTCCAAAACGTTAAAGGGATATGGCCTGTGCAGATACACAGTACAGTTGCTTTCAAAAATAGTGGTCATTCTCGTGGGCCTAAACTAGCCTGCCCCACCCCATGTCTCCAACATTAAACCGCTGCCCATTAGCTAAACTGTGAGGTCCGAAATGTGACCATATGTTCCGTTCTTTGCGGAAAAATATCCACTCGCATACCGATAAACGTTAAAGGGATGTGGTCTGTGCAGATACACAGTACAGTTACTTTCAAAAATAGTGGTCATTTTCAGGGGCCTAAACTAGCCTGCCCCACCCGATGTCTCCAACATTAAACCGCTGCTCATTAGCTAAACTGTGAGGACCGGCCCATCACCATATGTTCCGTTCCTTGCAGAAACATCTCCACTTGCATATCGATAAGATAAAAGTTTCCAAAACGTTAAAGGGATATGGCCCGTGCAGATACACAGTGCAGTTGCTTTCAAAAATAGTGGTCATTCTCAGGGGCCTAAACTAGCCTGTCACACCCAATGTCTCCAACATTAAACCGCTGCTCATTAGCTAAACTCTAAGGTCCGAAATGTGACCATATGTTCCGTCCCTTGCGGAAACATGTCCACTCGCATACCGATAAGATAAAAGTGTCAAAAACGTTAAATGGATGTGGCCTGTGCAGATACACAGTACAGTAGCTTTCAAGAATAGTGGTCATTATCAGGGGCCTAAACTAGCTTGCCCCACCCCATGTCTCCAACATTAAACCGCTGCTCATTAGCTAAATTATGAGGTCCGAAAGGTGACCATATGTTCCGTTCTTTGCGCAACATGTCCACTCGCATACCGATAAGATAAAATTGTCCAAAACGTTAAATGGATGTAGCCTGTGCAGATACACGGTACAGTTGCTTTCAAAAATAGTGGTCATTTTCAGGGCCTAAATTAGCCTACCCCACCCGATGTCTCCAACATTAAATAACTTCTCATTAGCTAAACTGCGGGGTCCGCCCCGTGACCATATGTTCCGTTCCTTGCAGAAACATGTCCACTTGCATATCGATAAGATAAAAGATTCCAAAACGTTAAAGGGATATGGCCCGTGCATATACACAGTACAGTTGCTTTCAAAAATAGTGGTCATTCTCATGGGCCTTAACTAGCCTGACCCACACCATGTATCCAACATTAAACAGCTGCTCATTAGCTAAACTGCGAGGTTCGCTCTGTGACCATATGTTCCGTTCCTTGAAGAAACATGTCCACTTGCAATTAAATAAGATAAAATTGTACAAAACGTTAAAGGAATATGGTGCGTGCAGATACACAGTACAGTTGCTTTCACAAATACTGGTCATTTTTAGTGGCCTAAACTAGCCTGCCCCACCCGATGTCTCCAACAATAAACCGCTGCTCATTAGCTAAATTGTGAGGTCCGGCCCGTTACCATATGTTCCGTTCCTTGCAGAAACATGTCCACTTGCAATTAAATAAGATAAAATTGTACAAAACGTTAAAGGAATATGGCCTGTGCAGATACACAGTAAAGTTTCTTTCAATAGAAGTGGTCATTTTTAAGGGCCTAAAATAGCCTGCCCCACCCGATGTCTCTAACATTAAACCGCTGCTCATTAGCTAAACTGTGAGGTCCGAAATGTGACCATATGTTCCGTTCCTTGCAGAAACATGTCCACTTGCATATCGATAAGTTAAAAGTTTCTAAAACGTTAAAGGGATGTTGCCTGTCCAGATACACAGTACAGTTGCCTTCAAAAATAGTGGTCATTTTCAGGGGCCTAATCTAGCTTGCCCCACCCCATGTCTCCAACATTAAACCGCTTCTCATTGTCTACATTGAGAGACCGGCCTCGTGACCATATGTTCCGTTCCTTGCAGAAACATGTCCACTTGCTTATCGATAGGATAAAAATGTCCAAAACGTTAAAGGGATGTTGCCTGTCCAGATACACAGTACAGTTGCCTTCAAAAATAGTGGTCATTTTCAGGGGCCTAATCTAGTTTGCCCCACCCCATGTCTCCAACATTAAACCGCTGCTCATTGTCTACATTGAGAGACCGGCCCCGTGACCATATGTTCCGTTCTTTGCAGAAACATGTCCACTTTGCTTATTGATAGGATAAAAATGTCCAAAATGTTAAAGGTGTGTGGCTTGTCCAGATACGCAGTACAGTTGCTTTCAAAAATAGTGGTCATTTTCAGGGGCCTAAACTAGCCTGCCCCACACGATGTCTCCAACATTAAATCCCTGCTCATTAGCTAAAATGTGAGGACCGGCCCATCACCATATGTTCCGTTCCTTGCAGAAACATGTTCACTTGCATATCGATAAGAAAAAAGTTCCAAAACGTTAAAGGGATATGGCCCGTGCAGATACACGGTACAGTTGCTTTCAAAAACAGTGGTCATTCTCAGGGGCCTAAACTAGCCTGCCCCACCCCATGTCTCCAACATTAAACCGCTGCTCATTAGCTAAACTGTGAGGTCCGAAATGTGACCATATGTTCCGTCCCTTGCGGAAACATGTCCACTCGCATACCGATAAGATAAAAGTGTCAAAAACGTTAAAGGGATGTGGCCTGTGTAGAAACACAGTACAGTAGCTTTCAAAAATATTGGTCATTGTCAGGGCCTAAATTAGCCTGCCCCACCGATGTTTCCAACATTAAACCACTGCTCATTAGCTAAACTGTGAGGTCCGGCCCGTGACCATATGTTCCGTTCCTTGCAGAAACGTGTGCACTTGCATATCGATAAGATAAAATTTCCCAAACATTAAAGGGATATGGTCCGTGCAAATAAACAGTATAGTTGCTTTCAAGAATAGTGGTCATTCTCAGTGGCCTATACTAGCCTGCCCCACCCCATGTCTCCAAAATTAAACCGCTGCTCATTAGCTAAGCTGTGAGGTCCGAAATGTGACCATATGTTCCGTTCTTCGCGGAAACATGTCCACTCGCATACGGATGAGATAAAAGTGTCCAAAACGTTAAAGGGATGTGGCCTGTGCAGATACACGCTACAGTTGCTTTAAAAAATAATGGTCATTTTCATGGGCCTAAACTAGACTGCCCCACCCCATGTCTGCAACATTAAACTGCTGCTCCTTAGCTAAACTGAGAGTTTCGAGATGTGACCATATGTTCCGTTCCTTGCAGAAACACGTCCACTTGCATATCGATAAGATAAAAGAGTCCAAAACGTTAAAGGGATATGGCTTGTGCAGCTACACAGTACAGTTGCCTTCAAAAATAGTGGTCATTTTCAGGGGCCTAAACTAGCCTGCCCCACTCGATGTCTCCAACATTAAACCGCTGCTCATTAGCTAAAATGTGAGGACCGAAATGTGCCAATATGTTCCGTTCTTTGCGGTAACATGTCCACTCGCATACCGATAAGATAAAAGTGTCCAAAAACGTTAAATGGATGTGGCCTGTGCAGATACACGGTACAGTTGCTTTCAAAAATAGTGGTCATTTTCGGGTCCACTATTAGCCTACCCCACCCGATGTCTCAAACATTAAAGCACTGCTCATTAGCTGAACTGAGGTCCGCCCTTGACCATGTGTTCCCTTCCTTGCAGAAACATGTCCACTTACATATCGATAAGATAAAAGAGTGCAAAACGTTAAAGGGATATGGCCTGTGCAGATACACAGTACAGTTGCTTTCAAAAATAGTGGTCATTCTCAGGGGACTAAACTAACCTGCCCCACCCCATGTCTCCAACATTAAACCGCTGCTCATTAGCTAGACTGTGAGGTCCGAAATGTGACCATATGTTCCGTTCCTTGCGGAAACATGTCCACTCGCATTCGGATAAGATAAAAGTGTCCAAAACGTAAAAGGGATGTGGCCTGTGTAGATACACAGTACAGTCGCTCTCAAAAATAGTGGTCATTTTCAGGGCCACTATTAGCCTACACCACCCGATGTCTCCAACATTATACCGCTGCTCATTAGCTAAACTGTGAGGTTCGAAATGTGACCATATGTTCCGTTCATTGCAGAAACATGTCCACTTGCATATCGATAAGATAAAAGAGTCTCTAAAACGTTAAAGGGATATGGCCTGTGCAGCTACACAGTACAGTTGCCTTAAAAAATAGTGGTCATTTTCAGGGGCCTAATCTAGCCTGCCCCATCACATGTCTCCAACATTAAACCGCTGCTCATTGGCTACATTGAGAGATCCGGCCTCGTGACCATGTTCCGTTCCTTGCAGAAACATGTCCACTTGCTTATCGATAGGATAACAATGTCCAAAACGTTAAAGGGATGTTGCCTGTCCAGATACACAGTACAGTTGCTTTCAAAAATAGTGGTCATTTTCAGGGGCCTAAACTTACCTGCCCAACCCCATGTCTCAAACATTAAACCGCTGCTCATTAGCTAAACTGTGAGGTCCGAAATGTGACCATATATTCCTTTCTTTGCGGAAACATGTCCACTCGCATACCGATAAGATAAAAGTGTCCAAAACTTTAAAGGGATATGGCCTGTGCAGATACACGGTACAGTTGCTTTCAAAAATAGTGGTCATTTTCGGGGCCACTATTAGCCTACCCCACCCGATGTCTCCAACATTACCGGTACAGTTGCTTTCAAAAATAGTGGTCATTCTCAGGGGCCTAAACTAGCCTGTCCCACCCCATGTCTCCAACATTAAACCGCTGCTCATTAGCTAAACTCTAAGGTCCGAAATGTGACCATATGTTCCGTTCCTTGCAGAAACACGTCCACTTGCATATCGATAAGATAAAAGAGTCCAAAACGTTAAAGGGATATGGCCTGTGCAGCTACACAGTACATTTGCCTTCAAAAATAGTGGTCATTTTCAGGGGCCTAAACTAGCCTGCCCCACTCGATGTCTCCAACATTAAACCGCTGCTCATTAGCTAAAATGTGAGGACCGAAATGTGCCAATATGTTCCGTTCTTTGCGGTAACATGTCCACTCGCATACCGATAAGATAAAAGTGTCCAAAAACGTTAAATGGATGTGGCCTGTGCAGATACACGGTACAGTTGCTTTCAAAAATAGTGGTCATTTTCAGGGCCACTATTAGCCTACACCACCCGATGTCTCAAACATTAAAGCACTGCTCATTAGCTGAACTGAGGTCCGGCCCTTGACCATGTGTTCCCTTCCTTGCAGAAACATGTCCACTTACATATCGATAAGATAAAAGAGTGCAAAACGTTAAAGGGATATGGCCTGTGCAGTTACACAGTACAGTTGCTTTCAAAAATAGTGGTCATTCTCAGGGGACTAAACTAGCCTGCCCCACCCCATGTCTCCAACATTAAACCGCTGCTCATTAGCTAGACTGTGAGGTCCGAAATGTGACCATATGTTCCGTTCCTTGCAGAAACATGTCCACTCGCATTCGGATAAGATAAAAGTGTCCAAAACGTAAAAGGGATGTGGCCTGTGTAGATACACAGTACAGTCGCTCTCAAAAATAGTGGTCATTTTCAGGGCCACTATTAGCCTACCCCACCCGATGTCTCCAACATTATACCGCTGCTCATTAGCTAAACTGTGAGGATCGAAATGTGACCATATTTTCCGTTCCTTGCAGAAACATGTCCACTTGCATATCGATAAGATAAAAGAGTCTCTAAAACGTTAAAGGGATATGGCCTGTGCAGCTACACAGTACAGTTGCCTTAAAAAATAGTGGTCATTTTCAGCGGTCTAATCTAGACTGCCCCATCCCATGTCTCCAACATTAAACCGCTGCTCATTGGCTACATTGAGAGATCCGGCCTCGTGACCATGTTCCGTTCCTTGCAGAAACATGTCCACTTGCTTATCGATAGGATAAAAATGTCCAAAACGTTAAAGGGATGTTGCCTGTCCAGATACACAGTACAGTTGCTTTCAAAAATAGTGGTCATTTTCAGGGGCCTAAACTTACCTGCCCCACCCCATGTCTCCAACATTAAACCGCTGCTCATTAGCTAAACTGTGAGGTCCGAAATGTGACCATATATTCCTTTCTGTGCGGAAACATGTCCACTCGCATACCGATAAGATAAAAGTGTCCAAAACTTTAAAGGGATATGGTCTGTGCAGATACACAGTACAGTTGCTTTCAAAAATAGTGGTCATTCTCAGGGGCCTAAACTAGCCTGTCCCACCCCATGTCTCCAACATTAAACCGCTGCTCATTAGCTAAACTCTAAGGTCCGAAATGTGACCATATGTTCCGTTCCTTGCAGAAACATGTCCACTTGCATATCGATAAGATAAAACAGTCTAAAACGTTAAAGGGATATGGCCTGTGCAGCCACACAGTACATTTGCCTTCAAAAAGAGTGGTCATTTTCAGGGGCCTAATCTAGCCTGCCCCACCCCATGTTTCCAACATTAAACCGCTGCTCATTAGCTACATTGAGAGACCGGCCCCGTAATCATATGTTCCGTTCTTTGCAGCAACATGTCCACTTTGCTTAATGATAGGATAAAAATGTCCAAAACGTTAAAGGGATGTCGCTTGTCCACATACACAGTACAGTTGCTTTCAAAAATAGTGGTCATTTTCAGGGGCCTAAACTAGCCTGCCCCACCCGATGTCTCCAGCATTAAACCGCTGCTCATTAGCTAATTTGTGAGGACCGGCCCATCACCATATACTCCGTTCCTTGCAGAAACATGTCCACTTGCATATCGATAAGATAAAAGTGTCCAGAACGTTAAATGGGTGTGGCCTGTGCAGATACACGGTACAGTTGCTTTCAAAAATAGTGGTCATTTTCAGGGCCACAATTAGCCTACCCCACCCGATGTCTCCTACGTTAAAGCACTGCTCATTAGCTAAACTGTGAGGTCCAGCCCGTGACCATATGTTCGTTCCTTGCAGAAACATATCCACTTGCATATCGATAAGATAAAAGAGTCCAAAACGTTAAAGGGATATGGCCTGTGCAGATACACAGTACAGTTGCTTTCAAAAATAGTGGTCATTCTCATGGGCCTAAACTAGCCTGCCCCACCCCATATCTCCAACATTAAACCGCTGCCCATTAGCTAAACTGTGAGGTCCGAAATGTGACCATATGTTCCGTTCTTTGCGGAAAAATATCCACTCGCATACCGATAAACGTTAAAGGGATGTGGCCTGTGCAGATACACAGTACAGTTTCTTTCAAAAATAGTGGTCATTTTCAGGGGCCTAAACTAGCCTGCCCCACCCGATGTCTCCAACATTAAACCGCTGCTCATTAGCTAAACTGTGAGGACCGGCCCATCACCATATGTTCCGTTCCTTGCAGAAACATCTCCACTTGCATATCGATAAGATAAAAGTTTCCAAAACGTTAAAGGGATATGGCCCGTGCGTATACACAGTACAGTTGCTTTCAAAAATAGTGGTCATTCTCATGGGCCTAAACTAGCCTGACCCACACCATGTATCCAACATTAACCCGCTGCTCATTGGCTAAACTGTGAGGTCCGAAATGTGACCATATGTTCCGTTCCTTGAAGAAACATGTCCACTCGCATACCAATTTGATAAAAGTGTCCAAAACGTCAAAGGGATATCGCACGTGCAGATACACAGTACAGTTGCTTTCAAAAATAGTGGTCATTTTCAGGGGCCTAAACTAACCTGCCCCACCCCATGTCTCCAACAATAAACCGCTGCTCATTAGCTAAATTGTGAGGTCCGGCCCGTTACCATATGTTCCGTTCCTTGCAGAAACACGTCCACTTGCAATTAAATAAGATAAAATTGTACAAAACGTTAAAGGGATATGGCCTGTGCAGATACACAGTACAATTTCTTTCAATAATAGTGGTCATTTTTAAGGGCCTAAAATAGCCTGCCCCACCCCATGTCTCCAACATTAAACCGCTGCTCATTAGGTAAACTGTGAGTTCCGGCCTTTGACCATATGTTCCGTTCCTTGCAAAAACATGTCCACTTGCATATCGATAAGATGAAAGTGTCCAAAATGTTAAGGAGGTATGGCCTGTGTAGATACACTGTACAGTTGCTTTCAAAAATAGTGGTCATGTTCAGGGGCTTAAACTAGCCTGCCCACCCCATCTATCCAACATTAAACCGCTGCTCATCAGCTAAACTGTTAGTTCCGGCCCGTGAAAATATGTTCCGTTCCTTGCAGAAACATGTCCACTTGCATATCGATAAGATAAAAGTGTCGAAAACGTTAAAGGGATATGGCCCGTGCAGATACACAGTACAGTTGCTTTCAAAAGCAGAGGTCATTTTCAGGGGCTTAAAATGGCCTGCCCACCCCATGTATCCAACAATAATCCGCTGCTCATTAGCTAAACTGTGATGTCGGCCTGTAGCCATATGTTCCGTTCCTTGCAGAAACATGTCCACTCGTATACCAATAAGATAAAAGTGTCCAAAACATTATAGGGATATGGCCTGTGCAGATACACAGTACAGTTGCTTTAAAAAATAGTGGTCATTTTCAGGGGCCTAAACTAGCCTGCCCCACCCCATGTCTCCAACATTAAACCGCTGCTCATAAGCTATACTGTGAGGTCCGAAATGTGACCATATGTTCCGTTCTTTGCGAAAACATGTCCACTCGCATACCGATAAGATAAAAGTGTCCAAAACGTTAAAGGGATATGGCCTGTGCATATACACGGTACAATTGCTTTCAAACATAGTGGTTATCTTCAGGGGCCGAAACTAGCCTGCCCCACCCGATGTCTCCAACATTGAACCGCTGCTCATTAGCTAAGCTGTGAGGTCCGGCCTGTGACAATATGTTCGGTTCCTTGCAGAAACATGTCCACTTGCATATCGATAAGATAAAAGTGTCAGAAACGTTAAAGAGATATGGCCTGTGCAGATACACAGTACAGTTGCATTCAAAATAGTGCTCATTTTCAGGGGCCTGATCTAGCCTGCCCACCCCATGTATCCAGCATTAAACCGCTGCTCATTAGCTAAACCGTGAGGTCCAGCCTGTGACAATGGGTTTCGTTCCTTGCCGAAACATGTTCACTTGCATGTCGATATGATAAAAGTGTCCGAAACGTTATAGGTATATGGCCTGTGCAGATACACAGTACAGTTGCTTTCTAAAATATTGCTATTTTCAGGGGCCTAAACTAGCCTGCCCACCCCATGTATCCAACATTAAACGGCTGCTCAATAGCTAAACTGTGTGGTCCGGCTTGTGACAATATTAAATTATCATAGCAATTGCGTTTAATTGAATTTCATTCTATATTCCCAGTTTGTGAGTTTTTTTTATAGGTGATGGGGGCAAATTGTGGGCAAAATGACTTCAGTTTCATGGGAAATTATGGGAATTATGGGAAAGCATGGGAAACTATGGGAAAGCATGGGAAAGCATGGGAAAGCATGGGAAATTATGGGAAAGCATGGGAAAGCATGGGAAACTATGAGAAAGCATGGAAAAGCATGGGAATTGATTAACCGTCGATCCTGTTATTACGTCGAGATCTTGCCAGGCAATATTCTCTTTTATCCTTGTACTTCAGTTATCAGCATGTCGCTATAAGTCCTCCATCACCTTTGTTATCGCGACGACGAATGAATGTGTCGCCTTGAAATAGGAGGAATACGCGCGTATAAAAATCATATTTGACAGCGACCCAATTATCCCGCTGGTTTGCTACAAAGCGAGAAATCGACGAAGCATAAACTCACTTCTGTGATCGCCTCGTTGTCAGCGATTCAGTCGTTTGTGGTCTGAATATATAACAATCGCGCGCTTTGAACTGCTACGGACGACAGAAAACGGCCGTTATAATCGCGCGCTCGCGTCCAGTGTGGATTGACCGTAAATCGTCAGGTAATCGCCAATCACTTGCATCAATGTTACGACTCAATGGATCGGCTGCTGTATTTAAAAGATGAGGAACTCATTCGACATCTACTCGATATTGTGCTCGTAACATATCTGAAAAATATTGACGGCCACGACATGACAATCCACTTTCATTCTTCCCTTTTTACAATTAACCTGTTGCCGTCTAAAGAATTACCTAGACATTACGTCTCATACTCCACTGTTTTCAATTCGCGCCATGTTGAACTTAGTCCCTTCTCAACTTAATTTGTGTAAATTTTCATGGCAGTATAATATTTCATCAAAACTATTCCAATCGTTGCCAATAGAAATTTTAAATCTGAACAATGTGATTCAGCAAAATTCATACTACAGAATTTAGTTTTTAACTGAACTAACTTTACTAATTAATAATGCCAAAATTGTCTCCACTGTTTACCGGTTAAACTTAGTGTTCCTTTCACAAAATCACAGAGAGATGACAAGCCATTCGATTGAGCGATTGGGTATGAAACAGGATTGTTCTTCATTGATAAAAAAAAAACCCGCCCGTTTAAGGGTATCGTCGACTAGTTTTGCATCTTTTTTGCACTCGCTTTCAGATAAGTTAGTGACTCAACCGTCATCAAGAAACAAAACTATTAAACCACTTCCTCTCAAAAAATGTTATTAAAACATGGCTATGACGTCACTCCTTTGTTCATCGAGTCCAGTTTATAGGATAATGGATGGTTATTGTCGCGATCGTACATTATTTTTCAAACAACGTTTCATCATTTTAATATCGGGCGCTCAGTATCCAATTTATTGAATGGTTATTTTGCTGCGGAGGATTTCATTTTATATGACGTGCATGTATGATAACATAATGTATGCACGTAGCTGTCTATAGACAACCTTTTTCAAGTATAATATCTCTCTGATTGATTGCTAGAACAAGACAGGGATATAGACATATAATATATATCCTCGTCACTCAGGTTGGGGTGACATGGGGGGGGGGCATACAACTTCATATTCTATGCATGTCGTTTCGTGAATAGGCATTGAATTTACAAGTGTTAAAATTTCCCGAATCTGATTCTGTCACCGGGTGACATGTTGCAAAACGTAAAATATATATAGTAATTTACATGTATATTTATATAGTCCTTCGATCTTCAGTATTACCCGCTCGCACCAATCTGCCATTCAATGTATAATTCTGCGCAAAATCCGAAATATGCCGCGTAATTACTTTAATGCAAATGCCGAAATGTATAAAGGAAAAAAGAAAGGAACTCAGTCTCGGTACGTCGTGTTCATTCAACGGTCGGAAACGCAATGGTGTGCTGCCTGTCCGTTAAGTTGATAATGGGTTAAGATGTCACGCCATCCGTGCAGCCAATCAGCGAGTGGATAGGCTCGAACACATGGTACAACTCTTGACCCAATTTCGGGTTAATCCAATCTGATACGAGGTGACGCATCAAACAAATGGACTCGGCCTGCGGTCTCGATCGATCCATTCCCTATACCTAATGATCTTAAACATTTGGTGAACACGAATCCAGATGAATTTTATTTCTTTAGTCTTTTCGTAAAACCACGAAAAATATCAAATTGATAGTAGCCACTTTCGCCATTGTCTTTCAGTGCCATTTTTTCGGCCGGCTTAATCTTTTTGTAATCTTCTTCGTCTGAAGCGAGCTCGTCCTAATCTTATAGTACAAAACTGTTTTCCATCCTCCCGGAGATTTATCAGCGATCGGCTTAATTTTTTTTTTAGCAAACTCCATAATTTGGCCAATCTTCTTTCCTGCCAAACACTTCTCTGTGTCGTTGACTGAAGACAGTAAATGTATATCTGTGTGGAATTTATGCTGTTCACTTTTCCCAAAATATTTGAAATTCGTTTCAAGACCTTTGCACTGGCCGTTGGGTGAGTTCAATACCTCACCACGCAATGTTCCGATTTTAGCATCCATATAAGTCTTTAAAAGACTGAAAGTATGGAATGCCCATCGCCCTGTCATCAATGGCAGTTTCTTCGTGTGCCCTTTCGTAATTATGTATCCCTGCAACTTATGTTCAGAACCTGGCTCGCCCTTGACTTCAAACTAATCCGTGCACCTCTGAAGCTGAACGTAGAATGGGCCCTGAAATCTTCGTTTGTTCAAGCATACTTTAGAACAATCGAGAAACCCGTGCTGAATTCAAAATCAATAAACGCTTATCACGCGTGAACCACTTTCGCCAATCACCCAGATATGCCTCGTCGATTTAACTCACGTCGATCTAATAATTTTAATTATACACCCTTATCTCCAAATAATTCTCCGTTGAACTTCAATTTAGTAATTTATCATCTCACAAAATGTGCTGCCAGGAAAAAAACTGGAGGATACAAGGTTGAATTTTTTTTTTTTTAGGAAACCACCACCCCGGGAAAGCAAGATGTTTCCTGTCCGGTCTCGGACACCCACCCGCCAAACACAAGTGTTTTCAAAGGGAAACTGTGACCCCGACCCACCCCCAAGTTTGATGTAAAACTGTGAAAATAGCAGAGGCAGACAAAAGTGTGAAATATTTTAAATAGCCATCCAGATGAAATGCAAATCATGTAAGCTCAAATAAAGGCTCAAGATGTCTCAGAAAATCACAAAACACTGTCAAATAAAGTTCTATTTATCATCCATAGCCATGTTACCGGCATCAGTATATGAATCAAAGAAATGTTGAGAGCAGTGTATGCTCTAACTTGGTGACAAGCCCCAGGTAGATGACAAAACAATCGCCCAGTCTCTGTTTGAATTATATAATTTTCCTTCAGCAGTCTAATGAAATATAATTTGGAGAACATACTGACAAAAGAGCTGGCCTAGGCGCATGTTATTGACTCATTTTGCACTTCCACCCCCAACCTACACTGCCTTGCGTTATGCGCCGTATCTATGTTATAGTATATATGATATACTAGCAGGAAATGCGATGAAAAAACCCGCTGTATGATGTGGATATTTGTTGGGGATAGAGAATGCTCTTGCTTAAAAGTGTTATACGTTTTCTCATAAATTGTATATTCAAATAGCATCATAAAACATTATTATTACAGTCATGGGATATAAGTAGTGGCTCACCTTGTCAATTGTCATTCTGTTTGTCGCGATTAATCCGTTGCAACAATAATAAAGTATGTATTTATTTATAACTGCGTATACATTAGACGTTATAATATGATACATGAACATCATAAACACATTAGTTCGATAAAAGATGATAATTGGGTTTTAAATATTGAGATGTATCAATCAATTTAGTGGGTTGGACTAAGTTTTCGAGGACACCTGGCTATCTCCATGAAGATACAGATGTTTCAAAGAAATTTCCAGGTGCTCCTCTGTTCATGGTGCTATATATTGGCTAAATATTATTAGTTTAAACGATATGTTGATGCGCATAAATATTAGCTACATGTGCCAGGCACAGAGCGAGATTTTGAGTTGTTTATGTCAGTCGAGGAGTCTGTTATAAAACCCTTGTCAGATGTTCAGTATTGGGAGGATCCTGAAAAGTATTATGCTACTAACTGCATGTTCTTGTATATCAGAAGAAACTATATTTGACTGCACACTGTGACCACTATTTTTGAACAGGCCTTCCATATCTCTTGACAAATTGTAACTTTTTTGTGGAAACTGTATTGAATGGAACAGACTGAAATTTGTTATAATATATATGCAATCCTCTGACGGTTCGGGGTCTCTCAGTTTGCACGAATATATGTATCTCTTCAATAGAATGATAAATATATACGTTTAATGCTTCTTCTATGTATCTCTTTTTGCTAGCTCATTTTGTGAATGCCCTGATTGCTATTCCCATATGACAGTTAAGAAGATATAATTGTTCAAGATACTTAGGTGGGTCACCATATGTCGGGATTGTGAAATGTGAACGGCCAAAACTACTTGGAGATGGCCTGTGTGACTGTATATAACTTATATGTGGATGAAGGCGAATAGCAATCTTATCAATGATAGTGCATATCCGCTCGCCATCCGCGACGCAAACGACACCAAATGTGATTTAATTCATGGTATATCATTAGAGAAAAACGTGTATGAATTCGGTGGATATTGGTGCCAAATAAATTTGTACCAGCGTTTGCCTCTTTTGACATATTTAAACCACTCCCATTAGACTCATGGATGCATCATATACTGGCGATGAGTATATATATGTTTGGTAGTAATCAGCAACTAAACAAATTCTGAGAATAGTTATGACCCATATCTCTCACCCAACCGACAGCAATTTGACGTCTTTAAATCACACGATGATATTCCTCGTATCATAGAGAAGAATAATATATCAATTTGGTGGAAATCTAGTCTAAAATAGTTTATTAAATCAATTGTTGACTCGAACAACGCCATATTTCGAAGGTGATTAATAATGTATTCGTTTTCACGATATATTTTTAATTTTGCCGACCTCCCCTTTTCTTCCCCTGACACCAACAGCGTCATTTTAGAAAAATTTTACCCGCACCGTTATCTTCCTTGTAAACAGTTACCCCTCTTAGAACGCCTTGGTGCCATCTCGATTGTACCGCGTGAAGTTATATATAGAACGCACACAGACAGACAGACAGACAGACAAACAGACAGCACGATTTGATTTCTTGTATCATTTGAGAAGAACGTGTCTGAATTTGATGGTAATTAGTACTAAAAATATTTTGTATCAGTCTTGGTGACCCTCCCGTCCCTATGTCAGTCTCAAGCTGCACACACTAAGACTCATTAGAGATGCATATATATTAAATTGGTGGAAATTGGCGAGTATACAAATTCGTATCAAATTTAAGGTCCCCATATCTCTCACCCATATGGTGTATCTAAACGACACGATAAGATTCCTCGTATCACAGAGAAGAATATGTATCAATCTGGTGGAAATCGGCACTAAACATATAGATATAATTTGTTGTGTCCCTCTCACCTCTTAACACAACTGACTCGAATGGCCCAACTTATGACATCCTTAAAACACACGATTATACTCCTCATATCATGGAGATGATTGTTTATAAGTTTGGTGATAATCGGCGACTAAACAATTTTTTTTATTATCAAATTTGGTGCCAATCCACACCCCATCTATCAAAGAAACAGCACCACTATGGCGTTTTTAAATCACACGATTATATTCCTCGTATCTTGGATAAGAACGTGTATCAATTTGGTGGAAATTGGCGCAAAAAAATTGTGCATCAATTTTGGTGCCCTTGTCCCTTTCAATGCAACCCTGACTCGAATGAGGCCACATTTGACAGATATAAGCAACACCATTAGACTCCTCATACCATGGGGAGGATTTTGTATAAGTGTGGTGGCAATCGGCGACTAAACCAATTATTATCAAATTTAGTGCCCACCCCTCCCAATCTCTCAACCAAAAGACAACAATTTGGCGTTGTTAAAGCGCACAATTTGATTCCTTGTATAATGAAGAAGACTATATATCAATTTGGTGGAGATCGGCGCTAAAATTAGTTTTTCAATTTTGGTGCCCCTCTCCCCTTCCGTGCATCCCTGACTCGAACGACGCCACTTTTAAACCACACCGTTGTTTTTTTTATATCATGGGGATGATTATATATAAGTTTGGTGGAAATCGGCGACAGAAAAAAACATCTGCCCCTCCCCCTTCCGGGCACCCCCTGACACGAACGGCGCGACTTTAGCCATATTGAAACCACACCATTAGATTCCTCATATCATGGGGATTATTATGTATTCGTTTGGTGGCAATCGGCGACAATTTTTTGTCTGCCCCTCCCCCTTTTCTGCCCCTGACAACAACGGCGTCACTATAGAAAATTCTAACCCCGACCATTATCTTTCTCGTAAAAAGCTACTCCTAGTAGACCCCTTTGGCATCATCTAGATGGTCCCCTGTGAATTTCTATAGAACACAGACAGACAGACAGACATTCGCAAATATAGATATAGATTATGGTATACTACACCAATATATAAAGCATGCATGTACACGTACATGTATATAATCACCCCCGTGTACGTGGTATCGCCAAAGCCGAGGGTATCGCCAAAGCCGAGGAAATGGGAAAGTCATTTTCACGTATATGATATGGGGATATGTTTGTTTCTCATCGTAAAACAGACATCGAGCATCGTATGTGTATGTCCACTCGAAGCAGGAGTATTTATCCACCAGTTGTCAATCAGTTTTCCCAGATCAGACCATTAATCATGTTGGTCTCAACTTTACTCCTGTCTTATATATTATACTAGCAGGTTAGCCCGCCACCGGCGGCTTGTCCGAAACATGACATTTTTTTATATATTTTTTTTAATTTTTAGCTCCACGCGTTTCAATAAGAAAAATTTGTACCCGGTAGCTCCACCCGTTTCCGAGATCTGGTCTGCGCATGCGCGAAGCTGGCGTCGCACGGGCTCGGCGACCCGATAAAATTTGTACCCGGCGCAAGATACATTCACATAGCAAATTTCAAGTCGATAGCTCCACCCGTTTCCGAGATTTCGTCTGCGCATGCGCTGCATGGGCGTCGCACGGGCTCGGCGACCCGATAAAATTTGTACCCGGCGCAAGATACATTCACATAGCAAATTTCAAGTCGATAGCTCCACCCGTTTCCGAGATCTCGTCTGCGCATGCGCTGCACGGCGTCGCACGGGCTCGGCAACCCGATAAAATTTGTACCCGGCGCAAGATACATTCACATAGCAAATTTCAAGTCGATAGCTCCACCCGTTTCCGAGATCTCGTCTGCGCATGCGCTGCACGGGCGTCGCACGGGCTCGCCAATACGACAACGACCACCGCCTGGTCAAACTACACACACGTACCAAGTTTCGTCCCGATCGGTCGAGAATCGTAGATTTGTATGAAGTACAACACACACACAAACATATATATATAAGAGAGATATGTAAATTAGATAGATTGTATCAAAATATATAGGAGATATATGTAAATGATCTACACACCATTACTGGTGTTTGTCAAAGTTTAGTGGGGTATATCAATACTCTTTCACGATCATATCATTGAGGTCCGGAGGGTGTGCGCTATCTCTCGAATACACGGAGTTCTCAAAATATATAGTATAGACTAGCAGGTTAGCCCGCCACCGGCGGCTTGTCCGAAACATGACATTTTTATATATATTTTTTAAATTTTTAGCTCCACGCGTTTCAATAAGCAAAATTTGTACCCGGTAGCTCCACCAGTTTCCGAGATCTGGTCTGCGCATGAAAATTTGTACCCGGCGCAAGATACATTCACATGCCAAATTTCAAGTAGATAGCTCCACCCGTTTCCGAGATCTCGTCTGCGCATGCGCTGCACGGGCGTCGCACGGGCTCGGCGACCCGATAAAATTTGTACCCGGTGCAAGATACATTCACATAGCAAATTTCAAGTCGATAGCTCCACCCGTTTCCGAGATCTCGTCTGCGCATGCGCTGCATGGGCGTCGCACGGGCTCGGCGACCCGATCAAATTTGTACCCGGCGCAAGATACATTCACATAGCAAATTTCAAGTCGATAGCTCCACCCGTTTCCGAGACCTCGTCTGCGCATGCGCTGCACGGGCGTCGCACGGGCTCGCCAATACGACAACGACCACCGCCTGGTCAAACTACACACACGTACCAAGTTTCGTCCCGATCGGTCGAGAATCGTAGATTTGTATGAAGTACAACACACACACAAACATAAATATATAAGAGAGATATGTAAATTAGATAGATTGTATCAAAATATATAGGAGAGATATGTAAATGATCTACACACCATTACTGGTGTTTGTCAAAGTTTAGTGGGGTATATCAATACTCATTCACGATCATATCATTGAGGTCCGGAGGGTGTGGGCTATCTCTCGAATACAAGGAAAATATATAGAAGAGAAGAGATAAACAGTCCCATGAAACATGTATACATTTATTGATGGACGTGTCATTGGCTCTTCATACCGGATCAGGTTCATTATTCCGAAGGTTCCATATTCCGAAGGGTCGCTATTCCAAAGGTTCTTATTAAGAAGTTTCGCTATTCTGAAGGTATGCTATTCTGGGCGTATTTAACCAGAAAAGATGGACAACTCTAATACCAATTAAATAACGATTAAAAAAGCCAGAATTGCATAATTTGGAGCAATACGATATATGTATATTCGATAAGATGATTCGGTTTCATTGTCGCGTAACGGTCTACTCGAGTGGGAACGAATCATAAAGTCTGTAAAATAAACATGATTATAACAAATCGTTGATACGCCGTAGCGTGTCGTCCGGCATGTGTGGTCTATATACAAACTCCAAGCATGATAATACTAAACGAATAACCGATTAGCTGCATGCATGCAAACGGCAGCATTCGCATGCGTGTGACCAAGGCATCGCGTTATCATTCATTCACGTTCTTGAGATCGCAAATCTGAATGCTGAGATGGATGTTCAATTAATTTCAATTGAAACACATTCATAATATATATGCACACAATATTTCGAATATGTTATGGATTCATATTTCAGATGACATTCGCAGTCCAATTTATCAGTCTCAGATACGCATTAAAACACTAGAAAACTCATCAGAACTCCTTAAGTAATACGCATATTTACTGCACAGAAACTCGGCGTTTGGTCGCATCTTCATCTGTGCCCTTCGCATCTTTCTGGACCGACAGTGGCCCCTTCATATCGCGCGGATATTGAGAACGACACTGATTTTTTAAATTCTGTCAAATCCTATGCTTCATTGACCGATTCAACTATATAACGGCATTTGTTTTGGAAGCGTGGAAGTCCAGGAACTATACTAGTGAATGGATGTTCTCGAAAATTTGAGTGAGCAAAATCAAAAACACCATTGATAAAATTGGCCAAAAAAATTTATTGGTCTGATCTGGGAAAACTGATTGACAACTGGTGGATAAATACTCCTGCTTCGTGTGGACATACACATACGATGCCCAATGTCTGTTTTACGATGAGAAACAAACATATCCCCATATCATATACGTGAAAATGACTTTCCCATTTCCTCGGCTTTGGCGATACCCTCGGCTTTGGCGATACCACGTACACGGGGTCATAATGGCAGTGCAGGTTTTTATGAGAGGAAGCAGTGGAACACATTACAATTCCATGTGGCAGAAACGGTTATCCCGAAATAAAATGTTATCATCACAAAGATGAATACTTTTTTGTAATCATTAGCATATTATGTTTAATCATTCAGATTGTCGTTATATCGGCAGGACCGATATAACGGCATTGAGATACTACGCTCGGAATCGAACTGTTTACAATAAAATGGAGAATAAATCTTTGGAAGATCACAGTTACCTTACAAGCTTGAATCTTGCCATCTATACAATTATATAAACGTTTGTGCACGAAAACCAACAAAAAGCGTGTGCCGCGCCAGAAGAAGAAAGATGAGGAAAATATGTTCCGACTAAATAGACAAACTTCACATTATGCTGTACTAAAGTCTCTTGTGAAAATCGCGGAGAAATGCAAGTACAACATACTCCTGATGTCAGCAAAGTTCATGAAGAATATTTGAGAATATAGATGTAATAATTTCAGTCAGATACGACCCGGATTAACACAATTAGAGATGTCGATGGTATTTGATTGCATTATAGTTGACTCGTTGCGGATCGTGCAGGCTAAAGGTTGTTCTACACCGGGCGCGCGCGAGCGATTATAACGGTCGTTTTCTTACGTCCGTAGCCGTTCAAAGCGCGCGATTTTTATGTCCGCACCGCAAGCGACCGACTCGCTGACCACGAGGCGATTATAGCAGTGATTTTATGCTTCGTCGAATTGTCGCTTTGTTGCAAACCAGCGAGATAATTGGACGGCTCTCAAATAGGTGTTTATACGACCGTTATTTTTCTATTTGATGACGCCACACTGATTTGTCGCCGCGATAATGGAGGACTTTAGCGAGAGGCTAATAATCGAAGTACAACGCATGTGTGTCTGTATGGCACATGTGTGTCTGTATGACTGTGTGTGTCTGTATGACTGTATGTATGTATGTATGTATGTATGTATGCCATGTGTGTCTGTATGACTGTATGTCTCTATGACCAAATAATTAAACCATTTATTTTTGTTATTTTTCGTGACTGAAATTCCACCTTGATTACTATATTCAGTTTATTCCTTGTAAAGAACTAAAATCATGGACCGTATAATCTGCTCCATTGGCTGGTGAATTATAGTTTGGTATAATCAGTGGAAATGATAAAGAATATAACGAGGCTAGCTCATTCCAAAAGACGTTGTGGTAAACATGAGACAATGCATTCATCAACTAATACTAATCGCGTATTACCGGGTGGGAGCACTATTATAACTAATGTGTAGAAACGATTACACATCAAATGTGTAAACCCGGTTAATACACATAGCAATGTGTAGTGTTACATACAAATACATTGACCAAGTGCCGTTCAACACATAATGTGTACATTTTATTACACACACGTGTGTAAGAATGTAGATCGTGCGCATTGCGTGCCTTCAGTTTCATAGTCTGCTATACATGACGACGATATTGTTTGAGTATATGTTTTGGAATACAATTTACTACTGTCTCAATACCCATGTAGTTTTGAGTGACGATAATAAACAAATTGTAGACAAGGAATGTAAGTTGAGAATTCCGACTTGTGAGTATTGTATTAATGATATATGAGGATATATTTGTTAAAACTTTCATGAAGAATACTGCTCTTACTCTTGTTTATATGAGTGTTGTAATACGCTAATACTAATCACGTGCAACCACACCACGACCATGGTTTGTTAATTTAAAACGAAAACTCACACATGACAGAGCAAAATATTACGTATACCATTGTACGCCATGAAAGTTCGGAATACTGAACTTTACATTCTTGTCTACGATATATATGTGTAAGAATTTACACAACATGTGTAAGGCATAGGTGTTGATTTTATGCACACCAGTGTGTATACATGTGTATAAATTGACCCATTTATTGTGTAAAATATATGTTTAAGATAAAAAATGAATAATGGTTGTGTAGCAGGGCTACACGTTGTTTGTAGAAACCCTACACATTAGTCATAAATGTGTGGGTGGGGTATCCCCCATGCAGCCACCTGACTCCCCTGAAATTAGCGTACACACAGAATAATAACCTGACTATCGCGCGCGACGAAGCGTTTCAGTCGCTTGCGGTGCGGACATAAAAATCGCGCGCTTTGAACGGCTACGGACGTTAGAAAACGGCCGTTATAATCGCTCGCGCGCGCCCGGTGTGGAACAACCTTTACACTGAACACATTATGCGCACTCAATAAGATCGTAGAAGACTCATCTCTTCAAAAGATGTTTTGAGATACAGCTAGCTTTATGTGGCGAGGTGACAATAATAGACTTTAATTGTTGTAATAAATATGTTTTGTGTAAGATTTCTCTATTTTGTACAACATCGTTGTCTTAGCGCCTAGCAGGCTGCAAGGATAAAATGATATTTTGTTGTTTGTGTAGGATGTTTCTATTTGTACGCGCATTGGAACTAAATGATTGTGGAATGCGTTTGAAAATTATTTTATAATAATAATAATAATGATAATAATAATAATCCCAAGGTCCCATCTACCCACTAATGAACATCATACAATCGTTCAATATTCACACAAATTAAGCACCAAAAGAAACAAAATGAGCGAATGTTGGCATCGTATAGGGATATTTAAGGTCAAACACAACAATGGAAACCTGTGAGAACTTATGGAATCGTTGTTTTTTTTTCATTGATTTTGTTTCCTTGTAAAATGCGGGACCCACCCCATGATATCGTGTTATAAAAGAACAAATATTGGTAAATATAGAAGCTTGTATCCCTCTTACCCTGATTAATGGTGTGTTCTGGTCCAGTTTATAAGCCTGAACATTTAAAATTAATTTAGTATATCACAATTTATCTTTAAACATGGCTTTGGAAAAAAAAACTTTACATATAGCATTGGAGAATTTTTCAATCTGCGCTCTGATCCACCCACACTCCCGGACCTTGTATCCTGGAATTTTTGGACCAACTCACCATGCGCCATTGGTAAAAAAAATGTTCCAGTGAATTGTATTAGGACACACGTGACCAAAATATGACAGAATGCTACACGAGTTTCTCACTGTTATTTATGTTGGTAAGTACATAGCTGACAAACTTGCCGAGATACGCAGGCTTCATTCCATTTGTGTGGAACCTATGAAAGCTCTGCCTTTCAGGAATATTCAAAAGAAATATCTCCTATATATCCCATGTTTTATTTTACAGAAAGTGCATGAATACTTGCGGTCTAGCTCACTGTGACCTATCGTTATTCTAAATTCAACTGACTGATTTCATAGCTAAATCAAACATGATGTTTTTTACCAGTGAGTTGTGATGGTGTAGTACGCGTATGGGTGTGTTCCAGTCTCTCGTGTGACCTGAATCCATTGAGGACCATAATGGAAATAAATGGTCTTAGAACTGTTTGCTTATGATATCACCGATGCTTTTTGGTCACCTGTTAGTCATGTACATTCTTAAGACCTTAATAAACGCCATACTCATGCTGGGCAATGATCGACTGCATGGGGAAGTGGCTATCGCACCCTACCGCAAGTGACCTGTATTCAGTAATACTTATTCTACCTTTTACTAAACTTTGTTAACCTGGTACGTATTATATCACTTATATATATTTATATCATTTTGCTATTTAATCTTCACGTAGTTTGTCAAACATTAATATATTCCAAAAGACCATTAAACGTATCTTAGCTTATCCCAATAAAACTAGCTCCCTGTATGTTTAGGTATATACGAGAACCGAAACAAAATGCCGCCACACCGACTCAGTCCCGGAATCGTTCAGAGGGTTTGATCGAGTCAATGACGTCATGTTGAACGTAAAACGTCAATACACCCGTGTAACGACTTGGAAAACTTTCATTTAATCAGCCATGGATACGCGGACGGATAGACAGAAATTTGCCTGCGGGATATGTGTCTTTTCGTCATATAGAAAAGGAAATGTGTTGCGACATAGGGTCGCAAAGCACGGTAAGTTCTACTTAAATGATTGCAAACAGTTACTGATGCAAGCCATACAATTAGTAGAGCGGACAAATTCAAAAAGCTCACTAGAAGTAGGAGTTTACTGTTTAGTCCATCGGCACCACACACGGGCTTGTGATACATCATTTTGAAGGTTATGACATTCCGCATCGGATAGGACCCGGTGTGAAATATACAAATGATGCAAAAGATGATTTTTAGCTGATTAAGAATTTAATTTAAGTGCCAAAATTCAGCAAAAATCCCTGTTTTTGTAAAATTCGGCAAAATGAGAAATAAAAGTATAGAAACGCGAACATTTTGCGCTAAATAATTGTAGTCTATATACCTCTAGATATTTACTATGATAGTGGTACGATTTCTCTAATATAACGAAGATTTTTTTTTAGATTTATTGTGAAAATAGACAAAATAGCGCAATTTTTCAGTTTTTTTTTGCCTCACTTAATGGGCGATAGATCAATATTGTTTTGACCGAGGATATCGTATTTAGTCTAGAAAAGTGCGGATATATACCGCATACGACAGTATGCTGAATATGTCATCATATTTAACACGTGATGTGTTAAGTAAGATTATTTCAACCCTCACCCCAAAATTCATCAAAAAGTCACCGTTTTAGGGAGATTCGGCACAAATGAATACAAAAGCACAGGTATTCGGGATATGTTTGTGTATGAAAATTGAAATGCAATGATTGCGGTGATCAATGTGAAAAATTCTTAAATTTCGGTGGAAAATAGACAAAAAATCATTCCTTTGCAGTTGTATCGCCCCTCTTAATAGGCGATTATTCAGTATTGCTTTGAATGGAAATCCAGTATATAATATAGAAAACTTGTGGAAATATATACTGCATATGATTGTAGGATAAGGATGTCATTCTTTGCCACAGATGCTATGTGGTGGTAGATTGTGTCACCCCCACCCCAAAATTCAGAAGAAACAAAATCAGTTTTAGAAATTTCGGTATGGCAGAATACAAAAGCACAACTCCGATTATTTTGTGATATTATGTTGAAGTCTACCCACTTAGAGATATACATTATGATAACGCCATGGTATAATTTACAGATGGCAACATTTCGGAGTTTTCTGATGAAAGTAGCCCGAAAATCGTGAAATATAAACTTGTTTTGCCCCTCTAGATGGGTGATAATTCAATTCCATTTTGAAAAATAATCCAGGACAAACTCTCAAAAGTTGACGAGACACATAATGCATATGAATGTTTTCGGATTGTATCATCTTCTGTCACATTTGTTTGGTTACGTTATTGCACCCTTCGCCCCAACAATACAATACATTGCAAGATGAGACAAACACGGAATATTCCTATACACATTTATGCATTATACACATTCCCTATCAAGCTGAGGCGTTTGGTAGTTACTTGAGTTGAAGAAATTACATGACCATTCCGCTTACACGTACACCATCAAACAACCGTTTAGACGTCTTGTGTCAAATGTGCAGCATTGCGAAATGTGTATCAGAGGGGTGTCCAATCATTATATCAATCGACGAACCTGTGCTTAAGTAGTGAACTTTTGTTAAATTCTTCAGCAGTGGTGACCACGCCGTCACTTATCCCAAATTGGTTGTTGGTACGACTTCCTTTACACCGTGGGTCGTCTGCACCCTGGAACCGATGGAAGCCAAAGTTTGTTTGTATCTGGGTGCAGAAATGTTCTCCAATGCGGTCGCATAGCCTACTCTTCTTCGATACACAGAGAGGGTTTTAGCGACCAATGGGCATAAACTACCCACGAGACGGCACATCCATTAAGGTGAGCTCGCGATATCACCACATCTATCCTGCAGCCACCCGGGACTTGATGCCCCCCCCCCATGTGGCTGCCACTTCCCTTTAATCATATAATAGAATATTTATTTTACATCAACAGTACGGTACAAACAGTATATACACTGTATTTCTGTGGCTCTCCTATATGGGAGTCATCATCCACGACTTTGCCCTATCGGATCTTCCCACAGTATTTGGGGTTTTAAGGCGTCACGATCTTCCTGGTCACAGCCATCAAATCGAGCCTTGTCATCAACCTTGCTATGTTCTTTAATTCTATATATCGTCCTGGAATCCCCCTTGGGGTACCATGGCGCCGTTTTGGGGTTGGGCCATATTTCTTGGAATATGATGAGGAACAGATGCCGTAATATCTCCAAGGCCTTGGTCATGACATGTCGAATTTATCTGACCATGTATGTCTGCCAATGTGTCACGGAGAATATATTTAAGTGCGCTCGCGCAACAGTATGGCGATCAGACAGATTCGTAGGTTGGTGTCACCCTACTCCGTTTCACTCCATGACGTCACCAAAAACGACGTAAAACCTCGTGGCGTTCTGACATTTTTACTGTGCCGCGTTTTTCGCTATGTTTATTTTATGTGTTGTTTTCGATTATTTGTTTGTCGCCGATATCGCCATTTGTCGGGATTCCCTGTTTCTAAATTTAAAACTGGCATGCTCGTAGTGAGCCTCGATTTCGATATTTTCACCCAGGTCAAAATACGTCAGAGTTATGACAAAAATAGATCGACCTACATTTTCTCCATCAGAACTCTATATCAAAGAGTCTATAGACTCCTTCGGGTCGTTCGGGACCTACATAGACTCCTTCATTTGGGTACTTTTACTTATAATTGGGAAGTTTTATCATTTTTGGTTCGTGCGAAGACCTCTTTTTATCGTGCGGGAAAAGAGAGACATTCAAAACGCGATTTCGTAATTCGACGCAATAGGCTGAATAGCCTAACCTTCAGCCGAGTTCCGGGCCAAATCCGACGAATGTCGTAACACAAAACAAAACGCATTTGTTGACACAAACACCGTTTGAAGAGTTTATTATTACATAAAATGATCGTTATTGATTAATTATTGATTAATTATTGATATTTATTGTTGCATTTTGGCTGCTATCAATATTTGCACAAATGGTATTAATTATTTCTTATAATTGCTCCTTTGGTCAACTTTGACTATCGGAAAATGAAAATGAAAATATGCCGCTGAAAAAATGTAATCGATATTAAAGTCTCATCCTTTCGGCAACATGGCATTGGTTTTAATTACTTAAATGATTAATATAGTGATTTACCTTTTATCTGTGATGAAATGAGAAATGGTAATTGTCTTATTTTGCTAACATTAAATTAAATAAAATAAATTAAGTAAAATATCAATAATTAATCAATAATTAATCAATAACGATCATTGTATGTAATAATAAACTCTTCAAACGGTGTTTGTGTCAACAAATGCGTTTTGTTTTGTGTTACGTTATTCGTTGTATTTGACCCGGAACTCGGTTGAAGGTTAGGCTATTCAGCCTATTGCGTCGAATTACGAAATCGCGTTTTGAATGTCTCTCTTTTCCCGAACGATAAAAGAGGTCTTCGCACGAACCAAAAATTATAAAACTTCCCAATTATAAGTAAAAATACCCAAATGAAGGAGTCTATGTAGGTCCCGAAGGAGTCTATAGTCTCTTTGATGTAGAGTTCTGATGGAGAAAATGTAGGTCGATATATTTTTGTCATAACTCTGACGTATTTTGACCTGGGAGAAAAAATCGAAATCGAGGCTCACTACGAGCATGCCAGTTTTAAATATAGAAACAGGGAATCCCGACAAATGGCGATATCGGCGACAAACAAATAATCGAAAACAACACATAAAATAAACATAGCAAAAACGCGGCACAGTAAAAATGTCTGAACGCCACGAGGTATTACGTCGTTTTTGGTGACGGCATGGAGTGAAACGGAGCAGGGTGACACCAACGTACCTACGAATCTGTCTGATCGCAATACTGTTGCGCGAGCGCACGTAATTAACATATAATTAACTGATATGCACTCACTGACCCAGTGCCGCCGGTATTTGCTGCCGAAATTGCCATTTGTAGCTAAAAATTCAAAACTGTGTCAAAAGTTGGCGTCTGGACATCATATCATACAGTTTATACACTCGATTGTAAACATGGTTTAAACCTACATTGATTGTCCAGACAAATTTGAACTGAGTCGAAGGAGACGTATGTTATCGTTCAGTGGCTAGCTGATTATGTGAGATACAATCTAACTATCCAGTGACCAGCCGGGCCATATTAAGCAGGCCGCAATGCTCTCATGTGCCGCCACGCTTATTAATGTTGGAGAAAATTCCCAACAATCCAGGGGGGGGGGGTCGAAAAAAAATTCCAGGCACGTATGATGGGGTGGGTGTGTGTCTCTTGGGTCCAAAAAACAGTTTTTTCCATATGCCAATTTTTTTTTCCATTCCTGCTATTGAGTCTTATTTTGATGTGTTTTGAACAGAAACAGGTCATATATAGTTAGTATTAATGCTATACTACATATAGAGGTTATCAGAAGTTGGATCAGTTGCACAATGGCCAACAATAACCCAAATTCAACTTGATAGAACTCGACACTGCGCTATTGGAAAAATAAAATTTAATCAGGATTCCATCTACTGATACAACAAAATAAGAATAACTATGCAGAACTCAGCTGAAAATAAGCAATAAAATGAAAGCACACTTGACCATATGTGACATGGAAATAAATATATAATAAATAATGGAATAAAATAGACTTTTGACAACGTAAAACATAATTTTGTTTACAAATAAGTTGAAGGCAGTACTGATACTGGTTAGTCTTTGGCATAATGTAAATTTAGTCCTGACATAAATCATATACAAATACTTTCTAACTCGCAAGGACAACACCGCATAGTTGTTGTTTTAGACCGAAATGACCGAATTATTTGACTGAAATGCAGCAATCAGTTGAGAATTATCAACCATACATATAGGCGTACATGTTACGATCGAAATTTCCAATAGTTGGAATTGGATAGAAACAGATTTAGATTAAATAATGTATGTATGTTACAAGGGGAACTTCGCATGCGGTGGTAATTTTTTTGAGTGAATTTCCTATCCTATCATGGATGTTAGGTTAGGAATTTCCACCGACAGTTTGATGCGGGTGGGTGGGTGGGTACCAATGGGATTTATCGAAAGAAGGAATGTCGTCGGTTTTCTTAGTTGAGCCAAGTGTGGACCCACCATCTCCTCTCTATATGTGGCGCTTGTGGTATGTTTATATCAGCCGCATCCCATCGATGGAGCTGGTCGTTGAATACACATTTCAACATATCAGGTAACATTATTTTGACTGGCCAAAGTACACCACCACGCCCTGTGTTCTTAATATATTCTGTCTGACAGCTCAGCGATATCTGCAATCACGCACAAAATCTCTGCCCTATATGATCACTACTAACGCTGATTTGTTGACATCTGGCAGAAATTAATAAGTTTTGGAATTTTTTTTGCAGCTGGCATTTTTGTAGTTTGCAGTGCATTATTGTCAGCGTATGAACGTACTCTAACTCCACATGTGATGTCGAACGTGTGTCGGACATCCGTCTCCGATTTTCCGAAAACTAATTATTACTTTAAGGTTCACAATAAAAGCAGCAATTTGAATTGATATTCAGAAATTGAATTTTCCTACAATTTGGTATCCACAGATAAGAGAAATTATTCATATGCGTGTGTAACGCATTTTGTGTTTTGTTTGGATGATCTTTAAATTATGTTTATTTAATGCTTATTTTTAATGGATAATATTCAATGTTCTATTTTATTATGTTGGTGCTTAATGCTGTATTTCAGATGAACAGGTAGAGGACGCTCAGGACGGCGACAACGACGCCAGTGTTGGTACGTATTCTTAACAAATCGGGGTCAGAAACCGTCAGTTCTATGTAGTCCGGTGATCTAATACTAGTCGAAGGGTGCATTAGTTCAATAGTTTGATATAGGTTGAACATTTATTGTTTGTAATATGTGTATAAGTATAATGAACATACATTATTTATTCTGTAGATAGAGGATATACAACCAGTCCCCAGTTTATAGCGGAATTTATAAAACGAGTTAAGTTAAGTTTTGATGGCGCAAAGTAATATTTTGTGCTTGTTACTGTGTGAATGAGTGGGTAGAATAGCTTCTTGGGCATATTCGGCCATCATAAAGTATTATTAATCGTATCATAACGGCATCATAACACGACCGGCATCATAATGTGTCTATGTAGCTGCTGCTTCTATCTGTCTGATATTAAAACAGTCAATTTGTATGTCATTTATCGCATATTATTTCTTAACATGTATTCAGGATTCACACCCAAAATTAACTGGTAGTCAGGATTCACCCCCCAAAATTAACCGGTATTCATGATTCAGGGTGGAAGGGAGTGATACAAACATATAAGTCATGCGATGACGTTTCACGTCACTACATGTATAAGCGCTGATTGCCCGCAAACACAAATATAGTCCCGGATAAATAATGACCCGTTGTCGTATGTGCCGTATATTTAATGAAATAATTTTTCATTCATTAGAGTTCGTTGAAAAATTTTGGCATATTTTTATACGGAAAGTATACGGGACATAAACAGACAACAAACCGGGAGTCAAAGTCACCTGACACTATTTCCGTTTATCAAACAAACGTTCAATTTATAGAATGGTTTATTGAATGGAATAATTATACGATCATGTAATAAATTCAAATGCACCATCCCGACTAAATGCAGAATAGATAATGAATGTGTATATATGTATGAGTTTTCCCCGTTAACAGATGTTAGAATAACGCAATTATCCATATGTACACGTATGCAAGGTGATGATCTTTCGAAATCACTCCAAACTATTTATAAATTATGTTTAATTTTCATTCAGATTAATTTAATAAAATAGCCAGGAATGCCATAAGAAAGCGCTAGTAGTCTATGTGGTGCTGGGGTAGGTGTCGCACATCGGGGAAATGTGTGTGACCATCATTTTAATATGGGAAATTTATTCTATAGATTATTGCTGTTTTATAGGGTACCCTAGTTACAGAAAAAATTGATATATTTTCAGTGGTTGACTGGCAATAGACAGCTGGCTAACCTGGCACCAAACTGGGAATCATGAAAACATCCATGCTAATTTATGGAGCAAATGTTGAGAATTAATGAGATTCAACCTTGTTTTTTGTTTGCTTTCGTTCTATTTTGTGACGTCGTGCTAAAGAATGTATAATTGTAAATTTAACACGGATTAGATTCGCAAAAATGGCTCGAAGCAGATCGGGACATTCACGATGCGCGTTGTCAGATTTGTAATAAATCATTAAGTATATCGAGTATGGGTGAAAGTGCTGTACGAAGTCATATGACACAAATTACGGCTGCAAACTGAGGCGGAGGTGAAATCCAAAAATTTCAAAACATCATGTGATTCATGTCAACAATCTCTGAACATGTTGATAAAACCTAGTACATGAATTTGTTCACCATCACAGAAACATACCTGTTTTTACTACACAAAAAAGTAATCAGAAATATTTGCTAAAACCTTGGTAATGACCTCTAGAAAAGTATGGATGACCTCGGTAAGGCCCAAAATCACTCTCAGTGCATTGATTAGGCCGATTCCGACATCTTCTATAATTTACAGTAGATACCCGTTTACGCGTAGTTTAATTTAGAAAGTTCCGCAATTAATATCGTAAATAGAGCGACTGTATTTGACAGAGAATGCTTCTGTTGTTGGTTATCAAGTTGCTATACATTAAAAACGACAAATTCACATGCTCGTGCAAGCGCAGTAGTCTATTTCCCCCTGTTAAAGGACATCCACAAATACCAAATAACGCTAACCTACTGCAAATGTTTTACACGACAACTGTTAACATATTTGGGCTGACTTCATCTGATGCGGTATTATTCCTCGAAATAAATATCAAAACCGTCGTTACTTGGAAATGTAGTTTGGGCTAACATTTACACAAATCATCCAGCTCCTCTATCCTGACACACACGTCAGCTGAGAAACAGACATCATAGAACTGCCCAAATTGGGCGAAATAAGCATTTCTCATCACACATGAGTTCCAGAGTAGGATGACTTCCACATCCACATGCATAAGTGAGGAATCCTACCGGCGAGAGAAAATCCAAGAATGAAAATGTAGGAATTCCGAATATGTTTATGATTTTATACCATAATTCATTTCTGAGTTCCTGTATGTGCGGAGAGAAGCAATGGAAGTACATGTGCGACATGAGGTCAGAGTATTGGCACTCACAATGCTTGCATAATGCATTGTTGTCATATGTCGTTCTGTAGATGATGTTTGCCATATAGAGAGCTTTAGCTTTGTACTTTGGGTGTTCCCTGCATAGTAGTCAACCTCTCCAGATCGACATAGGACAGGATTTAACCATCCTAAAGAAATTCAGTGATTCATTTGTCAAATCACACCATGGTGCTTGATATGCGAAGTTGTTGATCTTCTCTTTTACAATTTCTTTCCATTGTTTCTGTGATGGAAAGAACCCAGAATCAAGAAAAATTGTGACGTAATTAATGAGATCATATGCGTGCAGGTGTGTGAAGGAAGATGTCCTTCGCAAAGCCAGGCAGGGGCCGTTTATAGAGGAGGTGGCCCTGAACATTGAACAGAAACACTCTTAGGGCATCGCGATGAGTGTTTGGAAGATTTATTATTGTTCCCAAGAATAAAATAATTTTTCCGGTCTACTTCGACATGCAGTGGTGTTAAACCAAGTAACGACAGTGGAAGTTCTGTACTTGTTCTAGTAGGCAGACATTGAATATGTTTTATACACATATTATATACTCTATCAAGTTGCAGAACTTGTGTATTTGTCAGGCCATACCACATTTCACATCCATATAATGCCTTGGGGATTACTACACATTTCGAAATTTCAAGAGCAGATGAAGGAGTCAGGAAGAATGTCCTTCTTAGCATTTCACATGCTCTGTCAATATTTCGAGATCTATCAGACAGATTGTTTTGAGGGATACCCAGATGAATAACGTTTTTGACTTCCATGAGAGTGTTCAGTACGAGAAACCATTTATGTTCTGTTGCTGGAGCGTTTGAGCGTTTACGTGTGTCAAAGACGATAATTTAACTTTTAGCAAATGAGTATTCAAATTTCCACGTTTGACTGTACTTATAACATTTATTCAGAAGACGTTTTAAGCCACCTTCTGAGTAAGAAAGAATGCAGACATCGTCGGCAGTTGTCGGACATGAACACATGCCATTATCGCCTAGCGTAGACTACAATGCCCGTACCCATGCACTGTATTAATGTAAGATAGTAGTTTTGAACGTGATATTGCAGGTGTCGTGTGGGGGGGGGGGGGGGGGTCTTGGCAGTACTGATACTGGTTAGTCTTTGGCATAATGTAAATTTAGTCCTGACATAAATCATATACAAATACTTTCTAACTCGCAAGGACAACACCGCATAGTTGTTGTTTTAGACCGAAATGACCGATTTATTTGACTGAAATGCAGCAATCAGTTGAGAATTATCAACCATACATAGGCGTACATGTTACGATCGAAATTTCCAATAGTTGGAATTGGATAGAAACAGATTTAGATTAAATAATGTATGTTTGTTACAAGGGGAACTTCACATGCATACAGTGGTAATTTTTTTGAGTGAATTTCCTATCCTATCATGGATGTTAGGTTAGGAATTTCCACCGACAGTTTGATGCGGGTGGGTGGGTACCAATGGGATTTATCGAAAGAAGGAATGTCGTCGGTTTTCTTAGTTGAGCCAAGTGTGGACCCACCATCTCCTCTCTATAGGTGGCGCTTGTGGTATGTTTATATCAGCCGCATCCAATCGATGGAGCTGGTCGTTGAATACACATTTCAACATATCAGGTAACATTATTTTGACTGGCCAAAGTACACCACCACGCCCTGTGTTCTTAATTTCGGCCAATTTGGCCGTTTACTTCATGGCTGCTTTTCATCTGACGTGTGTGTCGGAATAATGATGTGGAGGATTTATGTAAATGTTAGCCCAAACTACATTTCCAAGTAACGATGGTTTTGTTGTTTATTTTGAGGAATAATACCGCGTCAGATGAATTCAGCCCAAATATGTTAACAGTTGTCGTGTAAAACATTCGGCAGTAGGTTAGCGTTATTTAGTATTTGTGGATGTCCTTTAACATGGGGAAAATAGACTACTGCGCTTGAACGAGCATGTGAATTTGTCGTTTTTAATGTATAGCAACTTTATAATCAATAACAGAGGCATTCTCTGTCAAATAAGGTCGCTCTATTTACGATACCAATTGGGGAACTTTGTAAATTAAATTACGCGTAAATCAGCGTAAACCTATAACTGCTGCAAATAGAAAAGGTGCCGGAATCGGCGTACTCGCCCCAGGGCTAACTCGCCCCAATCGACGCGTGCCAACTCGGAATAAAAGGCCAACTCGGAATAAAAGATGTAAACGGGGTGTTATATGGCGTTTGGTCCGTTGTTTCTCAATGAATATTATTGAAATTTGGTGTATATGTCCGGGCTGGGACATGGAATACAACAACGTTTGAATTGTTTTTAAATGTACAAATTTGTTGATTTTATTCATTTTTTTTTCGTTCTGAAACACACTATAAAGTGTATATAATATAATAACGAACACGAGACATACATAATTTATAAACTGTTAACAAAAGATATCAAATTCAAAGATGACTCAGTGGAGTTTATAAAGTGAACATAAAAACATTGAGGTAAGAATCTTTTTAAGGAATGCAACTTTATTTAATGATAATAAACACATAAATTAAAATAACAAACATGAGACATTCATGATTTATAAACTGTTAACAAAAGATATCAAACTCAATACATGACAAAGATGACTCAGTGAAGTTTATAAAGTGAACATAAAAATATTAAGGTAAGAATCTTTTTAAGCATTACTAAACCGTTTAGCACAGTCCACTTCACTCATCCGATCATCACCAAACTTCATATTTATCTTGATATTGATCTATCAGATGAGAGCTATCAAATAATTTATTTGATTTTATAGGAAAAAATGGTCGCCAGCGGCCATATTGCATTTACGTTATATGTTATCGCGTCATGTCGATATCTAGTATTACTTAGAAATTTCACCTTTCCAGATTCATAATTGCTCCATTGACTGTCACAGATGGAATTATTCCCCTCTTCGGATAGAGTGTCACTGAAACTTTATTTTGTCAGACTGTCTGTATAGTCACTGATTATATATGGCAATAATCTGTAATAAGATGTAGCACTATTTTATTTTATATTTACATGCAGTGCTGTTTTTATACAACAATTCTAATCCCCCCTAGATCATCATGTGATCGACCATACATCGCGCGAGGACCTGGTTGAATTAAGGGGGGTTTTATGGATAACTTCTGTCCTCAAGCTAGATTATACTTATGACATTTAATGCCATGTTTCTAACGTGGAGGGTTAGATATGCTTGAGAAACCACCACTCTTTAATTCACACCAAGTTCTCAGCTGTCATGAACCCATAGCCATGATATATGGTTTATTTTATGTATACTAGTAATATAGTTATTTTCAGTACCTTTATATACCAGTACTGTGTATAACAATGCATATAAATTAATCCATGTATACATGTATATTGATTCAACGGATTCAGTGGTTTTGTCCATCAGTCTATCAAATTTGCGGGGAAAACATAGCCACAAGCAGTACACCCTGCTAAATTTCGAATTTGAATCAATTGGCGCACCCTGCAGCCAGCTTTTATTGGAGAACTTTTTCTCATGTGGATATTTTGGGTCACCGCTAGATGTGAGCCATATTTTGTTCTCAAACTGTCCTTGTGAAGACATCACTGCCAGCGGTGATCGTCAATTTTACTATTTTTATGGCTAAATAATTTGGTTGATCCTACAGACAACACCCCTTGTCCGATCGTCACCAGATTCCACACTGATCTTCTGGATAACCAGCGTGAGAGTAATCTAATTTTCCCGAATTTCGTTAAAAGACATTACCACGGGCAGCAATTTGGTATCTTACTCTTTGATCCTCTTTTGCATGACTGAATTGTTTAGCAACTGTACAGACATATCCCTCATCTGATAGTCACCCAACTTCATATTGATCTTCGGGCTGACAACTAGATGGGAGCTATCGAATGCTTTGAAATTTTTTTGGAAAACATTGTCGCCAGCAGTCATCTTCTATTTTGGTTTTTATATACATGTATATCTCTTCATGCGGATAGCCAGTATTACGTAGGTACTTCAACTTTCCGCATTCCTGTCATCATTTGAAATATTAAAATTTACCTGATACATGCACCCTTCAAATTTGTTTTCGTCGTATCTATTTTAATGACCCGCATGCTAATATTGATACAGATATATTTGTCAAACATTTCTTTGTACAATATACAGGTATTTAGTTTGTAACTAAATCTAGAAATATATAATAGTAGCTGGTGGACCCGACTTCGTCCGGGATGTTCCCCTCTGATTTTCGGAGAATTGCGCGATTTAACCTTGAATTGACTATTTTAAAGGTGAAGGTCATGTCGGGGTCACGATTTGACCCGTCCAAAACACTCCCCGGACAAAAGTCACGACAAAAGTACCCGTCGAAATCCGCCCGGCTTTACCCGATTTGACCTTGAATTGCCCATTTTGAATGTCAAGATCAGGTCAGGGTCATGATTTGACCCACCCGAAACACTCCTAGGACAAAAGTAACAGTAGGTATCAAATTTCGTTGAAATACTTCCGTTTTACCAGCTTTGACCTTGAATTGATCTTTTTGAATGTCAAAGTCAGGTCGGGATCAACATTTGACCCGTCCAAAATACTCCCTGGAAATAATTTCCCCTAGGTATCAAATTTCGTCAAATCTGTCAGGCAGTTTTCCCGGCCATAGCTAACAGACAAACAGACAGACAAATGTCCAAAATATATATTAGACTAGCTGATGTACTCGACTTCGTTCGGGCTAGTTAGGGATTGTTTTGTGATCGCCTCCATCTGGACAGTACCCAGTATATACAGCGTCTGGCCAAACTATTGTTCAATTGGTCCAGAATCATGCCTATATCAGCACGTTCGAGAACATGGTCCCACGTGAAATTGGACTCGTCCATATTGCTTCCGGGATCGAAGTAGTCCTACACACAAATTTTTAGTCGGATCGGTCAAGGTCCAGAAACATGCCTATGAGCGCGGTCAAGTTGACACGTTAAATACCAAATTCGAGCAGTGTTAGAGTCTATAACACATACACACATGCATTCATGCATACACACATACATACATACAGACAGGTGTTTCAAAATGTATAATCTATAGCTACAACAATTCTATGGTAGATAGTTCACGGACGACCTGATGCATGCATCTTAGTTTTCTTGTATATATTCTGTCTGACAGCTCAGCGATATCTGCAATCACGCACAAAATCTCTGCCCTATATGATCACTACTAACGCTGATTTGTTGACATCTGGCAGAAATAAATCCGTTTTGGCATTTTGTTGCAGCTGGCATTTTTTGTAGTTTGCAGTGCATTATTGTCAGCGTATGAACGTACTCTAACTCCACATGTGATGTCGAACGTGTGTCGGACATCCGTCTCTGATTTTCCAAAAACTAATTATTACTTTAAGGTTCACAATAAAAGCAGCGATTTGAATTGATATTCAGAAATTGAATTTTCCTAGAATTTGGTATCCACAGATAAGAGAAATTATTCATATGCGTGTGTAACGCATTTTGTGTTTTGTTTGGATGATCTTTAAATTATGTTAAATCCGCTTATTTTTAATGGATAATATTCAATGTTCTATTTTATTATGTTGGTGCTTAATGCTGTATTTCAGATGAACAGGTAGAGGACGCTCAGGACGGCGACAACGACGCCAGTGTTGGTACGTATTCTTGATAATTCGGGGTCAGTTCTATGTAGTCCAGTGATCTAATACTAGTCGAAGGGTGCATTAGTTCAATAGTTTGATATAGGTTGAACATTTATTGTTTGTAACATGTGTGTAAGTATAATGAACATACATTATTTATTCTGTAGATAGAGGATCTACAACCAGTCCCCAGTTTATAGCGGAATTTATAAAACCAGTTAAGTTATGTTTTGATGGCGCAAAGTAATATTTTGTGCTTGTTGTCTGTATGAATGAGCGGGTAGAATAGCTTCTTGGGCATATTCGACCACCATGCCATCATAAAGTATTATTAATCGTATCATAACGGCATCATAACGCGACCGGCAGCATAATGTGTCTATGTAGCTGCTGCTTCTATCTGTCTGATATTAAAACAGTCAATTTGTATGTCATTTATTGCATATTATTTTCAGGATTATGTATTCAGGATTGACCCCCCCCCCCCCCCCCCCCAATTAACTGGTATTCAAAATTCACCCCCCAAAATTAACCGGTATTCAGGATTCAGGGGGAGGGGTGATACCCTCATATAAGTCATGCGATGAGAGAGATTTATGTTTTATTTTATTGACTCCTTGAAGGAGAGATATGTGTACAAATATATACATGTTTATGAATACAACAGTGACGTTCAAACTAAATCAATTTCACATATATGATGTTGGTTGACCTTTTGCATTGGTCAGATGGAGCAAAGGACACACACAAATGTGAGACAATTAATAAATTTCTCATCACACATGTGTTCCAGAGTAGGATGACTTCCACACCCACATGCATAAGTGGGGAATCCTACCGGCGAGAGTAAATCCAGGAATGAAAATGTAGGAATTCCGAATATGTTTATGATTTTATACCAGAATTCTGCGGAGAGAAGCAATGGATGATCATGTGCGACATGATGTCAGAGTATTGGCACCCACAATGCTTGTATAATGCGTTGTTGTCATATGTCGTTCTGGAGATGATGTTTGCCATATAGAGAGCTTTAGCTTTGTACTTTGGGTGTTCCACGAAGCGATGTGCGCATTTATTGAGGACGCCATATATATAATTACATCCAGATGTGCACAATCACGGCAATTCATATTTCACTCACATTATTTGTTATGTGAAGCACTGTGAAAGCAATATCAAATTATAACTATATATTCACACATTCAAAACATTTTTGTTCATACGACACACTATTCACTAAATCATTTCTCCCTACTCTATTTACGTACTCTATATATGTTCCGTAGCCGTTCAGGAAAAAACATAGATAAAACCATTTTTGGGAGAAAAAACTATGGAAACCTGTCTCCGGAAAACTGTACAAGTGCCATGTACTGCTACGCAACAAAATTGGTGTCCGGTGTTCACACAAATAAATATAAAAAACTCGATATAAATACTTTTGTAAACAAAAATAACAAGCACACTGTATATAAAGTGCAAAATTATCTTCTATAAATGTATATCTCTTTGAGAAACCGAATTACATTCGTTTTGTTTGTAAAATTGTGTACGTGAAATACAAAATCATTTTATATATAACCAGAAGGTGACCCGACTTCGTCAGGGCTATTCAAAAACCAAATTTCAAGTCGATTGCTCCACCCGTACACGAGATCTGGTCTGCGCATGCGCGAAGCTGGCGTCGCACGGGCTCCTCCCGTTTCCGAGATATATAGCCCAATGTCATTTGCGGATACCTCGGCCGGTGATGAGTTAACGCGACATCGGCCGGTTAAGAGTTAACGCGATCACGTCACGATATGTTGATGGCGTAATATATTTACGCAATGATTTTCGATGAGCGAAGCATGGTCCTGCGTTCTTCCCGATAATTAAGGTAGAAACTTTAAACGTACACAGGCGTGTGATACATCATTGGAAAGATGAAGCGCCACAGATTATATATGACTGGCAATTTATTATTCGCGCTATATCGAATCGATTTGTGAGCACCGAACTGAAATATATTAGCGCAAAACGGCGTAAAAACAGATTTGACCTCGCACGGACAAATTAATAGGCCTATGTAACTCCTGACCCGAAAATACCCCCACATACCAAGTTTCAACGAAATTGGCTCAGCTGTTTTGGAGTCCATCGGTTACACACACACCACAGACAGATACACACACACACACACACACACACAGATCTTTCAAAATATATAATAGACTAGAAGGTGACCCGACTTCGTCCGGGCTTTGACCTTGAATTGTCCATTTTGAAGGTCAAGGTCAAGTGGGGTCACGATTTGACCAGTCCAAAAACACTGCCCGGACAAAAGTACCCGACAAACGTGCCCGTCGAAATCCATCCGGTTTTACCCGATTTGACCTTGAATTGATCATTTTGAAGGTCAAGGTCTGGTCGGGGTCACGATTGGACCCGTCCAAAACAATCGGTGAACAAAAGTAACCCCACGTATCAAATTTCGTCGAAATCCCATCAAAATTGGCTATTTGACCTTGAAGTTACCCGATTTCAAGGTCAAGGTCACGTCGCACGGGCAAATGAATATGCTTATGAGACTCGCCATAAGAAAGTACCCCCACATACCATGTTTCATCGATATCCCGTGATATTCGGGCGTTTGACCTTGAAATGACCCGATTTCAAGGTCAAGGTGACGTCGCACGGACAAATTAATATGCCTATGTTCGTCCCCGGCCGAAAATATCCCCACATACCAAGTTTCATCGAAATCGGCTGGGCCATTTTCGAGTCCATCGATTACAGACACACACACACACACACACACACACAGATCTTCCAAAATATATAATAGACTAGCAGGTTAGCCCGCCACCGGCGGCTTGTCCGAAACATGACGTTTTTTTTATATATTTTTTTATTTTTTAGCTCCACGCGTTTCAATAAGAAAAATTTGTACCCGGTAGCTCCACCAGTTTCGAGATCTGGTCTGCGTATGCGCGAAGCTGGCGTCGCACGGGCTCGACGACCCGATAAAATTTGTACCCGGCGCAAGATACATTCACATAGCAAATTTCAAGTCGATAGCTCCATCCGTTTCCGAGATCTCGTCTGTGCATGCGCTGCACGGGCGTCGCACGGGCTCGGCGACCCGATAAAATTTGTACCCGGCGCAAGATACATTCACATAGCAAATTTCAAGTCGATAGCTCCACCCGTTTCCGAGATCTCGTCTGCGCATGCGCTGCACGGGCGTCGCACGGGCTCGGCGACCCGATAAAATTTGTTCCCGGCGCAAGATACATTCACATAGCAAATTTCAAGTCGATAGCTCCACCCGTTTCCGAGATCTCGTCTGCGCATGCGCTGCACGGACGTCGCACGGGCTCGCCAATACGACAACGACCACCGCCTGGTCAAACTACACACACGTACCAAGTTTCGTCCCGATCTGTCGAGAATCGTAGATTTGTATGAAGTACAACACACACACAAACATAAATATATAAGAAAGATATGTAAATTAGATAGATTGTATCAAAATATATAGGAGAGATATGTAAATGATCTACACACCATTACTGGTGTTTGTCAAAGTTTAGTGGGGTATATCAATACTCATTCACGATCATATCATTGAGGTCCGGAGGGTGTGGGCTATCTCTCGAATACAAGGAGTTCTCAAAATATATAGTATAGAAGACTAGAAGGTGACCCGACTTCGTCCGGGGTTTGACCTTGAATTGTCTATTTTGAAGGCCAAGGTCAAGTGGGATCACGATTTGACCCGTCCAAAACACTGCCCGAACAAAAGTACCCGTCGAAATGGTTTTATCCGATTTGATCTTTTAACCCGATTTGATTTCCACTCAAGTATATAAACGCGCCTCATATACACACGCTCATTAATTATCAAGTTTCAACGTAAAGATAAATTACCATCGGTGCCCGAGATATCGCCAAGACGTCTGAAACAGTCAAATGCATCGGCCGGTCAAGAGTTAACGTGATCTAACTTTATGACCTCTAACGACGTCATAGAAGTTACGCATTGTTTTTACCCTGATATAAGATTGTACCACTTCTTCTTAATAATTGAGGCAGATAACTAAAACGGATACATACGCATTATATATCGTTGGAAAGAGGAAACACGAAATATTCTCACAGTTTCATTATTATGACTGGCATGTTATTATTCGCGCTGTTTCGAATCGATTTGTAAGCACCGAACTCAAATGAAAGTCCCGTAACACAGCGTAAAAACAGATTTGACCCCGGCACGTGAAAAGTTGACCTCGCACGAACAAATTAATAGGCCTATGTTACTCGTGGCCCGAAAATACCCCCACATACCAAGTTTCATCGAAATTGGCTCAGCCATTGAGTCCATCGATTACACACACACCCACAGATACACCCTCACACACACACACACACACACACACACAGATCTTTCAAAATATATAATAGACTAGAAGGTGACCCGACTTCGTCCGGGCTTTGACCTTGAATTGTCTATTTTGAAGACCAAGGTCAAGTGGGGTCACGATTTGACCCGTCCAAAACACAGTGCCCGAACAAAAGTACCCGACAAAAGTACCCGTCGAAATCCATCCGGTTTTACCCGATTTGACCTTGAATTGACCATTTTGAAGGTCAAGGTCAGGTGGGGTCAAACACCAACACCCCAAAAATGGTGGAAATCGGCCCAGCGGATACCGGGAAATCGGCCCAGCGGATACCGAGATACCCTATGCATCAAATTTCGTCCGTAAAAATCCGCCAGTTTAACCCGATTTGATTTCCAATCAAGTATATAAACGCGCCTCATATACACACGCTCATTAATTATCAAGTTTCAACGTAAAGATAAATTACCATCGGTGCCCGAGATATCGCCAAGACGTCTGAAACAGTCAAATGCATCGGCCGGGTAAGAGTTAACGTGATCTAACTGTATGACCTCTAACGACGTCATAGAAGTTACGCATTGTTTTTACCCTGATAGAAGATCGTACCACTTCTTCTTAATAATTGAGGCAGATAACTAAAACGGATACATACATATTATATATCGTTGGAAAGAGGAAACACGAAAGATTCTCATAGTGTCATTATTATGACTGGCATGTTATTATTCGCGCTGTTTCGAATCGATTTGTAAGCACCGAACTCAAATGAAAGTCCCGTAACACAGCGTAAAAACAGATTTGACCTCGGCACGTGAAAAGTTGACCTCGGATCTGAAAATTAATAGGCCTATGTTACTCCTGGCCCGAAAATACCCCCACATACCAAGTTTCATCGAAATTGGCTCAGCCGTTTTTGAGTCCATCGATTACAGACAGACACACACACAGATCTTTCAAACTATATAATAGACTAGAAGGTGACCCGACTTCGTCCGGGGTTTGACCTTGAATTGTCTATTTTGAAGGCCAAGGTCAAGTGGGGTCACGATTTGACCCGTCCAAAACACTGCCCGAACAAAATTACCCGACAAAAGTACCCGTCGAAATGGTTTTATCCGATTTGACCTTTTAAACCGATTTGATTTCCACTGAAGTATATAAACGCGCCTCATATACACACGCTCATTAATTATCAAGTTTCAACTAAAGATAAATTACCATCGGTGCCCGAGATATCGCCAAGACGTCTGAAACAGTCAAATGCATCGGCCTGTTAAGAGTTAACGTGATCTAACTTTATGACCTCTAACGACGTCATAGAAGTTACGCATTGTTTTTACCCTGATAGAAGATCGTACCACTTCTTCTTAATAATTGAGGCAGATAACTAAAACGGATACATACATATTATATATCGTTGGAAAGAGGAAACACGAAAGATTCTCACAGTGTCATTATTATGACTGGCATGTTATTATTCGCGCTGTTTCGAATCGATTTGTAAGCACCGAACTCAAATGAAAGTCCCGTAACACAGCGTAAAAACAGATTTGACCTCGGCACGTGAAAAGTTGACCTCGCACGAACAAATTAATAGGCCTATGTTACTCGTGGCCCGAAAATACCCCCACATACCAAGTTTCATCGAAATCGGCTGGGCTATTTTCGAGTCCATCGATTACTGACAGACACACACAGATCTTCCAAAATATATAATAGACTAGAAGGTGACCCGACTTCGTCCGGGGTTTGACCTTGAATTGTCTATTTTGAAGGCCAAGGTCAAGTGGGGTCACGATTTGACCCGTCCAAAACACTGCCCGAACAAAAGTACCCGTCGAAATGGTTTTATCCGATTTGACCTTTTAACCCGATTTGATTTCCACTCAAGTATATAAACGCGCCTCATATACACACGCTCATTAATTATCAAGTTTCAACGTAAAGATAAATTACCATCGGTGCCCGAGATATCGCCAAGACGTCTGAAACAGTCAAATGCATCGGCCGATTAAGAGTTAACGTGATCTAACTTTATGACCTCTAACGACGTCATAGAAGTTACGCATTGTTTTTACCCTGATAGAAGATCGTACCACTTCTTCTTAATAATTGAGGCAGATAACTAAAACGGATACATACGCGTTATATATCGTTGGAAAGAGGAAACACGAAAGATTCTCACAGTTTCATTATTATGACTGGCATGTTATTATTCGCGCTGTTTCGAATCGATTTGTAAGCACCGAACTCAAATGAAAGTCCCGTAACACAGCGTAAAAACAGATTTGACCTCGGCACGTGAAAAGTTGACCTCGCACGAACAAATTAATAGGCCTAAGTTACTCGTGGCCCGAAAATACCCCCACATACCAAGTTTCATCGAAATTGGCTAAGCCGTTTTTGAGTCCATCGATTACACACACACACAAACACACACACCCACAGATACACACACACACACACACAGATCTTTCAAAATATATAATAGACTAGCCGATGAGCCCGACGTTGTCCGGGCTATTCAAAAAATCAAATTTCAAGTCGATAGCTATTCAAAAACCAAATTTCAAGTCGATAGCTACACCCGTTTCCGAGATCTCGTCTGCGCATGCGCGAAGCGGGCGCCGCACGGGCTCGGCGACCCGATAAAATTCGCATCCGGGGCAAGATACATTCACATAGCAAATTTCAAGTCGATAGCTCCACCCGTTTCCGATATCTCGTCTGCGCATGCGCGAAGCGGGCTCCGCACGGGCTCGCCAATATGACAACGACAACCGCCTGGTCAAACTACACTCACGTACCAAGTTTCGTCCCGATCGGTCGAGAATCGTAGATTTGTATTAATGACAGACAAACATACAGACAGACAGACAGACAAACAAACAAACAGAGGTCTTCAAAATATATATGAGACTAGCCGATGAGCCCGACGTTGTCCGGGCTATTCAAAAACCAAATTTCAAGTCGATAGCTCCACCCGTTTCCGAGATCTGGTCTTCGCATGCATTTCAAGTCGATAGCTCCACCCGTTTCCGAGATCTCGTCTGCGCATGCGCGAAGCTGGCGTCGCACGGGCTCGGCGACCCGATAAAATTCGTATCCGGGGCAAGATACATTCACATACCAAATTTCAAGTCGATAGCTCCACCCGTTTCCGAGATCTCGTCTGCGCATGCGCGAAGCTGGCGTCGCACGGGCTCGGCTACCCGATAAAATTCGTATCCGGGGCAAGATACATTCACATACCAAATTTCAAGTCGATAGCTCCACCCGTTTCCGAGAACTCGTCTGCGCATGCGCGAAGCGGGCGCCGCACGGGCTCGCCAATACGACAACGACCACCGCCTGGTCAAACTACACACACGTACCAAGTTTCGTCCCGATCGGTCGAGAATCGTAGATTTGTATTAATGACAGACATACATACAGACAGACAGACAGACAGACAAACAAACAGAGGTCTTCAAAATATATATGAGACTAGCCGATGAGCCCGACGTTGTCCGGGCTATTCAAAAACCAAATTTCAAGTCGATAGCTCCACCCGTTTCCGAGATCTGGTCTTCGCATGCATTTCAAGTCGATAGCTCCACCCGTTTCCGAGATCTCGTCTGCGCATGCGCGAAGCTGGCGTCGCACGGGCTCGGCGACCCGATAAAATTCGTATCCGGGGCAAGATACATTCACATACCAAATTTCAAGTCGATAGCTCCACCCGTTTCCGAGATCTCGTCTGCGCATGCGCGAAGCTGGCGTCGCACGGGCTCGGCTACCCGATAAAATTCGTATCCGGGGCAAGATACATTCACATACCAAATTTCAAGTCGATAGCTCCACCCGTTTCCGAGAACTCGTCTGCGCATGCGCGAAGCGGGCGCCGCACGGGCTCGCCAATACGACAACGACCACCGCCTGGTCAAACTACACACACGTACCAAGTTTCGTCCCGATCGGTCGAGAATCGTAGATTTGTATTAATGACAGACATACAGACAGACAGACAGACAGACAGACAAACAAACAGAGGTCTTCAAAATATATATGAGACTAGCCGATGAGCCCGACGTTGTCCGGGCTATTCAAAAAATCAAATTTCAAGTCGATAGCTATTCAAAAACCAAATTTCAAGTCGATAGCTACACCCGTTTCCGAGATCTCGTCTGCGCATGCGCGAAGCGGGCGCCGCACGGGCTCGGCGACCCGATAAAATTCGCATCCGGGGCAAGATACATTCACATAGCAAATTTCAAGTCGATAGCTCCACCCGTTTCCGATATCTCGTCTGCGCATGCGCGAAGCGGGCTCCGCACGGGCTCGCCAATATGACAACGACAACCGCCTGGTCAAACTACACTCACGTACCAAGTTTCGTCCCGATCGGTCGAGAATCGTAGATTTGTATTAATGACAGACAAACATACAGACAGACAGACAGACAAACAAACAAACAGAGGTCTTCAAAATATATATGAGACTAGCCGATGAGCCCGACGTTGTCCGGGCTATTCAAAAACCAAATTTCAAGTCGATAGCTCCACCCGTTTCCGAGATCTGGTCTTCGCATGCATTTCAAGTCGATAGCTCCACCCGTTTCCGAGATCTCGTCTGCGCATGCGCGAAGCTGGCGTCGCACGGGCTCGGCGACCCGATAAAATTCGTATCCGGGGCAAGATACATTCACATACCAAATTTCAAGTCGATAGCTCCACCCGTTTCCGAGATCTCGTCTGCGCATGCGCGAAGCTGGCGTCGCACGGGCTCGGCTACCCGATAAAATTCGTATCCGGGGCAAGATACATTCACATACCAAATTTCAAGTCGATAGCTCCACCCGTTTCCGAGAACTCGTCTGCGCATGCGCGAAGCGGGCGCCGCACGGGCTCGCCAATACGACAACGACCACCGCCTGGTCAAACTACACACACGTACCAAGTTTCGTCCCGATCGGTCGAGAATCGTAGATTTGTATTAATGACAGACATACAGACAGACAGACAGACAGACAGACAGACAAACAAACAGAGGTCTTCAAAATATATATGAGACTAGCCGATGAGCCCGACGTTGTCCGGGCTATTCAAAAACCAAATTTCAAGTCGATAGCTCCACCCGTTTCCGAGATCTGGTCTTCGCATGCATTTCAAGTCGATAGCTCCACCCGTTTCCGAGATCTCGTCTGCGCATGCGCGAAGCTGGCGTCGCACGGGCTCGGCGACCCGATAAAATTCGTATCCGGGGCAAGATACATTCACATACCAAATTTCAAGTCGATAGCTCCACCCGTTTCCGAGATCTCGTCTGCGCATGCGCGAAGCTGGCGTCGCACGGGCTCGGCTACCCGATAAAATTCGTATCCGGGGCAAGATACATTCACATACCAAATTTCAAGTCGATAGCTCCACCCGTTTCCGAGAACTCGTCTGCGCATGCGCGAAGCGGGCGCCGCACGGGCTCGCCAATACGACAACGACCACCGCCTGGTCAAACTACACACACGTACCAAGTTTCGTCCCGATCGGTCGAGAATCGTAGATTTGTATTAATGACAGACATACAGACAGACAGACAGACAGACAGACAAACAAACAGAGGTCTTCAAAATATATATGAGACTAGCCGATGAGCCCGACGTTGTCCGGGCTATTCAAAAACCAAATTTCAAGTCGATAGCTCCACCCGTTTCCGAGATCTGGTCTTCGCATGCATTTCAAGTCGATAGCTCCACCCGTTTCCGAGATCTCGTCTGCGCATGCGCGAAGCTGGCGTCGCACGGGCTCGGCGACCCGATAAAATTCGTATCCGGGGCAAGATACATTCACATACCAAATTTCAAGTCGATAGCTCCACCCGTTTCCGAGATCTCGTCTGCGCATGCGCGAAGCTGGCGTCGCACGGGCTCGGCTACCCGATAAAATTCGTATCCGGGGCAAGATACATTCACATACCAAATTTCAAGTCGATAGCTCCACCCGTTTCCGAGAACTCGTCTGCGCATGCGCGAAGCGGGCGCCGCACGGGCTCGCCAATACGACAACGACCACCGCCTGGTCAAACTACACACACGTACCAAGTTTCGTCCCGATCGGTCGAGAATCGTAGATTTGTATTAATGACAGACATACAGACAGACAGACAGACAGACAGACAAACAAACAGAGGTCTTCAAAATATATATGAGATGAGCGGGATTCATTTGAATACACATAGCTTGTCTGCAAACGAGGTCAGATCACGGATCCAACGATCGACTCCAATACCTTGTTTATTATGTGACTACGCCAACAATACAAGGAACAATAGTTCCGGCAGTATGATCCATATGCACGTGCCTTTTCCAGGAGTTTCCACTTGTGTATGGTTCCTGGAATGTCCACTCGTGCGCGTTTTCCAGGATTTTAGATTTTCAAGATTTTCACCGCAAACAAATGAAACAATACTGGTATTTTAAAGGAAATCACCGACACTAAGGTCATATAATAATAGAGGATATCCACACTTTTTCAGTGGATATGGGTTATATCTCATGAGTGATGACAAAACATTGAATTCAAATGTTTTGTCATCACGAATGAGATTTAACCCATATCCACTGTAAAAGTGTGGATATTCTGTCTGTTATATACTTTAGTTACTTGCCTATGGCCCCCAATCAATGTCAATACATCAGAATTTCAAGCTGATATCACTCACTAGTGGGATATCACTCTAGAGTAGGATATCACTTATATCTCACTGCTAAAACCTTATAATTCATGGGCAAGTATATAATAAACTTTAGTACACATCTATACACATAGATTGTCTGTACAAATAATAGATGTGTTATAAAGTATGGTATTCTATTACATCGAGTTTCTTGTAAGTATTATAAGAACAGTACTCTTTTGACTTTTTTCAGAACTATCTGTTATACATTATATGTAATGCAGAAACATTAAGCTGAAAATATACTGATTGCATGTGTTTTCATCACACTTGCTTCAAATTCCAATTCATTAATTGAACCCTACTTGCTTGGAGCTGTATATCTTCATGCCATCAACAAGAGCAAGAAATTTTCCATGTTCATGGTGTGTGTGACCTCTTACTATAAAAATGGGCATTTTATAATTTATAGCCATTTTGGCGAGCCCGTACAGAAGCAAAATGCACTGCAGATTTAATTTCAGTCTATTTTCTTATAATCAGTAAACACTAAAGGTTGATCAAAGAAATGCTATAAACTGAATATAGTTACAACATTTTATAAAGGTTCAAGTTTGGTTGGCCCAGACTTTTTTTGCAATGTACATGCTAACGTTACAGTGTGTGTACTGTGTACGTCCGAAACCGTTCCCGTGTACGTCCGACACTGACATATCTCACCAGATGAGGATCGCTTTTATGTGAACATTTATATCAGTATTCTAAATGATAAAGTTTTGTCCAAAAGTATCTTTACTCTATGTGAAATATTCCAAGCACAAGAAAACTTTTGGCTAGATTTTTCACTCACATCAAATGCCATATCGAATAAATTTATAATTCAACAAATATAACTTGTTTTTGCAGGTTAAAATTTTGGACCCCAAGGTTTCACTTTCCGTAACAAGTAACATTATTTTGACTGGCCTAAGTACACCACCACGCCCTGTGTTCTTAATATATTCTGTCTGACAGCTCAGCGATATCTGCAATCACGCACAAAATCTCTGCCCTATATGATCACTACTAACGCTGATTTGTTGACAACTGGCAGAAATTAATTCGTTTTGGCTTTTTGTTGCAGCTGGTATTTTTTGCAGTTTGCGGTGCATTATTGTCAGCGTATGAATGTACTCTAACTCCACATGTGATGTCGAACGTGTCGGACATCCGTCTCTGATTTTCCGAAAACTAATTATCACCTTAAGGTTCACAATAAAAGCAGCAATTTGAATTGATATTCAGAAATTGAATTTTCCTAGAAGTTGGTATCCACAGATAAGAGAAATTATTCATATGCGTGTGTAATGTGTTTTGTTTGGATGATCTTTAAATTATGTTAAATCCGCTTATTTTTAATGGATAATATTCAATGTTCTATTTTATTATGTTGGTGCTTAATGCTGTATTTCAGATGAACAGGTAGAGGACGCTCAGGACGGCGACAACGACGCCAGTGTTGGTACGTATTCTTAACAAATCGGGGTCAGAAACCGTCAGTTCTATGTAGTCCGGTGATCTAATACTAGTCGAAGGGTGCATTAGTTCAATAGTTTGATATAGGTTGAACATTTATTGTTTGTAATATGTGTATAAGTATAATGAACATACATTATTTATTCTGTAGATAGAGGATCTACAACCAGTCCCCAGTTTATAGCGGAATTTATAAAACAAGTTAAGTTATGTTTTGATGGCGCAAAGTAATATTTTGTGCTTGTTGTCTGTATGAATGAGTGGGTAGAATAGCTTCTTGGGCATATCCGACCACCATGCCATCATAAAGTATCATTAATCGTATCATAACGGCATCATAACGCGACCGGCAGCATAATGTGTCTATGTAGCTGCTGCTTCTATCTGTCTGATATTAAAACAGTCAATTTGTATGTCATTTATTGCATATTATTTTCAGGATTATGTATTCAGGATTGACCCCCCCCCCCCCCCCCCAATTAACTGGTATTCAGAATTCACCCCCCAAAATTAACCGGTATTCAGGATTCAGGGGGAGGGGTGATACACTCATATAAGTCATGCGATGTTTGGAAGATTTATTATTGTTCCCAAGAACATTCGACATGCAGTGGTGTTAAACCAAGTAACGACAGTGGAAGTTCTGTACTTGTTCTAGTAGGCAGACATTGAATATGTTTTATACACATATGATATACTCTTAGTATCAAGTTGCAGAACTTGTGTATTTGTCAGGCCATACCACATTTCACATCCATATTTGGGGATTACTACACATTTCGAAATTTCAAGAGCAGATGAAGGAGTCAGGAAGAATGTCCTTCTTAGCATTTCACATGCTCTGTCAATATTTCGAGATCTATCAGACAGATTGTTTTGAGGGATACCCAGATGAATAACGTTTTTGACTTCCATGAGAGTGTTCAGTACGAGAAACCATTTATGTTCTGTCGCTGGAGCGTTTAAGTGTGTCAAAGACGATAATTTAACTTTTAGCAAATGAGTATTCAAATTTCCACGTTTGACTGTACTTATAAAATTTATTCAGAAGACGTTTTAAGCCACCTTCTGAGTAAGAAAGAATGCAGACATCGTCGGCAGTTGTCGGACATGAACACATGCCATTATCGCCTAGCGTAGACTACAATGCCCGTACCCATGCACTGTATTAATGTAAGATAGTAGTTTTTAACGTGATATTGCAGGTGTCGTGTGGGGGGGGGGGGGTCTTGGCAGTACTGATACTGGTTAGTCTTTGGCATAATGTAAATTTAGTCCTGACATAAATCATATACAAATACTTTCTAACTCGCAAGGACAACACCGCATAGTTGTTGTTTTAGACCGAAATGACCGAATTATTTGACTGAAATGCAGCAATCAGTTGAGAATTATCAACCATACATATAGGCGTACATGTTACGATCGAAATTTCCAATAGTTGGAATTGGATAGAAACAGATTTAGATTAAATAATGTATGTATGTTACAAGGGGAACTTCACAAGCATACAGTGGTAATTTTTTTGAGTGAATTTCCTATCCTATCATGGATGTTAGGTTAGGAATTTCCACCGACAGTTTGACGCGGGTGGGTGGGTACCAATGGGATTTATCAAAAGAAGGAATGTCGTCGGTTATCTTAGTTGAGCAAAGTGTGGACCCACCATCTCATCTCTATAGGTGGCGCTTGTGGTATGTTTATATCAGCCGCATCCAATCGATGGAGCTGGTCGTTGAATACACATTTCAACATATCAGGTAACATTATTTTGACTGGCCAAAGTACACCACCACGCCCTGTGTTCTTAATATATTCTGTCTGACAGCTCAGCGATATCTGCAATCACGCACAAAATCTCTGCCCTATATGATCACTACTAACGCTGATTTGTTGACATCTGGCAGAAATTAATCCGTTTTGGCATTTTTTTGCAGCTGGCATTTTTGCAGTTTGCAGTGCATTATTGTCAGCGTATGAACGTACTCTAACTCCACATGTGATGTCGAACGTGTCGGACATCCGTCTCTGATTTTCCGAAAACTAATTATTACTTTAAGGTTCACAATAAAAGCAGCAATTTGAATTGATATTCAGAAATTGAATTTTCCTAGAATTTGGTATCCACAGATAAGAGAAATTATTCATATGCGTGTGTAACGCATTTTTGTTGTTCTATTTTATTATGTCGGTGCTTAATGTTGTATTTCAGATGACACGGTATATATAGAGGACCGGGAAAATGACGCCAGTGTTGGTACGTATTCTTAATAATTCGGGGTCAGAAACCGTCAGTTCTATGTAGTCCGGTGATCTAATACTAGTCGAAGGGTGCATTAGTTCAATAGTTTGATATATAGGTTGAACATTTATTGTTTGTAATATGTGTATAAGTATAATGAACATACATTATTTATTCTGTAGATAGAGGATATACAACCAGTCCCCAGTTTATAACGGAATTTATAAAACGATATAAGTTAAGTTTTGATGGCGCAAAGTAATATTTTGTGCTTGTTACTGTGTGAATGAGTGGGTAGAATAGCTTCTTGGGCATATTCGACCACCATGCCATCATAAAGTATCATTAATCGTATCATAACGGCACCATAACACGACCGGCATCATAATGTGTCTATGTAGCTGCTGCTTCTATCTGTCTGATATTAAAACAGTCAATTTGTATGTCATTTATCGCATATTATTTCTTAACATGTATTCAGGATTCACACCCAAAATTAACTGGTAGTCAGGATTCACCCCCCAAAATTAACCGGTATTCATGATTCATTCAGGGTGGAAGGGAGTGATACAATCATATAAGTCATGCGATGACGTTTCACGTCACTATAAGCGCTGATTGCCCGCAAACACAAATATAGTCCCGGATAAATAATGACCCGTTGTCGTATGTGCCGTATATTTAATAAAATAATTTTTCAATCATTAGAGTTCGTTGAAAAAATTTGGCATATTTTGAGACGGAAAGTATACGGAACATAAACAGACAACAAGCCGGGAGTCAAAGTCATCTGACAACATTTCCGTTTATCAAACAAATGTTCAATTTATAGAATGGGTTTATTGAATGGAATAATTATACGATCATGTAATAAATTCAAATGCACCATCCCGACTAAATGCAGAAATGATAATGAATGTGTATATATGTATGAGTTCTCCCCGTTAACAGATGTTGGAATAACGCAATTATCCATATGTACACGTATGCAAGGTGATGATCTTTCGAAATCACTCCAAACTATTTATAAATTATATGTTTCATTTTCATTCAGATTAATTTAATAAAATAGCCAGGAATGCCACAAGAAAGCGCTAGTAGTCTATGTGGTGCTGGGGTAGGTGTCGCACATCGGGGAAATTTGTGCGACCATCATTTTAATATGGGAAATTTATTCTATCGATTTTTGCTGTGGTATTTTCAGTGGTTAACTGGCAATAGACAGCTGGCTAACCTGGCACCAAACTGGGAATCATGAAAACATCCATGCTCATTTATGGAGCAAATGTTGAGAATTAATGAGATTCAACCTTGTTTTTTTTTGCTTTCGTTCTATTTTGTGACGTCGTGCTAAAGAATGTATAAATGTAAATTTAACACGGATTATATTCGCAAAAATGGCTCGAAGCAGATCGGGACATTCACGATGCGCGGTGTCAGATTTGTAATAAATCATTAAGTATATCGAGTATGGGTGAAAGTGCTGTACGAAGTCATATGAACGGGCAACGACACAAATTACGGCTGCAATCTGAGGCGGAGGTGAAATCCAAAAATTTCAAAAACATCATGCATGTGATTCATGTCAACAATCTCTGAACATGTTGATAAAACCTAGTACATGAATTTGTTCACCATCACAGAAACATACCTGTTTTTTCTACACAAAAAAGTAATGAGAAATATTTGCTAAAACCTTGGTAATGACCTCTAGAAAAGTATGGAAGAAGACCTCGGTAAGGCCCAAATTCACTCTCAGTGCATTGAATTTTTAAAACATTTCCCCGGACCCCACCGGGAGGAGACACCCCCAAAACATGTCTTGAAAGTATTTTAAAAGGTCATTAAAAGTCCTTAAATTAACATTTTAAGAACCTGTATGAACCATGGTTACGATATGTATCAAGTCGTAATATTTACAAGGCCACATTGCACGCAAACGGGATGATGGAGATCAAAATGGTGGCAAACAAAATCCAAAATGTGTGGGAAATTTGGTGCCCAAACGTAAAATGACTGGGGATAGGTGCTGTTGATATCAAATGACTTAAAGATGCACTAATAATTGGCAATAAAGAGCGTTTGTTATCAACTTAAAAGATAAATGCAACTTTATTCGGATAGTCATGCAATAGTTGCTGTTTACCCCAAATGGCTAATTAATTATTTACCATTACTTGAAGGGCCACTAATAAATTATGCATTAATCATCTCAGCAACGCCGGGTACCCCTGCTAGTTAAATGGAAATCATTACAAGTTTACAAACTAAGCCATTTATTTTTAAATATTTCATGAGTAGTATTTTAGATCAAGCTACAATCTCTATGTTTATCTTGATTCAGAACAAAGAGGACTGGATAAACATGTAAGTATTATTGTGTAATATTTAAAAGTACTCAATCCGATTAGACGGCCCCCATACCATCAAGACCCAACAACATTTCTTCAAAATACGCTTTAGTTATCAGAATCGATTTATTGCAACAAAATAATTAACGCTAACCACTATCAACAATGGTATCAAATTTCACAAAACTTTTTATTTATCAACATATATTGCCGTATTATCACAAAGGTATCACGAAATTTGACCGTAATACCACCTGATTTTAGAGTTATCCATCTTCATCCGCAATTTGTCCGAGACCATCCATTTGACAACGTGTTTCTGAGTCACATATTATTTACACGTCTCTTGAAATAACAAACTTCAAAAATTGATAGTTTATCACTCTGAGCTTTTGATGGGTGGGTTACTCGACTCGAACCAAATATTTGTTTACACCCGAAGCCAAAGAAATAGTAATTTAGGAGTGTCTGATCGGATTGAGTACCTCCAAGTTTCTTTATGTAATTATATAGAGGATCTCCAACGAGTTATGTTGGGATATAAGATTTTATGAAACGAGTTTGATAAATTTGATTCACAACGAGTCGTAGATGAGTTGTGAATCAAATTTATGAAACGAGTTTCATAAAATCTTATATCCCAACATAAAGAGATGACGATCTTGTATGTCACATGAACAAAACTAAAGCCTTGTGCCTTTTTAACAACATCAGCTCTGCAGAGAACACGCAAACTGATTACAAGTCTTGTGTTGGCTAAGACCCTTCACCACTATACGTCAGTAGACTCAGTACTGCGATACACGCGCAACGAAATATTGTCCCTTTTAGTTTCATGCTTATTTGACGTCTATTGGGTTATTTATTTGTAACATTTGTCAATATATTATTTTGTCAATAATATAATATAATTTGTTTATCCTTTGGTACGGAAACAAAATGACGTCACGCGCGCATGTACACAATGAAAGTGATTACCGCTTGGACTATTAGCTATTAGCCACTAGTGACAGATAAGAAAATATGTAACGGATTCTTCAATGATATTGTATGGGTTTCGTGTGATATATAGAGGATACAAACGTAAAATGACTCGGGGGGATATCACGGGGATAGGTGCTGTTGATATCAAATGACTTAAAGATGCACTAATAATTGGCAATAAAGAGCGTTTGTTATCAACTTAAATGATAACTGCAACTTTATTCGGATAGTCATGCAATAGTTGCTGTTTACCCCAAATGGCTAATTAATTATTTACCATTACTTGAAGGGCCACTAATAAATTATGCATTATTCATCCGAGCAACGCCGGGTACCCCTGCTAGTTAATTGTAAATCATGACAAGTCTACAAACTAAACCAATTATTTTCAAATATTTCATGAGTAGTATTTTACCTCAAGTTAAAAGCTCTATATTTATCTTGATTCAGAATGAAGAGGAGTGGATAAATATGTAAGTATTATTGTGTAATATTTAAAAGTACTCAATCCGATCAGACGGTCCCATACCATCAAGATACAACATTTCTTCAAAATACGCTTTAATCGATTTATTGCAACAAAATAATTCACGCTAACCACTGTCAACTATTGTATAAAATTTCACAAAACTTTTTATTTATCAACATATATTGCCGTATTATCACAAAGGTATCACGAAATTTGATCGTAATACCACTTGATTTTAGAATTATCCATCTTCATCCGCAATCTGCCCGAGACCATCCGTTTGACCACGTGTTTCTGAGTCACATATTATTTACACTTCTCTTGAAATAACAAACTTCAAAAATTGATAGTTTATCACTCTGAGCTTTTGATGGGTGGGTTACTCGACTCGAACCAAATATTTCTTTACACCCGAAGCCAAAGAAATAGTAATTTAGGAGTGTCTAATCGGATTGAGTACCTCCAAGTTTCTTTGTGTAATGATATAAAGGATCTCCAACGAGTTATGTTGGGATATGAGATTTTATTACACGATTGTTCCTATAATTACAGTGTTATTGTTGTTCCATATTCGCAAATCCGTATGGAACGTACGTTCCATACACATCTCGTTAGCGTAAAATGACGTACATGACGTTCGCCTCAACCATGAAACTGGAACTATTTAAATAAAAGAATCATCACACATGACAAACACGCCCTGTATGAGCCTAAATAAACATTATAATCATGTATTTTTAATTCACGGATTGTAGGACGCGAAGCGTGTAATAAACACAGAACGACACGATGTGTAAATGGGTTTGTCGATACGGCACGAGTGCTGTCGCGGAGGGATAGAACTCGAGGCGCAAGCGCCTCTCGTTCTATCCTTCCGCGACAAACTCATTTACACATCGTGTCATTCTGTGTATTTATGAAACGAGTTTGATAAAATCTGATATCCCAACATAAAGTAATGAAGATCTTGTATATCACATGAACAAAACTAAAGCCTTGTGCCTTTTGAACAACATCAGCTCTGCAGAGAACACGCAAACTGATTACAAGTCTTGTGTTGGCTAAGACCCTTCACCACTATACGTCAGTAGACTCAGTACTGCGATACACGCGCAACGAAATATTGTCCCTTTTAGTTTCATGCTTATTTGACGTCTATTGGGTTATTTATTTGTAACATTTGTCAATATATTATTTTGTCAATAATATAATATAATTTGTTTATCCTTTGGTACGGAAACAAAATGACGTCACGCGCGCAGGTATACAATGAAAGTGATTACCGCTTGGACTATTAGCTATTAGCCACTAGTGACAGATAAGAAAATATGTAATGGATTTTTCAATGATATTGTAGGGGTTTCATGTGATATATAGAGGATATCCACACTTGTTCAGTGGATATGGGTTATATCTCATGAGTGATGACAAAACATTGAAATTCAAATGTTTTGTCACCACGAATGAGATTTAACCCATATCCACGGGTGGGGGGGGGGGCTCATTCACTTTTTTCCACAGTAGGCCGGGTGGGTGGGTGGTTCATCTGCGAAAAAAGTCACTTTTTTCCAAGTGGTCACAGTTTTTTCCTCTTACAACATTTCTGCAATATAATTGTTCAGCATCATTGTTATAGTATGTATGTATGACACTTAGGTCAGGGCTTAGGGGGTTGTTAGTGTGGATATAGGCATAATGATTCTCAGAAATCCCGGTTACAAACCAACACTCACAATTTCGTCTTTTGCATCAGATCACATTGTCAAGTACCAACGCCAATGGTTCAAGATAAAAATGGACAATTATGACACCCATGATTAAAGTAAATAAAAATGAATAAAGCTATTCATTTATATCATTAATGTTTACTCATTAGACCCGACCAAAGGCAAAATGTTACAATACACCAAATGATTTACATATGCCTCAGTGTTAACAAATCCCGCTGGCCTGTATACGCAGGAAAGCTTTGACCCTGCACTAGTATTTGGAATTAAAGAACGTCCTTTTAAATGCACAGAAATGTGCCCAAAAGTACTTGTGAACGTGGTAAATCACAATGCAGCTTGACAAACGTCACACTACCCTTAAGATTGAGAAAAAAATGACATCGAAAAAAGCACAAACACCTCTCATAAATTATTCGCCATTTGCACAGCCATAACCGTTTACCATGTGGTTATATTTGATGTTTCTTGACGGGAAACACATTTGCGCATTTTTTCGTGCACTTCTCATCCATGTATCATTGAACATTCAGCTGCCAGAAGTTTTTTTTATGCTGATCCTAGCTTGGTAGTGCCAGGGGAAATCACTCTACTAATTTGTATGGTGTATTGTAACCAAAACATGCAAAGCTCATTATGCTAGAAAGTATTGAATACTATTTAAAGCCACATACAGATTTTTGTTAGATTTTTTAGTTTAATTTATTGGGGTTTTTTTTACACAATTTCACATCTAAGCCATATGAATCAATCTGATCAATCTGTTAAACGCCATGTTGTCAGATGGTATAAGATCGTGTGGATCCATTACTATTTAGCATAAATGTTTTGTCTAAATTTTTATTTTATATTTTCGATACAGTTGTATTTGAAGTGATTATAGGCAAGCATAGGAAATATGGTAAAATGTTCATATAACTTGTTTACAAGTCATGAGTCAATTGATAAACAAAAACAAACAGGATAACAATGGGTGATGCAGGTTTATACGATTCATATCTGTTCTCAGACTTTATAACTGAAACAAATACCAAGCCAAAATAGTGTGAGACTACAGATTTTTAGGTATAACGTGGGTGGGTACCCTGCATGAAATTGGGAAAAAAATCCTTCAAATAAGGGGTGATTTGGCTGGATTTGGAGGTAAAATTGGATTTGGAGGCATGAAATTGGAAAAAATATGTTTTCCTTCAAATAGGGGGTGGTGGGTACACAAGAGGCGGGGGGGGATTCAGCCTACTGTCATGGCACTTTTTTCCGACCCCCCCCCCCCGATATCCACTGAAAAAGTGTGGATATTCTGTTTATTATATACTTTCGTTGCTTGCCTATGGCCCCCAATGAATGTCAATACATCATAAATTTCAAGCTGACACATTACGACCAAAAAAATAGTCCAATATTTAAAACACTCAAAAAGTATAGAGTTTGTATTTATTATATACTTTCGTTTCTTGCCGATGGCCCCCAATGAATGTCAGTACATGATGGAAATCATTCACTATGAAGTATAACCTGACTACACACATGATGATCCATACTGCGCAATAATACCAGTGAGATATCGATATCTCACCAGTGGGATGTCACTTATATCTCACTGCTAAAACCTTATAATTCATGGGCAAGTATATAATAAATAATTATACCCCACTCTCGAAGAGAATGGGGACTACCCTGTCCACTCATCCATTGTGATATTACCCATAATGGAAGTTGTTTCATTTCGCTTGTTTTGATATTATAGTGATTATTATTTTACAAACTCGAGATAATTATGTTGTGAATAGAAAATCAGAATATCAAATCATCAAAAGTTGTTAAAGAGGCTCTCCATTCATGAAATTCATATTTTTAATTCACGATTGTTAGCAATCATTTGCAAGACTATTTTGTATTGGGTAAAGGACCAAAACAATATAAATATTATTCAACCATATTTTCAATAATCTGGTAGACTCATTACTAATTCATCCTTTTAGACACTAAGTACATAGTTTTATGGTGAACAGAATATTTTTTGCAAATTGCTGCCAAAAAAACTAAAATATGAAATGAAAAATGTTTTGTTCATTTTCTCGCCGACAACCCAAATCTCTCATTTTCTGGCTCTTGCATGTGAAGTATTGGTAATAATGATCTCGCTGTATTTGTTAACTCTGGATTGTTAGGATTGTGAGTTGAGACTTACAGGATTTGATTTTTCTCCTCGAATATTATTTTGTCTCAGTGACTCATCGCGTGGTATTGTTCTGGCATTGTTTATACCACATTCCACAAGATTTTTTGGATAACTTAGGTCTCTTAAATTTCTTTCTATAGATCAAGAACCCGTTTGTCCAGTAAGTTTTTATCACTCACAATGGTGCACAACCTTCTTGCTAGACCATATGGAATGTTCTGTTTGATGTGTGAAGGATGGCATGCTGCAGAGTTGAGGTACTGGTGGGTGTCCGTCGATTTATAAAACATGTCCGTATTTATTTGTGTTCCCGTTTTTAACACCAGTACATCTAAGATTGGTAATTGTTCTAGATTCGATTCCGTGGTGAATGAGATTGAATTGTTCAATGAGTTTATGAACTTGTGAAATTCCGTTAGTTCATCTGATATTGTTCCCATATTAGAAAACAATCATCCAGGAATCTTTTCCACGATGTCTTTACGTTTGTGGTGGTTACACCATTGAACATCTCAGGTAATGTATCATACGTAATATTTTCCAGATACCTCATCACTAGGTTCGCATATGTAGGGCCATTTTTTGTGCCCATAGCTGTAACTATTAGTTGTTTGAAGTACCTGCCCTTTAAAATAGAATGTGTTATTTTCCAAATCAATTGGATTCCCTTCAATGCATGAACATCCTTGTTGAATATGTCGTCGATAGAATCTCCGAATTTTCCCAGCCAATACTCGATAGCTTTTATGACGAGGAAGTGTTCTATATTGCTATACAAGACTACGGTGACATCGGCTACTTATTCCCAGTTCCTTATTCCCTTATTCGGAAACATTATATATTGACCAAATAAACGGTGCGGTAGGGTGGCCCACCCCAAAATTAGATATAAAAACCAAAAACCGCACCCCTCTAGTCCATACGGTTGCCACAGTAGGTGGCCAAAGTGGCAACCATAGCCGTTTCGGTATTTATGAACCGATTTTGACCAAATAAAATGTTCGGTAGGGTGGCCCCACCCCAAAATTAGATATAAAAACCGAAAACAGCACCCTCTAGCCCATACGGTTGCCACAGTAGGTGGCCAAAGTGGCAACCATAGCCGTTTCGGTATTTATGAACCGATTTTGACCAAATAAAATGTTCGGTAGGGTGGCCCACCCCAAAATTAGATATAAAAACCAAAAACCGCACCCCTCTAGCCCATACGGTTGCCACAGTAGGTGGCCAAAGTGGCAACCATAGCCTGTTTCGGTATTTATGAACCGATTTTGAACAAATAAAATGTTCGGGTAGTGGTGGCCCACCCCAAAATTAGATATACAAACCGAAAAACAGCACCCCTCTAGCCCATACGGTTGCCACAGTAGGTGGCCAAAGTGACAACCATAGCCGTTTTTGGTATTTATGAACCGATTTTGACCAAATAAAATGTGCGGTAGGGTGGCCCACCCCAAAAGTAGATATAAAAACCGAAAACCGCACCCTCTAGCCCATACGGTTGCCACTGTAGGTGGCCAAAGTGGCAACCATAGCCGTTTTGGTATTTATAAACCGATTTTGACCAAATAAAAGTTGCGGCAGGGTGGCCCACCCCAAAATTAGATATAAAAACCAAAAACCGCACCCCTCTAGCCCATACGGTTGCCACAGTAGGTGGCCAAAGTGGCAACCAATAGCCGTTTCGGTATTTATTGAACCGATTTTTACCAAATAAAATGTTCGGTAGGGTGGCCCACCCCAAAATTAGATATAAAAACCGAAAACAGCACCCCTCTAGCCCATACGGTTGCCACAGTAGGTGGCCAAAGTGGCAACCATAGCCGTTTTGGTATTTATGAACCGATTTTGACCAAATAAAATGTGCGGTAGGGTGGCCCACCCCAAAAGTAGTTATAAAAACCGAAAAATAGCACCCCTCTAGCCCATACGGTTGCCACAGTAGGTGGCCAAAGTGGCAACCATAGCCGTTTGGTATTTATGAACCGATTTTGACCAAATAAAATGTGCGGTAGGGTGGCCCACCCCAAAATTAGATATAAAAACCGAAAACCGCACCCCTCTAGCCCATACGGTTGCCACTGTAGGTGGCCAAAGTGGCAACCATAGCCGTTTTGGTATTTATAAACCGATTTTGACCAAATACAAGTTGCGGCAGGGTGGCCCACCCCAAAATTAGATATAAAAACCAAAAACCGCACCCCCTCTAGCCCATACGGTTGCCACAGTAGGTGGCCAAAGTGGCAACCATAGCCGTTTTGGTATTTATGAACCGATTTTGGGCTAGAGGGGTGCTATTTTCGGTTTTTATAACTAAGTTTGGGGTGGGCCACCCTACCGCACATTTTATTTGGTCAAAATCGGTTCATAAATACCAAAACGGCTATGGTTGCCACTTTGGCCACCTACTGTGGCAACCGTATGGGCTAGAGGGGTGCCGTTTTCGGTTTTTATATCTAATTTTGGGGTGGGCCACCCTACCGCACATTTTATTTGGTCAAAATCGGTTCATAAATACCAAAACGGCTATGGTTGCCACTTTGGCCACCTACTGTGGCAACCGTATGGGCTAGAGGGGTGCTGTTTTCGGTTTTTATATCTAATTTTGGGGTGGGCCACCATAGCGAACATTTTATTTGGTAAAAATCGGTTCATAAATACCGAAACGGCTATGGTTGCCACTTTGGCCACCTACTGTGGCAACCGTATGGACTAGAGGGGTGCGGTTTTTTGTTTTTATATCTAATTTTGGGGTGGGCCACCCTACCGCACCGTTTATTTGGTCAATATATAATGTTTCCGAATAAGGAATAAGGAACTGAGAATAAGTAGCCGATGTCACCGTAGTTATACAAGCCCATAACATCGAAACTAGCTATGATGGATGTTTCGGGTATACTTCCTTCGGTAATGTTCGGATGAAGTCGACACTATCGCGAAGTGAACTTGGAATATGTCGGCAAAGTGGTTTAAGAATTATGTCCAGAAGATTACTCAGTCTGTGCGTCGGACATGATGGTCCTGCAATTATAGGTCTGAGTTTCAGATCAACTGGGCCCTGTATTTTCACATAAGTCGAATTTTGTTCTTTTATCGCCTCTTCAATTACGTGACTTGTGTGTATTCTCGGCAGTCCGTAAAGGTTGCTGCACTTATTCTCGAAGATTGCCAAGTATTCTGCTTCCTTTTTCATTAGACAGCTCGAGTATCTCTTTACGAACTTTTGGATTGATTTCATTACTGACACGTCGGTGTCTTCCGGAAGCTGTTGATATGAGTGGTCGTCCATGATAATATATATATATTTATTTTTTTTGCATAATCATCCGCATCCATAATTACTATGGCGCCAGCCTTGTCGGCCTTTTTGCAGACGAGGGTATCATCACAACTGAGGCGAATGAGGGCCTCATTTTCCGATCTCGTGATACAACGGATTTCTTTCGTTTGTCAGTCTGAGTGAATTTTGTGAGTGTGTCAATGTAACTATCAAGGTTAATATCTCTACCTATTCCTGGAGTGAAATTGGATTTATTCCACACTAGAGAATCATCCCTTCCACATTCTTTGTCAGCGAAATATTATTTCAGTCTGAGCTTTCTGCAAAACTCTGCTGTGTCTTAACATAATTCTAAAGTGTGTCTCTTTGGCGTGGGAGTAAATTTCATTCCGCGCTGTAATAGTTTCTTTTCACAATCACTCAAGTCTCTACACGAAATATTTATTATTTTAGGATCTATATGATCTCTTTCAGTGTAGTTTCCACTAACTGTGCTCTGTCCCGTGATGAGTTGGGCTGTCCAACTCCTAAAAAAACTAATTTATTAGATTTCACAGCTTGTTTCTCCTGTTTAGAAACTTCTCTATTTTCCCATTTTATAAAATGGCACACGATGGCATTGCTCAGGGACTTTGTATGGAAACCCATTTCCAGCAACGTTTTGAAACAATGTTGAATGAAGTGATTTAAAGAAAATTTAAGAAGTGCATGGGTCCGATCCGGATCCGGAATCTGAGAAAAAAAACTTTTTCGGCCCAATCCTGATCCGGATCTGGAATCCGGGTTAATGTTTTGTGCATGTTTAAAATGTTAGATTATTTTTTTCGTTAGTAACTGAGATAACCGTGATTATACTCTTGTCTTGCCTAGAATGTTAATTGATAATTAAATTACCATAATCTATATTTCAGACCAGTATCCGAGTTCGGGTTGTTTGTGACCGAGTTGGCCAACCTCAAAGAGGGGATTATCAAGGCCAAACAAATACAGGTATGTTGCTCATTCATTGGAGCATAATTCACCATTTTCACACATTGAAACTTGTCATATGCATATATAGTACAGTGACTGTGACTGGTAAATTCATGAAACATTTTTCCATTCTCCCCCGGCATTCCACCGAAGGATTATAGTATTGACCCTCGTCCGCGCGTGTTTGTGTGTGTCCGGAACATTCTCCGAGCCTGTAATCTGTCATCTTCTGGTAAAATTAAAAACTTGGCACACATGTATCAACCAGCATGGGAACCTGCGCCCCTGTGATTTTGAGTTTGGTCGCACTCATTCTGGCGGTGTTATTGCCATTTTTTGCATATAATCGCACATCTTAGAAAACATTAGGCCATGGTTCAGTCATTACTTTGTTTAGGGGTGATACTATTTACCGAGAACAGCCGAGAACAAGTCTCAAATTAATAATTAATTCATAATAATGTTCAATTATAGTGTATATATCAATCTTAAGTGAATATTATACCATATTTTACCTTTTAAATGACATATATATATAGTTATTATGAGAACTTGAAACATCGCAGCCGCCGTGCATGTTCTCCGTTGGTGGTAATGCAAAGGCATGAGCAGTACGTAAGTGTTAATTAACTAAGTCCTAGCTGCATGATGGGTCTGTTTGGTGATCAAAATTCATTGAGTTGTGGAAAGAGGTGAATGTGGATCGAACATTTATTCATGACATGCATGATGAGATAGAACCACATTTGATGCTCGAAAGAAAAATAAGAGGGGCATGACAATTTGCGGGATGGGATGGAATATGGAATAGAATGAACATAATTTGAAATTGTGTGGAACGGCCGATATCTATAGGAATACAGCGTATTTCGGTGTCTAACGAAGCCCGGTATTCACCCCAGCCAGACATATTAACCCCGCCACTGGCCGGGCACCAGAAGTTTCATTATTCGGTCGACGACTGACCTGACATAAAATTGTCGAAATGAAAACTGCGTTCGAGATCAATGTTTAGAATTTAGATTTCTGGATTAATACGCAAGCAAACAACAAGTATTAGGTCTCAAATGACGCAGTGGAATACTGCGATTCGTTTTAGCTACATTATGGCTGTTTTAGTACGAATACTGAAATGCGAACACGCAAACTCAGTATATCCGACGCCGATGAAAACAGCTAAAAATAGACTCAGTGTTTACAATAACAATATCGATGGCAGCTGATGTATTGCATATAATGGGCCAACCGGAGGGTATCACCAAACCAGACCATGCGATTTTGATAAATGAACATATCTTCCCTCATATGAAGCTATATATCTCCAATTTAAATGGTGATATCCACTATTCAAAACATAATATCGCAAAGAAAGCGGAATGTTCCCTCAATGGTATATAGCGACCATATAGCTTGCTCTCACTCCGATAAATTTAATGGAAATTCCGACTCATTTCCGATTTTATCATAAATAGTAGACACTTTTTGACGTTATGTAGTTCGTTCAAAACATAATTATCATTCATAGTTGGCAGATAATGCGTGTATCAATTGAAAAAAAATATATGGTTATTTAACCATAAAATTGTCTAGCTTGCAGAGCTGTTCGCAAAAATACTATCTGCGTCCAAGTGTGGATACCCATCATAATTTCATAATTCCTGCGATGAAATGTCGCCAAATCTGAAGAGCGCACATCGCTTAAAAATCACCTTTAATGCGTCTTCTAATACATGGTGTATTTATATTCGTGTTTTGTGCTGCTAAGAACGGCTTAGTTGGAACGATAAAACGGCTTCAGTCGGCCATTCTATTTTACGAGAAAAATGAGCGCTCTTTCTTGGAGCGAATTTCTGCAACAATTTCAATGCCTACTAGGCCTATGTGGTAAAAATTACATTTCCCGTGTCTAATCCTACATTTTGATATGCCCCATTATATGGAATACATCAGCTGAAATCGATATTGTTATTGTAAACAGTCTATTTTAGCTTTTTTCATCGGCGTCGATATATATACTGAGTTTGCATGTTCGCCATTTCAATATTCACACTAAAACAGCCACTATAGCTAAACACGAATGCGGAGTATTCCACTGCTTATATTGAGAATTTTGAGACATAATTCCTCTTGTTTAATAGCGCATTCATCGAGATCTAAATTCTAAACATTGATGTCGAACCCGTGGCACCTTCACATGGGTGGATATCTCGGTCTCTAGATGTACATAAATTACCGATTCGCTCGAATTAATAGATTTCTGTTGTGCAATCGATGATAAACTTCATTTTAATACCAATAAGTTTGCTTGTGGGCATAGCCTTATCGCTGTAAAAATACATTTCTACAGCTGTTCCACGGCCTTGATTTCGACAACTTTATATCAGGTCAGTCGTCAGCCGAATAAAAAAACTTCTGGCGCCCGGCCAGTTGCGGGGTTAAAATATGTGGCTGGGACGACTATCGCCCTTTCGTGGCATATTCCTCGGGATATTGGTCGTTCCGCAGATTGTCATTCTATTCCATATTACATCCCATCCCGCAGATTGTCATGTCCTAAATAAATACATACAGGTGTAACGAGTCACCACCCCCCCCCCCCAGATATCGCATGCATGACCCTGAAATGGCCGTAATTATTTTTTTTAGATTTTCTTTTTTCTTTTTCAAGTGACAAAATTGTTTTCACACTTTTCATAGTTTGATCCTGGAATGGCCAGAAAATTGTTTTTTAAAATTAAATTTTTATATTTGATTAATATATATTTTTTTTCCAAGTGACAACTTTTTTTATCATCACACATTTGATTATTTGATCCTGAAATGGCCAGAAAAAAATGACTTTTGAGATTTAAATTTGTTTTTATTTAATTTAAAAAAAAAATTCAAATGTCCAGGTCTGGATATCTTCCCCAACCCAGCACCTACATGACAAAAAAATCATCTTATGGTTTTATTGTGTATTTTGCTTTATATAGTCATGAAACAGCGAGAAGTAAACTTCTTCCAAGAAAAGGTTGTTTGAGTCAGGGTTTGGGGTGTGATAGTTCTGGCCATTTAAGGACCAAACAATATCAAATGAGTGAGGGGGGATATCCGAGGGGGGGATATCCTGTTACACCGGTACCAAACTTTTGCCAGTTCATGAACAACATCATTAAATTATCGACGGACCAGGCTGGACGGACTGGAAAATTTTAAAACTGCTAGATCTAACAGACGATTTAAAAGGCGCTTCGAAATTGTAAACGATCTACTAAGAGATATCAGAAGTGCACAGCATTGGTGATTTTGAAATTAGCCTCATGTGAGGAAAAATTTAAAGTATAACATTTTATTTGGAGCTGTCTCCTCAGAAAACTTAAAAATTCGATGATCACTGCTCTGCATATATCAGTATAATTTATAAATTTTAAATTAGCGTTTTGATCGAACACCATAAATTTAATACTTGGCAGAAAATAATGCTTGGTAAAGTTCCCAATTATCTGAATACACTTTTGCCGACCTTTGCTAAAGATCAATCTACCTACTCACATCGACATCCATTACTATTCTTACAGAAACGCTGCAATACAGAACATTTTAAATCGACCTTTCTACCTGAGATCGTAATAAAATGGAATGCAGTGGAAATGAATGGTTCATCTGATCGCAACAAAACCGACATATTGAAATTAATGTATGACAAATTGCCTACCTTCCCCCCAATACCGACGCCATACTTTAATTCTGGCTGTCGCAAGTGGAACATCGTGCACACCGAGCTAAGGAATAACTGCGGCGATTTAAATTTTGTTAAACTTGGAAACTATATTTCCATAACTGCCCACTGTCAATGCGAGTTTTATATTGAAGACGGCTTGCATTTTTTCTTCCAGTGCCCATTACTTGAAGAAAGCTGCTTACTATTCCTCCAACGCCTATGGCTAAATGGAATTTTCGTTGATAGGGTTGAAGATATCCTCTTTGGTCAAAGCAACTTATCCAAAACTCTAAATGACAAATTGTTTAGCAATACGCAAACGTTTATTGCATCGTCAGGTAGATTCCATTGACGGAAAATCTTCAAAATCCCAATAAGCCTATATATTTTCATGTATTCGCCCGTATTGCTATCAAAAGACTCGGCTCAGCTCACCATAGGACCTACATCTCCTCCTTGATATATGTCCACTAACTTTAGACCTCACCTTCAATATCGACCCCCCCCCCCCATTTTAGGTACTACATTCCAACTATATGCTACTTTGAGTTCTACATAATTTCATATATAAATAGTATTTATATCCTATCTCCCTACTCTAAGACAATTGCCCGGGTACCATTAGTGGGCTAAATAATTAAAGACCAAGACATATTTGCGTAATGGCAATTCTTTTATTGAATTGCCGAAATGAATAATAACAACAATCGGCATGTGGCGCGGCCCCGATTGAACCATACATAACCTGTGTGTACCCCGCCACACACCGAGACCAATGCCTGTATGGCTGGAACCTGACTGTGCCATACCAAGCCACTAATCAGTCACTGGAGGGAGTGTTGGGCCAGAGGCCCAAAATTTAGGGGGTGGGATGGCGGGAAGAATGTATTGAACTTGTTGCCTGTGTGGAATTTGTTTGAATGGGCAGTCGGGTATCGGCAACATCACCACGAGGACAATCAATCAATCGAGATACCCACCATCCTCGTGCTTGGCGCTCAGACGTTCACTTGACCTCGAACTTTCTAACCAGCTGACCCCGATCGCAGGTCGATACAATATTAAAGTCGACCGTCTATAAAAATCTTTTCCTTCGTAAAATTTATTTTATATCCTATCTCCCTACTCTAAGACAATTCCATGGGTACCATTAGTGTGCTAAATAATTAAAGACCAAGACATATTTGCGTAATGGCAATTCTTTTATTGAATTACCGAAATTAATAATAACAGATTGAACCATATAAAACCTGGGTGTAGACGCCACTTTCGGAGTGAAGTGTTAGACGCGAGCTCGGCATACACCCACCAGAAGCCAATACAATCACAAGGGGGAAAACTGAGGCAATAACCCATCCATAAAAGGAAATTGTAAAATTACGCAACGCCTGGGTGGGGAAATTAGAAAGACCCACCTCAACCCCAGAGACGGATTAGCGCTGTAAACCAAAAAACCATCACTAGAACAGTGAAACCGGCGCTACCAGAGACTGATGAGCGCTTAAAAAGAATAAAAAAAACAAAAAAAGAATAACCAAAAAAACCACTTGAAAACAATAACCAAAAAACCATCGCTAGAACAGTGAAACCGGCGCTACCAGAGACTGATGAGCGCTTAAAAAGAATAAAAAAAACAAAAAAAGAATAACCAAAAAAACCACTTGAAAACAATAACCAAAAAACCATCGCTAGAACAGTGAAACCGGCGCTACCAGAGACTGATGAGCGCTTAAAAAGAATAACAAAACAAAAAAAGAATAACCAAAAAAAACCATCACTAGAACAGTGAAACCGGGGCAACCATTGCGCACCACTAGCAGAGGCAGGGGCGGATGTCGGCCGGAAAGGAAACGGAAACCGGGCCACGAAGTACCGAACATTGGGGGTCGGAAAACAGAAAAAAAACTGACAAGGAGAGACCAGGCAGCGAGATCCCCCATGCGTGCTGCTACATGACTTACAGGCCGGATAACTCTACCAGATCCCTCCAAAGTTGCGGGAAATCGGACTATGCGTGCCCGTCGAGTCGGCAAACGAAACTGTAGATAACGACGCCCGGCAATGATGGGAGGATGCCCGCTCGGCCGCGGTGACTGCGCTATACGAGGGTGGCAAGAAAAACTAACGTACGCGTGCAATCGCGGGAACGCGGTTATGTCAACTGCGGAGGATGGATGTACTTACGAAACGCATTGGAGTTCCAGCGCCCGAGCATCCGCTTTGTTCATCGGAGTAACCCCGCGATGCTGCCAATAACGCCCCTCCCATCTGAAAGTAATGAGACGTGAGTTCCCGGTCATCCAATCGCAGAACTGACAACACCCTTCGGAGAACGGCATTGAAATGCTCCCACGTGATGCCCTGACCGTCCAGTGAGCAGAATGGGCCCGCCCGAAAACCGCGATGTTTAGTGAAGACGGAAATGAGACTATGTGGACAAAATGCTGGTTCCGCTAACTTGCCAATGGTGACCACTTGGGGCAATGTATTTACACTGTGTTTGAAATGCCGGAAGCAGATGTCTAAAGAGGCGGGCGTGACCGTGACATAGTGAAGTGCATATTTCGTCGATACGGCCAGCGCGTAGAACGCGAATACGAATAGTGCGCGGCAGAGAACGATTGGTCATCCAATCGCAGAACTGACAACACCCTTCGGAGAACGGCATTGAAATGCTCCCACGTGATGCCCTGACCGTCCAGTGAGCAGAATGGGCCCGCCCGAAAACCGCGATGTTTAGTGAAGACGGAAATGAGACTATGTGGACAAAATGCTGGTTCCGCTAACTTGCCAATGGTGACCACTTGGGGCAATGTATTTACACTGTGTTTGAAATGCCGGAAGCAGATGTCTAAAGAGGCGGGCGTGACCGTGACATAGTGAAGTGCATATTTCGTCGATACGGCCAGCGCGTAGAACGCGAATACGAATAGTGCGCGGCAGAGAACTAGTTCAGTGTGTGATGACACGCAACGAGGCAATACAGCGGTCGTAGAGTGTAACATAGGAAGAGTAATGGGTCGGCCCGCGAACAATTTGTGAATCCGGAAACGTGGAGTGGGAGTCGCCAAGCCCTGACTTTTGTGCTGATAGGCGATGACCGACAAATCGGTACGCACCGTGGCGGTGCTATAACCGATCTGGATAAGATGCGAGAGAAACGGCCCCATCGTGCTCCTGTCAACGGGCGGATACGGTCGTACGTTAAAGCGGAAAGCAAACTGAACAAAAAAAAACAGTGCCGGGCGGGAACTGTCCGAGATGAAGGAGTAAGGGGCGCATTGAGGAGACGAGTCATAGTTCCAACAAGGTGTCGATGGTCAGGGACGCAGGCATTGGAGTAGGTTCCGGGTCGGCCCATGGGTCTAGCTGGTGGAATTTCAGATCAGAAGCCACGGTAGCGTTAGCCTGCGGCTGTCCTAATGCCGACGAGGGACTCGCGGCACCATTAACGGGAGACAACGCCACCAAGTCCAGCCCTGCAACTTTGGAGTTTCGGGCCTGACCGCAGCACGCGCCCGATCCCGCGACGATCGCACACCAACCGATGAAGCTGTAGTCGACCGTACCGACGTAGGATGCACACTGTCAAGCACACGCGTGACCCGCGGCCGCACGGGACGAACAATTGTAGGCGCTGCCGTAGAAAGTGCACCACTCGTGGCGGGCACCAACTTCGAACGGGCATGGGTGCCGGCTGGTAAGGAAGACCTGGTCACTCGCGGTGGTCAAACCAAATCCACCGGGACATCTGGTACCACTCGGTGTCGGGTCTTTAATGTCACTTTTGGCATCTGAAAAAAAGGACAAAACAAGTACTACGGTCAGAAAAAGAGGCGTAACCGACGCCCCGGCCAGTACGCAGGACCGGGTGACGACCGTTATAGCTTGGAGACGACCGTGTCATGCACCAAAACCCACCGGTACATCATGGCGAGCGCCTACACCAACTAGGGTAGCTGAGCACCAGGCCCAGTCCGCGAGCGTGGCGACAAACAAAAAAAAACAGAAAAAAAAAACAGAAGGGGGATTGACACTTATGTGTATCATACGATGTATAGCTACACATAAAAAGTGATCTCATGCAAAGGACAAGAAAATATATCAAACCTGGTGAGCCCCTTTCATACTTCCATTCACCTTTGTATGCAGTGGAAAGCAATGTCGAAAAAGCTTTTCATTAATATATAAATAAAACAAGCTAGACCGACAAGTCGAAAACTGTTATGAACAATTATTTGGTCTCGTAGACTGAAACAGAGCTATCAAGTTGGGTTTTTTTTAATTTGAAAAACCGACTTTGTCGTCCTATGCAACCAACTATCTACTAAACACAATTACTGTATTAACCGCCAACAGTAATGCTATTAAACAGTACAACCAGATTAGGCCTCTATAAGCTGCAATACAAAAAACCATGCATATAAAAAATGATAGCAGAAACATTCCCTCTATGATATCGCATATTATGGCCAACACACCCGCTAGCAGTTAGTTCGCCCAGTGCAAAAGAGTGTAATTGTAACTTGATACTATCTCGGTGGCTCTATGTGGGGAAACTGCATGGTATTGTAAACCGGGTTTGTTAGAGTATACCTGGACTGTGCATACTGTGTAACTTTGATATATTATCAGAGATGAAGAAAATAATCAGAGGGCCAGAACGTCATTAAAATTATCGGATCAAACCCATATTCGAACTCGATCTGTAGATGTGCGCTGAGAAACTGACAGACCAAATTTTGGAACCTATCAGTTGAAAAAATGGTTCTAAGCATGCATTTATTCTATGTCAAAGGACCATAATTCCTTTAAAAATTATCGGATCAAGCCCATAATCGACTTCGATCTGTATTTGGTGCTGAGAAATTCATACACAAAATTTGGTATCGATCAGCGAGAAAATAGGTGAGTTATCGCACCATGCGTAAAGTGTAAACCCCAGTTTAGTACGTTATCCGTGGAAAGGGGAGATAATCCACAGTAGGTGGGTAACCGCGTAACAATTGTTATCCCGATGAAAGGTATGTGTACGTGAAGATGTATATGTTATCTATCTTAATATATACCTCGCCCGTCATATTCTGTATTATGAAGCAACTACTATTTCGACATGTTACTGGAAAAATAAACATTGTATTGTAACCCATTCGGTTAGATATAACTGCGCAACCGGCAGCCAACTGAATAATGTGGTTAGTATAAATGCCTGCAGGTTCAACTTTCCCCGACGAGAAATAAAAACAAACCAACAAACAACAAAAACATGGCGAAATTCCGCGTTTGGTGCGGTTTGATGGACAACTAAGTGCGTACAAATTACTTTGAAAACGATATTACGGGTATTGAACGAAATTTATTACCACTGACAGACAATACATGCGAACTGACTAATGAGGTATCCAACTGAGAGGAGTAATATATGGTGGTAAATCTCTGACGGATAGATAGGAATAGATGCCCGGCGATTGGTCTCAAAATTCACCAGAAGCACAAAATATGCTGCCACAGAGAGTGGAGGGAATGTTGGAAATATAGGTCAGCCGGGGAATGGTGGCCAAACTGTTTCACATTATCAATTGTGCATGAGGTAGTGGTGAAATAGGGACGAATTAGACCGCTAGAGACATCTCGATGCACCTATATACTGGTATTAGTTTAGATAGAGTGAACGGTGTTGCAACATGTATCCTTTGACGAACATGATACGAATTTATGCCGATGACACTGCAATGCTCGAACTCACCCAGTGATCTACAGCAAGCTTTAAATAGCTTCATTGGTATCGCTCGTATTGTACACAGGGCGTGAATACGTCCAACCCAAAAATCGTTATCTTCGGAAGGAAACCCAGAAATTGGAATAAATTGCCACATTCTCTATCGATAACAAGCCTCTAGAAATAGTAGATCGCTTTAGAATCTGGGAAGAACTTTGCACAAGAACTGATCCATCGCATCTGACAGAAATACCAGGTGCCAAGCTGCAAAAAAACCGCAGCCTATGCACTACAGTCCACTACTCCTTAAAGCCAGAAATCACGAACTTAGCAAAGAGTATTCTGGAAGTCTACGAAAAATCAATTACTCGTATCCCCATTATGGCGAACGGATCGGAGATTGGGGGCTATGAGAATCTAGCTTGGTTCGAAAAGCTAGAAATATGGATTCTGAAAGTCACAGTAGGGGTGACAAAACAATTCACACCAACGCCCTTCGTGTATGGCGAACTGGGTATGTGCCCTATCACCGTGAAAATAAAATCGGGCCTCCTATATCGTACTGGGCCAGACTAATTTGTATGCCCATAAACAGAATCACACTAAAATTATATGATGTAATGATGACCTTGTTGAACACTGGATATTTGAAAGTAAGTGGATGATGGGGTTCCGCGAACAATTAATTATTTGGGGATGAGGAATGTCTGTACCAATCCGAATGTGATAAGCCCCAATCGCTTTACATCGTCCTGCGATCGCAAATTACGCGACGGAGTTATCCAGGAGTGGGTGGAATCCATCTCGAAAACAAGCAAGTTAGCAGTTTATAGAATTATTAAGATAACTTCCGAAAGAGAACACTACATATCGCTGGACCACAACAGATTTTTACACAGCCGGCTGATATTCCGAAAAGAAATCACAAACTACCCGTTGAACAGGCCTCATTGTACAATGTTGACTACTCGGAACGACAATGAGCCCCCTGGAATGTAGACTTGGGCGATGAATGCCACGTTATACTTAAGTGCACACAAATTCACGAGCTGAGACTTAGAAATATTCGCCCTTATTATATTCAAAGACCAAACTCGCATAAGTTACTGCAAGTATATGTAACTCCCGAAACCAAAAAAAAACCAAGGAACTTGACGAATGTCGTCGGAAAGGGCTTAGACTTGTTTTGCGTTTCCCACTTCATGCACTTGAAATCAGCGAATGAAACGGTTAGAATTAAATGCTTTCGCATAGTATCATGTATTCAGTAGATAGGCCGATCACTCAGGGAGGAGTCCAGGAAGATGTAACCTATCTTTGGCGGGACGTGGGGGTCGCGTGACTTACTTCGTGACGTCATTGTTCCAAAATGTTGGCGCCGAGGAGCCTAAGCCGTAGACGCGTAGACAAGAGCTCGGTTGGTAATCACCTAGGCAGGTGAATCTTGACCACTTCAGCGGAAGGACAAGGAAACGAGAGCAATTTAAGTATATTCCTGGACCATATTTGTTGGCAATCAATTACATTTGATTCAAAATGTCGCATGCCGACAAAGACCAGAGATTTGACGTTTCTGAGTTGAAATTCGTGGGCCACATCATTAGTGAAGAAGGCTTGAAAGTTGATCCTGAGAATGTCGAAGCCGTTACCAATCTTGAACCTCCCCAAAACAGAGAAGTACAGATACTAATGGGAACAGTAAACTACCTTTCAAAATTTCTGCCAAAAATGACAGAAATGATGTTCCCTATCTCTCAGTTAGTTAAAGCAAATGTGGAATGGAAATGTGGACCTTCACAAGATTTCGCATTTAATACTTTAAAGCATGCACTCACAAACGCACCGGTCCTCGCATACTTTGATAACAGGAAACCAGTGGAAATTCAATGTGATGCCAGCCAAATCGCTAAGGGTGCTACGCTAACTCAAGAAGGACGACCAATCGCATATGCCAGTAAAAAGCTCATTGATGTTGAGACTCCGTATTGCACTCTGGAGCGTGAAATGCTCGCAGTTGTTTGGGCATTAGAAACGTGGCATCAGGGTACTTATGTGAGACCAGTGACAGTTTATTCTGATCACCAACCTTTGCAATCAATAGTGAAAAAAGACCTCAACAGAGCACCTAAAAGGTTACAGGGAATGATCTTACCAGCAAGTTCTGACTCTGTCATGTCATACTTTCCATTCCGTGATGAACTTGCCGTTAGTGATGGTTTAGTGTTTCGCGGAGAGCGTGTAGTTGTTCCCCAGACAATGCGTCAGCAACTCAAAAATGACATTCACCTTGGACACACCGGAATTGACCACACTCTGCGTAGGGCACGCGAAATTCTGTATTGGCACGGGATGAACTCTGAACTCAAATCATGGATTCAAAATTGTGAAACCTGTCGTTATGAACGGGCCCAATGTAAAGAACCACTCATGTCACATGACATACCTAACAGGCCGTGGCAAAGAGTAGGAATCGATGTCATGCCATTCCGAAACAAGGACTACTTAATAACAACTGATTATCGTTCTAATTTCTGGGAGATTGATTTCCTACCAAATACACAAACTAAGACTATCATACATAAACTGAAGGCTCACTTCAGTAGGTACGGCATTCCTGACATTCTTGTAAGTGACTCAGCTAGCCAGTTCCTGGGCACTGACTTTCAGAATTTCCGACAAAAATGGGGATTTGAGCATACACCTTCATCCCCACATTATCATCAATCGAATGGAAAGGTTGAATCATCATATGTTACGGAAATCTTATGATTCAGGTGAAGACCAATATCTTTCCATTCTAAATATTCGTAACACTCCTAGATAGGGGTGGATACCAGCCCTGCTCAGAGAAGTCTGTTCCGTCGGAAAATAACAACTCTCCCCACAACAAGTGCTCTTCTTGATCCACTGATAGACAATAAACACGACACTCAACAGATAGAGGACAGTCAACTAAAGCAGGCACGCTACTACAACAAATCAGCTCACCAATTACCTCCTTTGGCCGAAGGTGACAGTATTCGCATGAAACCATACAAACTGGGAGATAAGAGGTGGGAAAAGGCTAAGGTTACTTCCCGACTGGATGATCGGTGATACGAACTGTTCGGAGATAATGGTGGAATTTACAGACGCAATCGGGTGCAGCTAGTCAAAAGTGGTGAAAATCTATCGTCTGAGGAAAACCCATTACCTGATTGCATACAGGATCCTATCATACCGTCTCCAACTCCAGATGACACTTATGAATCGCCAATACTATCTCATCCACCACTGGACAATCCGAGTAGTGAAGCGGAGTGTACTCCGAGACGTTCCAGTAGGATTCGAGTGAAGCCAAAAAGGCTGGACGACTATGGTGTAACATAGGCAATAGACCTTACTGTGACGAACAGTGTTCAAAGCTTAACATTACCCGGAGGATGTGACATTATCCGGAATCTAAGTTGTTTCGTTTCATTTGTTTTAATATTGTAGTTTATATTATTTTTACGAACTCGAGATAGAGTTATGTCGCTTGAATAGAAATCTTCGATAGAATTGTCAAAGTTGTTTTCTCAAATACATGAACCCTGAGTGACCACGAATAATATTACATCATGAGAAATTAGCAATTGTATTATAGTAAGCTCAGGGTGCCACAAACATGGCAACAGGTTGCCCCGTTAGTCACTATGGAATTGCTAATTAGATGATTCGACATATTACATAATGCATTCCCCACTGGTATCATTAGCAATATAGTTCTATGATCAAATTACAAAAGGACTGATCATGGAGGTCAAATTCAATTGATGTATAACATAACGTAAGCAGGACCTACATATGATTATGTGTGATATGTTCCACCTGTCGATGCATTTGATATATTGTAGCTTTATGATACAAAGTTATATAGACTTCCCCCATCATTATCATTGATAACAGCGCCCAATTATTATATTGCTCGATCTAATTTCTCTGAATTGACTTCCAGAAGTACTGGGAATTTCTTAGATCTTTCGAACTTTCCAAATAAACTCTCTTAATTTTGCTATAGATTTCGGGGAGAAATAGCAAGGAATTATTTAAATTTTGTTCACGTTGAAAGACTTCCCGAAGCACACATAGCACACTCATTTATATGTATCCACATATTTTGATCTATTGAGGTTTGGAGTGTGTGTCGCTTTAATTGATATATCATATCCAATGTTGTCACTAAAGGAAGCTCATCTACACAAAGCCATATATGCCTAGGTTAAACCTATGCAAATACAACTTGTTATCCTTCTTTTATTTCTTGTTTTATTGTTATTGTTATTTAGGATAATTTCTGATAATATTACCTAGGTATGGACCTACCTCATATTCAACGATGTACACATAATGCATGGTGGGGCGTGAACCTATGTTTAAAAATCGTGGTGTCAACCGAGGCAATCAAGTGGGTTATATTCTAAGTAACACGATGCAGGTTTTGTTTAAAACTAGATAATCGCCTGTTCATGATATCTCTTAAAAACCAATACGGCTTTTATTGCCCATTGAATGAACGCCTCGTTAGGTTTAGATTCTGTAACAGGCCGATATTTTCATCGTTGTGGAACCTGATCAGATACAGCATATATCTACAACCATTGATGCTAATTCCGCGTATATTTAACTAATTTGAAATATTAGATGTAACGCATGCGCATATATTTAATGTAGCTTAGTGAACTATATAACAGGCAGACCTTGGTCCACATCCACTGAATTGGGGCAATAAGTTAGTATTATAATCCACCAGCAGGCGATACAACAAACGGTGGGAAAATGCTTACGCGTTCAATCGCCTGTACTGATTGCATATGTGTACATTGTTCTTCAAAATTGGGAATTGAGACAACTGCAACAAACACTTGTGATTGGACATAATAATGATGCAGCAAGTCAAACACTTAACCAATATATACCGGAAAATAAACACGAACCAAAATGCTTTAAAATATTAAACAACCTGTTTAGGTTCTGAACGCCTTATACACACATAAATGTTTGATAAACGTATATAACGTCAATTCGTATTTTGGCCTATTATTTATGCTGGGAATAATTCAAAAGTGAAGATTATTAGGTTTATTGTGGAGCGCAAGCTGCCATGTGTCTTTAAGTTTTAATATACTGTACTATATATATTGTCAAATTTTATCTTCTGATTATTGAGTTTGTCATCCTTTTACAGCATAAACTTGAAGGTATGGTTTTATACGCCCATAAGTTGAGACAATTGCTACAAACACTTGTGATTGGACATACGGTAATAATGATGCAGCAAGTTAAACACTTAATTAATATATACCGGAAAATAAACACGAACCAAAATGCTTTAAAATATTAAACAACCTGTTTAGGTTCTGAATGCCTTATACACACATAAATGTCTGACAAACGTATATAACGTCAATTCGTATTTTGGCCTATTATTTATGCTGGGAATAATTCAAAAGTGAAGATTATTAGGTTTATTGTGGAGCGCAAGCTGCCATGTGTCTTTAAGTTTTAATATACTGTACTATATATATTGTCAAATTTTATCTGCTGATTATTGATTTTGTCATCCTTTTACAGCATCAACTTGAGGAAACAATCATAGAGCTCGAGGAAGACAAAAGGTACATTCAATTTTCATTAGAATACATCTTGAGCTATATTTCATCTTTTAATAAAACGGGATGGATGTATTGTGTTAATCTGTAGGCTGATAGCTTTAGATAGTCTCAACTATGGAATTATTCACCCTAAAGGTGTCTGACCTGTTCATGCCCTCTGGATATTTCGTCCTTCATTGGAACATCCAATTTTATATTATCTTTTGCCGATGTCGAGTTTTGTTCTCGATGTCTGAGTCAGTATGTGAGATACGTGACACAATATTATACAGTTATCGCATTGTTTCGAGGTTGACACGAGGAATTGTCAACCCGAGGAAGTCAATATTCACCAATACCGTAGGCCGAGGTGAATATTGACTTCCAAGGGATGACAATTCCTCGTGTCAACCAAGAAACAATGTGATAACTGTTTTATTATATGAAACGCGCTTTGGTTGGACAAGACGTTGTGACGTTGAACATCGCTGGGAAAAACCGACCTATTTTCAGGTCTGATAATAAATTATGTTAACCTCTGAAGTATCTGACGTCACTCAGAACTGTTATATTAACCTGTTGTTTCATCGTTAGATATCTCAAGTTTTTCCTTAAGTTTTAACATAGGAATTGGGGAAAGAAACTTATGATCATATAATAAAAGTGGTTGTTGTGTATACTGACTAGCTTTTGTGTGCATTTGATATATCCCTAATATTATACACTTATCGCATTGTTTCGAGGTTGACACGAGGTATTGCCAACCCGAGGAAGTCAATATTCACCAAGGCCGTAGGCCGAGGTGAATATTGACTTCCAAGGGATGACAATTCCTCGTGTCAACCAAGAAACAATGCGATAACTGTTTTATAATATGAAACGCGCTTTGATTGGACAAGACGTTGTGACGTTGAACGTCGCTGGGAAAATGCTATCTACTTTCAGGTCTGATAATAAGTTATGTTAACCTCTGAAGTATCTGACGTCACTCTGAACTGATATTAACCTCTTGTTTGATTAATGAGGTGAACATCATTAGATATCTCGATTTGTTCGTTATGTTTTAACATATGAATTGGGAAAGAAACTTATGATCATATAATAAAATGTGTTGTTGGATTCTTTTGTAAGAGTTTAAAAAGATTGTTGAGAGGGTCTTTCTTTATAAATTATTTGTTGAGTGCTTTTATCCAGTGTTTGGGGTATATGTCCTGTCAGATTTCGGGGGGGGGGGGGGTTGTACCAAGTGTTAGGCTATTGTCCAGTATTTGGGAGTTGTATACTGACCAGGGCTTTGGCAATGTTGAGTATATTAGTTAAATTGTTTGTGCTTGTGCTGGGTGTATAAGCACTATGATGTGGTATACGTCTTTTGGCCTTTAGGGGGAGTTTGTGAGTATGGTATATTTTCAATATAGTAAATTACCCAATTTTCAAACAGTTGTTAAAATATTTCCAAGTTTCTTTGATTGATTTTATATTATACAAGTAAACTGCAGCACATAGAGTAAATATGTACTTGATTTCCTTCAATATTTCTGAAATCGTTTATTTTTAACCCAGTTATATACATGTCTTTCGGAGTGGACATTTTACATTATTGTTGAATTTAAGTGGCTAGGGATCTTCATGATCCTTTATGGTGAGTGAAAATGTAGTGAACGTGTGAACCCCCACTACCTGGATACAGATGAAAAGTATACATTTTCTTCATAAATTTCATGATGCAAAGCATGTTTCAGAGTGTGTTTCGGAGTGGATATTTTGTTTGACATATTAGTTCCATGGACTAAAACATATTTTTTGCACCGTTTTTTGCAGTTGAATCAGTTGGTGATTTCTAGTCTGGGAAGCAATATAATATTTTCAAATTCACAGTGCATAATGTTTTTATATCATGTGTGAGTTTTGCATTGTGAATTTTGAGAAAGCAATTTTACTGGATGTTGGTGTTTGACAGGGCAGGCAATATTCATGTTCTATTTACTATGTTAAAATGACCATTTAAAATGTTCAGCTAAATTTATACATTGGTAGGATGAGAGTAGCTGTCTTATAAACCAACAGGTATGGTGAAAAATTTCATTATAGAGAGAAAACAGTAATGCTCTATTTGATTCTGAAATTAAACACATATGAATAGATATAATAAAATAAAAATAAATCACAAAACATCCTAAGATAAAAGATGGATCAAACATGGGTTCTAATGAGCGACTGGGCTATAATTCTTTCTGTAAGCACTAGGACATTCAAATCCCATTAACAATTTATCAAGGAGTATTAGGTACTCTCCCCAAGTCTTGGAAATCATACATGTATATGAAGGAAAATACTAAATTAACTTCTGTATCTTCCCACTTAATTGAGATTGCACAAAGTTTGAAAAAAAGTTGTGAACCTTTTTCGCTTTATTAAAAAACAGTATGCCACAAAATCAGACACAAATCAGAGAAAGTGGGATAACCTCCTTGAAAAAAATCTCAGTGACAATGATTGGAAAGGTATTTACTCCAATCAATATAAAGTAACCAATGATACAGGTCTCCAATAATTTGAATAGAATATCATTCATAATATCCTCTACACCATTGTAAAATTATTTAAATGTAAACTTTCCGAAACAAAAACTATGTACCTTCCGTGGCGACATAAGGAAGACAACGTTGCATATTTTTTTGAATGTGCAATCTATAATTCCATCCTCCTTGAATTCCGTGACATTATTTTCATAAGTTGAATTGAATTATGCTTTAATCTCAGCCACATGGAACGTGAGCGATGGTTAACTATTTACACTATTTACACATATAGAACATTATATAAATGCTCCCAATAAACTACAGGTTGTAAACATACAAGGAACATTTGACATATTGAAATAAACAAACATGCAGCATTAGCATACACTAACATATACAAAAAAACACACAATAAAACTACAAACAAACAATATTTGCATTTATTACGTATCTTATATATTCATCATTCATAATTTTGTCCTTTTTATTAAAATATTTTCAACCCAAGTTTTATAAAGATCGCCAATTTGTTTAAATGTCAGGGCTGGTCGAGTTAAGAAGTTCGAATAAGAGTTCCCTCGAAGGTTTATCATAACATGCCTTCGGAATGTATTTTTCTCGTAATTGTTCAAGTTGCGATAACCGAATAATAAAATGGAATCCATCGCATAGCAAGGCGTTACAAAGTGCGCATGAACTATCTTTGTTGCTGCTTTTATATGTGCGATTCCGTTTTTTCCATCTACCGGTCTCAATACCTAATCTATGATTGGATGTTCTCATTTTCTGCAATATATACACAAAGATCAGCCCAGAATATATAATCCTTGGTTTACAAAATCATAGAAGTTGAATTTCCTCAACTCTTAGATCCAAAAAAGAGATGTTTTAAGGAAAGATGGGATAAGCTAAGCAATATCTACTCATGATAGCCTATGCTAATGGGAATTTATAGCATTACTTTTTATCTAAACAGATACATCCCTGACAAAACATAGACAATGGAAATGCCATATTGAAAATGGCCTTTATATTTCACATAATTTATTACCCTTTGGGATATGCAAACATAAGTCATATATATCACAGATAATCTGCGCTTATTTTGTTATAATTGTATTGCTGTTTCGTTGATTATTTGAATCCTGCATATATCTGTTATGCATCGAGATCTGAATAAACATGTTAAAACAAACAAAAAACTTATTTTATTTAAAATATAAATTAAACAGGTGATTTCCATTAAATTATTGACATCTAAACATTGCATCCATTACGTGACATCTGAATTGTAAATATAGTGTTACTAACAGTGTATCTGATCAAATTGATAACAATGTTACCATAGTTTTTGGGTTAGTTTGATATATTAGATATGTCAGCTCTGGCTATACTTCACATCAGCCTTCTGCTACCTCTGACCAATATCAAACTAAATACTAATTGGTCCTTGTTTTTAATATCATTATTTTCACCAATACTGTCAATCTTCATGCCAAATCTACAATCACTGTAACAAATTAAAACATTGGCACCAGCTAGCAGAGCTGCTATTGAGTAATCCTCTGATAGTTGTTACACTCAGTATGAATGATGCATCTCAGTTTTTCTGTACATGAAACAATTCAGCCTATATTTGTCATTCAGTTCCTGATGGTTGACATATTTAATTACAAAGTTTCTCTCAAATGAGCTTTCCTTATACATATGTACTAGTATCTGATAAACGATGTATAAAATTGCTCTATATTCTTCTATTCCAGAGAACTTAATATTGAGGTCGATGAGACCATGGGTGAGTTTTATTTTTATCAAACTTGTTCTTGGATCATAACCCTTCCACTAATTGAGCTTCCTGAAATGTTTTGAAGACCCTTGATCTTGTAAGCTGATGCATTCTCTTATATATGCTAGGCCCCCTAGGGGAGACTCACATGTATGAGAGAATACACTGTCACTGTGCCACTCCAGTGCAGCTCCTGTCATGAAAGGATTGACGAATATATGATTCATTGAAATCATACTGCATACAACTCCTTTAGTTAGCTGTGTCGATTATCATTTTTCAAGAGTGATTTTATCAGTTGGTCATGTTCTATTTTGCCTGAGACATTATGGGACATCAGACCTGTTAATCAGAACAAATCTCCAGGAGATCGGTCAATATTTTCTTGGAGATTTGGGCTATCCTCCCGAAGTTTTTGTGCATTTCTAGCTCAACTTTTCAAAGTATAGTTTGAGCTATTACAATGGGATATTGTCTGGCCATCTGGCCATCCATGTATCCATCAACAATTGTCGTTCACACCCTGCAGGTCACATCTCTTATCCGATCACCAATAAACTTCATATGGCTTTGAAGTGACCTGTAGTTGTGAGCCATCAATTGTTCGTGAAAGTTATTAAAACCATGGCCACCGGCTGCCATATTTCATATTTGAATTCATCAGCACACCTGCAGTCTGCAATTATTAACTGGCATGTTTAGGATCACCTCTTGATGGGAGCTATCAAATTGGAATGTTTTTTTTATGAAAACTATGGCCGCTAACAGACATCTTGAATTTAACTTTTTACATGACTAATTCCTTTGGCACACCTTAAAGACCACACTGCCCTCATTGAGGGAGCCATCAATATTTCCGTAATTCATTTTTTTGTTGCAATTTTATGACCATTATTGCAAAACAAATTATCAACCGATTACATTCATATTTGCCCATTCATAAACTTGACATTTTGGCCTGCCAGATTCATTTTCTTGTTATATATTCCATGTTTATATGATCTTTTGGAATGTCAATGCTAATTTGGTGTTGCCAATTTGGTGTTGCTAATTTGGTTCGTCGCGTGTCTTTTAAGTGGCTATTCTCTTGGTTTTAGTCACTGTATCGTCTCGATTTTTATGGATATTAGTAACTTAAATAACGATATGATGATATAAAGTCTGATTTGTCACGGAAATTCCGTTTGAATGCCCAAACACGAATAAAATATCGTTTGTCGCCGAAAGCGAACCGTCTCGTTTATCGGATTCCCACCGTATTTTATCGGAATTCCATCGTCTCTTTATCGGAATGCCACCGATCCTCACGTCGCAGTTCTCCCCCGTGAACTAAACTAAAACAATAATCTGATAATAATAAAAATGAGGCCCCCACCCCCCCCCCCCTGGAATACGGAATACCAGTTAACAGCCATATGGAATACGGAGTACCAGCTAAGAGTACGGCATGTGACATCATCTTTACTATAACGGCGATCAAAGAGACCTGGTGCATTTAAAAAAATGGCCACCATGATGGACGCCATCTTGTCTGGAGTCTCTGCGGCCACTTTTTTTTTCTTGTTAACAAGTGAAAAAAATTAGAGGAGACATTAAGGAAGAAAATTAGTGGGGTGAAGTTAAGTCCTGGGGGGGGGGTGCAGAGGTCGACCAATATATCTCCTGGACTAATCCGTAAGAAACAGAAACATGCAATATATATAGTCATCAACTACTTTTTCAAATGTTTCTAGTATTGAGTTTTCGGGAATTCTCGTTCTGTGCTTTCGCGTCATCCGGGAAGTCATGTGGGGAAACGGTTATAGACTTACCCATTTCTCTTAAAGTGTAACTTCGTGATGTGACACGTCCACTGCAACATCTATGCACTGATAGATCAAGTCATCCACTTCCTTCTTGACAAATCAAATGCCTGCATTTCATGGAAAACGAAAGTACATGTAGTTGTAATTATATTGATTTTTGCATTTTGTATGGAGGCAAGTTGTTCTGGAATTTTGCATTCCACAAAATGTCATCCCAACTTGCATTTACTTCATGAAATGCAACAAAGTTATGATCAAGTTCTCAATTAGAATGGTCCACATCAACATGGAATTGCCCCAATTTCAATTTGTTTTGTATCACTTACCATTCAATTATCTCAAAATATTCACCACTTTATTGCAGATGGGTACGAGGGATTAATAGAACGAACAGCTGCATTTTTAGAAGTGGTAAGTTTTCTGTAATTTGCAAAAAATATATACTCAATTCAGTTGAACACTAGTACTTAGCAAGTTTGCGATGCATGTTCGTTGGGTGCGGGTACGGGTAAATTGGTGAATTTCGTGACTTGCATACTTTCAATGCAGCACATAAAGCAATAGGGATTTGGAATGGGTAGATGTATCCCATTGACCGGTAATCATGCACTAAGGTTTTCTCACTCAAATTACATGAAATCCATGCAGGTTCTCTGCGTTGGGAGGGGATGTCCACATTCAAATTTCCAATTAAACACCCTTGAACAACACCAAACTTACATGTTTGTGAGCAATTCCATTTTTGTTTTTGGGTTTAAACCTGCCATGATTGGAGAATCCTGAAATTTTGCGAAAACCCTCTGCCAATGAATTCATTCACTTATATACATGCGAGTATCCCATATATAAGAGAATGGACGTCAGAGTTTTCTGAATGTTGAGAATCACTTAAAACATGTGTCTTTTCTGCACTCATCTTCAACAACACAGACCTCTAAACAGATCATCCAAGTCAGGGACATTACAATGTTCAGAGAGTCACCACAATCGTGCTACATATTTATGAATTAATTGTCTCACCAGATTGTCTCATTCGGGTATTGAATCAAAACCGCTGAAATCATCGGCAGCTTCAAATTTTAGTGCTCTTTGACCAATTTACAAATTGCGTCGAAAGTTTTATTTGCAGGAGTTTCTGGTTGGTACAAATTCCTGATTATTTGATACATGTATCAACACTGAGAAGCTTTTTTTGCATTCAAAATCCCATTTGCGACAACCTTAATAGAAGCGTAATCTCTGTGTGTACTCTGTGGCCAGTATATATGTCGATGTCCAACTTTCGATGGTCCCAAATGACAAGAGGCACCATCGCTATAACTGACTATATACTACCGCCAATCTTTTGGATAAAACAAAATACATATTTATTCCCGTTTCCAGTGCCATAACTTGACAATTTTCTCCATGGATGAAAGTTATATACAGAGCTAATAACAAGCTGCTCATGGTTCCTACTCACATCGGTGTCGCCCAATGTTAGATATAATTAATACCATACAATTTGGAGTGTCAAACAGTGGCAAATGCTATGTACAACACATGTTGATGTCAGATAATTATAACATGGTCTGTGTAGGATATGCGAAGGTATTCGAAGAACTGATTGCTGAGAGTTATGTGAAATCATTGTGTTGATTTGTCAATGGCATTAAAGGGTCATTCTCCCGTTACGTGTGTGACCATTTAGAGATTTTTTGGTCTCCCTTTACAGACATAACTTGTCAAATGTTACCTGTCAGTTGCTGTGTTATAACTTTTTTGAACAAGCTTGCTGTGGTTCATGTCTGAGAAAAGCATCTATTGATGATCAAATCTGTGAAGTTATTTGATGAGACTAATTTTATTGGCCCGTTATGTGTGTGATCCAGAGAATTGCTTTATTTTTGTACCCTTTTTTTTTAGTAGGAAATGCTGTGAAGTGCATTCTATGGTGAATTCAGCCTTATTTCAAACCGAGAGAACTTCCATCATATAAAAGGTAGCAATACAGCTCAAACCTTTTTGGAATACTGACAATCTCCACTAATCAGTATGTAAATTGCCGAAAATTCTAAATGCATTTGAAATTTTACCAATTTTTGCTATTTTGGGTCACCTAATGGGAGAATGAACCTAAATGTGCTGTGTTTACCGTTTGTGGCTGTTGATGGTTGAGATCATTGGTAATCTGTGACTTCAGTTGTGTTTAGTGATGGGCAGGAACAAGCCTTGAAATAGTGTGTCTGTCATGGGTAGCATCACCTATGCGGGGTAGCATCACTAAATTCACCCTCTGGGGACCTCATTCTGCAAATGACAGACACACTATTTCAAGGCTTGGGCAGGAAAATATGTGGCACCATAAATACTTTCAACACATATGTTTATCAGAAGATATTTAACCCTTTCGTGACAGGAGCTGCTCTGGTGCAGCATCGAAGATCATGTGCCAGTGAATTCTCTTATTTATGCGAATCGCCCATAGGGAGCCTAGCATATATAAGAGAATGCACTGGTTTACAAGGTCAAGGTAAATACTATTAGACCACTGCATTGGCACAGGGTTTTCTCAAAATCTCAGGAAGCTCCAGTCATTGAGGGGTTAAGATGTACATGTAATCTGCTGACTAAATGTAAATAGTAGCAGACCGACCTGAGTATCAGTTGCTGCTCAATGATTAGATGGCTCAGATAGTCTTCTCCATTTTGTATGCATTAAAGGGGTACTGTACACAAAGATAGGCATTTTTTTTGTTTACTCCCATTGAAATATCTTTCAAGTTAGATTGTGTTCGTGTTATACATGTATGAGTTTCGTATAAACCTAATTTAGCGAAGAAAATATTGATCTTGGAAAGAAAAATATTACGATTTCAAACTACGCGCCATGTTTTTGACCTTCACCGGAGAAGACGCAGATCTCAGGAAGAACCGGAAGTTCATTGCTCACAGCTTCGATTGATGCATTCAATCTCTTACGTCGAACAATCTCACTCCCTATAAAAGTACTTGACGCTTTATGACTCTTGTTTCTTTCTCCTTTTTCCGAATCGGTTATAACGGGCCTTCCTTTTGCCGGTAACATGTTTTGTTCGCAACTCAATAATGTTCGCGAACGGTCGTCAATAAAAGACACGCAGCAGATGTGATTTCAAGAACGGTAACTCGTAATGGCATAATTCGCCATTTTATGACTCCAGCCATAAATGAATTTATATTAAATAATTCAATTTTACTTTTACGATAGCCTGTTAACCGGAACGTTTTGAGTAGACATCGTCGACTCAAATTAGTTATTTTATAATATAATATTCATATTAGATCGCTATTGTCACCGGGAATTTATTGAAATTGGTGTACAGTACCCCTTTAAGTTTTGCGAAATCTCGCATTCTCTGTAAGCGGATAAGACTACTCCATCAGTGTGTTTTGTGAACTATAATTATTTGCAATTTTTACAAATTTAATGGCAAATGGACTGACTTATATAAATTGCAGTTTCATTCTCTACTCATTGGACTTTAAATTAAGCAGAACAAGAACAGATATACAAAATTTCTCAACATTAAATTGATTGAAATAAAAATAAAATTAATAAAAATAAAATCATCATACCTCTGTCTAATAACATTAATCTGTAAATCAGTTTGCTATTGCATCATCAATGGAAGTCAATCCTTTCACTCTATTATTTCAATTCAATGTTTTAACTTTCCTCACTCAAAATCTTCTCAGTTTACTATGGATTATAACAGTTACTGTCAACATCTATCCCTTTCTTCACTAAATACTCATCGATAAGTATATGAGTTCTCTTAGGAAATTTACTCACCCCTGATCAAGTGGTCCTGCAGAAATTCTATGATGTTGGTGGTCCTGCTGTTTTACTATGATGCGGTTAGTACAAAGCGATGCTGGTGACCGCCTGATATTTCAAAACTCTCATCGAGAGTTTAGACGTAATTTGATTAATTTAAAATGGCGTATTGTTGATTCAATTGATGCATTCGTCTGCTGGAATGCTTCTGCAATCACACTAAAGTTTCTTTTGACTTAAATAGGAATTAAATAGGTCATTTTAATCCAATTTGTGACATTCCTGTTATTTCACCATTTATATCCAAATAATAGGAATAATTTATAAACATGACATGTAGAGAGGTACAAACAAGCAAATTGAAGGCTTTAGGCAGTGACAAGTGTTTGGACATGGCATATATTCGGCACAAGCAGGTGACAAATAAATTAATGGATCCAAAGCGATGTTGTTGAGGATCCGCTATATGAAGCTGTTAAATTTACAAACCGATGTTGGTGGGGGTACTACATGATGTTGTTTGTGAAATAACATTCCATTGTTTCGGTCGCTATTTAGGTTAGTTATAGCCATCGCATGGTCGTGTGGCAAATATTCAAGAACGAATGAAACACCTCTACTCATCGAATGTCCTTCTTCACGCTCAAGTGTGTTTGTCGCAAAAACAGAAGAATTATCGTTATCATGCTTTTTCTGGAAATGGTATCCCTAAATGTATTTTTAAAGGTACTCAATCCGATCAGAGGGTCCCCCATCTCAACAGATTCCAACAACAACAATCCAATCAGAGGGTCCTATATTACTATTTATTTGGCTTTGGGGATAAAAAATATTTGATTCGAGTCGAGGAACACATCAAACAAAGCTCAGAGTTATAAGATATTGATTTTTGAAATTTGTTATTTTCTCGAGATGAGTACTATTAATTGCCCTTAACTTTGTAATCTGCTCGAGATGTGTACACCAAAACACTATTCAAACAGACAAGGATGGATAACTATATAATCAAGTGGTAATAATAACGCAATTTTGACTGTGTTCTGGGCCAGAAAGAATAGAAATAACGAAACTTCAAATATCGATATATGATCACCCTGAGCGTTGATTGGTAGGTTCCTCGACTCCAATCAATTATTTTTTACCCCCAAAGCCAAAGAAATCGTAATATAGGACCCTCTGATCGGATTGAGTACCTTTAAATATATGTAGACATATTGCACAGGTCCCCAGAACAATAATTGACCCCATCCAATAGTACTTGATCATATTATGATATTAGTACTATTGGGGTGGGTAAATTTTTGTTCTGGTGAACTGTGCCATACATGCGCCTACTAGGGCGTATGATTCCGCCATATTAAGGCGGATATACATCTATACACAGTATTGTGATGTGTAAGTATGGCGGATATATGCCGTACCATTAGGCGTAAGTACATGGTACTACATTGTGTTATTACGCCGTACAAAAGGGCGTAATTACGCCATATTACGGCGAATATATGTCGTACTGAGACGTAATTACGCCATATTACAGATAATATACACCACATTATAGGGCGTAAGAATGTCGTGCTTAACTAATTGCGGTGTATATATGTCGTATTATGTTGGGCGTAAACGTGTACGCCGCACCTTGGTGTAATTACTCCATGCTAGCGCTATAGGTTTTTAATTCATTCTGAAATGAAACTCGGTAAAATATTTTGGTCTTCAAAATACAAGGATATAGAATTAAAATAGAATGTGAATACAGTGAATGGCATTAGAATATCAACTCAATTCTACTAATACCACTTTTATATAATGAATGGGTACCCGTGTTAAATCATGTGGTCAAGATTAAACGATAGAAAAACCGAAAATCGCACCCCGATTGTGCCAAAATAAACGGTGCGGTATGGTAGCCCATCTCAATTTATATTAGAAAAACCGAAAACCGCATCCCTAAAGCCAGTGCGGTTGGCCCAGAAGGTGGCAAAACGGATATCCAATGCCGCTTCGGTATTTATGGACCAATTTTGACAAAATAAACGGCGCAGTAGGGTGGCCCACACCAAATTATACTATAAAACAGAAAACCGCACCTCCTCTATTCCGTGCGGTTGCCACAGGAGGTGGCAAAAAGGACACCATTGCCGTTTCGACATGTATGGATCGATTGGGCCAAAATAAACGGTGAGGTACATGTATGGTAGCCCACCTCAAATTATGTTGGAAAAACCGAAAACCACACCATTCTAGCTTGTGCGGTTGCCACAGGAGGTGGCGAAACGGATATCCAATGCCGTTTCGGTATTTATAGACCAATTTTGACAAAATTAACGGCGCAGTCGGTGGCCCACCCAAAATTATACTATAAGAACCGAAAACCGCACCATCTAGCCCGTGTAGTTGCCACAGGAGGTGGCAAAAGGGGTACCCATTGACGTTTCGACATTTATGGACCGATTGTGACAAAATAAACGGTGCAGCATGGTAGCCCATCTCAAGTTATGTTACAAAGAATGAAAACCGCACCGCTCTAGCCCGTGCGGTTGACACAGGAGGTGGCAAACTGGACACCCATTGCCGTTTTTATATTTATGGACCCATTTTGAAAAATAAATGATGCGGTAGTGTGGCCCACCACAAGTTATACTATAAAAACCGAAAACCGCACCATCTTGCCCGTGTGGTTGCCACATGAAGTGGCAAAAAGGGTACCCATTGACGTTTCGAAATTTATGGACCGATTGTGACAAAATATACGGTGCGGCATGGTAGCCCACCTCAAGTTATGTTACAAAGAACGAAAACCGCATTCCTCTAGCCTGTGCGGTTGACACAGGAAGTGGCAAACTGGACACCCATTGCCGTTTCGATATTTATGGACCGATTTTGACAAAATAAACGACGCGGTAGTGTGGCCCACCCGAGTTATACTATAACGAGAGGCCGATCACGATCGGCAGATGTTAACCCATCCCTTGGCGATAGTAAGTTACTCTGTTACTGTTACTACTTTTTTTTAATTATTATAAAAAAAACAATTTTATTATTTTTTGTTGTTATTTATTTATTTATTCATTTTTTGTTGTTATTTATTTATTTATTCATTTTATGTTAAATTGTGCAAGAAATTAAAACTTTTTTTTTTTTAAGAGTGAATATTTATTTTGAAAAAGGGCCATAACTCACTTATACAAAATTTGGTTCCGATCAGATAGAAAATGTTTGAGTTATCGCACCATGCGTAAAGTGTCTACAGGCAGACAGATGGACGGATGGACTAACGATGAGTGGTCAATCCGGACATTGATACTATGTTTTAATACCATACTATGGTATGGGTAAACATACAAATTAGTCATATGTGGGTAAGTATCAATTTTCCCATCTCCACTAGCATGGGCATGTATGTGATTTTTGTGAAACACTGGACAAACATGACAGATTATGTGATAAAACACAATTTATTCCCTATGAGTTTTCTATTGCAAGCCATCTTTCATACAGACCTCCTCAATAACCCAGGCTAACAGGGCAAATTAATTACATCCAGCTCTTATCTCTCCACAGGTATAAAGTATTTCTGGTTAGGCCTCATACTGATGGCTAAAAATAACTCTATTTCTCATAATACAGATTACTGCTTATCTCCCTCTCTGAGGAGTTAAACTTCATATCACTGGTAATTAATTGTAGACTGCTAGGGTTTCTGTTCAATTCTTAGTTGAAAAAGGGCCATAACTCCATTAAAAAATAACGGATCAAACCCATATTCGAACTCGATCTGTATTTTGAGTTGAGAAACTCACATACAAAATTTGGGGTTCCTATCAGTTGAGATATGGTGTATTTATGGAAGCATGCATGAATTCTATGTCAAAGGGCCATAACTCCATTAAAGAATATCAGATCAAACCCATATTCGAACTCAATACGTATTTTGGGCTGAGAAACTCACATACCAGATTTGGTACCAGTCAAATAAAAAAAATTTGAGTTATGGCAGCATGCATGAATTTTAAGTCAAATTAAAGGGACACATTGGAAATCTTTTTATCAACTTTCATCATAATCATCAGTATCTAAATGAAAACAAATGACAATGTCAATGACATTTTTTTTATTATTACTATAAAAGTTAAAAATAAAAAAAAATAAAATCAAATTTTTTTTTCAATTTTTTTTCCGAAAAAGGGTCAGAAGTCCTTTAAAATTAATCGGATCAAACCCATATTCGAACTCGATCTGTATTTTGGGCTGTGAAACTCACATCCCAAATTTGGTTCCAATCAGATAAAAAATGTTTGAGTTATCGCATTACTCGTAAATTGTCTATGGACAGACAGACAGACAGACAGACGGACGAACGACGAGTGGTCAATCCGGGCAACGACACTATGTTTACCATACTATGGTATGGGTAAACATAAAAATCGAAAACCGCACTCCTCTGTCCCGTGTAGTTGCCACATGAAGTGGCAACAATGACACCCATTGCCTTTAACTAAATTTCGGTATATATTGACAGATTTTGACCAAATAAACCGTGCGATAGGGTGGTCTATTCCAAGTTATACTATAAAAACCGAAAACCGCACCCTTCTATCCCGTGTGGTTGCCACATGAGGTGACACCCATTGCCGTTTCAGTATTTACGGCAACAGCACGGACTAGAAGGGTGCGGTTTTCAGTTTTTCTAACATAACGTTGGAAGGGCCACGCTACGACACCGATTATTTGGGCTCAATCAGTCCATAAATACAGAAATGGCGTTGGGTGCCCTTTTTGCGACCTCCGGTGGTAACCACACGTGCTAAAGAGGTGCGGTTTTCAGATTTTGTAGTATAGTTTGGGGTGAGCCACCCCACTACACCATTTATTTGGTCACAATCGGCCAACAAATACCGAAACGACAATGGGTATCCTGTTTGCCACCCACTGTAGAGCAACCGCGCTGTCAAGAGGGTGTGGTTTTCGGTTTTTCTAACATAACTTGAGGTGAGCCACCCTATCGCAGCGTTAATTTGGTAAAGTTTGCATGCTTCCGAATAAGAAATAAGTAACAGAGAATAAGTAACCAATGTCATGGTATATGTCCAATTTGTGATGTTTGGGTCATTGTTCTCGATTCTAAATATGTTTCTGACTTCACGGTGTACTGTATTTTCTCTCCTTGTGGTGTTTCAAATTGATTTGTTCATGATTTGAGTTCAGTAATATGGAAGAAAAATATTTCAACAACATCAGAGTGGATCCTCACCAACATCAGTGTGGATTATCACCAGCATCACAGTGGTCCCACACCAACATCAGTGTGGACCCTAAAATACCAAAATCAGGCTTGTCTCAAGCGTACGCTGTATATCTTTTGAATGAATGTGTAGCTTTGTTATTAAAATCATTATTCTCGTCATATGGGATGATTTCAGCCATGTAACGCGACAAAACGTGGGTATTTGGGCATAACAATAACTAGGTTAATACTCGCCAAAGAACGCAATTCTTAAGTCGTCCGCGGAGTTGCAGAATTTATGTATGTCGGAGGTTTTAGTGCATTCATGTGTGATCATCAGAATGTTTACATTGTGTTGTAATTGCTTAGTTTTGATGTAAACACGAGGCGGAACGCACATGCGGTCACCTGCATCACTTTGTACTAACAGCATCATAGCAAAACAGCAGGACGCACCAACATCATAGCATTTCTGCAGGACCACTCTACCAGGGGTGTTACTATTTGTTCAGAAAATATGTTCAACAAACCACCGCGGCTTGTCATCAGAACATGAAATGATGTTACACCAATGAATAGAAGTTCTTTTGCACTCATACATTGTATTAATTAGATGTTCGTCTGTCTATAATCTGTTTTTTAATACGTGAACATCTCTACCAATGAACAATAGACCATTCCAATATATTCGTTGTCACGTTGATAACTGAATGGGAGAATCCATTTCAGTGTAGAAATGATTAAAGACAACATTCACTGAACATATTTTTGTAAGCTGATATATATCTATTTTATTTCAGCTAGAAATTGATGGTTTGAGAACGCCAAAGGTAAGCATGTTAAACAACATTGTCAGTTAACCCTTTCGTGATGAGAGCCATGCTGGTGCAGCATTGAACACCTGTGCTAAGATTAAGGACTAGACAAATATTTTATTAAACAAGAAATCTTGTTAAATTCTATGACAGCCTTGTTGAGGACAGAGTGGATCTTAGGAATTCTTAGGAAGAAAATATTGCTTTTTGTTGACATTCAATATATATATATATGGATGATATATATTTATACTCCTAATCAGATATCCACCAAACTGTACATGCTACTCAGAGCGACACTTGGATGAGTTAAACTGTACATGCTACTCAGAGCGACACGTGGATGAGTGTTACAAATTTCTTCTATGCAGTCTATCAAAAACATAGCTGACAACCATCAGTTATTTTGCATTCAGATTCAATCTCCACTGACAAAATTTCAATATTTCCTTTTAGGTACTAGTACATGTGTGTTTCTGTGTGTTTTTTTATTGAGCAAATGTTATCACTTACAATTTTAATTTTTTCAGGAGGATGAGATAGAAGAAAATGACAAGAGGTTAGTCTTATGTATGTTGTTGTTAGTCAAGTTTTTGTTTTCTTTAAAAAAACTCAACTTTTGGTTTGACGAGGAAAGGGGTGGGTTTTGCCATGCTGATCTTTTGGCCCCAAACATATGTATTTTGGCATTGAAATTAGGTGTATATCAGATATTCTTTGTAAGCTCAAATTATTATTTCATTTTGCGGTAGTACGTACAATTCAAAATGTCCAAAGGGCCCTATCGATGCTCTTCTTTTCACTTGAGTCAGAGCTGTTAGTTTGTCTATTTTTAGCAATTTGTTGTCTGTTAACCCGATAACTTGAACAATATGTCAACCAATTTCATTAATATTTGTTTTGTGGATCTTTCCCAAACATATTGTTTGAAAACTACGTTTTCAGCAATTTTATGACCGTTAGTAACTTTAACAGACGTCAACCAATTTGATTATATTGGGTATATGGATCTATCACAACAATTACTTATTTGCTTTTAAAGGTACTCAATCCGTAAAGAGGGTCCCCATCTCAACAGATTCCAACAACAACAATCCGATCAGAGGGTCCTATATTACTATTTCTTTGGCTTTGGGGGTAAAAAATATTTGATTCGAGTCGAGGAACCCATCAAACAAAGCTCAGAGTTATTAGATATTGATTTTTGAAATTTGTTATGTTCTCGAGATGAGTACTAATAATTGCCGTCAATTTCGTATCCTGCTCGAGATTTTTACACCAAAACTCTATTCAAACAGACAAGGATGGATAACTCTAAAATCAAGTGGTAATAAAAACGCAATTTTGACTGAGATCTGGGCCAGAAAGTATTCCCGATAATGAAAAATAATAGATTTCTAAAATCGATATCTAACAAATCTGAGCTTTGATGGGTGACTTCCTCGACTCGAATCAAATATTTTTGACCCCCGAAGCCATTGAAATAGTAATTGAGAGGAGTTTTATCGGATTGAGTACCTTTAAAAACCTGAGTAATGGCCCTAATTCAGGCTAATTGGTTTATCTATTTTTAGCAATTTTATATCTGTTAGCGGGATAACTTGAACAAACGTCAACCAATTTAATTTATATTTGATATGTGTTTCTTTGACAACAATATCTTGATTGAGTTCGAAAACCATGTTTGCTCAATTTTTTTTCTCTTGAGTCATGAAAATATCCTTTCAATGGAGCCAGTTTTATGGTTCTCGTGCTATTCTCATTGTAGTTTCCACTAAAATCGCCCAGTACATGATGTAATGACGACATCGAGTGGTGATGAGGATAACAACAATATCTTGATCGAGTTCGATAACCAGATTTTCCGATATTTTCACCTGACGTAAATTATGACCATTGGCGAATAAAATGTTGGTAGTAAAAACAATCCTCCGTCTGTAGATCATATGTGACCATGACTGAGAAATTCTATCTTAATCTGGTCGATGACACTCAATTTTGAGTTCAACCAAGAACAAATTGGTAATAAGCTTTAAACATGGAACTTTATGCAGAATAAGATATCTAAAATCTGATTTGGTTAATTTTTTCTGCAGCTCATCGTAATAGGGTCCTATTAATGGTTTTTTATGTCAATTTTGCTGTTCCTTATTAGTCCAGTCAATCTGATCAAAAGGAACACCCAACTGTGAACAAATTGATAAGCAATGTCGTTTGGTGTTTTTGAATGTGAGTATACCCATACAATAAGGTGTCCAAAATCCCAATGATTGGAAAGTCCTTATTTTTTGTAAAAAGACAGAAATATGTAAACAAAATGGTGATAATTGGGATTTTGTTGATAAACAAGTCTTCCATTCCCTGACTGCTAAATATGACGACACATTAACTTATCCAAAATGTCCATGAGTTTCAGGGAGGGAAAGTCGTTAATTTTGGGTAAAAATATATTCATATTAGAAAACATGTAAGAAAATGGTGAAAATTGGAATTTTAGTCCGGGAACCAGATTTTGTGGAACATTCAAGTGGTGGTTTGAGACACCAGTTGGTGGTTTTTTAAATTGGATGTCTGTGCATGGACACTAATTAGTTGGTTCGTTTGGGACACACATTAGATTGTTTGGGACACGCTTTAGTTGGTTTGGGACACACATTGGATGGTTTTTGGGTTCTCCATTGATGGTTTGAGACACCCAATGGGTGACATATACAGGGTTTCTGCAAGAGGTTGGGGAAATGGTAACCGTATTGCCGCTGGGCGAAATCTCAGTCCACCAAAAACTGCAAATATCTACTGTTATTTAGGTACCCAGAACATTGATATAAAACGTTCACGGGTTAAATATAAGTGTAATGAGAATTTTTTGTACCACCACCAGCATTGGTAGAGCACATTGTTAATATTAAAATTTTCAATTTATTTTGACCTCCAACTTCACCACATTCACCTGTACCATGATACTTAATGTTCCTGGTCATTCTTCAGTGGCTGACATCTGGAACTCATAGAACGTTAATGAGAATCAGTCAGAACAGAGTGTTATTTGAGAATGTAAGATTTATTTTGTGATGTATCCAGACAGAATCAACCCTGTGGCTTTTAGTGATGCCTGCTCCCATATCTTTCAGAATACAGCAATAAAAATTGTCAATGTGCATATATAGCCCCGAACAGCATTGTTTCCTACCAAATGGTTCACAAGTGGTCAGTGTTAATGCATGGACAAACAAAATCATCTTCGTTTATTAATCCTTTATTTAGTGGCAGATATACATTGCCATTGGCATTAATCCATGGATCCGGATGCGAAATATGTTGTTCCCATAGCGGAAACCCTGCATATGGCAATCGTTAGATGGTTTGGGACATTAGTTGGGTTGATTGGGATAATTATTGGATGGTTTGGGACACTAGTTAGGTCAATTAGGATTCTTATTGTGTGGTTTGAGGCACTACATGTTGTTGACTGATTTTGGATGCTCGTTCTATGGACTTGGATATTCACCGGTTATATTAAGATGATGGTTTCAGATGTAGTTTTACGCTCCTTGGATAGTTTGGGACTATCGTAAATGGTTTTGGACACGCATTTGATGTATAGTTTGGTTGCTTTGGATACTCAACTGATGGGCTATAAATTTTGAGGACACCGAAGGGACAAATTCTCAGTATATGACTCACTTTTATCAGATTATGATTGGACATCATTTACGGTGGTGGAACTGAACCATTTACGCTGATAGTTATTGTCTAAATGGAAACAAACTGCCGAACTTTAGTGAAAATTGCCGAAGTTTGCTGCTTTAATTCAGTCGTCATTTTGTCATTATTTTGGAAAGTGATGGCCTCATTACTGCTAAAATGGGCAGTAGTATGGGAGGCCCTTTTCACATTTATTATTTATTTGCACTTAGCGCAAATACCTAACACTCCCTTACTTCCCTCTGATTGTAAATGATGGAGTCCATCTCATAGTATATTATGATGGGCCCATAGTAATAGCCCCATACAGACTCGAAGTTGAAGAAAAACATATTTCCATATGCGTGTCAGCATCTCTGTCCCTGGTGTCCCAGGAATTGGTGTCTCACTCCCAGAGCTCTAGTAAATTTATTAAAGGGATATCTCCTGCACAGATATATACCATTTACATGGCCATAAAAAGGGAATCAGGGGTTACCAGGGGCTTCTTTCCTTCATATGGTGTACTTATTGACTTGAAATAGGGGGAAAACCCTATTTTCATATTATCAGCATCCCTGTCCCCAAGAATTTGTGTCTCCATCACAGAGATCAAGTATATTTTATAAATGAGACGTATCCTGCTCAGATCTATACCATTTCCATGTCATAAAAGGGATCTAGGGTTTACTGGGGGATTGCTTCCCTCATATGGTGGGCCTATAGTATATAGACTTGAGTGATGTGTTTAGGCCTCAGGCTGTGCCATTTAAAATTAATTCAGGGGGGAATCAATAAATATTAATTTTTATTTGTGCTTAAGCGCAAATCATTTGCACTTAAGTGCAAATATGATCTATTTGTGCTTAAGCGCAAATGTTTTGCGCTTAAATGTAAATGATTTGCGCTTAAGCGCAAATGATAGAGGTTATTTGCGCTTAAGCGCAAATAAATAATAAATGTGAAAAGGGCCTCCCCCCTACAGTAGTGGTTCATATCTGAATCTAATTAGTAGTCAGTACTTGGTGCGTTCCATTCCAGATATTATGGGCATTAAAATAATAATTAATTTTTCTTCAACATTTAGTGGATATTTTATGGATACTGAAATGCTAATTCCTCGTGATATGGCTCAAAATGATCAGATATTGATCTAACATGTTATGTTGGCACAAATGGCCATTTAAGCCGATATTTTTCTTATAAAAGGAAACAAGCTGGTGAAAATTAGTGAAAATTGCTCAATTTTGCCACTTTTGGTCACCATTTTCCTGCCATTTTGGATTTTTACTATTGACTTGTACAAGAAAGGACATGTTTGTCATGACAACAATGACAACAAGAGCTTTTCTAGAAGTCCAGAGTCTTCTGTGTTTATCATGTCACTACATCGTCCCTGATAGCTAGGTGTTGAAATATATGATGTTGTACATTGTGGGTTAACTCCTGTGATGGATGTTTTAGTGAGTTAGTGTTTAAACTGGGAGGGACCAGAATTTTTACTCTTGTCTTCTATGGTATGTTCATTGATATTTCTATCAATCAATCCATTTTGGTTGTAACCCTCAATTCAATTTTCACTCATTTCTAAAAAAAGCCATTGGTAAAATAAAGATACCTTATATGGGCGACATATGGCATAGCGACCTTTTTTTTACGTATATATTTGTGGGCAACTTACATAATATTGTCCAAGCTGGTATTTCTACATTTTTCAGTAAATATTTTTAAAACTTGGCACAGCAGAATTATGGGTAACTTTTCAGGATTTATTCGGAAATATGGCTTGTTGTCATTTATCGGGAAGCTCTCCCCGAGAGCTATCAGATGAATGGCAACAAGCCATATTTCCGACTAAATCTTGAAAAGTTACCCATAATTCTGCTGTGGTTAAGGGGTCGATTAATTATGGCATTACTGTAGTAAAGAGCATTATATATAAGTCTTGATGTATATTGTCAGAATCCAGTTACAACTGCCCATTCTAAAAGTACCCACTAGAGGAAATGAACAGGTTTCTAGAAATGCTTTGGAATATGTTATTGATATACAGATATGTGGCAGGGGCGCTGGAAGAGGGGGGCAGAGGGGGCAGCTGACCCCCCTGCCCTTGACCAAGGGGGGCGAGCGGGGGCAGGACTTGCCCTTTTTCTGGAGACAGAAAATGCTTTTTGTGTGTTTAATCTCGTGTTTTCATAGCAAATTGTGACTTTTTTGGTCCAAATACCACCAATTTCACAAGGAATATAAATTTTTTGTCAATTTTATCACAAAACGGCCATAAAAACCATTAAAATAGGGATTTTTGCCACAACGAATTTATGGTTATTTTCCCGAGTTTGCGGAGATAATGCCCTTTTTGCGGAAAAGTGCCCTTTTTGTAGGCTCTGCCCCCCTGCCATTGGATGCTTCCGGCGCCCCTGATATGTGGAACAATTATATGATATTTTATGATCAAGACAATGTTACATTAACTGATCAATTAAGAAACTATTTATAGACAACACCATATATATTGCCATAAGTGGTATGAAAGTAGGTCAGAGAGCCAGATGCACAATGCATGCGGTCATCTGGAACATGCAGGCCTGAGTCACATGTATGCATAAATTTAAGTTTGTTTGGTCATCCACCCCCTCACGGCCCATTGACGAATATTTATTAATTGCACATCTTTATGTAAAATGGCCGCATTTATAGATATATCTTTGGGTAATAAACATTTTATTACAAAATGCTGTGCTATTCCAGTTACTGCCCGATGTTACTAAACTGACAATGTTCGTCAATCACTTGAATTAGCTGACTATCAGTCTAATAATGACCCAATGACTCACGTTTGATGCTTGAGTAACCATTAATTGCTAAACCTATGTTCTTTCTTTATTTCAGAACAAACGAGATCAAAGATATTTATGAATGCGTATGTATATTGTTTATTATTGAGATTGTTTTGGAAGTGTAGGTTCCCGAGATGAATATGAAGTTTTGTTACCTTCTATGTGTTGTCTATTGACTCATTATATGGACTCATCGATAGACCTCCCAGAGAAGGTAACTCGTCTTGAAAACAGATTTCAGAAACCCAGATGGTGGTGATTAATACACCTAGATGTACCTGCACGATACATGCAGGTATTTATCATGAGTGCAGGATTTCAAAATCCAGCAATTATTTATATTCTTCCTGACTTGCCCCTTAAGTCTGCCGCACACGATGCGATATTTGTTGCACGATATTTATCGCAGACCCTTGCGACGTATGATCTGTGTGCGCACACAGTATGATTTTAATCGTGCGACTTTTTATCACTTACGGTAGATCACCGCACACAATGCGATCGGATCGTATGATCTGGTTGTTTACTTTCTCGTGACTGCAATGGGTTAAAGTATTATTAACGTGGTATATAGGCTATAGGTATAGGTCTATATTTGTATTTATCGCGGATATTAAATACTAATTTCCAATAAATATTAATATTACAAGTGTTCGTAGTTCTATAGACTAGTATAGGCCCTATATGCCTGATTTATTTCCCCACATAAATTCACTATCATGCAGATATTATTTTGACACCAATTTGCTGGTGTCCAATCCATGCACCTGTGTCAATTGTAGTTGTATGCTAGAGGCATGAATGTAATCCGCCGTCCAAAATACCCCGCTACTCTGATTTTGAAGGACACTGTATGAACGCCATGTTGTTGTGAAAGAAAACATGTGATCGCTGCATGATCAGATTAATAGTTGAATCTGATTGGCTATGTCGAATAAATCGTACGACTCGATCATAGAAAATCAAAATTATTTGATTCCTTGCAGGGCCGATCATGTGACAAAATGTCCTGCAATTTTCCACCGCACATGCTACGATTTGACCCGTAACTGGTGCCCGATATTTGTCGTACTTAGAGATGCCCAGCCCAGTTGGGGTCCACCAACGCATATTTATGACGTCACGAAAGTACATGACCTATTTCTCCCGCAGTACACCAGTTGGGATCCACCCACGCATATTCATGACGTCACGAAAGTACATGACCTATTTCTTTCACAGTACTTCAGTTGAGGTCCACCCACGCATATTCCGACGTCACGAAAAGTACGTGACCTAATATGTTCGTGTATTACGTGATGACCCCGCTGAACGATGTCATTCCCTATGAACGGTGTATTATCTACATGTATATCATGTGATGACCTCGCTGAACGAGGGGTAGCTTCAGCCCTGAATATTAAAGGTACTCAATCCGATCAGAGGGTCCTATATTACTATTTCTTTGGCTTTGGGGGGGGGGGGGGGTAAAAAATAATTCATTTGAGTCGAGGAACCTACCAATCAACGCTCAGGGTGATCAGATATCGATATTTGAAGTTTTGTTATTTCTATTCTTTCTGTCCCAGAACACGCCATCAAAAGGATGTTCTCGGTCAAATTGCGCACTTGATTTTAGAGTTATCCATCCTTGTCTGTTTGAATAGTATTATTAGTACTCATCTCGAGAAAATAACAAATTTCAAAAATCAATATGTAATAACTCTGAGCTTTTTTTGATGGGTTCCTCGACTCGAATCAAATATTTTTTACCCCCAAAGCCAAAGAAATAGTAATATAGGACCCTCTGATCGGTTTGAGTACCTTTAAAGGGAGACAATGCGCTCGCGATGTTAAAGAGATGGCACATATAATGTGAGGTCACTTACCTGACCTATTGCAGTTGGGGGCCACCCACGCATATTCTGACGTTACTGAGGTCACGAAAAGTACATGACCTAATACGTTCGTGTATTACGTAATGACCCCGCTGAAACGATGTCACTCCCTACGAACGGTATATTATCAACATGTATATCACATGATGACCTCGCTGAACGAAGGGTAGCTTCCGCCCTGAATATTAAAGGGAGACAATTGATGTAACACTGCAATTTCATGAAGTTATCGAATAAATAACACGTTAGCATCCCATATCTTAAAGGCACGTTCGGCCTTAATTGTCGAAAATATTCATATTTGTTCCAAACACCGTAAACAGAAAAACATTAAAACGCATACAGTTCCGTTCATATATACCATGACCATCGCGTAAACAGCATGTTATCATACAGACCTACTATATTTTACCTAAGCAGGAGCCTGACTGTGTTACAGAAGACAGCACAATGCTTCTGGCTAATCACACACAAATGGCATAAACGCTCTTTATTCGTTCCATATCAGGTATTCACCAACAAAGAACGCTCTTTATGTTTACCATCATAATATAAACAAACACCAGAAAAGTAACTTTTTATGCTTTTGTTTACATAACAATGGTCAAACAAATGACCATAACATACTGTTTATGCGATATTTCTTATTTGTATACGGACAAAGTCTATCTACATTTTTATGTCCTTTCTGTTTGTGGCGGTTTTTGACGGGTGGAGATATTTTCACAGGATGCCCACCGCCAAGGCCAACCGTGTCTTTAACTGACCAAATGCTGTATTTTCAAAATCAAAACTAAAGTACGTTTATTCATAATTGGGGAATTATCAGACAGAACAGGTATACTATTACATAGACAGAACACAATGCGCATCTTAATCGAGACTCTTTTGTCGAATGAGTTGCGGATGGCGCAAGGATATATAACTTGCCGCCCGCAACGAGTTCGATAAAAGATTCGAGTTTATTATGCAAGTTGTGTTCTGTATTTATTCTACACCGTTCAGTCAGATAAGTTCAATCCATGAATAGCACCTTCATTGCTACTATAGCTACCTATATTGTGATTTAAGTCTGACAAATAACCAGTAATTATGGGGGGATCACCGGAAGCGGATGATCGACGTAATGAACGTCATCTTTCTTGGCGACAATGTCAACTAGAATAGTTCCGGCTTGTATTCCACTAGAGGTATACACTAATATGTATTCAATGGCTGGGATTCCGGTGAATACATGTGACTCACATCAATGGGTGTGGAATAAATATTAGAATTGTATTTGCAAAGATATTAAAACAAATAGTATTTTCTCCTAACCTATGGGTATTATTACAACTTCAAGTAATGTCAAGCGCGTATTCTAAATATAGCATCTGAATGGGAAACTTGTGTTCTGCATGCATGTAGGCCTATAATGAAGCAAACCTGAAAAGGAGCATTTTTTATTGCACGGAAATTGGTTAACGGAAGAGTGACTACTCTTACATGTTTACATGACCTCAGGCACATGTGTGTCGATCTATGTGTGTATCACTATTATAAACATTGCCTTGTGAATATTAATTTGTTTTCTCAAAAAAGGGAATTCCCCCTTCATCTTTGAAATCAAATAGAATGCGAGTGTTGTTAGACGTTGATGAAAGTAATGAGATGGAGATATTTATCAGACTGTGTGTGGTAAATTCAATCCTTCATTTAGAAATCTTCTAGTATATCATGTAGCAGGTTTGAGGTCTGTATCGCCATCATAGATACAGGTCAGATAACCTAATTATTATACCCAATCACCAATTCTCAGTGAAAGGCAGCAATTCAAGTGACAAACAGTAGCTTCATGTATTGAATATTAATCCTCTCCTCGTTAACTTGGGACAAAGTCCCAATTCCGATGTTGGAAATTTAAGGAGAATCACCAAGATTTTGAGTACAGTACGATGAGTCAAATGAGACTGTTTCATCCTCGACCTACTTTGATTGAATGACATGTATAAATGCACATAGAGAAGAATTCAGTGGAATTCTCGTAATGAATGTTATATTATGTGTTTTTAACTTTATAGGTTATTGAAGAACAAACCCAAGAGATAGAATATCTCAAAGATCAACTAAAGAAGGTACTGTGGTGACATTATATTGCCTGCATACAATACCCCCAGGTGATGAATTGGTGCTATGCTGGATTCCATACGATGTATGGTACACATAACACAATCCATCCATATCATGATCAGATAGACAGATAGATTTATTTCTTGTACCATACATCAATAAACATGTTTACATATGTATACATAATATCAGAGGCAGTGTTTGACGAATAAGAAAAATATCAATTCAATACAAATATATTATTCTGGTTGTAATCTATCAGAAGCAGGGTAAACCAGTCACTGGATAAGACCAACAAGGACCCCACACCATACAACCCCAAGGCCCAGCCGTGGGGACGCATAGTATGCAGCATCTCTCTGACCTCATCAAGTAACTATAGTCGACCCTCCATTATCTCGACAAATTTACAGAGTCTCCTAGCTATCGATGGTTTTCTCGTGGAGAACAAGATTCTTAGTTTCATTGGACTTGGGTAATTCCAATATGACTAGTGCAACAGCATTTTCCGCTCTGTCGATAACAGTCTGATTAAAACCATACTCAAAATCTAACGATATTGGAGGGTATCACCCCCTCCTTTTCTATACGCGGGATTCAGGGTGTTTTGAACCCGTACGCGGGATTCATACCTCTGAATTAACTGGTATTCGGGTTCAAGAAAAACCTCTTGGACGCAGGTTTTGATGGCGCAAAATAATATTTTGTGCTAATTATCTCAGTGAATGAGTGGGTAGAATAGCTCTTGTGCATATTCGACCACCATGCCATCATAAAGTATCATTAATCGTATCATAACGGCCTCATAATGCCCGTAACGCGACCGGCACTTCTGCTTGTATCTGTCTAATATTAAAACAGTCAATTAGTATGTCATTTATCACATTTTATTTCTTAACATGTATTTAGGATTCACCCCCCAAAGTTAACTGGTATTCAGGATTCAGGGGGGAGGGGGTTGATACCCTCATATTGAGTGGTGAAAATGGGTAGAGATTCCATTACTCCCAGCAGGAATTACATATTTGCCAGCCAATCACAAACTATCCTCATGATCGCGAAGACCAACCAGGCGACAGTCGCATGGAATTCCCAAGACAAGGGGAATTTCATCAGCCGGCGCGGATTCCAGTAAACCCTGCCCAATAGTTATAAATAGCACAATTATTTTTCCACCGCATGGCTTAATGTTTACAAATTCAATTTTACGACAGCAATAAATTTAACACTGAAAAGCGTATTTAAAGAGTGCAAAATTGACTAATACTACTTAATATGTCAAAGATAATTGAACATTTTTAAGAAAAACAACATTTAGTACCGAATAATTTAGAAGTTGCGATGTCGTAAATTTATTTAATTTCCGGCATATGATGATAAATTTGAATTTAAACAAAGAAACTATATCTCGTGCCGATTCATAAACGCAATTATTCTCAGTTGAAATTATGTCACAAGGCGCATATGTCGCAATCTGAGGTAGATTTCGCTTTTGGATTTGGCTTAATAGCCGTTGATATTGAATATTAAGAAACCATGTTTTTCTTTTGCGGAAACGAAAGGCTTTCACGGAAGCAGGGGGGCAGGGGGTTGTCTGCAGAAGTTATTTATAGTCACAGTAATGCTGAAGGGGTCACTCTCACCAATAAAAGTGCTGAAGGGTACACAGGATTTTTAAAATTTTAAGGGCTTTGTGGACCCAATTTTTCCAAAATTTCCCTAAATTTTATAGAGTCAGAATAAAGGATTCTGTTCATGTATATTAGTAATAATAGAAACCATGCCCATTGATGCAGCATTTTGAGAGTATACTTCATGGTGGATTATGTTAGAAATACAAAATGTGAATTTTATTGAGATTTCAAAAAAAATAATTTACAGGCAATGGTCCAAGAAAAACAAAGTCCAAATGTAAGAATCAAATATGGGAATATGTACTGAACACTGTGATGAATGATGTATTACAAAAAGAATATTATATTTCTTGAGTGTTCTTTGATAAAATTACTTTGAACCGGTTGTTGACAAATGATATACTAACTTCAGAATATGGTTGACTGAGAGGCAGCAGTTAATGGGTCAACCTTTCATGGCTGATGTCCATTCCGATATGAATGGCTTTTTACCAGTGTCAACAGGTGTCAAACTTCCACATGGTGTTCACCCTAAGTGAGTGGTGACCTACTTACTAGAATTACTGTGGATATGGTAGGGGTATTGATTGAGGATTAGCATTCTATTGTCCAGAGCAGTTACAATGGCCAGCTGTTAACCCGTGCCTGCTACCACCCACATAGCCAACATTCAAGCAAGTATATATCATTTGTCAACAACCGGTTCAAAGTAATTTTATCAAAGAACACTCAAGAAATATAATATTCTTTTTGTAATACATCATTCATCACAGTGTTCAGTACATATTCCCATATTTGATTCTTAAATTTGGACTTTGTTTTTCTTGGACCATTGCCTGTAAATTATTATTTTTTAAATCTCAATAAAGTTCACATTTTGTATTTCTAACATAATCCACCATGAAGTATACTCTCAAAATGTTGTATCAATGGGCTCGGTTTATATTATGACTAATATTCATGAACAGAATCCTTTATTTGGACTCTATAAAATTTTGGGACATTTTGGAAAAATTGGGTCCACAAAGCCCTTAAAATGTGCTGAAGGGTACACAGGGTTTGAAATGTCGTTCTAAAGGCATTCAGTTTTCGTATCTGCCATGATTTCTGTTAGAGAATAATTGTTTACGTTCCAATGAATATTAAAATGTACTGAAAACAAACTGCTAATGGGCGCCAGACTTTCATAAACACAATTTAAGTAATGGTGTTCGTGCCGATCACAAATCCTGTGTACCCTTCAGCACATTTTCAAACCCTGTGTACCCTTCAGCACTTTTTTCGGTGAGAGTGACCCCTTCAGCCACAGTAATGCGACCAATAGCAGATTTCACCAGACTCAATATCATTAGATTTTGAGTATGGTTTTAATCAGACTGTGTCGATAATGATTGACAGTAAAAAATTTAGTGAATTTAGTCAGCAACGTGAATTTCGTTACTTTTCCTTATTCCTTATTCGCAAAATATCGGAAAGTGTGGCAAATGGCCCCAAATTCGTAAGTGGCCACTTGGGCGGAACATTTTGGCCAAAAAATTTTGGGTCGAGTTTGTAAAAGTGGTCCGTAAAAGTGTCCAACCTGTGCTTGGTCCGAAAAAAATTTAGAAAAATGGCAAATGACCAGGGAACATACTAAGTAAAAAATAACAAAAATTTAGGCCGAAAAAAATTTGGATCGAAATGCCTAATTTCTAAAAAATGAAGGGAAAATGGCTCCAATGGGTCCAAATTCTCAAGTGGCCAGCTGGGCGGAACAGTTTGAGCCGAAAAAGTTTTGGGTCGAGTTCGTAAAAGTGGTCTGAAAAAGTGTCAAACCTGTGCTCGGTCCAAATTTTTTTAGAAAATGTGTCAAATTGACCACGGGTAGATACTCAGTAAAAAATAAAAAAAAATTTGGGCCGAAAACAAATTGGTCGAAAGTCAGAAATGCCTAGAAATTTGGTCGAAAGTCAGAAATGCCTAGAAATTTAGCCACTTTTATGAGCTCGACCCAAAAACTTTTGGGCCCAAAATTTCTCGCCCAGCTGGCCACTTGCAAATTTTGGGTCATTTGCCACATTTTCCCAAAACAATCTGACCGAGCACAGGTTCGACACTTTTTCGGACCCCTTTTACGAACTCGACCCAAATAATTTTCAGCCCAAAATGTTCCGCCCAGCTGGCCACTTGACAATTTTGACTCATTGGGGCCATTTTCCCTTCATTTTTTAGACTTTGCCTAATTTCGGACGTTTCGACCCAAATTTTTTTCAGCACAAATTATTTTTATTTTTGACTTAGCATGTTCCCGTGGTCATTTGCCACATTTTCTAAATTTGTTCGGACCGAGCACAGGTTGGACACTTTTACGGACCACTTTTACGAACTCGACCCAAACATTTTTCGACCCAAAATGTTCTGGCCATTTGAGAATTTGGCGTCATTTGCCACATTTTCCCCAAAAAATCAGAACGAGCACAGGTTGGACACTTTTTCGGACCACTTTTACGAACTCGACCCAAAATATTTTCGGCCCAAAATGTTCCGCCCACCTGAGAATTTGGGGCCATTTGCCACACTTTCCGATATTTTGCGAATAAGTAACGAAATTCACGTTGCTAATTTTGTCACCGATTTGGCCGTTGTTACATAGTGTACATATTCGATCATCACGGGGTGTACTATGCCACCTACCCTTTTCTATTGGTAATGAGTGGTTGCTTGTTCTGAATCGAGCTAGAGTAAATTTCATGTCATCACAAAACTCGGAGATGTAATATTCCTGACAATATTCCGGTTTTAATTTCCTGTATATTTCTCCTCGACTGGAGCGTTTACACGATTCATGCCATTGTTGAATATATTGATCAGTCAGTTTCTGTTTCACCAGCGATATGGTTATATTTAAATCTATGGTGGGATTATGTCCGATCCACATATATGATAACCCACAATAATTTAAAATATTCTTCACTTTTCTCAGCCAAGGTGTGTAAAATCCATCAGTTTCGGATATCATGAGGGCAGTTTGATACAGTTTTTGGGCGAGAGAATTAACTGATCTGTTCAAAAGCTTAATCCAATAGTGACATCGAGGGAGTATCGTCCCAGTTCAGCGTATACCATGAAGCTGGGAGTGGTGGATCTCAAGCGTAGCAACATTTTACAAAATTTCAAATGCATCCTTTCTATGATGGAGTTGTCTCCCACTCCCCATATTTCTGAACCATAAATCAGAATGGTTAAAATCATAGTGTCAAATAATCGCAACTGTGCATTGATCGATAGTTTGTGTACACGTCCGATTCTGAAGACTTCATACATTGAATGAGTAGCCTTTCTAACGGAAGCGCGTTTAGCTTCTGTAAATGACCCATTTCTGGAAAGAGGTATACCCAAATAGTTGAATGAGCTAGCCACTTCTAGATTAATATTATTGAATGAAAAGCCAAGATGGTTGGGTTGTCGCCCCTGTGAGAAGTAAACTACCTTGGTTTTCAGAATGTTAACCTTTAGTTTCCATATATGGCAGTAGTCTTCGAAACAGTTCAGCTGGTACTGCAGATCTTTTTTTTATTCGGCAAATAAAACAGTATCGTCAGCGTAAAAAAGGACACACAATTTCAGATAACAGTCTAGTTTTCTCTCCATTTCATTAGAAACTGTTCCCATTCCCTCCATGTCTACACTGGCCAAACAATCGCTCAGGTCATTTATGTACAAGGAAAAAAGAAAAGGGGAGAAATTATCACCCTGTTTTAAACCAACTGCAGAAGGGCCATTTGCTAATACTTTCGACTTTAAATTGTCATACATATTCACAATTACGCGATATATTTTACCAGTGATTTGGTTTAATGTAAGTTTATACCACATACCTTCTCTCAAAACTCTATCAAAATCTTTATCGAAATCTAAATAATGCACAGAACATCTTCTTTTTCTTTTATCTAGCAATTTCAAGTAAAGAATTAATTATAAAAATGTTGTCAATGGTCGAGTGCTTTTTTCAAAATCCTGACTGATTTTCATGAATTACATTGAACATATGAGAAAATTGTGTGAGTCTCATATTCAAAATTGACGTAAATAGATTCCCCAAACAACTCAGTAATGTTATTCCCCTATAATTGCCTGGTTCCTGCTTGCTTCCTTTCTTTTTATATATTGGGATAATAGAACCAACAAGCCATGAATCCGGGATACACCCTATATCGAGCACGTAGTTAAAGAGGTTTATCAGTAACGGCATGAGTTTTCCCGCTGAAGCTTTTAAGTATTCGTTGTGGATTCCATCATCGGATGATGCTTTGTCTGACTTTAAATGGCTTATACAAGTGGCGATTTCACCCTCAGTAGTGGGTGTGTTAAGTAAATCCGACCAGTACGAGATTGTAGCCGTGGGAGTATCGGTTGGTACCCATTATCATGGTCATTGGGATCATTTGAGCAGCTTTCTGTGAAAACTGAACTTTGAATCCACTGTTCATTTGTCCAGTCTGTTCCTCTGTAGCTTGTTCATTGTAGCTTGTTCATTTCCTCAAGGTATCTGACTGGAAAAATTGCGCTGGAAGACCTTGAATTTGAATTCTGTTGGCCAAAATGAAAGGTTTAACCCTTTGAGTGCCAGGGGCCGATATTATCGGCCCTAAACCTACGCAATAAGTATGTTAAAGAATATAATAAAATATATTAAAATTGTAAAAAACTGTAAAAAAAAAATAATAAAAAAAAAAATGTTAAGCTAATGCATTGTCTTATATATGCGAGGCGACCTATGGTTGACTCGCATATATAAGAGAATGCATTGGCACAGGGTATATGGGTTGATACAAAAATCGGACCTGGCACTCAAAGGTTTATCTTGAACTGATGAGTTAGTGAGGGTTGTTTCTTTGCTGAATGTTCAACTGATGAATGGGTTTTGCCTGAATTGCATACTTCACCTTGTTGTAGTCTTTGATTTTGAATAGAATGAGAATGGGGAAGCTGTTACAAAATTTGCAATAGTTGTTGTCAATTTTTTTCGGTTGGTATAATGTATCATCCGATAATTATCTTTTCTGAGCTGGATGTAGATTTTGAGGAACTAAATTGATCTGGAGACTTATGCCATGAAAGAGTTAATTTTCGTTGTATATATTGCTGCACATTCAGTCCCCATATCAACTCTTTTTTTCTGCAAACTCCAATGTCATTAAATGAACAAGTCTAATGTTGGGGAATAACTTTTATGTACAATGATATCTTATAACATATAACAGCAATATGTATTCCTAATTAATGACGTTAGCTTAATTTGTCTAATGGTAATCCTAATGACGTTAAACAATATATAAAGACTATATAGTCTAGATAAAAAAACTAAATGATAAATTCCTTCAAATGTTATTTCGGTGGAGGGGAGGGGGGGGGGGGGGGGGGGGTAGCCCTGGATGCTCAACCCCTTATATTTTTCCTTTAATTTAGAAATTCGAAAAAGAAACGAATGATTATACACACTTTTTGACTTATTATATTCTGTTTTTTTTCTTGTGTGATATTTCTGTAGATATTTGAGTACTTGAGACTTCAGATGATTGGATATTGTCTATAGCTGCTTCTGCCTTGCCTATTTTACTTTCTTGCTTGGAATCTGGCATAAAACTCTTGTGAATCTTCCTTGGTCCTATATATCTGTGATGACTGTGATGGTGGTTCTTTCTCCATCGTGTTCACTGCAGTAGGTGCCTGGGTGGTGGTCTGTCAGTCAGTGGAGGGGTTGTCCAGTCCGGAGGTCATGTGGGAAGGAGCTGGGCTTCTCTCAGCTATCTTTTGTATCCACTTAGCCCTCCGATTAAATTTGAGCTATTGCCATGAGATGGTGTCTGTGTGTTCATCTTTCCATCAACAATTTCAAATTAGAATTCATCAGCACACCCTACAGCCCGCATTTATTGGAGAAATGTTTTTGAAACTTTACAATCATATTTGGAATCACCTTCAGATGGGAGATATTGAATTTGAACAATTTTCAATGTAAAACATAGCTTCCAACAGCCATTTTGGATTTTACTCTTTGCATCACTAAATCCTTTGGTGCACACAATATGGCACATCCCTCAGCCAATGATCACCAAACTTCATAGCATTTTGGGTGACCTCTAGATGAGAACTATCAAATTTGTCTGAAATTCATTAAAAAACATGGCTGCCAGCAGCCATCTTGGATTTCAGATTTGAATCAATCAGCACAGCCTGCAGCCCATATATATTGGAGAAATTTTTGAGATGAAAACAATTTCACCTACACATTACAATAATCATTTCATTGAAATTTTTTTCTTTCCTTATTTTTTATCATTCTTTTGACTGCTTAGCATAAGATTAACACCTCCCCAAGTTGAGCTATAGTGTCATTGACACTTTCAAATTTTCTTCTTTTCAGGTAAATTAAATGGGATGTGACATCATGTGAGACCAAAATTAAAGAAAACAATATTTCTTCTGATAGAGGTGTATTTTGTCCCATACATTTCTGATATATATTACATTATGGATATTGCAGTCTGAATCATTAATCTTCCTTCATGTAATGTCACATGAGGGACTACTAGGGGCTACTAGCGACACACAGTGCTGACATCAGATTCTTAAAAGTGCACTAATAATTAATACAATAAAATAATTAATCATATACATAAAAGTGTTGCAATCTGGTCAATGAAAATTTAAACAAATAGATAAATTGACCCGTAGAGTATAATTTGATAGGTGCTGTTGACCTAGGATGACTTAAAGGGGCAAATATGAGCAATAAAGAGCATTCTTTATGTAGAAAAATTAGTACAGATGTGTCACCTGACCAGGGGAATGTCATGGGATAGGCGCATACTGGCTGAGAATAAAGCACTACTAGTACTTACCTTTGTATTCCAATGACTTAAAAGGGGATAATAAATAATATTACCAATATAGAGCATTTATTTTCAGTCAAGAAGATATGTGGGAAATTGGTGGTAAAACCATTGTACAGTAATGCCCTAATTAATCGACTCCTTTAACCACAGCAGAATTATGGGTAACTTTTCAGGATTTAGTCGGAAATATGGCTTGTTGCCATTCATCGGGAGAGCTTTCGGGAGAGCTTTCCGATGAATGGCAACAAGCCATATTTCCGACTAAATCCTGAAAAGTTACCCATAATTCTGCTCTGGTTAAAGGAGTCGATTAATTAGGGCATTACTGTAGCTCAAAGCTTGATGTGTATTTCCATGCCTCGTGGTTGGCTGATGTCAGGAGATTGCCTAAATTGAGAACCTACAATATTTTCAAATGTGTTTACAAATTGGAACCCTATGTGAATAGTACTATAGTAAATCTGAACGCTCAATCTTTGCTCAATTCAGATGTGGCGTGTTACCACTAGCCATTGAAACTGGTCGATATACAAATACAAGCGTAGCTAGATGAACGATATTGCATCGTATGCAATTCGGGTGATGTTGAAGATGAAATGCATTTTGTATTCAAATGTCCAGCATACTCTAAATTGCGAAACGAGTTTATGTGTACAGTTAAACGCGCTCATGGTCGCATAAATAACCTAACTGAAAATCAACTTCTGATTATCCTTGTTGACAGACTTCACATCCCTTTTGGCAAATACCTGTTTAAATGTTACAAAGTCAGACAACAAGTTTTGTCAAAAAAGAGTGGATGATTTCCACTCTAGCTGCGCAATCAACATAGAAAATATTCCATCCTCATAGTGACATATAGGCCTCGATGGCCGGGTGTTATATTGAAATGTTATATATATACTTATATTCTATCACCTGTATGTGATGAATTTATTATATGCTTGTAACACATGTCACTTTAATAAATGATTATTCTATTCTTCTATTCTATTCTAGTCAGAGGTATGTCGCGTCGTGTTTTTAGGTCGTAAATGGAATCAGGATGGAGGTGTTAGACTATTATTTAAAAATCAGACACCAATTTTTCCTCGTATATCTTCTGGAATGATAATAAACGCTTTTTATATTATATACTCTATTTATCCCTCTTTAAGTTATCTGAGGTAAAGGTATCGAGTAATTAATGTCTTATTCTCTGTTCAGCCATTATTCATGGATGGAACATGAGAAGATGCACCTATCCCATGCCATTCCCCTGGTCAGGAGGGATATGTAACAATTTCCCTACATATTAAAGGAACGCTCTTTATTGTTCATATATGCCCCTTTAAGTCTATCTCATGACACTTTAAGGGTCAATTTATTTATGTGTTTCAATTTTCACTGAGCAGATTGCAACAATTTTGTGATATAGTTAATTATGTAATTTAGTTAAGGTGCCCTTTTAAGACATCTGATGTCAATTGGACCTATCTAATAAGATTCCTTGGGTCAAATTACTCATATGTGCAAATGTTCAGCTCCGATTATCCAGCCATTTCTGTATAAAAGCCAACTGAGACAGCGGCTCTGACAGCCTTTCAGCTTTGACACTGTTACTAGAAGTCCCTCATGTGACGTCTCATGAAGGAAGAGTAACGATTCAGACTGCATAATCCATAATGTAATATTCAATCGCCATAACTTCAGACACAAAAATATTATTGTCATCGATAATGACTGAGAAAAATTACACAGGTGTAATCCATTTAATAATTCTGCAGTTAACGTTGTTCCCACTAATAAATAAGGTACACTGTCACAACACCAGATTTAGTGTTCTTAGTTACCACCACATAAAGACACTCCTTTATGTGATGTGAAGATCATACCACCTTAAAAAATCTCATGACTTTTCACCTAACTGACAGTTTAGCGAGATTTAAGAATTGGTTTATTAATATCTCCATATTAGGTAGCACATAGCTTGTGCCACTCACTTTGTAAATCATGATTTGTGTTTGGCTGCTGTGTGAGGAGTAAAGGGCTGATAGAAAGGGTTGATTCATTAGGTATGGTTTATGTGTATGTATGACATACAGGCTGGGGTCATAGCACTGTCTTTATTCTCTGCGCATCAGCCATTCACATTTGAAGTTTTATAGAGTATTGGGCTGAGAGAATCTATTTCTACTCCTGTGTGTAATCTCTTGTTTCCTATGATTATGAACATTGTTGTTATGCCACAGTCTCTGTCATTTTGATCATTTTGATTTTGGAGATTAAGTTATCAATTGACTCGAAGTTAGTTGAAATTCATGAGATAAAGTTAAAGATGAATAAAATTATTGGTGCTATAATATGATATGTTTCTCAGAACCATCACTCTTATGCATAAAATATATCAGATCAATTTACTGATTTAATTCTGCAGTTGTTCCCACTAATAAATAAGGTACACTGTCACGACACCAGATTTAGTGTTCTTGGTTACCACCACATAAAGATGCTCCTATATGCACCAAGAAGATCATACCACCGTTAAAATCTCATGACTTTTCACCTATCTGACAGTTTAGCCAGATTTGAGAATTGGTTCATTAATATCTCCATATTAGGTCAGGTAGCTTGGGGCACTCACTTTGTAAATCATTATTTGTGTTTGGCTGCTGTGTGGGGAATAAAGGGCTGATAGAAAGGGTTGATTCATTAGGTATGGTTTATGTGTATGTCTATGACATACAGGCTGGGGTCATAGCACCGTCTTTATTCTCTGCGCATCAGCCATTCACATTTGAACTTTTATAGAGTGATAGGCCAAGAGAATATTCTATTTCTACTCCTGGGTGTAATCTCGTAAAAATATGAACATAGTTGATACGATGTACACTGTCTCTTTCATTTTGATAATTTTGATATTGGAGATTATGTTATCGAATGGTTCATAAGTTAGTTGAAATTCATGAAATAAAGTTATGAATAGAATTATCAGAGCTCCAATATGATATATCAGAACCCTCATTAATTTGCATAATCTACAACAGAACAATTTACTGATTTAAAGGTACTCAATCCGAACAGAGGGTCCCCATCTCAACAGATTCCAACAACAACAATCCGATCAGAGGGTCCTATATTGCTATTTCTTTGGCTTTGGGGGTAAAAAATATTTGATTTGAGTCGAGGAACCCATCAAACAAAGCTCAGAGTTATTAGATATTGATTTTTGAAATTTGTTATTTACTTGAGATGCGTACTAATAATCTGCTCGGGATGTGTACACCAAAATATATTTAAACAGACAAGGATGGATAACTCTAAAATCAAGTGGTAATAATAACGCAATTTTGACTGAGTTCTGGGCCAGAAAGTATTCCCGATAATGAAAAATAATAGATTTCTAAAATCGATATCTAACAAATCTGAGCTTTGATGGGTGACTTCCTCGACTCGAATCAAATATTTTTGACCCCCGAAGCCATTGAAATAGTAATTGAGAGGAGTTTTATCGGATTGAGTACCTTTAAAGGATTACACCATTGTAATTTTTTCAGTCAATATCAATGCTCGCTAATCCACTGAGTATGTTGCCAAAAAGTTTTGTGATAGGCCATCCATAACTGAAGTTATGGCAATTCATGCAGTTGAATATTAAATTATGGATTATGCAGTCTGAATCATTAATCTTCCTTCATGTGACGTCACATGAGGGACTTCTAGTAACACACAGTGTCAAACCTGAAAGGCTGTCACCAATTATCTACTGATTGTTTACACAGAAACGGCTGGACCATCGGCACTGAAAATTTGCAAATATGAGTAATTTGATCCAGGCAATCTTATTAGATAGTTCCTGTTGACATCAGATGTCTTATAAGTGCACTAATAATTAATTAAATTAAGTAATTAATCATTTACATAAAAGTGTTGCTATATCTGGTCGGTAAAAATTTAAACACGTGGATAAATGGACCCGTAGAGTATAATTTGATAGATGGCGTTGACCTAAGATAACTTAAAGGAGCACATATGAGCAATATACGGTGTTCTTTTAATATGTAGAAAAATTAGTCCAGATGGATCACTTGACCAGAGGAATGTCATGGGATAGGTGCATACTGGCTGAGAATAAAGCACTACATGTTTATACAGGTCATAAATGGAATCAGGATAGAGGTGTTACACTGGTATTTTAAAATCAGACACCAATTTCTCCACATATCTTCTGGAATGATAATAAAAGCTTTATATATTATCATATAATATATTAGTCCCACTTTAGGTCATCTGAGATCAAAGTAATTAATGTTTTATTCTCAGTTCAGCCATTATTCATGGATGTAACTTGAGAAGATGCACCTATCCCATGCCATTCCTCTGGTCAGGAGACCCATTTGTAACAATTTTCCTATATAAGGAACGCTCTTCAATGTTCATATATGCTCCTTTAAGTCATTTGTGGTCAACAGCATCTATCTCATGACACTGTAAGGGTAAATTTATCCACGTGCTTCAATTTTCACTGACCAGATTGCAACACTTTTGTGTATATAATTAATTATATTTAATTTAATTAATTTTTAATACTCTTTTAAGACATCTGATGTCAATGGGACCTATATAATAAGATTCCTCAGGTCAAATTACTCATATGTGCAAATGTTCAGCTCTGATGATCCAACTGTTTCTGTATAAAAGCCAACTGAGACAGCGGCTCTGAAAGCCTTTCAGGTTTGACACTGTGTCGCTAGTAGTCACTCATGTGATGTCACATGAAGGAAGATTAACAATTCAGACTGCATAATCCATAATGTAATATTCAATCGCATGAATTGCCATAACTTCAGTTACAGACTGGCCTATCACAAAAGTCTTTTTGTTAAAAACATCTCCTGACTTTTCACCTATTTGACAGTTTAGCTAGATTTGAGATGATGAGTGTACTACATGTATTAATATCTCCATATTGGGTAGCACGTAGTTTGTGGCACCCACTTTGTAAATCATTATTTGTGTTTGGCTGCTGTGTGGGGAATAAAGGGCTGATAGAAAGGGTTGATTCATTATGTATGGTTTATGTGTATGTATATGACATACAGGCTGGGGTCATAGCACCGTCTTTATTCTCTGCGCATCAGCCATTCACATTTGAACTTTTATAGACCGAGTGATAGGCTGAGAGAAGAGTATATTTCTATTCTATTGTTGTTGAACTAAACTTTTTGAGATCTTGATATTTATATAACCTGTAATCGGTTCATGGTTAGCAGCTCTGAAGTTAGGTGAAATTCTTGTCCAAAATGTATGGATAGCATACCTGGAAAAACAATGAATTATAAACATTGATCAAGGTTAATTAAAAAATAACTTTTGTTTCAATTAATATAAAGTAGTTATAATTTAATCATAAGTCAGAAGAATACTTTAAAACTGTTGGTTAATTTGTCACTAAATTTATCAATTGAGATTTATGCAGCAACAATCTTATAATGTCTGTTCATCATTCTTCCAGAAAGCAAGGGTACATAAGAACTAGTTTCCTGGCAAAAGCCCAACATGTTTGGACAGATGTCAGCATTCCATGTTGATCCCGATTGACCGACCAATGAAAATGAAGTTTCTTGTTGGCTGGATGAGTGATTGATAGCTATTACATAGAACTAATATTAATCTCATATTTTGGTAAAGTTTCAGGGAAACTAGATATGTTTTACTAATACTGGGCTTTAAACCCTGCAAGGTCTTTGTAATGTGTTGTGGTTTAAACAAAAGTTATTGAGATTCCTGTAAAATCAGAAACATAAACATTGTAAAATGTCAATGCATTAACAATTATCATGTACAACCTAATTTTCAACCAAAAATTGAAATTGAAAACTGGATATCTTCTTCAACATAACTACGATTGGTATAGTTTGTGAACTGTGAACTGAAGAGGACAGTTGTGAAATTCAAGAATTAATTTGTGTGTTGGCGAGTGCATCTGTATTCATTAGATAATCGTAAATAGATTTTTTGGAGAATAATGTGCACCTCTGTACATGACTGCATGTCCGTACATTCTACATTCCTATAAACTAAGAAATTATTTTCCGACTGTTATACAAGAACTGCAAATTTACTACACATTAAATACATATAGGCCTATGAAATTTGATCATAGGTAATTATTATTCGGCATATGCTTATGCTTCTTACTGGGACCCTATTTTTCATAAAAATTACAAACTCTTGGTCAATTGAGTTTGCGCCGATGAAGCATGTCTTCCCCCTTAATGAAGATATACACTGTATTCCATGCCTGATAATGGGTATTCTGTATGCCGACACTAATTTGAACGCGGTATTCCACCTATTAGTACGTTTGTTAAGTGGCACACCAAACTGATTTTGAAGTCTAAATTGCGCAGAAAATTTATAAAATTGTCATTCTGTTTTTGAATCAATGGCACTTGGGTCCTTAGTAACATGAGGTTCACAGAGAGTGTACTTGGTGATGCTAGCCCACCATGGGGATAGCGTTATTAAATTTACCCTCTGGGTACCTTTTATTTACAAATGTCAAACACACTAAATCGAGACTTATTTGTTTCAATTTATTCTTTTGTATTACAATAATTATTGCAATGTTAGCTGTTCATTACAGTAACACTCTAATTAATCGACTCCTTAAACACAGCAGAATTATGGGTAACTTTTCAGGATTTAGTCCGGGAGAGCTTTCCGATGAATGGCAACAAGCCATATTTCCGACTAAAACCTGAAAAGTTACCCATAATTCTGCTGTGTTAAGGAGTCGATTAATTAGAGCGTTACTGTAGCCCCTTCATTGTCCATTTTTATGTAAATATTTTACATGATTGTATTGATTAACCATTTCATGATGGGAGCTGTGCTGGTGCAGCATTAAAGATCATGTGCATTCTTTTATATATGCAAGTCTCCCATACGTAACCTCGCCAGTTTTATTGGTCAACGAACTAATAAAGTAACGAGCTGTGTTTAATAGTTGTCATCGCTATTTTTGCCAAGATAAAAAAAAATGTTGCTTATTATCATAATGTGATAAAGTTTGAATATCTATTGTATTCAAATCTTTTATGATTTGAAGCCAGGTTGTTAGTAGACGGGAGGTAGTTTATGACACATTACGTAACTGACATCCCATTGAGTTAAGCACTGATCGCTTGTACATCCAATTATGGGACATTGCATTCAATTATTTTATCTTACAGATTTCCTAATCAACAACAATTACATAACCAGTGTACAGATTGAGCATTTTGACAATTAGTGTTTTAAATCCAATATTATTTTAAATGGCTGGTTAAATATGTTAGAGCTTACCTTGTCCCCTTTGTACAGCCATCACAATTAAATCAACGTTCCCCTGTTCCAAAATAAATTTGGGTTTTCATGGTACAATATTTCTGAAGTACGAAACCCTTTTGTCACCTAACTTCGTCGATATATTCAGTGCTTTTGAATTAGCTTTCCTTCTCAATTTGGGGTAAAAAATAGTTTGGTCATATGTGATTTTTATTGGCCAATTTAGAAAAAAAATTGGCCATTAGCCAATTTGTCCACCAACAGCGCGAACACTGAGCCTTGCATATATAAGAGAATGTACTTGTTTAATAAGGTTAATGTAAATATTGTTAGGCCTATGTATTCTCTTATATATTCAATATAAAATATATATTAAAAATAATAGTTTTTATTATAATTGAACATTTTCAAACAATACGATAAATACATATGATATATGTAAATGTTATTTCATATTGTTAAGTTTTTATTTAATTGTCTGTGATAATTTCCATTCCATTTGTGACATTTTTTATTCCAGTTGTTTATGATGAACCACAGTAGAAAATGTATTAATATTGTTCACTAATCAAGCAGTGTGTTTGCTTTTTTTTAAAATGGAATATCTCTTCCTAAATATGTTTTATACAGTCTCTGGGGTATAACATAATAAAAATGAGTCAAATACACCTGTCCGGAAACACTTCTATCAAATAATAGTGATTTTATATAGATATTTTCGAATATGCAAGTGGGACATTTATTAGTTACTATTTTTTAGATAGAGCTATGACAACGAGCTGCAAAATATATAATCTATATTAATTGACAGAAGCATTTCCGGACAGGGCCGGTCTTTGATTCATATTTATTATTATATTTCCCGGATTCTATATAACACTTGTTATAGGAAGAGATAATCCATCTTTAAATAAATGGAATAAATTATTGTTATATATACATTACAACAGGGCCTTTTTAGCTGACATATAGGTATTTCTCGCAATTCTATGTAGAATGGGGGACCCTAGGTAGATGGTAGGACGGGGCTATGTTTTTATTCTAAGCTTTCAATCAAAAATGATGGCCTTCTTCATTGATTATAATGAAGCAGAGTCAAAGATCATTAAAAAAACTTGTGGGTACCTTAGTTACATGTATTTGATGCTATTTAAATTATGAATATGCCATTTGATAAGTTATAATGAAATTCTAGGTATTATGGAAAGACAATGAACACTTATGTGTTGACAGCACCTGAAGTTTGAAGTTAGAAGTTCTCGATCGCTAATATATTAATGACACACAACTTTGTCCTCTGCAATCAACCAGACCACAGGACCAATTCTTGCTGCACAGTTACTTATCGCCAACTTAATGTTCTAAGTATATGCCACCACAATGTTAAATTCCAGCCAATGATGAACATATACTAGTAGTCATACAAATGTATACCATTTAGGAAAACACAATGTCTGAACTACGCACAATTGTATATATTTACTCCTTAACCCTGTCATGACGGGAGTTGTGCTGGTGCAGCATTAATGATCCTGTGCCAGTGCATTCTCTTATTTATTGCATGATCTGACCCTGATTTCATTCATTACACCCTTTCTGATATGCATCAGTCATTGCATACCAGAAAATAGTGTCAGGTGCACCCAAAAGTATTATAGTTGGGCAAACATGATTCAGAATCAAGAGATGAGGAATGAAGATAGGTGAATGTGACTGATATCGACATAGTTTAAAAAGTTACTAAATTTATTCCAATAATTACGTCAAAGTGTCTTTTTATTATCTGGGGCTATCTTTATGCAAACATTGCATTGTTACATGAACTATCAATGCAGACTTGTAGAAGCTGATGCTAGTTTCACATAGTTTCTTGATTTAAGTATGTTTTATGGAGGCTTTGGATCAAGTAATAAATAGTATCAACTTGTCCCCAGCTTATAGCAAAATTTACAAAACTTGTCCAGTAAATTAGGTCTGGATCTCGCCAAAATTTACTATACTTGTTTCATAAATTTCTTTATAAACTGGGAACTTGTTGCAGATCTTCTATATATGTGAGTCTCCCATAGTGAGCCTTGTATTTATAAGAGAGTGCACTGGCTTACAAGGTCAAGGGAAATGTTGTTGGGCCAATGTATTCTCTAATATATTTGAGGCTCATTATGTGAGACTTGCATATATAAGAGAATGCATTGCCACAGGGTTTTTGCAAAATTTCAGGTAGCTCGAGTCATGGAAGGATTAACTATAGTAGATATTCATTTGCTGAAATGCAAATGTGATGCTGATATGTGGCCTATATGATATGATCCTATCAACACACAAATGCTGTGATGGAAACATTCTTTACTAAATTATGTGAAGTATAACTGTTGGAACATGCTCGATCATTTCTTCATTAAACATTTTGTGGATCTCTATCTAACAATAACATGTAAAATGTATTAACCCTTTCAGTGCCAAGTCCGATTTTGTATCAACCCATATTTCCTTGATAATTTTTCAAATTTATTGATTATAATAATGTGATACATTGATGGAAAGAGCTCTGAGAGCTCTTTCCATCAATGTATCACATTATTATAATTGGCACTCACTAAAAGGGTTAAAGTGGTGTGGAAATCTCCCTTAGGGCAATTAAATGAGTTTGCCCATAGGGCACCACATATATAAGAGAATGCATTGACCTAACAATATATATATTTACCATGTCCTTGTTAGTCCAACAAATTAGACGATTTGGATTAAGATATATTTTAATATTTGGACAATTAAGGAATTAAGATAACATAAAAGTCCAAATATTAAAATATTCTTAATACGAATCGTCTAATTTGTTGGACTATGTCAGTGGATTCTATCATTTTATGCGAGGTTCCCTATCGGAGATTCACATATACAAGAGAAATTGTACTGGCACAGGATCTTTAATGCTGCACCAGCGCTGCTCCCGTCATGACAGGTTTAAAGAGTAAATATTTACATTTGTGCATAGTTCAGACATTGTGTTTTCTGAAATGGTATACATTTGTATGACAATATGTTCATCATTGGCTGGAATTTCCAGTGATATATTAGTTGAATTCTACATTAATTCAATGGGCAAGCTAGGGGTCTGGGTATGTGTGAATCAGTTTTATTCACTCAAATAAAAACATATAGTATAGACCATTTTACGGATAGCGAGAATGATGCATCATGGGAATGTTTCTATCCATAACAAACCCTCGCGGCTCGAGCCACATGCAATCTTTCATAGTTTTTGCATAAAATTTAAAAGATATATTAGGGGCATATACTTCTCGTGAATGTTAAAAAACATTTCCAGTTTCTCATCGTATTATTTATTGATTTCATGTGACAAAATAGTCCGAAAATTCAGAAAACTGCGTGACTACTCAATGTTTTGCGGTGTTAATTAGAACTATTTTTATCGGGCATTTCTAATGGGAACTTTTACACCAATTTTTCAGAGAATATAGTTAACATGGTCCTATCCATAAATTAATGGATTACCATGTGTTTGTGATTAATTACCCCCCCCCCCCTCCCCCAGACAGCCAAATGCAGTGACAATTCTATGTCCCCTTTTCGTATCAAATGGTGATAGAAAACCCACTTGTCAAGTAGATAGATAAGTAATATCACACTTAATCTGCTGATTTCTGCAGACAGCCATAAATCTATGTTATGATAACAATTTATTAGAGACACAAACTGCTGCGCCCCGATCTTTATGACTTTAAAGATTCACTTTTCGATTTTAAATCATTTTGATCAAAAGTTAATGTTCCGCTTATCAAGCAAATAAAAAAAAAACTCAAATAACTATCAAGACTGATACGGGTATCGCTAACATCCACAAAAACAATACACCAGTTTTATGTTGAATACAAGTAAAATCAATCATGTTTTTTAACATTCTGGAAGAAATATATGTCCCTGATATATCTTTAAAATGTTACGCAAAAAATAGGAAAGATAACAAAGTTATTAATAGTTTTATAGACCCACTCTGAATCTCGCGTAGTAAATGCATGCAGCTCGCGCGATGTGGTTGTCTGTTTGGATAGAAACATTCCCATGATGCAACAGTCAAAATGGTTATGCGTAAAATAGTCTGACTATAAACAACAAATTCAATAGTTGCTTTATGCATAAATAATCCCATATAAATGGCGTCTTATTGGTTGAAAGCTCAGATTATGAGAATAAATGCATTGATTGTCTGATATGAGCATATAATGCATAACATTGATATATTGTAAAGATAGTTGTTGATTAAGTTGCAGACTAATTATCCTACAAGTTTTGTGAGTGAACTAATTATACAGTGGTATTATTGTCAATTCCAATTTCCCATGCATGCTTTTTGGGAGTAGCCCTTGTTTTCTCTCTATTATAACACATTGTGCATGATAAAAAGTCTTTCAAGACACCTTGGTCCTGTTAGACACCTTGGTCCTGTATCTAATAATTGATGATAATTTGAGTTCATGAGAATACATGTTCTCAACTTCCTATTTCCGAAGATTGCCATATTGTTATTATCCACTTTATTATATCAATTTGTTTGTTGACTATTCTTATTCTAGCAACATGTTACTTTATTTTTGTTTGGTACACCCATAGTTTTATTCATTCAAATAATTGACTGCCAATTAATAAAGGTCTCCAAACTACATCTGTGTTTCGTTATAAAATGAATACATATCAATCAAAAGAACTATCTATAAGTACAAGACAATTATATTGCAGGATCCATGGGAAATTCACATACTAATCCAATTTGTTATATTTGAGAATATTCGAGAAGTGACTAGATGCAAGTTGTCGGTCTAATTTGATCTTGACACCAAAACGGACCCACGATTCAAATATCTTTCGATAAATTATTTGTCTCCATCGTTGACACATTGTTGCAAATTTTATGCACTGATGGTGAAATAAGAGTTAGACAATAAGCATCTCTATTCTGTTAGCGACTGACCATAAAATGCTGGGACCTTTTGGACAGATCACACTTCTTGACATTAGTTATTAAAGGGGGACTCTACTAAAATGTTCTGTATTGAGGGATTTGTTTAGCCTGAAGTAATAAAATGTTTTGAGGACTTTACACCAAGTGTGAGTACCAATGGAAATGGACATCACTCTGGAATAAAACCTGTTAGTCAACCAAAATCTGCCAACTTTCACTGCATTTAGTATGACGGGATTGAGTATGAATTGATAGGAATAGAAATATTTTTTTACGGATGGCAGCAAAACCGGAATGCAATGAATAGAAAACACAATTTTCAGGCAAATGTAGGAAATAAAATGTTACAATATATGCATACTTGTCCCAGAAATTAAAAAATTCTATAGTCAGCGGGTGTCTCGAGCTGACACCTGTCTCGACATAATTTTACATTTAAATGTGACGCAATCCACATCCGTGAATATAATTATGGTCATGTCGCCTAGACAGAATTCATAACAGTTTATGACTCCAGCCATAAACTAATTGTCCCCCAGAACAAATTATGGGTGACTATATATAGACACCGGCCGTACATCCATCCATGTCTTCGTACATGCGTCGATCTATCCCAGATGGATTCGAGATGACAACTTTAGTCTTAGTTATCTGATTGTTTTCATATTGCCCACATGAAAATACAGGTCAATACAAATCTGGGTTTTTGTCGGAGTTATGGTCCTTGACGACTTAGAATTTGCCAATTATTTTGGTTTCTGGGTGATAAGTTTAGTTCTAGTTACCGGTATCTGATTGTTTTCAAATTGTGTATGTTTTATATTGAATAATTAAATTTGATTTCTATGATAGCTTGTTAACTGGTAACATTTTCAGCAGACACCTAGCTTCAATTCAAATTAATTATTTTTTAATATTTTATCGATACTATAGCTCATTGTTACAAGGAAAGTAGGAAAGTATTGAAATTTGGTGTCTCCCTTTAAAGTGAAATAACATGTGATAATGTAACACAATGCACATGTTTTGACCGATATAAAAGATGCCTATTATTGCCTAACTCCTATTTCACCATCAAAATTTCCAACTATTGTGTCAATGATGGAGACAAATTTTGTTATTGGAAGATAAATGCAACAAAGGGACGTACTCTGGTGAAAATATCTGGACAGGCCAAGTTGCAAACTTGATTCATGTACTCAATTTGTGAACTCACAAACCAGAAAATATTGAAAACCATTCATAATGTTCGAAATAACCCCTGGATAGCTTTTCTTGCATGATCACCAAACAATCACAATCAAACGGCCCAAACTTTGGGCCGGCCCTAGTTTGTAGTGAACTATTATTCCAAAAATCAGACAGTCGCCCCGATGGACGGACATACAGATGGAACACATTCCTTTTTCCCCCATCGAAAATGTTATAACATCGCATATAGGAAGGATCTCATACCTTATACCAATTTCTCTCAACAAGAACTGTGGCCATGCCATCTCTTAAGAGGAGTTAAAATGCCAAATGGTTCTTGAGAAGATGTTTTAAGAATAACTATTGATTATGTCCCTGGCTCCAACACTATTTGACCAAGTGATCCAATTCTGAATCAAATCAGTCACCCATACCAAATATAAGCTGAATAGGCCTAATGGTTCTTTATAGGAAGACGTTTTAAGAATTACAATGGATGGACAAGTTATATCCCTGCCTCTATTTGACCCAGTGACCCCATATGAACAAATCTGAACCCCAGTCACCCAAGGACCCTCCATACCTAATATAAGCTAACTCGGCCCAATGGTTCTTGAGAAGTCATTCTAAGAATTACTATTGAGGAATAAAGTTATGGCCCTGCTTTCACAACTATTATACCCAGTGACCTCATATTAACAAATCTGAATGAGAGTCTCCTAGGGAACATCCACACCATATTTGAACCCATTCGGTCTTATGGTTCCGGAGGTGAGCTAATAAAAATTAAATTCCTCTTAACAACAAATCTTCTCTTAAAGGTATTCAATCTGATTCGATGGTCCCCATATCATCAGATTACAAAAAAAAAAAAAAATTTAAATGCCACTTCAGTTATCAGAATCGAGTAATTGCCCAAAAATAATGCTAACCAGTCAACTATAGTACAAAATTGCCCAAAACCTGTTATTTATCAACATTTTGTTCAACAAAATTTTGCCAGTTTGTCAAATATCTGACAAAATAAAGCCACTTGATTTTAAAGTTATCCATCTTCATCAGCAATTTGGTCCGAGACCGTCTTCTCGTCGACTGTTTACTGGGCCACTAAAAATTATTGGTGGTGAAAAATAATAGATGTCAAAAATCGATCTCCGATCACTCTGAGCTTTGATGGGTCGGTTCCTCGACTTGAATCAAATATTTTTTACCCCCGAAGCCAAGGAAATAGTAATTTGCGAGCTTTAATTCGGATTATGCATCTTTAACAAATATTAGTTCTGATTTACTCTTAAAAGAAATTACAGCACTAAAGAGAAATTCATACTGTATAGTATCAGAGAGAGTTAACTGTTATGTAGTGGTCCGTATCTTGATATGGTCCAATGTCGTTAAATTAAATAAGTCTGATGAAGGGGGAAACACTATTATTTATAAATAATTGGGTTACCAAGATGAACATAACATTTAAAGGGGACTCAAGGTTTTCACAATTGGTAAGATCAACAAATATCTAATTGATTATGAGGAGGGAACATTTTTACAATTGATTTTGATGCTGAAATATAAATCTTGATTGTTCCATCAATTATACAGGTCAAGTGCATCCCAATTTCAACTATTATAGTCACATTTATAACTACAATTATTGAATATGTATATTACTGTTCTGTCAATTTGATAAAATATCGATAATCCAAAATCATATTTCACAAAAGTTAATCGAAATAAATGCCGCACTAATTTGATACCATATGTTTGTTTTTCAACGAATAAAATGTATTGATCCATGCGAATGATTAATGATGACAGCATGCATGACAGGAAAGTCAGCTAACATTCATGTAGTCAAGATATCATAAGAAGGGGTGTTTGCATTGTCATGCAAATGTCATGGAGAAAAGCAAAGTAATTTCAAAATATATCAACTCTAGTTTAATTGGAGCTAAATAACAACTGATACGTCATGGATATGTCTACAAATTAAATTACAGCAGTGACTCAAACGTAAACATTGAGTTCACTATCCTGAGATAATGCTATATCATATGAAACCGCTATTATATCATTACGTATTTCCTTATGTCTCACTAGTGATGAATGGGTGCGTGCTTCCCAGGATACTTGACATTGAGCCACAAAATGACCATGCAGCTTTTCCCTTTGAACCCTGATCCCCCACAGCGATCAACACCCTGACCCGGGGCTCGATCCCCATGGTAAATTAGACAGTGCCTTGTCGCATGATATTGGTTACATTTAAATTGTTGACACAGGTCTGAAACTTTACAAATTTGTACCCCATGGGTCACTGATCATTATATGACTTTGCCATACTGCGACTCCTTGTTTACCCGGAATTGACTGGAAAATGCAATTATAGCTTATAGTGTCATAATTCAATGTCAGTGATTGTGTTTTCGATGCAAGTAATACCCTAATGTGAAACTTGAAATATACCCGACCAGAAAAAATGAACCTAATGTCTTATTTAAGGGTAGGAATTGTTGCTGAGAAAATACCATGCATGATTGAATGACACCATTGCACTAACCATTAAGTGGTATTTAGGCCTTAATGTAGACAGTGTCTTGTCGCATGCTATTGGTTATGTTCAGAGGGGGGCACATGTCTGTAACTGGCAGGCATGTTAAGCATGGACCACTGATCATAAGATTGGGAGACTTTGCCAACTGATCTCTCCTAAGTAATAGTTACCTGGAAACTACTAGAAATTGGAAGGAAAATGCAATTATAGCTTATAAATGTCTTATATATAGCACCACATTTCGCTTAAGCAAGCATGTTTTTGTGATTTATAGCCTATAAGCTATGCGCATATATTCCTACCAGATACTAGCGGGCAATCATTCCATATACACACACTGTCCACTTTTTATGTGTATGGGTCATTTAAAGTGTGTAGGACGAGTATAAGTATGCTATAAACTGTTAATTTGTCATTGCGCCGCTCTGCACATGCGTGAATAAATCAACTTGATATGTGATAGACCTTTCCCCATATGTGACAGGACACTAGTTTAATTGGAGCTAAATAAATCTGTTTTCATCAGTGTAACAAAGTTGTACAAAGATAAACAAAGCAATCATTTTGCAATGTCTGGTGTTGGTGTTATGCACAGCTTTTCAAAATAGTATTAACCGGTTGAACCTGTAACACCGATATTTTGATGCAAACGAATGGTGTCTATATCCCGTAACACCGATATTTTGGTGCAGCGACAACTTGAGTCGATAGCAAATTTAAATATAGTATAACCAGCATCAGAACCACTGATTTATATTTAAATGGCCCCGACATATGTTAGTGGTGTATATGTGTATGGAATGGTTGACCACTAGTATCGCTTAGAAATATATGTGCATAGCATATAATATACAAAAACATGTTCCAAATGGTTGTAGACAAACATAATATAGATCAATTTATTTTCAATTTATATTACCCTGGCATACAGTAGGAGGGTCGCTGCGGCGAGCGTTGAAGATTGGAGCGCGAGCTCGAGTGGAGCCATCACGGGTGCAGATCTTGGTGGTAGTAGCAAATATTCAATAAGTTCCCAATGGTGTGAGTGATATACGTAGGGTTTAATGTAGTTTCGGACCAAAATTAGTTAAATCTGGGGGTGGTTGTCCAAAAATCTGGAGTCAAAATTTTTTTTTAGTTTTGGGGGGCGCAAAAATCAAGGGCATACCTTCCTGTAATTTTGTTTACTACCCCCACCTGCAAGGGCTTTAATTCATAATCATTGCTGTCATGACATGGGATTATCACACAATGCTGAGGGCCTTCAGAATCATTGCTTTCATGAGATGGGATTATCAGACAATGCTGAGGGCCTTCAGAATCATTGCTTTCATGAGATGGGATTATCACACAATGCTGAGGGCCTTCAGAATCATTGCTTTCATGAGATGGGTTTATCACACAATGCTGAGGGCCTTCAGAATCATTGCTTTCATGAGATGGGTTTATCACACAATGCTGAGGGCCTTCAGAATCATTGCTTTCATGAGATGGGATTATCACACAATGCTGAGGGCCTTCAGAATCATTGCTTTCATGAGATGGGATTATCAGACTGATTATCGGAAAGGTCTCAAATAAACTACGGTAGTCAATGGTTCCTGTTGAAAAATAACTATTTATGTTTATTATATGTGAATCGGTTTATGGAATTATATGGAACAAATGCTGTTTAAACATAACAATTTTCAAATCAAATTACAGGTTGACATAAAATATATCCGCGATTATAAAAAACATCTGTAACGAACATCATTCAAGTATATCAGAGTATATGGGAATATTAATATTTCTCTTTGCCCAAGTGTTCGGGTCATTACCGCCATAAGCGGAGTGAGAGGTGGCTGCTGCACCTTGTGTAAGTTATTTTCAGAGGGAATAAATGATCAAAACAATCAAGGCCACTTTTTTATTTGTTGGTTTGTGGACAATTGTTTTCAGGCCTCATAAGTATGTTGCTGGACATTTGCAGAATGAGGTCCCAAAGGGTGAATTTAGTGACGCTATCCCACAAAGCAGGTTAGCACACTAAATTCACCCTCTGGATACCTCATTCTGCATGGTCTCATCTGCTATGGGAGTCCTAGGTTTCAGTTCCCAGTTGGTGATGTGCACCCATTGGGAACCTCAAGTATGCATTGCGTCGTCTGCCAATTTGGGATTATAGAGAAACTATACTAAAAAAAAAAAAGAACCTTTCCAAAGAAGTTTCTAAAGAAACTAAAAAAGTTGTTAATTTGATAATAAAGATACTTTCCAGAGAAGATGAGGCCTAAGCAGAATGAGGTCCCAAGTGGGTGAATTTAGTAGCCCGCTGTGCAGGGTAGCTATATTCACCCTCTGGGGACTTCATTCTGCAAATATCCAGCACCATATTTTCCAACCTGATTGTTTTTGACGATAGGGTAAGTAGAGCTGGGTACAGGGGTAAAATATAAATTTGATATGATTCGGATTGACGATAGGGTAGTTAGAGTTGGGTAGAGTGGTAAAATAAAATATAAACTCGATATGTTTCGGATTTTGTTCACTTTATCAAAAAAAAATGGATATGAAGAAAACATATCCCAATTTGAATGGAGTGCATATCAATTTAGACATAATGGGTCTCTAACAGACAAAGAAAGTGTATGTTTAGATATTGCCAAAGTAAACTAGCAATACAGTTGTTCTGATTGATGTACAAGGGAATTTCTGGGAGATTAATTCCAATTAAAGCCAATAGAGACAGTTTAATTTGATAGTTTCGCACTCTTGATGCTTAATAATTATTTCTTTTTTTTTATGGACATACCATTCAACTCTAAGAAAATAAAACAATGCTGACTACAAATTTACTCTCTTTTTCTACTTTCATGATTTTTAGGATAGGAGGATCATTAAACCAACAAATAAAATAATATGTAAATATATGTATATCTATTATATGTACAATCATCTAAATATATGTTATTATATGCTTGCCAATAAAATAGCAGAAAATTACCAACGCGTTGATCGTCATATGTACCTATCTGAAGCTGTAGTGAAATACAATTTTGTTACTTCATTGTAGATTTCTTTATATCACTGCAGCTTGCCGAATGATGTCATGATTTTACCTTGAAAGCGGTTTGCTACCAATCAGCTGATCGGTGTCAGAAATTTTGCTCAACCACTAGGTGTTACTTTCCATGTATTGTTTAATTTGCTGTTCTATTAATAGTAAAAATACTGCATATAATAAAAAGAAAACCTGCAGTATCTTGAATAGCTGAAACATTCCATTCATGTCTGAAACAAAATATTGAAAATACGCTTGTGGCATACAGCCGTTCATGAAAATCCTATATTTCTTTCCAGATTCTCAGGAGATAGAGAGAATACCTTATTTCATATGCGGCTCATTAAAGCTCAATGTTGCTAAATTATGCAGCAAGTATATATTAACCCTTCTTCCATAGGGAGGCTCGCACATAAATATGTAAGAGAATGCACTGGCTTACAAGGTCAAGATTATTGTAAGGACAATGCATTCTCTTATTTATGTGAGGCTCCCTTTGGGAGACTCAGATATATAAGAGAATGCATTGGTACAGAGTTTTCACAAAATTTCAGGATACTCCAGTCATGGAAGGATTAATAGTTTGTCCTTATTTCTGTTTTTTTGAGAGACGAGCTGCTATAATTGTTTATGCAGAATATGATTTGAGTAGATGGTCGTGTCTGTAGTATGGATTCTCTGCATATGATTTGAGTCGATGGTCGTGCCTGTAGTTTCTCTGCACTGTGCTTCAATAACCTGCACTTGTTTGTGTGATTTCTTCTTCCCTAAAAATTTCCCAAGCTGCCTTTCAATAGCTTCCTTTTCTTTTCAGACCACACTCGTTTGTCGGGAAGTTTTCTTTCAGAGGATTCCATCTCAACGTGTTCTTCTCTTTTTCGAGGATTTCTTCTCATCGCGTTCTTTTCTTTCCGAGGATTTCATCTTATTTTCTTTTCTTCCTGAGGATTTCTTCTTATCGCGTTCTTCACTTTCTGGTGATTTCTTCTTATCTTGTTCTTCACTTTTTGGCGATTTCTTCTTATCTTGTTCTTTTCTTTCAGAGGATTTATTCTCATTGTGTTCTTTTCTTTCTTGTGATTTCTTCTTATCGTTTTCTTTTCTTTGCAATGAATTATTCTCATCGTGTTCTTTTCTTTCAGATAGTTTCTTCTTATTTTCTTTTATTTCCGACGATTTCTTCTTATTGTGTTCTTTTTTTTCCGATGATTTCTTCTCATCGTGTTCTTCACTTTCTGATGATTTCTTCTCATGTTCTTTTTTACCTGAAAAGATCAATTAAAGTTCCAGGTGTGTTTGGATGTCTGAAACGGGTATTGTCCGCTACCAATAACTTTTGATTCCAAGTTAATTACATGCATCATAGTATAAGTTACAGGGCGAGTTGTTGCCGGATACGGTGTCATATGAGGCTAGCGCCTCGCCCGATATTAATCTCACTGAGCCTCATATGTCACCGTAGCCGGCAACAACTCGCCCTGTAACGATTTTATCATGTCACCCACATATCATGTTTTCCGTGTGAGATTTTGAATTACTTATACGAAGTTCATTACCTGCCAGTAAGTAAATTTGTTGTCTATGGCTATTAACTTATGTAACGTCACAGTGACGCGTCATGGACTTTGATCGTCAACGCATTGAGTCAATGGCTAATCACCAGAAGCAGGACAACAAACTTGAGTTTGATAGTTAATTTATGAGTGTTTAGAATTTCTCAAAATATATCACATGCAGGTTTTGGTATATGGTACTACATGTATGTCTTTAAATTAACAGAACTTGATTTCCGACATATATCCCTTTTCTTGGCGCCAAAATACACCGAAAATATACCCGAGGCGGCAGAGTTCCATGAAAAACAAAATGGCGGACATCGACCCCATATGGGAACCCTGAGGGGGGATATGGATTCCATATGGGACGGGCTACAAAGATGACGACCCGATGTCTCCTGATATGCCTCTACCAACAGAGCGTCCTCATTGGTCGATCCAACTAGGTGACATGATAAATAGTCCTACTGGATCAAGCCCGAAATGATTTGCAGGGTGTACAAATAATATGAGCAGACGACTGATAAATAAAATCACAGATGGAGTCCTATTTATTTATGGCAATGTTCAGATATTAATTTCTACAAACAAGTTGTTTGTTGAACTTATTATCTGAACATTTCATATGGGATAAATACACATCAATGATGCTCCAGTACAGAAAGGGTTAATATGGCAGATGTCTTAAATCGGCTTGCGATGACTGGATTAAACCTTTTGCAAGTGGATATACTTTCATAAATACTCCACATCCAACCTAAGATTATAATTATACAGGGAGTGACATATATTACAGACCAAGGCAGGGTTTCCACCAGTGAGGCCGTTTGGGGATACATAACACTATGGGGCGACATGGTTCATTTCGCCTTGTCCTGAGTAAATTTTCATATTTGTCACTAAAAAGTAGCCATATAAATAAAGCTTTTAACTGACAAGGCATTGAATTCCGAGAATCACAGTGGAACTAATAATTTACCATATACCTAATAATTTTGGTTTCTACATGCATGGTAAATCTTAAGACAATCGTCAAATAAATAACAATTTGTTATGCCAGGAAATCTCCTGACAATCAGGTTAGCTGGTAAAGTTTTTGGCATGAAAACTGACCATGCAGTATTGATTACGCTTATTGATGTTAAAAAGAGTGTCAAGTTACAACCACTGCAGATCTTTAAACCTGATGCTATAAACTGGCACAAATTCACTACACTACAGGTCCGAAAAAGATGACTACGGGGCATTATTGTTGACATAGTTTGGAATTCAAAAGCAATGAAGATAGGGCCTACTAATGTTAAAATCTTTATACCACACTCTGAACTAGTCAGGGTAACAATCATGAGTGTAGATACCATGAATATAATAAGCTAGTATCACATTATAGTGTACAGCCTTCATAATTGGCTACGGCAATCAGCATTGCCGAAGCAATTTGCTGAAGCAAACTGGGCCATGGCATACTGTTGCCGTAGCAGATTGCCGAAGCCAAACAATCTGAATTAAGAGGGCTGAGTGTATGAGAAAATCAGAGGGAGATGCTTACAGTAATGCTCTAAATAATCAACTCCTTAACCACAGCAGAATTATGGGTAATATTTCAGGATTTAGTCGGAAATATGGCTTGTTGCCATTCATCGGAAAGCTCTCAGTGAGAGCTTTCCGATGAATGGCAACAAGCCATATTTCCGACTAAATCCTGAAAAATTACCCATAATTCTGCTGTGGTTAACCCTTTACCCAACAGAACGGCCCTGTGCCAATGCATTCTCTTATATATGCAAGTCGACCATAGGTCGCCTCGCATATATAAGAGAATGCATTGGCTTAACACATTAAAAATTATAAAATTGTTAAAGAATGTAAGAAAAAATGGTAATAAGTGTTAAAAGAAGATTTTTTTTAGGCCAATGCATTCTCTTATATATGCGAGGCGACCTATGGTCGACTCGCATATATAAGAGAATGCATTGGCACAGGGCATAACTATAACCATCACAATGTGGTCAATGAGCCGGTTCCAATGATATCCATATTTGTATGGTTTTATTGAGACAGACCCAAGATATTTTAGGCTGTTCAAGCTTTATTTGGCCGATTTTGGCCGGTTTGTTGGGTAAAGGGTTAAGGAGTCGATTATTTGGAGCATTACTGTATTTATCCATTTAAATTACCTAAATCATGAGAGTTACAACTACTATTATTGAGTGACTCACGTAATGTGCTTCCGGTTGAAGCTGTCGTCGTTGCCAAAGTGGTTGTTGTTGCTACTGATGTTGTTGTAACTATTGTCGTAGTTGTTAACATTGTTTTTGTTGTTGTTGCTGCTACTGTTGTTGTTGTCACTCTTGTTGTGGTTGATGGTGTTGGTGGACAATATGCTATAAAAAAAATGAAGTGTCTAATAACTTTGAGCAATCTTTCCCCATATCTGAATTCTACTTGTGCCCACCTGATAATTTTTTTCAACCAGGTCAATTACATTGTCCAGGTGTATGATCTGTCATTATTCCTGCTCACTCCGCCATTAAGTTGGTGGTGCAAGATGCAGGGTTCGCGCTGACAATTGCCAATTTAGAAAATTGCTATAAAAAATAATTGCTACAAAAAATTGGCACCTAGCTTTTGGGCATTTGGCAATTGATACCCATCAGCATATAATAAAGCTTGCTATCAATCTGTCGGTAACAAAACACACATTGATATCCTGTCGTGGCATTGCAAATTGGGGCCCTAATTTAATGCGTATGATGGATTTGCGGCTTTGTCATTCAGTCGATTATAACACTGAGTATGGCAATTGACTTCAATTTGACAAACATTAGTCAAACAAAGGGCTTCCTGAAGTCTACCTTGTTAGGGATAGCTAGTGTTAGATAAATTATCATAAATATGTCCTTTGTAACTCAGCTTTTGCAACATCCTTCTAAAATAATAAAAGTTACTGATTTCTTTGGACATTACCGATAGTAAAATATAGTAGTTCAGTTAACATCTTCGTGTGCTACAGCACCTAAACCGAGCAACATACTAGTGTTCAATGCAACGAGAATACCACAAAAAACTACATGTTCGCAAAAAATGAAAATTTTGAAATGAGCAGAATATATCTCGAGAATTTGCTTGTTTTCTTTTTGGAAGTACCCATATCAAAAGTGGCACCAAAAAATATAGGTCGGAAAAAGGTGGCAACAGAAAATACAAAGTGGCTAAAAAATAATGCATTTGGAAACTGGAAAGTTTGACCATCGCAATTAAACCCTGGCAAAGTGATGTTCTTGTGAAACAATTAAATATATTTCAAACTTTTCATTTTCGCAGTCTTTGTGAAGACTGAATATTTTGGGACAAAGCTATTGATATTGTTATAATATATCAGTCCTCCATATTTTTGTTTTCAAAACAAAAAGAGAACTGGTTAGGTCAGTACGCTAGAAAATGGTACGAAAACCCAACGTGAATGTGCCCTTGGTTTCCAGGGTTCAAACTGCATGTGTTTGATTGCTTACGGACTAAAAATACTGTTCGGTGTTCACATTGAAGAGACTTCATTTATACCATAATTGGCTATGCTATTGTGTGTATAACACCTATTTTGTAAATTTCATCTTTACACCCTACTGTGGGTATAAAGATTCCTATTATTGGTATAAATTTCTCTGTTGTGTAAATGTTTCAACGGCACTTTATGTGTTAAGATTTTATACCCATAGTAGAACGACCCGTCATTTGACCTCTGGCGACCTCGCTGTCAAAATTTAGCCCAATATTTCGTCACGCCCGCTTCGCAAAGTAAATACACAATTTTTCCTACCCAAACACTCTGAAATGCGATATGTGGTCTAAACACAGAGATATATACTATCCAATTCCATTTGCTGGGTTTACTAGTCGAAAAATAACAGATTAAAGTTAGTTTAAAGATGTTTTATGCTAGGTGCACCGACAAAGTACACATTTTATATAGGTCGGCGACAGCTGTTGAAAATGTAAACAAAAACAAACGCACGTCTTCGTCTGCCTTTCCGTGTTTAAAGCGAACGACGGCTTACATTTATACAACAACGTATAGATTGTTAATGGTATCTGCAATGTGGGAAATCTGAATGTGTGTTCATATCAGCTGACTGATGCCAAAGAAAGTGGCGGATCACCGAATTTCCTAGAAATATGTATTACTACGCGTGACCCACATTCATGATAGCTTAACATATTTGGGTCACTCGGTGCACATAGATGTTAACAGTCACCAACAGTGTAGCAATACATTTACGAAGCGACCGAAGAATAATAATTATGGTATAAACAAAATACACCCATAGTAGCCGAGAATAACAAATTTTCACCACTCGTGGAATTCGTGGTTAAAACCGTGGTGAAAATTTTATATTCTCGGCTACTATGGGTGTATTCTATATATAACCATTCCATGACAGGAGCTGCGCTGGTGTGGCGTAACATTAAAGATCCTGTGCCAGTGCATTCTATTACATATGCGAGGCTCCTTATGGGAGACTAACATATATAAAGAGAATGCATTAGCACAGGGTTTTTGCAAAATTTCAAGAAGCTCCAGTCATGGAAGGACTAATACTTAGTGAGAGTACATTTTGATTAATTCTAGACTGGGCAGTTCCTTCCTTTAAAGACATATTATGGACTTGTTTGGGTGAGTGAACATGATAGGTTAGTACTCAGGTGCTATGACAACTGGACATTCTACTAACATTGCTGAAAATCTCAACGAAATTGACCATACCACTCCATAGATATCATCATCTGAACTACGCATAATTGTAAATATTTACATCTCGATTCGGGACGCAACAATATGCGTTAAACTAACGCAAACGATTTCGCCATCAAGAGTCATTGCATTTAATTAATATATAAGAGTGAAGTTGTGTGTGCTGGGAATTTGGATTATTATTCGTAAAATAACTACTTTGGGCAAAATATTCTCCATTTATATTTGATCACCCAACGAGAGTGTTTCACATAACGTTTTATTATCAATCAATGTGTGGTAATCTTTCTTGAGGACAGACATCAAGATGATTCTCTAATTTCCATCATTCATGCTAAGCTATTGAAAAAAGACCAGGATTTGATGAAACCGGTACAGATCTGTACATAATTCATATATATATAATATGAATGGATACCATTTATAATTTATAAAATGTTTCTCTAATATAGAGTCATATTCCATGTCTTTGAAATGCGACATTGATGAGAACACAAACTAACAGAGGGCTCTGGTTGTTGGTGAGATGTATATGCATTTTGTAGCTGGGGTGTGCAATGCCTACAACCATGTGTATTGCATCTATCTTAACCCTCACTAATATCTACTCATGAATACAAACATGGAATGGGTTACAGAGTGGGTTCTACTTTATATTCTCACCTAAATCAAACGAATCTTCAATGCAATAGTTGAAGACACTCGATGCACGGTCTGTTGCAGAGCCAAGTCTGTATCCAGAGCCAACATTGCAAGCACACTTTGTATTATCACAATGTAGTCCTTTGTAGAAAAACAAATCGCAATCAGAATCCAATGAACAGCTCTCACCAGGAAGCTGACCACCACCGATCACAGCTTCACAATTACCCGACGCATCTGGGAAACTGCACACACATTTAGTCGGCAGTCCCTGATCGCACACAAGAAACACATCACATCTGTTAGCAGCTAGCTCAGGATCAGCATTATATTCACAAGCAGCACCTTTTGCAATTACTGATACAAAATAAAAACATGTAATTATATGTTACATGGTTTCCATACCCCCAGTTGCAACATAATTTCAAGTAAGCTCCAATCAAAATTATCTTTGCCATTGTGGTTTGGGGCATGAAATTATAGAGGATGTCACCCCCCCCCCCCCTCCAATGAATATCAGTTAACACATGGGTGAATACTAAATATCAGTTAACAGATGGGGTGAAAACTGAATATCATTTAACAGATGGGGTGAATACTGAATATCAGTTAACAGATGGGGTGAATACTGAATATCAGTTAACAGATGGGGTGAATACTGAATATCAGTTAACAGATGTGGTGAATACTAAATATCAGTTAACAGATGGGGTGAATACTAAATATCAGTTAACAGATGGGGTGAATACTGAATATCAGTTAACAGATGGGGTGAATACTAAATATCAGTTAACAGATGGGGTGAATACTGAATATCAGTTAACAGATGGGGTGAATACTAAATATCAGTTAGCATATGTGGTGAAAACTAAATATCAGTTAACAGATGTGGTGAATACTGAATATCAGTTAACAGATGTGGTGAATACTAAATATCAGTTAACAGATGGGGTGAATACTAAATATCAGTTAACAGATGGGGTGAATACTGAATATCAGTTAACAGATGGGGTGAATACTGAATATCAGTTAACAGATGGGGTAAATACTGAATATCAGTTAACAGATGGGGTGAATACTGAATATCAGTTAACAGATGGGGTGAAAACTAAATATCAGTTAACAGATGGGGTGAAAACTAAATATCAGTTAACAGATGGGGTGAATACTGAATATCAGTTAACAGATGGGGTGAAAACTAAATATCAGTTAACAGATGGGGTGAAAACTAAATATCAGTTAACAGATGGGGTGAATACTGAATATCAGTTAACAGATGGGGTGAATACTGAATATCAGTTAACAGATGGGGTGAATACTAAATATCAGTAAACAGATGGGGTGAATACTGAATATCAGCTAACAGATGGGGTGAATACTGAATATCAGTTAACAGATGGGGTGAATACTGAATATCAGTTAACAGATGGGGTGAATACTAAATATCAGTTAACAGATGGGGTGAATACTAAATATCAGTTAACAGATGGGGTGAATACTGAATATCAGTTAACAGATGGGGTGAATACTAAATATCAGTTAACAGATGGGGTGAATACTAAATATCAGTTAACAGATGGGGTGAATACTAAATATCAGTAAACAGATGGGGTGAATACTGAATATCAGTTAACAGATGGGGTGAATACTAAATATCAGTTAACAGATGGGGTGAATACTAAATATCAGTTAACAGATGGGGTGAATACTAAATATCAGTAAACAGATGGGGTGAATACTGAATATCAGTTAACAGATGGGGTGAATACTAAATATCAGTAAACAGATGGGGTGAATACTGAATATCAGTTAACAGATGGGGTGAATACTGAATATCAGTTAACAGATGGGGTGAATACTGAATATCAGTTAACAGATGGGGTGAATACTAAATATCAGTTAACAGATGGGGTGAATACTAAATATCAGTTAACAGATGGGGTGAATACTGAATATCAGTTAACAGATGGGGTGAATACTAAATATCAGTTAACAGATGGGGTGAATACTAAATATCAGTTAACAGATGGGGTGAATACTAAATATCAGTAAACAGATGGGGTGAATACTGAATATCAGTTAACAGATGGGGTGAATACTGAATATCAGTTAACAGATGGGGTGAATACTGAATATCAGTTAACATATGGGGTGAATACTAAATATCAGTTAACAGATGGGGTGAATACTAAATATCAGTTAACAGATGGGGTGAATACTGAATATCAGTTAACAGATGGGGTGAATACTAAATATCAGTTAACAGATGGGGTGAATACTAAATATCAGTTAACAGATGGGGTGAATACTAAATATCAGTAAACAGATGGGGTGAATACTAAATATCAGTTAACAGATGGGGTGAATACTAAATATCAGTTAACAGATGGGGTGAAAACTGAATATCATTTAACAGATGGGGTGAATACTGAATATCAGTTAACAGATGGGGTGAATACTGAATATCAGTTAACAGATGGGGTGAATACTGAATATCAGTTAACAGATGTGGTGAATACTAAATATCAGTTAACAGATGGGGTGAATACTAAATATCAGTTAACAGATGGGGTGAATACTGAATATCAGTTAACAGATGGGGTGAATACTAAATATCAGTTAGCATATGTGGTGAAAACTAAATATCAGTTAACAGATGTGGTGAATACTGAATATCAGTTAACAGATGTGGTGAATACTAAATATCAGTTAACAGATGGGGTGAATACTAAATATCAGTTAACAGATGGGGTGAATACTGAATATCAGTTAACAGATGGGGTGAATACTGAATATCAGTTAACAGATGGGGTAAATACTGAATATCAGTTAACAGATGGGGTGAATACTGAATATCAGTTAACAGATGGGGTGAATACTAAATATCAGTTAACAGATGGGGTGAATACTAAATATCAGTTAACAGATGGGGTGAATACTAAATATCAGTAAACAGATGGGGTGAATACTGAATATCAGTTAACAGATGGGGTGAATACTGAATATCAGTTAACAGATGGGGTGAATACTGAATATCAGTTAACAGATGGGGTGAATACTAAATATCAGTTAACAGATGGGGTGAATACTAAATATCAGTTAACAGATGGGGTGAATACTGAATATCAGTTAACAGATGGGGTGAATACTAAATATCAGTTAACAGATGGGGTGAATACTAAATATCAGTTAACAGATGGGGTGAATACTAAATATCAGTAAACAGATGGGGTGAATACTAAATATCAGTTAACAGATGGGGTGAATACTAAATATCAGTTAACAGATGGGGTGAAAACTGAATATCATTTAACAGATGGGGTGAATACTGAATATCAGTTAACAGATGGGGTGAATACTGAATATCAGTTAACAGATGGGGTGAATACTGAATATCAGTTAACAGATGTGGTGAATACTAAATATCAGTTAACAGATGGGGTGAATACTAAATATCAGTTAACAGATGGGGTGAATACTGAATATCAGTTAACAGATGGGGTGAATACTAAATATCAGTTAACAGATGGGGTGAATACTAAATATCAGTTAACAGATGTGGTGAATACTGAATATCAGTTAACAGATGTGGTGAATACTAAATATCAGTTAACAGATGGGGTGAATACTAAATATCAGTTAACAGATGGGGTGAATACTGAATATCAGTTAACAGATGGGGTGAATACTGAATATCAGTTAACAGATGGGGTAAATACTGAATATCAGTTAACAGATGGGGTGAATACTGAATATCAGTTAACAGATGGGGTGAAAACTAAATATCAGTTAACAGATGGGGTGAAAACTAAATATCAGTTAACAGATGGGGTGAATACTGAATATCAGTTAACAGATGGGGTGAAAACTAAATATCAGTTAACAGATGGGGTGAAAACTAAATATCAGTTAACAGATGGGGTGAATACTGAATATCAGTTAACAGATGGGGTGAATACTGAATATCAGTTAACAGATGGGGTGAATACTAAATATCAGTAAACAGATGGGGTGAATACTGAATATCAGCTAACAGATGGGGTGAATACTGAATATCAGTTAACAGATGGGGTGAATACTGAATATCAGTTAACAGATGGGGTGAATACTAAATATCAGTTAACAGATGGGGTGAATACTAAATATCAGTTAACAGATGGGGTGAATACTGAATATCAGTTAACAGATGGGGTGAATACTAAATATCAGTTAACAGATGGGGTGAATACTAAATATCAGTTAACAGATGGGGTGAATACTAAATATCAGTAAACAGATGGGGTGAATACTGAATATCAGTTAACAGATGGGGTGAATACTAAATATCAGTTAACAGATGGGGTGAATACTAAATATCAGTTAACAGATGGGGTGAATACTAAATATCAGTAAACAGATGGGGTGAATACTGAATATCAGTTAACAGATGGGGTGAATACTAAATATCAGTAAACAGATGGGGTGAATACTGAATATCAGTTAACAGATGGGGTGAATACTGAATATCAGTTAACAGATGGGGTGAATACTTAATATCAGTTAACAGATGGGGTGAATACTAAATATCAGTTAACAGATGGGGTGAATACTAAATATCAGTTAACAGATGGGGTGAATACTGAATATCAGTTAACAGATGGGGTGAATACTAAATATCAGTTAACAGATGGGGTGAATACTAAATATCAGTTAACAGATGGGGTGAATACTAAATATCAGTAAACAGATGGGGTGAATACTGAATATCAGTTAACAGATGGGGTGAATACTGAATATCAGTTAACAGATGGGGTGAATACTGAATATCAGTTAACAGATGGGGTGAATACTAAATATCAGTTAACAGATGGGGTGAATACTAAATATCAGTTAACAGATGGGGTGAATACTGAATATCAGTTAACAGATGGGGTGAATACTAAATATCAGTTAACAGATGGGGTGAATACTAAATATCAGTTAACAGATGGGGTGAATACTAAATATCAGTAAACAGATGGGGTGAATACTGAATATCAGTTAACAGATGGGGTGAATACTGAATATCAGTTAACAGATGGGGTGAATACTGAATATCAGTTAACAGATGGGGTGAATACTAAATATCAGTAAACAGATGGGGTGAATACTGAATAGCAGTTAACAGATGGGTTGAATACTGAATATCAGTTAACAGATGGGGTGAATACTGAATATCAGTTAACAGATGGGGTGAATACTAAATATCAGTAAACAGATGGGGTGAATACTAAATATCAGTTAACAGATGGGGTGAATACTAAATATCAGTAAACAGATGGGGTGAATACTGAATATCAGTTAACAGATGGGGTGAAAACTAAATATCAGTTAACAGATGGGGTGAAAACTAAATATCAGTTAACAGATGGGGTGAATACTGAATATCAGTTAACAGATGGGGTGAATACTGAATATCAGTTAACAGATGGGGTGAATACTAAATATCAGTAAACAGATGGGGTGAATACTGAATATCAGCTAACAGATGGGGTGAATACTGAATATCAGTTAACAGATGGGGTGAATACTGAATATCAGTTAACAGATGGGGTGAATACTAAATATCAGTTAACAGATGGGGTGAATACTAAATATCAGTTAACAGATGGGGTGAATACTGAATATCAGTTAACAGATGGGGTGAATACTAAATATCAGTTAACAGATGGGGTGAATACTAAATATCAGTTAACAGATGGGGTGAATACTAAATATCAGTAAACAGATGGGGTGAATACTGAATATCAGTTAACAGATGGGGTGAATACTAAATATCAGTTAACAGATGTGGTGAATACTAAATATCAGTTAACAGATGGGGTGAATACTAAATATCAGTAAACAGATGGGGTGAATACTGAATATCAGTTACCAGATGGGGTGAATACTGAATATCAGTTAACAGATGGGGTGAATACTGAATATCAGTTAACAGATGGGGTGAATACTAAATATCAGTTAACAGATGGGGTGAATACTAAATATCAGTTAACAGATGGGGTGAATACTGAATATCAGTTAACAGATGGGGTGAATACTAAATATCAGTTAACAGATGGGGTGAATACTAAATATCAGTTAACAGATGGGGTGAATACTAAATATCAGTAAACAGATGGGGTGAATACTGAATATCAGTTAACAGATGGGGTGAATACTGAATATCAGTTAACAGATGGGGTGAATACTGAATATCAGTTAACAGATGGGGTGAATACTAAATATCAGTTAACAGATGGGGTGAATACTAAATATCAGTTAACAGATGGGGTGAATACTGAATATCAGTTAACAGATGGGGTGAATACTAAATATCAGTTAACAGATGGGGTGAATACTAAATATCAGTTAACAGATGGGGTGAATACTAAATATCAGTAAACAGATGGGGTGAATACTAAATATCAGTTAACAGATACTAAATATCAGTTAACAGATGGGGTGAAAACTGAATATCATTTAACAGATGGGGTGAATACTGAATATCAGTTAACAGATGGGGTGAATACTGAATATCAGTTAACAGATGGGGCGAATACTGAATATCAGTTAACAGATGTGGTGAATACTAAATATCAGTTAACAGATGGGGTGAATACTAAATATCAGTTAACAGATGGGGTGAATACTGAATATCAGTTAACAGATGGGGTGAATACTAAATATCAGTTAGCATATGTGGTGAAAACTAAATATCAGTTAACAGATGTGGTGAATACTGAATATCAGTTAACAGATGGGGTGAATACTGAATATCAGTTAACAGATGGGGTGAAAACTAAATATCAGTTAACAGATGGGGTGAAAACTAAATATCAGTTAACAGATGGGGTGAATACTGAATATCAGTTAACAGATGGGGTGAAAACTAAATATCAGTTAACAGATGGGGTGAAAACTAAATATCAGTTAACAGATGGGGTGAATACTGAATATCAGTTAACAGATGGGGTGAATACTGAATATCAGTTAACAGATGGGGTGAATACTAAATATCAGTAAACAGATGGGGTGAATACTGAATATCAGCTAACAGATGGGGTGAATACTGAATATCAGTTAACAGATGGGGTGAATACTGAATATCAGTTAACAGATGGGGTGAATACTAAATATCAGTTAACAGATGGGGTGAATACTAAATATCAGTTAACAGATGGGGTGAATACTGAATATCAGTTAACAGATGGGGTGAATACTAAATATCAGTTAACAGATGGGGTGAATACTAAATATCAGTTAACAGATGGGGTGAATACTAAATATCAGTAAACAGATGGGGTGAATACTGAATATCAGTTAACAGATGGGGTGAATACTAAATATCAGTTAACAGATGGGGTGAATACTAAATATCAGTTAACAGATGGGGTGAATACTAAATATCAGTAAACAGATGGGGTGAATACTGAATATCAGTTAACAGATGGGGTGAATACTAAATATCAGTAAACAGATGGGGTGAATACTGAATATCAGTTAACAGATGGGGTGAATACTGAATATCAGTTAACAGATGGGGTGAATACTTAATATCAGTTAACAGATGGGGTGAATACTAAATATCAGTTAACAGATGGGGTGAATACTAAATATCAGTTAACAGATGGGGTGAATACTGAATATCAGTTAACAGATGGGGTGAATACTAAATATCAGTTAACAAATGGGGTGAATACTAAATATCAGTTAACAGATGGGGTGAATACTAAATATCAGTAAACAGATGGGGTGAATACTGAATATCAGTTAACAGATGGGGTGAATACTGAATATCAGTTAACAGATGGGGTGAATACTGAATATCAGTTAACAGATGGGGTGAATACTAAATATCAGTTAACAGATGGGGTGAATACTAAATATCAGTTAACAGATGGGGTGAATACTGAATATCAGTTAACAGATGGGGTGAATACTAAATATCAGTTAACAGATGGGGTGAATACTAAATATCAGTTAACAGATGGGGTGAATACTAAATATCAGTAAACAGATGGGGTGAATACTGAATATCAGTTAACAGATGGGGTGAATACTGAATATCAGTTAACAGATGGGGTGAATACTGAATATCAGTTAACAGATGGGGTGAATACTAAATATCAGTAAACAGATGGGGTGAATACTGAATAGCAGTTAACAGATGGGTTGAATACTGAATATCAGTTAACAGATGGGGTGAATACTGAATAGCAGTTAACAGATGGGGTGAATACTAAATATCAGTAAACAGATGGGGTGAATACTAAATATCAGTTAACAGATGGGGTGAATACTAAATATCAGTAAACAGATGGGGTGAATACTGAATATCAGTTAACAGATGGGGTGAATACTGAATATCAGTTAACAGATGGGGTGATTACTGAATATCAGTTAACAGATGGGGTGAATACTAAATATCAGTTAACAGATGGGGTGAATACTGAATATCAGTTAACAGATGGGGTGAATACTGAATATCAGTTAACAGATGGGGTGAATACTAAATATCAGTAAACAGATGGGGTGAATACTAAATATCAGTTAACAGATGGGGTGAATACTAAATATCAGTAAACAGATGGGGTGAATACTGAATATCAGTTAACAGATGGGGTGAATACTGAATATCAGTTAACAGATGGGGTGAATACTGAATATCAGTTAACAGATGGGGTGAATACTAAATATCAGTTAACAGATGGGGTGAATACTAAATATCAGTTAACAGATGGGGTGAATACTGAATATCAGTTAACAGATGGGGTGAATACTGAATATCAGTTAACATATGGGGTGAATACTGAATATCAGTTAACAGATGGGGTGAATACTGAATATCAGTTAACATATGGGGTGAATACTGAATATCAGTTAACAGATGGGGTGAATACTAAATATCAGTTAACAGATGGGGTGAATACTAAATAGTTAACAGATGGGGTGAATACTGAATATCAGTTAACAGATGGGGTGAATACTGAATATCAGTTAATAGATGGGTGAATACTGAATATCAGTTAACAGATGGGGTGAATACTGAATATCAGTTAACAGTTGGGGTGAATACTGAATATCAGTTAACATATGGGGTGAATACCACATATCAGTTAACAGATGGGGTGAATATTAAATATCAGTTAACAGATGGGGTGAATACTGAATATCAGTTAACAGATGGGGTGAATACTGAATATCAGTTAACATATGGGGTGAATACCACATATCAGTTAACATATGGGGTGAATACCACATATCAGTTAACAGATGGGGTGAATATTAAATATCAGTTATCAGATGGGGTGAATACTAAATATCAGTTAGCATATGGGGTAAATACTAAATATCAGTTAGCATATGGGGTGAATACTAAATATCAGTTAACAGATGGGGTGAATACTAAATATCAGTTAACAGATAGGGTGAATACTAAATATCAGTTAACAGATGGGGTGAATACTGAATATCAGTTAACATATGGGGTGAATACCACATATCAGTTAACAGATGGGGTGAATATTAAATATCAGTTATCAGATGGGGTGAATACTAAATATCAGTTAGCATATGGGGTGAATACTAAATATCAGTTAGTATATGGGGTGAATACTAAATATCAGTTAACAGATGGGGTGAATACTAAATATCAGTTAACAGATAGGGTGAATACTAAATATCAGTTAACAGATGGGGTGAATACTAAATATCAGTTAACAGATGGGGTGAATACTAAATATCAGTTAACAGATGGGGTGAATACTAAATATCAGTTAACAGATAGGGTGAATACTAAATATCAGTTAACAGATGGGGTGAATACTGAATATCAGTTAACATATGGGGTGAATACCACATATCAGTTAACAGATGGGGTGAATATTAAATATCAGTTATCAGATGGGGTGAATACTAAATATCAGTTAGCATATGTGGTGAATACTAAATATCAGTTAGCATATGGGGTGAATACTAAATATCAGTTAACAGATGGGGTGAATACTAAATACCAGTTAAGAAAACAACAGGGACATAATATATTGCAGACTTAAATACTATCTAATTGCATCACTTTTCTCAATAGTACTGGCCATAAAACAGAAAATGTCTTGACAGCTCTGCCCGGCATGCATATATACCCTATTATTTGACACAGTGATTATTGAATGCGACGCGGTTGATCTGTGATCTGTCACACACCATATTAACCCTGTATAAAGCACCATTGATAAGTAGTTATCCCATAGGAAATGTTCAGATAATATGTTCCGTCGTTTGTTGAACTTATTATCTAAGCATTTCCCTTAATAAATAGGGTTCCTTCCGAACTCTTATTTTTCGGTTGTCTGTTTCTGTCACCTTAATCCTTTCATGATGAGAGTTGCACTGGTGCAGCATTAAAGATCATGTGCCATTGCATTCTCTTCAATGTGCAAGTCTCTCATGCATAGCAAGCCTTGCATATATAAGAATGCACTGGTGCCAATAAGGTCATGGTAAATATTGTTAGGCTAATGTATTCTCTTAATATATATGCGAGGCTCTCTATTGGTACAGGATCTCGCAAAATTTCAGGAAGCTCTATCATGGAAGGATTAACGTCCCTCCAAATGAATGATAGACCATTCCAATGTACACTGTTTAATTGGTACAAAAAGATTTTTCAAGTCATAGTATATGTCACCATAAAGACTGTATGCCAATTTCAATAAATTCCCGGTAATAATAACAATCTAACATCCATAATATATAGACAAATAATTGATGTTCGTCGAAGATGTCTTCTTCTGTAAACTTTCAAGTTAATATGTTATCTTAAAATCAAATTTAAAAATTAAATATAAATTTAATTTATGGCTCCAGCTCCAGTGTTGTTACTGGTGGAGACTGTGTTGGAATTTGAACAATATGTTATGTACAATTGTTTTGGTTGTTTTGAAAAGTTGTCCATGATATTAATGTCCTATTAAAATGTACTGTATATAATTAGAAGAAATAATATAATAATAATGAAAGTGTCAATGACACTGTAGCTCAACTTGGAAAGGGAATAATTTAATGTATTACAGTCAATGGAGCGATTAGGAATGTGGAAAGTTGAATTTCTAATACTAGTTTATAGACATGAAGAGAAAAGTAAAATCCAAGATGGCTGCTGGTGGCCATGTTTTCGGCCGAATGATCCCAAAATGAGTCGTTCCCATCTACATGTCATCGTTAACATCCATGACAAATTTTATGACGATCAGACTAAAGGTACGACCTGTAGCCCATGCTAAAGAATTTAGTCATACAAAGAGTAAAATCCAAGATGGCTGCTGGCGGCCATGTTTTTTGGCCGAATGACCCCAAAATGACTAGTTCCCATCGACATGTCATTATTAACATTCATGACAAATTTTATGATGATCAGACTAAAGGTACGACATGTAGCCCGTGCTAAAGAATTTAGTCATACAAAGAGTAAAATCCAAGATGGCCGCTGGCGGCCATCTTTTCGGACGAATGACCCCAAAATGAGTCGTTCCCATCTACATGTCATTGTTAACATCCATGACAAATTTTATGATGATCAGAGTAAAGGTACGAGCTATAGCCCGTGCTAAAGAATTTAGTCATACAAAGAGTAAAATCCAAGATGGCTGCTGGCGACCATGTTTTTTGGCCGAATGACCCCAAAATTACTCGTTCCCATCTATATGTCAATATTAACATCCATGACAAATTTCATGATGATCAGACGAACAGTACGACATGTGGCCTGTGCTAATGGATTAAATTTTGAAATCCAAGATGGCCGCTGGCAGCCATGTTTTTTGTCCGAATGACCCCAAAATGACTCGTTCCCATCTACATTCCAATTTCAACAGCCATGACAAATTTTATGATGATCAGACTAAAGGTACGACCTGTAGCCCGTGCTAAAGGATTTAGTCATACAAAGAGTAAAATCAAAGATGGCTGCTGGCGGCCATATTTTTTGGCAGAATGACCCCAAAACGACTCGTTCCCATCTACATGTCATTATTAACATTCATGACAAATTTTATGATGATCAGACTAAAGGTACAACCTGTAGCCCGTGCTAAAGGATTTAGTCATACAAAGAGTAAAATCCAAGATGGCTGCTGGCGACCATGTGTTTTGGCCGAATGACCCCAAAATTACTCGTTTCCATCTACATGTCAATATTAACATCCATGACAAATTTTATGATGATCAGACTAAAGGTACGACATGTAGCCCGTGCTAAAGAATTTAGTCATACAAAGAGTAAAATCCAAGATGGCCGCTGGCGGCCATCTTTTCGGACGAATGACCCCAAAATGAGTCGTTCCCATCTACATGTCATTGTTAACATCCATGACAAATTTTATGATGATCAGAGTAAAGGTACGAGCTATAGCCCGTGCTAAAGAATTTAGTCATACAAAGAGTAAAATCCAAGATGGCTGCTGGCGACCATATTTTTTGGCCGAATGACCCCAAAATTACTCGTTCCCATCTATATGTCAATATTAACATCCATGACAAATTTCATGATGATCAGACGAACAGTACGACATGTGGCCTGTGCTAATGGATTAAATTTTGAAATCCAAGATGGCCGCTGGCAGCCATGTTTTTTGTCCGAATGACCCCAAAATGACTCGTTCCCATCTACATTCCAATTTCAACAGCCATGACAAATTTTATGATGATCAGACTAAAGGTACGACCTGTAGCCCATGCTAAAGGATTTAGTCATACAAAGAGTAAAATCAAAGATGGCTGCTGGCGGCCATATTTTTTGGCAGAATGACCCCAAAACGACTCGTTCCCATCTACATGTCATTATTAACATTCATGACAAATTTTATGATGATCAGACTAAAGGTACAACCTGTAGCCCGTGCTAAAGGATTTAGTCATACAAAGAGTAAAATCCAAGATGGCTGCTGGCGACCATGTGTTTTGGCCGAATGACCCCAAAATTACTCGTTTCCATCTACATGTCAATATTAACATCCATGACAAATTTTATGATGATCAGACTAAAGGTACGACCTGCAGCCCGTGCTAAAGAATTTAGTCATACAAAGAGTAAAATCCAAGATGGCTGCTGGAGGCCATGTTTTTTGGCCGAATGACCAGGAATGACCCCAAAATTACTCGTTCCCATCTACATGTCAATATTATCATCCATGACAAATTTCATGATGATCAGACGAATAGTACGACCTGTGGCCCGTGCTAATGGATTAAATTTTGAAATCCAAGATGGCCGCAGGAGGCCATGTTTTTTGTCCGAGTGACCCCAAAATGACTCGTTCCCATCTACATTCCAATTTCAACAGCCATGACAAATTTTATGATGATCAGACTAAAGGTACGACCTGTAGCCCGTGCTAAAGGATTTAGTCATACAAAGAGTAAAATCCAAGATGGCTGCTGGCGGCCATGTTTTTTGGCCGAATGACCCCAAAATGACTCGTTCCCATCTACATGTCATTATTAACATTCTTGACAAATTTTATGATGATCAGAATAAAAGTACGACCTGTAGCCCGTGCTAAAGAATTTAGTCATACAAAGAGTAAAATCCAAGATGGCTGCTGGCGACCATGTTTTTTGGCCGAATGACCCCAAAATTACTCGTTCCCATCTATATGTCAATATTAACATCCATGACAAATTTCATGATGATCAGACGAACAGTACGACATGTGGCCTGTGCTAATGGATTAAATTTTGAAATCCAAGATGGCCGCTGGCAGCCATGTTTTTTGTCCGAATGACCCCAAAATGACTCGTTCCCATCTACATTCCAATTTCAACAGCCATGACAAATTTTATGATGATCAGACTAAAGGTACGACCTGTAGCCCGTGCTAAAGGATTTAGTCATACAAAGAGTAAAATCAAAGATGGCTGCTGGCGGCCATATTTTTTGGCCGAATGACCCCAAAACGACTCGTTCCCATCTACATGTCATTATTAACATTCATGACAAATTTTATGATGATCAGACTAAAGGTACAACCTGTAGCCCGTGCTAAAGGATTTAGTCATACAAAGAGTAAAATCCAAGATGGCTGCTGGCGACCATGTGTTTTGGCCGAATGACCCCAAAATTACTCGTTTCCATCTACATGTCAATATTAACATCCATGACAAATTTTATGATGATCAGACTAAAGGTACGACCTGCAGCCCGTTCTAAAGAATTTAGTCATACAAAGAGTAAAATCCAAGATGGCTGCTGGAGGCCATGTTTTTTGGCCGAATGACCAGGAATGACCCCAAAATTACTCGTTCCCATCTACATGTCAATATTATCATCCATGACAAATTTCATGATGATCAGACGAATAGTACGACCTGTGGCCCGTGCTAATGGATTAAATTTTGAAATCCAAGATGGCCGCTGGCGGCCATGTTTTTTGTCCGAGTGACCCCAAAATGACTCGTTCCCATCTACATTCCAATTTCAACAGCCATGACAAATTTTATGATGATCAGACTAAAGGTACGACCTGTAGCCCGTGCTAAAGGATTTAGTCATACAAAGAGTAAAATCCAAGATGGCTGCTGGCGGCCATGTTTTTTGGCCGAATGACCCCAAAATGACTCGTTCCCATCTACATGTCATTATTAACCTTCTTGACAAATTTTATGATGATCAGAATAAAAGTACGACCTGTAGCCCGTGCTAAAGAATTTAGTCATACAAAGAGTAAAATCCAAGATGGCTGCTGGCGGCCATGTTTTTGGGCCGAATGACCCCAAAATTACTCGTTCCCATCTACATGTCAATATTAACATCCATGACAAATTTCATGATGATCAGACGAACAGTACGGCCTGTAGCCCGTGCTAATGGATTGAATTTTGAAATGAAAGATGGCCGATGGCGGCCATGTTTTTTTTCCGAATGACCCCAAAATCATTCTGGTCTAAATGTTGATGTCAACAGCTATGAAAAATTTCATAATGATCCGACCAAAGGTACGACCTGTAGCCTGCATTGTTGACGCCTTACGTACACACGTACACCTGTTTGTATTACCATCCCAACGAGGTATCGAACTCTATAACTACCAACCGAGGTCTACCCTTTCTGCTGTAGTTGGAGACCAACATGCGTTATAATCGTGTAGTTGTACCGGTCCCTTAGCGGGAAACCACGACCATGGAACAGTAATTGGCTCACAAATCATTTTACAGCAGCGAACACTTCACCATCATCATGAGGTAAATTCATAACACGCCCATTTTCCATATAAGGGGTGACATAGAGAGGTAGTATAGCATCATTGTGTGTACCATCATTGCGAGGTAAATTCAAAATAACACACTTTTTACCATATGAAAGTGTCAATGACACTGTAGCTCAACTTGGAAAGGGAATAATTTAATGTATTACAGTCAATGGAGCGATTAGGAATGTGGTAAGTTGAATGTCTAATACTAGTTTATAGACATTGAAGAGAAAAGTAAAATCCAAGATGGCTGCTGACAGCCATGTCTTCGGCCGAATGACCCCAAAATGATTATATCCCATCCGCATGTCATCGTTAACATCCATGACAAATTTTATGACGATCAGACTAAAGGTACGACCTGTAGCCCATGCTAATGGATTGAATTTAGTCATACAAAGAGTAAAATCCAAGATGGCTGCTGGCGGCCATGTTTTTTGGACAAATGACCCCAAAATGACTCGTTCCCATCTACATGTCATTGTTAACATCCAGGACAAATTTTATGATGATCAGACTAAAAGTACGACCTGTAGCCCGTGCTAAATGATTTAGTCATACAAAGAGTAAAATCCAAGATGGCTGCTGGTGGCCATGTTTTTGGCCGAATGACCTCAAAATGACTCGTTCCAATCTACATGTCATTGCTAACATCCATGACAAATTTTATGATGATCAGACTAAAGGTACAACCTGTAGCCTGTGCTAATGGATTGAATTTTGAAATCAAAGATGGCCACTGGCGGCCATGTTTTTTGGACGAATGACCCCAAAATGACTCGTTCCCATCTACATGTCATTGTTAACATCCAGGACAAATTTTATGATGATCAGACTAAAGGTACGACCTGTAGCCCGTGCTAAAGGATTTAGTCATACAAAGAGTAAAATCCAAGATGGCTGCTGGTGGCCATGTTTTTTGTCCGAATGACCCCAAAATTAATCGTTCCCATCTACATGTCAATATTAACATCCATGATAAATTTTATGATGATCAGACGAACAGTACGACCTGTAGCCTGTGCTAATGAATTGAATTTTGAAATCAAAGATGGCCGCTGGCGGCCATGTTTTTCATCCAAATGACCCCAAAATGACTCGTTCCCATCTACATTCCAATTTCAACAGCCACGAAAAATTTCATGACGATCAGACTCAAGGTACGACCTGTAGTCCGTGCTAAAGGATTTAGTCATACAAAGAGTAAAATCCAAGATGGCTTCTGGTGGCCATGTTTTTTGGCCGAATGACCCCAAAATGACTCGTTCCCATCTACATGTCATTATTAACATTCATGACAAATTTTATGATGATCAGACTAAAAGTACGACCTGTAGCCCGTGCTAAATGATTTAGTCATACAAAGAGTAAAATCCAAGATGGCTGCTGGCGGCCATGTTTTTTGGCCGAATGACCTCAAAATGACTTGTTCCCATCTACATGTCATTGTTAACATCCATGACAAATTTTATGATGATCAGACCAAAGGTACGACCTGTAGCCTGTGCTAAAGGATCTAGTCATACAAAGAGTAAAATCCAAGATGGCTGCTGGCGGCCATGTTTTTTGGCCGAATGACCTCAAAATGACTTGTTCCCATCTACATGTCATTGTTAACATCCATGACAAATTTTATGATGATCAGACCAAAGGTACGACCTGTAGCCTGTGCTAAAGGATCTAGTCATACAAAGAGTAAAATCCAAGATGGCTGCTGGCGGCCATGTTTTTTGGCCGAATGACCTCAAAATGACTCGTTCCCATCTACATGTCATTGTTAACATCCATGACAAATTTCATGATGATCAGACTAAAGGTACGACCTGTAGCCTGTGCTAATGGATTGAATTTTGAAATCAAAGATGGCCACTGGTGGCCATGTTTTTCATCCGAATGACCCCAAAATGACTCGTTCCCATCTACATTACAATTTCAACAGCCATAAAAAATTTCATGATGATCAGACTCAAGGTACGACCTGTAATCCGTGCTAAAGGATTTAGTCATACAAAGAGTAAAATCCAAGATGGCTGCTGGCGGCCATGTTTTTTGGCCGAATGACCCCAAAATTAATCGTTCCCATCTACATGTCAATATTAACATCCATGACAAATTTCATGATGATCAGACGAACAGTACGACCTTTAACCCGTGCTAATGGATTGAATTTTGAAATCAAAGATGGCCACTGGCGGCCATGTTTTTTATCCGAATGACCCCAAAATGACTCGTTCCCATCTACATTACAATTTCAACAGCCATAAAAAAAATTATGATGATCAGACTAAAAGTACGACCTGTAGCCCGTGCTAAATGATTTAGTCATACAAAGAGTAAAATCCAAGATGGCTTCTGGTGGCCATGTTTTTTGGCCGAATGACCCCAAAATGACTCGTTCCCATCTACATTCTAATTTCAACAGCCATTACAAATTTCATGATGATCAGACTAAAGGTACGACCTGTAGCCCGTGCTAAAGGATTTAGTCATACAAAGAGTAAAATCCAAGATGGCTGCTGGCGGCCATGTTTTTTGCCCGAATGACCCAAAAAAGACTTGTTCCCATCTACATGTCATTGTTAACATCCATGACAAATTTTATGATGATCTGACCAAAGGTACGACCTGTAGCCCGTGTCAAAGGATTTAGTCATGCAAAGAGTAAAATCTAAGATGGCTGCCGGCGGCCATGTTTTTTGGCCAAATGACCCAAAAATTACTCGTTCCCATCTACATGTCAATATTAACATCCATGACAAATTTCATGACAATAAGACAAACGGTACGGCCTGTAGCCCGTGCTAATGGATTGAATTTTGAAATCCAAGATGGCCACTGGCGGCCATGTTTTTTTTCCGAATGATCCCAAAATGACTCGTTCCCATCTACATGTCAATGTCAATATCCATGACAAATTTCATAATAATCGGACCAAAGGTACGAACTGTAGCCCGTGCTAAAGGAAATTGTTGACGCATCACGCACACACACACGCACACACGCACACACGGACGACGGATACCAAGCCATGGCAATAGCTCAAACTTTACAAAGTAAAGTTGAGCTAATAATGGTGGTTATATAGCGCGTATCCCTGATAATATATATATGCTGGTATATAATTAAAAGAAATGACGGGACGATCGATTGGGGTCATTGGTTTTGAAACTAAACTAAATTAAAGTTTGCATGAATCTTGAAGTTTCACATTCTTCTCTGTCGGCCAAAATCCAATGACGTCAATTGACCTTCCAGTCATTTCTTATATGTACATGTGACTATGTCATATGAGATGCAGTAACTGTGTATTTATAGAGTATATATTTTCGAGATGCGACACATAGATGCTGTGTAGCATACTATATAATTATTACTCACCTGGGACACACTTAGTTTTTCCCTGAGTGGAGATAAGGCCATCATTACATTGGCACTGCATATCACATCCCTTTGCACGGCATGTTGAACCAGGGGGGCATTGGCTATCAAATATGCAACTTCCGGTCACCTCCGATGGAGCTAGAATTTCAAAATAAGATTTATCGTTAGGTATCAACATGTATAATTTACTCACATATAATGACAAGAAACATCTTATATGGCACACATTCTATCTTGCTCTGGCTCACCGGAATCACCTTTCTCAGACTGGGAAGCATCAAACCCATCACTGTACTCTAAGAGCTCTTTCCATCAATTTATTACATATATATCAACGTAATTCGCATGATCGCACGAGTTTCCAGGCGTGTGATAATTCTCAGAATCGCACTAGTGCAATCTGTTGACGGAACTATTTCATTCAGTGTTGTTATACTGGTTCTCGCCGTTACTATTTTAACTTTTTCAACCATGACAATAAAGAAACAATAAGCGATTAATCGATGAGATGATTCATTCAAGTAGTTTCATTTCAAGAATATGTTTGTCGAGGCACAGAATTTAATTTCAAACGCATCATTAAAGATGGGTCAAGGTCACTCGCGGATAGACAGGCTCACTGTCTGATTGTTGCGTTAACCCTAAAATGCCGTTAAAACTCAATTAAATCCCATTTTCTGTACCGGAGATGTACGATTGTGAGTCAACTTACTACGATACGGAGAGATGTAATAAAAATAGAACCGCATGAGTGTCTGGATTTTGACGAAATTATCGCACGAGATTTGTTGGCGGAGCGATACCTCGAGTGCGGGACGCAGTACCGCACGAGAGGTATCGTGTTCCGCCAACAAATTGAGTGATAATTTCGTCAAAATCCAGACGCTCATGCGGTTCTATTTATGTATCACATTATTATAATCAATAAATTTGAAAAATTATCAAGGAAATATGTGTTGATATAAAAATCGGACTTGGCACTGAACGGGTTATAAGGGCCACAAATCCACCCACTATATGTTGATCTGGCCGTTTTTCGAACTTGATCAAGACATTGTTGAGCAAGTTACAAGATCAATATTCACGAAAATTAACTAATTAAGGGACATAACTCTGCATACCTGGCTGGTTTTCAAACTTGATCAAGACATAGCTGAGCAAGTCTCATATACATATACGAAATCAGTTGATATTTGTTCAAATTATCGCGATAATGCCTTCTGTAAATGCACTCTCAACTGCCCGCTTGCGAACTGCCCTTATAGATATATAGAAATATAGATTGAAAAAATATATATTTGACACAATATTCTGGCATGAGTAGTTGTTTGATCGGTATTAGGTGTACTCATTGTTATTGACCTCTCACATATTACTACCTTAATCTACTGATAATATATATGAATGAATCACATGATATTCATGTACGCTGTCCATTTGGTCTATAATATGAGCAGAATGAGCTCCCCAGATGGTGAATTTAGTGGCTCTGCCCCGCACAACAGGCTAGCATCACCAAATCCATTCTCTGGTGACCCCATTTTTGATGGCTTCATCTGCTATAGGAGACCTAGATACAGATTTAAGTTCCCGGCAACCGAATCGAATTTCGAATTGAATGACCGATGTCGACATCGAATCCGAATCGAATCGGGGCAAGCACTGGAGGAAGAAAATCATGGCTGACCATCGGATGTCCTTCTAATTATTATTCACTTATTTTTCATAAAAGCTGAGACTTTTTTTTTCAAATATGAAACAAAGAACCAAGACAGAGTTCACAGTCAAACGTTTTGCAACTGAAATCGTTCTCAACTTTATTTTTGACAGAAAATTTAAACTATATATCACTTAGTATAACATGTGACATATACGTCATCTGAGCACAAACCTTGACCACTATAAAATGAATAAATACTACTGAAGATACAATACTTGACTAGTCCAGTATAGTGTATATATGTAATAGTGTTTATTAAATAATTTGATAGTCGTCAATGACTATGACTGTATTCTAAGGATTTTAGGACTGATGTACATGCTGTATCATAAACAATGGCATGCATATCAATGTGCATGACCTGCCTGAGTTGCCTCATCAGTACCCAGCAATCGCCAACCTCAGTGATTTCCATATGCAAATATATATTTCTGCCAAGTACGATAATCCGAGAAGTTGCGATTTCAGTACCCGTATGTCTACTTGTAATAATGCATTCCGTTTGATGGGAGGTAACTCTATATAATCACCATGTGCTTTTATCCCTGAATTTATGATAAAAGATGGCATTACCCGGCTTTCTTTTCCATTGCAATGCATTTATGTGAGGGACCAATTCAAGTTAAATATATAGGTGGATCATTGGATACTAACATTATGGTAGAATTAAAATGTATTAATATGCAACTAGCATAATTATGACACAAAACACACTTGGCTAGTTAACATAGGTACGAATGCATGTTTAGATCGATTAGATGAAACTATTGCTAACACTAACTATATAGCATTAGAAGCAAATGTATACTCCCAGACATGTTCAAAGAGCAATGTTTGGCATGTTTCGGAGACGTATATATAACATGCTGCTGTGCCATATCTGCTATATATAGCACTAGCAGGTGACCCGACTTCGTCCGGGCTTTGACCTTGAATTGACCATTTTGAAGGTCAAGGTCAGGTCGGGGTAACGATTGACATTTTTAAATTTAATTTGAGTTAATTCTGCCTTTTTAATCAAGAGAAATGATGGTACCCGTCCCGTGATGGTACCCGTCCCTAAAAGAGGTACGTTTGTGGGTACCCGTTTCAAGGTGAAGATCACCTCGGGCGGTAAAACTTACCCGATGAAAATCTCCCCCGGTTCCTTGGAACCCCTAAGTACGAAAACAGACATAAGAATCACACAACACGCTGATGTCTGGATACAGACACACTCACATCTGGCCCCAGACATACGAATCACACTACATGCATACGCTCTTTATCAACGACACTGCCGATACGAACGCTCTTTAACTATCAACGCGATTAACCCCACAGTGCCAATGACGGTCATTTTAGTGACTGGGAGTGGAGAAGGGGTGCTGGGAGCTTCTCCAAAACGGCAGTAAACACTGCCCATGGGTTTTTAACCTTAGATTGGAAGTTTGAGCTCAATCGGTCCAGCCGTTTTCCCGGCCATAGCTAACAGACAGACAGACAAACAGAAGTCCCAAAATATATATTAGATTATACGGACTGTAGATGTCTTGACATTTGAACTGTATATAGTGATTATATATACTATATACATTTTACCCCAACATTGTCCAAGAACCATCAATGTTATGATTGTTGCATGTAATGACTCCGCAAAAGGGATGATGGAGCCCGTTTCTATAGTCCCCTATAGTCAGAACGTCGGGGGACAAAAATACTTAAGCGTATAAACATTGCGGTTAAGCTCTAATATTTACGCTTTAAGCATAATTATTTGCACTTAAGCACAAATATTTGAGCTTAAGTGCAAATAGTTATACTTTAGCACAATTATGTACATTTCATTCCCCATCATAATAGATCCTCCCTCAAAAATAATATAGTCCTCCGCATGTTTGAACTTCCATGTCCCGTGATACATGATGTGTGGTGGACATAGTTTTAACAGTCAGTTTCTATCCAATGTCGGCAGAAATGTTTGTGAATCGTTGTTTTCTACATGAGTATTGAACTATCTGAATACTAAGGATTTGAAGATCCATGGATATTTTCAGATAATTTTCACCACGAGAACCCTCAACAAACATTCACCTAACAAAAACCACCAATGGAGAACCACCTCCTTTCCACACCTTCAACAAAGGAGAACGACCATGAGAAGACACCCATGACCCCACTCCTCTGTTTGAATTAAAACCAGTCCTAACCACCATGAGAAGCCACCAATGACCCCACTCCTCTGTTTGAATTAAAACCAGTCCTAACCAGCTGAAAAACAGCAAGACACCCAGAAAACTATAAAAGTAAGCAAGATCGCATCCAAATCATTAAAACAAACAGTCCTGATGAAGTTTAACATAAATTGAACTTAATTAATATCAGAACAATTTCTAAGAGAACTATAGTAATGCCCTAAATAATCGACTCTTTAACCACAGCAGAATTATGGGTAATTTTTCAGGATTTAGTCGGAAATAAGACTTGTTGCCATTCATCGGAAAGCTCTGTGAGCTTTCCGATGAATGACAACAAGCCATATTTACGACTAAATCCTGAAAAATTACCCATAATACTGCTATGGTTAAGGAGTCGATTATTTAGGGCATTACTGTAATTGTAAATGAGGATTTAGTAAATAAAGGGTTAAATAACAGATTTGGGAAGCCTAAATTCATATTTAAGGGCATATTATTGTGCAAATATTTGCAGTCATTGTTATCGGTTTGTTATACAGATTATCTTTGTTTGTTAACAGGGAAGATTACAAAATTAAAAAAAAATTTGAATTATTTTTTTATCAAATTCGGGAATACGTAAGAGACAAAAAAAATGTTAACCACAAATTTGGTGTAAACATATTTTTATTTTCAATAAAATTTTTTACACAAATTACACAAAAACCAACATTAGGCAAAGACAAAAATAATTTTGGTTAGGGTTTTTCCACCTACCTTATTTTAAACCCCTTACCTTCAATTTTTTTCATATGGTTTTCCTGGGTTTTCAAGAAAACTTTCTGAATTTTTTGTAAATTTTTCCATAAAAATAAAAAAACACATATCGTTGTCTCCAAATGAGCAGTTTTCATGTGTTTATAACAGTTTATACAAAGAAAATCAAATTAATCTTTGATCTAGAAAATATTAATGGATATAAGAATATGTAAAATAAAATTAATTAAATAAATAAATAAATATAGGTTATGACAACCATGTGGGTTTCTGAGATCCGTTTTCAAGTCGTGCTATCTTCCCTGAGCGACCTTCAACAAGTTCACATGACTCGTCGATAGATGACCCAGAGAAGGTACTGAGACTTAAATACCAATGTTGGGAACATACAAGGTTGTGGTAACAAAGTTACCTAAATTCTTACAATTCATGCAAAAGAATGTTGAATAAAAGGTATTTGAGTAGACAAACTATGTCGTTTCGGATAAGAAATAGCACATTCCACAATTGATGTCATTGGGCGTCACTGTGTCAAAATATGTCTGTTTGTACAAACGCATTGAATTAAAACATTGCCCTTTTTGTAGAATGCAACTGATTTATAATTTTTTATAATTCACCATTAGCACAGGAATATATGAGTTGATTTGATTTGAGATATATCAGATGTATTTCAGATGATGTAAAGAGAATAAAAATATTTATGCCAATTGCCGGTAAAAATCAATGTTTTTAGAAATGAAGCAAGTTTCTCTCCAACTCACGTGCATTAACTGTTACCATCAAGAATGCAAAAAAGTGGAAACAGCCTAATCTTTCTCAACCATGTAAATGGTGTATCTGTCATTAGCAGAATGAGGTCCCCAGAGGGTGAATTTAGTGATGCTATCCCGCATGGGGCTCTAGCATCACCAAATTTACCCTCTGGGAACATCATTCTGCTTAGGCCTCAACTGTATGGGAGACCTAGGATCACACGCATATAATTAATTATTAACTAACTGCTTTTCTATCGATATCAAAAGTCGTCCAAACCACGAGTGTCGAAATGTAAGACTTGAGGCTGCAGAAAATATACTATCAGGGATAGCATTTGGCAAATGCTAAAATAATTTGGCAAAACATATTTCCAGTTGGCAAAAATTAATTTCGGTCCAGCGTGGACCCTGGGTGCTGGGGCAGCATTAAAGATCCTGTGGCAGTGCATTCTCTTATATGTGTGACTCCCATAGGGAGCCTAGCATATATAAGAGAATGCACTGGTTACCAGGTCAAGGTAAATATTGTTAGGTCAATGTATTCTCTTATATATTATGCATAGTTTTATTTTAATTTTTTCCTGTCTTGCATGTATGTCTTCGACCCAAATGTTTGTAAACAGCCTAATTATTGTTGTGGCCTTAACATTTCACTATGGTAGCTTCAGAGCCAAAACTGCATCTTTCTTCATGAAGTACTCGTTGAGTTGTGTAGCTGCATACCTACAAAAACAAGAGCAAACATAGAATGTACAGTTAATCAGATTTTAAATTCTTCTCACCAGTATTCACCATTGTAATGCCATTAACCATTTCGATACTAAATTGATTCTTCAACCCAATTGAGGACAAATAAGCAGACGATAGATTATACAGAAGGAATTCTACAGTAATGCCCTAAGTAATTGACTTCTTAACCACAGCAGAATTATGGGTAATTTTTCAGGATTTAGTCAGAAATATGGCTTGTTGCCATTCATCAGAAAGCTCTCAGTGAGAGCTTTCCGATTAATGGCAGCAAGCCATATTTCCGACTAAATCCTGAAAAATTACCCATAATTCTGCTGTGGTTAAGGAGTCGATTATTTAGGGCATTACTGTATTTAGTGGAGGGAAATTATCAGATAATAAGTTCAAAAACGACCGATCCTATGGTTGTTTGTTGAACTTATTATATGAACATTTCCTAAGGGATAATAACTGGTTAATGAGTGTTTAGTATAAAAATGGTTAAAGGGACATATAACGCACACGCAGTGTGTAAATGTTAAAAATCATAAACATTAGTACAACCATTGTCACTATAAGAATATGCAAAATTAGACAGACTTTGTTCTCATTTTTATTATTGACTAGCTGATGTGCCCAACTTCATATGGGCTATTTAGGGATTTCTTAGTGACTGCCTCATCCAGAAACATGAATATATGAGCCAGGTCGCATGTGAAATTGGACCTGCCCATATTGTTCCCGGGATCAAAGTGGGCCTACACATACCAAATTTGAGTCAGATTGGTCGAGGTCGAGAAACATGCCTATATGAGCATATATCAGATAGGTCAAGGTCAAGGACATGGTCGCACGTGAAATTTGACCCGCCCATATTGTTCGCGGGATCAAAGTAGGCCTACACACCAAATTTGAATTGGAACGGTTGAGCAGTTTTTGAGTCTATAAGACACACACAGACAGACAGAGTTCCAAAATATATACTAGACTAGGTGATGTGCCCAACTTCGTTCTGGCTATTTAGGGATTTATTTGTGATCGCCTCCACTAATTCAATGAGCGAGGTCAAGGAAATTGAGAGCTTTCCGATGAATGGCAACAAGCCATATTTCCGACTAATTCCTGAAAAATTATCCATAATTCTGCTGTGGTTAAGGAGTCGATTATTTTGGGCATTATTGTATAATGATACACTATAAAATGACAAACATAAAATATTTCTATGATTTGGCCAATTGTACATGTAAGTATTTATAAATTGCATATTGAATGTTTTAATGATTGTTAGTTAGTGTCCTTCAATGTGTGTAGACCAGTTGGTGATGTCATCTCAAAATGATACCACAGGAGAGAATTGCGAAGGGACATTGAAACCCAATAAACACTAGCTGTATAACCTGTATCTGGGATATCTTGCAGTGAAACATGCATGGCTTCATATGTTTTACCAATCAGTTCATTGAACATAAGTGCTTTATCAAAGGTGAGAACATACCAGTACTAACCTAGTATACCGAAAGACATAATTTGACCGAAATATACATATTTTCTCACATTTAGGCCAACATACATTTACTTGTGATTATGCTGTCAGATGAATTATAGGAAACTTTCCAACTAAAACAACTATCAATGTCCTGAATGGGTTCCCAGAATGTTTATGAATGTCGATGTCATGATTATAACATGCACATGAAACTATTATTATTGACGTTGCACCTTTGCAGTAAGGTGATTTTCGTAACATTGCATCAAAAATAGGTGACAATAGATGGATACCACAAATAAAACATCGTTAGAAAGGTCAATGTAATCTTCTTTATATCATAAACTTATAATGAGTGTCTGTCATTTGCAGAATGAGGTCCCCCAGAGGATGAATTTAGTGATGATACCCCGCATAGTGGGCTAGCATCACCAAATTCACCCTTTGTGGACCTCATTCTGCTTACACCTCAGCAGAATGAGGTTCCCAGAGGGTGAATTTGGTAATGCTAGCCTGCTATGCGGGGTAGCATCACTAAATTCACCCTCTGGGAACCTCATTCTGCAAATGACAGGCACACTATTTCAAGGCTTGCTCCTCAGGTGATGGCATACCCCAACCTTAGCTAATTGAAACATAAGCAGGGCGGGCCATAATTATAATTAAACAAAAGATAAATAACTCTAAATTGGAAAATATGAACATCAACAACACTTCACTGATCGGCCTTATTGTGGTAAAATTTCATTCAGATCCGAAAACACATGGCTGTGATACTCCGGCAGACAGAGGAATTTTATTCCAACTTGATGAAAACATGTGTGTGAAAAACACACTAAATAATAGTAAATATCAAGAGATTCTTTTGAAGTTTGCTAAACTTATCATCCAGACCACCCAAAAATTTATATTTCTAAGTCCAAAAACTATCATTAGACCATAACAGTGTCTTCTCTAATTGAATAGGCGATTATAAAAAAATTCTGTTGAATAGTGCTCAAGTGATTATAGTAGACCTGCGAAAAATATTTGGGGGACAACAAGATGGCCACGGCTGTGTGTAAGAATTATGCGATTCAAGGTCAATTGTCAAATAATAGGATTTATTTTGTCTGTTCTTGCCTTGTATGCACACTCGAATTGCTTTAGAAGTGTACTATGCACACTCAAATTGCTTTAGGTTTACTTTGTTCACAAGCTGATAATCCATGGTTCTGGGACATCCACAGTAATGCCCTAAATAATCGACTCCTCAACCAGAGCAGAATTATGGGTAATTTCTCAGGATTTAGTCGGAAATATGGCTTGTTGCCATTCATCGGAAAGCTCTCACTGAGAGTTTCCGATGAATGGCAACAAGCCATATTTATGACTAAATCCTGAAAACTTACCCATAATTCTGCTATGGTTAAGGAGTTGATTATTTAGAGCATTACTGTATATCCGTATATTCAGGGATGAAAGAGCAATTCATATTATTATAAGCAATTTATATTATTATAAGCACAGCAACTGATATTAACCAAACAATATTACTTACTTTAAAAAGTCAAAGTCGATCTCTGAATGCTGTGCTTGTATGATCCCCCACTGTCCGCAGTATAAGTGTGTAACCTATAATCGAGGTAAAAAATACCATACAGTAATGCCCTAAATAATCGACTCCTTAACCACAGTAGAAATATGGGTAACTTTTCAGGATTTAGTCAAAAATATGGCTTGTTGCCATTCATCGGAAAGCGCTCGGGGAGAGCTTTCCGATGAATGGCAACAAGCCATATTTCTGAAAAGTCACCCATAATTCTGCTGTAGTTACCACTTGATTTTAGAGTTATCCATCTTCATTGCAATTTTGTCCGAGACCGTCCGTTTGACAATGTTTTTCTGAGCCATTAATAATTGCACATTTTGAGAAATAACAAACTTCAAAAATCGATATCTGATCACTCTGAGCTTTGATGGGTGGGTTCCTTGACTCGAATCAAATATTGTTCACTCCCAAAGCCAAATAAATAGTAATTTGGGAGCGTTAATTCAGATAATGCATCTTTAATTTACCAATAATTTCTTTTAGTTTCATCAACAGTATGAAAAATGGTTTGAGATGTGCTTGAGTGAATGCTGTATGCACATGTTATATCTACATAATATATTAAACGCTAGAAAAATATTTTAACTCCAGATGGACAAATTTGTTTGAAGTAGAGGGGAAAAAAAATTCTGTTTCTCAGAACGACATCTATATCTCTCTAGTACATGTTCCAAAAAAGAAAACTGGGCTACATTATCACCAAAGTAACATTCATCTCAAGATAGTTATGATAGATGAATCAGGTTCATAATAACAATAGTATGAACACTTTCTATACTAAATGGATTCTCCTATTCAGTTATAAAATTCTTCACTGGAATGGTCTATTATTCATTAGGAGGGGTGAGCAGATGACAGACAAACAAAAAGGTATTACAAGTGTAGGATAGCTATTCAGTTGTGGGATTTGGAAATGTTCAGATAATAAGTTTGTTTCCAAAGTGAACTACTCCTCAATGAGTTATTAGTATAGAAACAGTTACAGTAATGTCCTAAATAATCGACTCCTTAACCACAGCAGAATGATGAGTAATTTTTCAGGATTTAGTCGGAAATATGGCAACAATCCATATTTCCGACTAAATGCTGAAAAACTACCCATAATTCTGCTGTGGTTAAGGAGTCGATTATTTAGGGATTACTGTAGTTGCAATAAACATAATAGCCAGGTTTAGCCACACTTATACATGATTCTTTTGGGCACCACTGGAAACTGAACTCTTTCATGATGGGAGCTGCGCTAGTGCATTATTAAAGACCATGTGCCAGTGCATTCTCTTATATATGCGAGTCTCACACCGGGAGCCTCGCATATATAAGAGAATGCACTGGCTTATAAGATCAAGGTAAATATTGTTAGGCCAATGCGTTCTCTTATATATGCGAGGCGCCCTATGGTCAACTCGCATATATAAGAGAATGCATTAGCACAGGGTTTTCACAAATATTCAGGAAGCTTCAGTCATCAAAGGGTTAATAAGAAGGCTTTAGTCAAATATGTTTCATAGTAATTTTAGTTGGAGCCCCTGAAAACCTCTTTAACCCTTCCTTTACTGAATGGATTCTCCCATTCAGTTATGAAATTATACATTGGAACAGTCTATTATTCATTTGAAGGGGTGTTCTGGAAACGAAAGCAGACGTAAGACAGAAAAGAGAAAATACAAGAGCAGTATGATTCATGATTCTGCTGTTGTTATGGAGTCGATTATTTAGGGCATTACTGTATGTGGGCCTAAATGTGAGAAAATATGTTTATTTCGGTCAAATAATGTTTTTTTGCATACTCGGTTAGTACTGGTATGTTCTCGCCTTTGATAAAGCACTTATGTTCAATGAACTGATTGGTAAAACATTTGAAGCCATGCAGGTTTCACTTCAAGATATCCCAGATACAGGTGATACAGCTAGTGTTTGTGTTTCAATTCTGCTGTGGTTAAGGAGTCGATTATTTAGAACATTACTGTATACTAACCAGAGTGTTGTACTAACCAGAGCAAATTTTTGGACATGAACATAAAGTGTTTGGACATCTTTCTGTGTCACTGGATGATCTCCCTTCCCTTGGGCATCATTCGAGTATTTTAGGTAACAATTTAACCATTCAAGCTGATAATCCCTATCTGGATAGTTTGTGTGATCTATGTTGTCAATGCCTGAAACAAAAATGAGAATTACGTTCAGGTTGTCATCATATGAAATGTGTCATTACACTCCCCCCCCCCCCCAATTTTTTTTGGCAAAAATGTATTTATAAATACAATTTTTTACATAAATGTATATTGGATCATGTTTATTGTACCAGGCTCTATAAATAGGCTTATTTTGTGGGTACTTTAAATAGCCCATAAGATTCCAGACATATTTCTGCTATCTTGATCATCACATTTTGTCAATTCATCGAGATCCAAGGTGTATTGACATCCATTAAATCTGCCAAAATTGCCTCCCTGTTTTGCTATGAATCTGGAAGTGCCATTATGCAAGTGAGGCTGAAAGGAAACGAGAGGCCGATCACGATCGGCAGATGTTAACCCATCCCTTGGCAATAGTAAATTACTATGATCGGAATTATAAATGAGAGTTTTGATGTAGAATTATAGAGAATACTGTTATGTACTATTATAGACATATGTACATAACAAAAATTATTGGAATTTATGGGTCACTCGCATTTATATAAGAGAATGCACTGGAACAGGATCTGTAATGCTGCACCACCACAGCCTTGGGTTACAATGTGAAAAGGTGACCTGGACATAGAATACTTTTGTTAAGAGAGTCCAATTTAAGTTTACAATGATAATGTATCAAATTCTACCAACAACAGCCAAGAAGATAAAGATACCTCACTGCGACCCATTAATATAAATTATATAGCAGAGCTGTCAACAAATCACAGGGCATTGTTTATGTTGAAGACTGGCATCTCTATTAAACCAATAACATTTATAATGACCTCAGATTATCTGTGGAGTGATATACTCAGTTGTGCAATGCAGCACCGATGTTCTAGTCTACTGTTAATATCATGTGATGTGTATTGTTGAAAGTTTTCTTTAAATTAGATACCATAGCTTTCTTTATCTGCACATTGGCGTAAGAGACATCAGAAAATAATATAGCCTTATCAATAGCTAAGTAGTCCAAACGCATGGGATGGTATTGGTGAATTGGGTTTAATGTCGCTCCAAACAAATTTACTAGTACATAACACAAGATTATGGCCCGATTTAAACCAAATTTGGTGTGGTGACTCGGGTGCCCTTCGCAGAGTTATAATGGTGTTAGTTTTTCAAATTTTTATGACTTTAAAAAAAAAATTTCGAAAAAGGGCCATAACTCAGTTAAAAATAGTCGGATCAAACCCATATTCGAAGTCGATCTGTCTTTTGTGCTGAGAAATTCATATACAAAATTGGGTATCGATCAGATAGAAAATGTTCAAGTTATCGCACCATGTGTAAAGTGTCTACAAACAGACTTACAGACAGGTGGACGGACGGACAGACTAACGACGAGTGGTCAATCCGGTCGTTGACACTATGTTTACCATACCATGGGTAAACATAAAAACTAAACAGACAACCTAAAATTTTTGTGGCCTATGTTCAAAGTATGATTCATGTTGTTTCACTTCCTGAATTTTCTATTGAAATGAGTCTTGTTAAGTTTTAAAAATGGCCATCCAGGAGATTTTTGCGACCGCATATTCTATATATCAACTTCAATGGGTGCTCACCTGTTAAACGCGACCACGTCCACCTAAATGTTTGGTTCAAATTCCACCTGTGTTGAGAGACCACCACCATTTATTAAAGATAAAGAAGCAGACACTTCATTTAAACTAAGTTAAAATACTCAGAATTCCACCAGATACGGCCGGATTTGCACGAAACCGAAAGTACAATATCGGAATAAACTATAAAATGCACTCTTCTTACGGTTTAAACCCCAAAAGAGATGGACACATTCCACCATTTATTAACAAATTTAAGAAGGAGAAACTTCATTTAACATAAGTAAAAATGAACTAGAGCTACACAGGTAAAATTACAAAACCAAAAAGTACAAAATGGATCCAGTCTTACAGTTTTACCCGCAAACGAACTTGACACATTCCATGTGCATGCTTTGTAACAGATTTACAGTGGTGAATAGACCCCGAAGCCACGACAAATAGTTTTCGCGGCTGGCTCAACCAATTTCGTGGCTGGTTAGCTAGCTAAGCCGGCTCAGTAGCGACGTTCGTGGCTGGCGAAATATGGCAGCTCAGCCGGCTGAAACGTTATCATTCAGCGAAATTCATTCCAAAATTTTCCTAATTCCCGGTTATATACCCCGTTTGTTTTAGCGTTTGTGGTGAACCAGTAGAATTCCAGACCACATGTGTGTGCTCTTTTTGTGTTGGGCTTTTCCATTATGGCGAAATTACACAAAGGACTGGCATGGATGTACTATATATGTAGTTTCCCATCTAATCGGTATAAGTCACATTAGGACTTCTGTCGATTTCAGACTGCTAAATCATCACTGGCATCTTGCGACATATATGATATAATGATATAATATTTCAAACTATTTTCTATTCTCTTCTACAGGTTATGTGCATATATTGACAAAATGCCAATGATGTCTGAGACTGAGTCGTGTCGAAATAAACAATTTACACTTTAACACCTTCAATACTGAATGGATGCTCTCATTCAGTTGTATGAAAGCATGCAATGGAATAGTCTATTCAACATAGCCCGGGTGTTCTGATAATATAACAACCATGCCGTGTCCATGCGAGTATGCCAAAATATAGGCAATGCGATTTAGTTCTTTGCGATTCACAGTACTGTTGTGCTTGACATATAAGCCCATGCACACGGCTCAGCCATTTTACAATTCCAGCAGCAGAGAATTTTTCATGTGGCTGGCGTTAGAGATAATATGGCTGGCGGCGGCTTGTGGCCAACATGGATCCGAGCATTACTGTTCAGGTTATGGCCTGAACAGACATTGGCAAACCAAAAAGCCAACATTTCCAGATAAACAAAGATGAATAACTCCAGAATGAAAAACCTGAACAAAACGATTGAACCCTCTATTGAATGTCCTCATCGTAGTGAACATCCATACAAATTTCATTGAGATCCGAGGACTACTGTTCAAGTTATGAGTTGAACAGACATCGGACGAACCAAAAAGTGAACATTTATAACTAATTATAAAAAAAATTGAACCTCTAAGCTGGTCCATGCCATGATCTACACAGCAATAGACTCGTGGAACAATACAGGAACACTTACCAGCATAGTCTATGAAGTGGGTTGCAATATCGAAGGCGAGATTATTCGGGTAAACAAACTCATAGTCGATAAAGTGAACACTCTCTGAAAGATACATCACAAGTAAGTTGGTTGATTCACAAAATGAAATCAAAGATATTTATGACAACATACCCATAATTTTAATAATTCAAGGACTTTATAAAACTCAAAAATGGCGGCAAGTTTTGTTGAGTTTTTTTTTTTTTTTGGTTCATAATCCCTGATTTTTTGGAGAATGGCTGAAGGGATCACCTCACCTAAAAAAGTGCTGAAGGGTACACAGGTTTTGAAATCTTGTTCATAATGTTTAAAATCTAACATGATTTCTGCTATCCACTGCAATTAAAATGTTAGAGATGATCGAATTGCAAACCTTACTCATAGTTAAATTCGCGGAGTACTATTTTCCGCTCAGTTTTAAATTCGCACACTTTGAATTCACGCACTGTGCTGCATGAATTCCAAACTGATAAAAATAGATTCGAAAAATTCCTGTATAAATTTTGATGACGGTTCTTAATCAATCCTAAAGATATGTGTGTTTATTAGACACCATCATGACAGATCACAACAGAAATTTACATCAAGTAGAACATAGCTGCATTATTATTTTGTTGTAAAGATAGGTGTACCTGTACATGTATATGCTCCAAGTAATTATTCTAATATCTAAATAGTTATGGAGGTCATTGAAATGAGCTCGAAAGAACTAAACTGCATAGGCTGCTGACAAAAATTTGTTGCTTGTATTTTAAATAGTTTGATTCACATCAATAATTCAGATCATTATATGACTGCAGAGTCACTCCATCCATGGTTGGGGGGTATGGAGACATGCTTTCGTGCACCATCAGTCTGGAAGATGTGTATTTTTACAAGCATTGAACAGTCAAAGACTTTCCAATTATTTATTGCTTTATATGTCAGTAATGGCATTGAGATTGATTGCCCGCATTTGAATATATAGTTGTCTATTTAATCAGCCAAATCTTCCGTAGTAGCCTATATGTAACTCAGGAACATACAACCCTGTTATTTCCCCCCATGGTTTGACTTCAATTCAGGCATTGTATGGGTTTATTCATGCAAAGAGTAAAACCCAAGATGACTGCTGGCAGATATGTTTTTCATCGAAAACATTAAAATTTGATAGCTCCCATGTAGAAGTGATCCTAAACATGCCAGTAAATTCTCCAATAAATGTGGGCTGTAGGGTGTGCAGATGTATCCAAATTTGAAATCCAATATGGCTGCTGATGGCCATACTTTTTCCAACAAGTTTGGTGATGATCGGATGAGAGATTTGACCTGTAGGGTGTGCCGAAGGATTTAGGCATGCGAATATTAAATCCAAGATGGCCACTGGCACCATGTTTTCAAATAAAACTCAAAAAACTTTGAAAGCTCCCATCTTGTAGTCACATAAATGTCGTTCCACCTGCAAAATGGTCAGTTATATGTAAGTTTCATGTTGTACAGTAATGCCCTAAGTAATCGACTCCATAACCACAGCAGAATTATGGGTAACTTTTCAGGATTTAGTCGGAAATATGGCTTGTTGCCATTCATCGGAAAGCTCTAGCCGAGAGCTTTCCGATGAATGGCAACAAGCCATATTTCCGACTAAATCCTGAAAAGTTACCCATAATTCTGCTGTGATTATGGAGTCGATTACTTAGGGCATTACTGTATATAATAGCTGATGAATATTTAACTTATTTACCAGTTTTTTCATCATAAACAATATTGTTTAGTATGAGGTCATTGTGACAGAGTACGACAGGAGAGTTCAGATTTGACAGGTGCTCTTCTAACTGGTCAACTTCCTCCTGCAGATCCGATTTTGTCTTTCCAATCAATTTGTTGTACCTATAGTAAGGAAGAAATGTAGAGTTACTAAGACAGTTATAGTGAGCGGACTGTCTCTGACTGTCTAATGTACAGTAATGCCCTATAAAGTAATCGACTCCTTAAACACAGCAGAATTATGGGTAACTTTTCAGGATTTAGTCAGAAATATGGCTTGTTGCCATTCATCGGAAAGCTCTCAGGGAGAGTTTTCCGATGAATGGCAACAAGCCATATTTCCGACTAAATCCTGAAAAGTTACCCATAATCATCTGTGGTTAAGAAGTCGATTACTTAGAGCGTTACTGTATACATACTGCTGTCAATGGAGGTTAATTTACTCACATATTCATTAGTGGGACCAGCGTATGGTTGCTAGGAGACAAGATGTCTGCAGAGATAGCTTAATTAGTTTTACATTGCCTGCCTATTTGCTATAATACACCTGAGAATATTCTTTTCAACTTTAATCATGTCAAGCAAAATGAAAATTAAAGTGTTTATAATAAATTATTTTTAATTTGGAAATCGGCAGTGAAAACCTTGATGTTAAAACTCATAATATAACTATATAACTAAATATATTTAATTTCATTTTTATAAATTTATATTATACAACTGGAAACAGCTCTAAAATATACATGAGTTGATTTTATGAATAAAGGTTTTAATTGTTAGACATCAAAGTTTATGATTGTCAAAACTCTATACTGAGCATGCCTGAGAATACGGTGCTGGACATTTGCAGAATGAGGTCCCCGGAGGGATTAGTTTAGTAACACTATCCAACACGACAGGCTAGTGTCACCAAATTTATCCTCTGGGAACCTCATTCTGAATGGTCTCATCTGCTATGAGAGACCTAGTCTCAGATTTAAGTTCCCAGATGGTGAATATTGTGATGTGCACCCATTTATATGCAAAGTGTCGTCTGCCAATTTGGGGACATAGAGATATTAAACTAAATGAAATTGTCAATGACACTGTAACTCAACTTGGGGAGGTATTAATTTTATGTTGAGCAGTTAATAAAATGATAAAGAAGGAAAGTCAAAAAGTTACAGTAAAGGCTTGTATTGTGCAGATGAAGTTATTTTCATTTCAAACATTTCACCAATAAATGTGGGCTGCAGGGTGTGCAGATGGATTCAAATTTGAAATCCAAGATGGCTGCTTGCAGCCATGTTTTATAACGAATTTTGGAAAAATTGGATAGCTCCCATCCAGAAGAATCAATGAAGATTGGTGACAATCGGATGAGGGATGTTGCATGTATTGCAAAGGATTTAATCAGGAAAACAACATTTCAGAAATATTTGATGGCTCCCATCTGGTGGTCATCCAGAAGATTCATATGAAGTTTGGTGATGATTGTATGAAGGAGTCTGGTATGTAATGTGAGCCAAAGGAAAATAGTCATGCGAAGAGTAATATCCAAAATGGCTGCCGATAGCTCCTATCTACAGGTGATCCTAAGCATGCCTGTTTTTGGTTGCAGGCTGAAGGGTATGTGCTATTGGATTCAAATTTGAAATCCAAAAGGGTTGCTGGCGGCCATGCATTTAAACGAATTTCAGGAAAAATTTATGGCTTGCGATCACTTTGAAGATACATATGAAGGTTTGGTGATTGTCTGTCTAAGGACGTGGTCTGTCGAGAGTGCCAAAGGATTTAATCATGCAAAGAGTAAAATATAAGATGGCTGCCGGTGCCCATGTTTTTCATCAATAAAAGTGTCAATTACACTGTAGCTCAACTTGGGAAGGAGTTAACTTTGCTGAGCAAAGAAAATAGATAGTAAAAAAATACAGGTCTTGTATTGTGTAGATGAAATTAGTTACATTTCACCAATAAATGTGGGCTGCAGGGTATGCTGATGGATTCAAATTTGAAATCCAAGATGGCTGCTTGCAGCCATGTTTTATAACGAATTTTGGAAATTATCGATGGCCCCATTCTAGAGATCTAAATGAAGTTTGGTGGCGATCAGATGATGGATGTGGTCTGTAGGATGTGCCAAAGTATTTAGTCATGCAAAGAGTAAAATTCAAGATTGCTGCGATGTTTTTCATAAAAAATCGCCAAAATTTGTTTGATTTAAAAGTGATCCTAAACATGCCTGTAAATTTTCAAAACATTTCTCCAATAAATGCAGTCTGCAGGGTGTGCTGATGGATTCAAATTTGAAATCCAAAATGGCTGTCGACGGTCATGTTTTTCTGGAAAAAATTGATGGCTCCCATCTAGAGGTCACCCCGAAGATCCATATGAAGTTTGATGATGATCGGATGAAGGATGCGGCCTGTAGGCAACCCATGGTAATAGCTCAATCTTGAGATAAAAATTGTTCAAATTCGATAGCTGCCATCTAGAGGTGATCCTAAACATGCCTAAAAATATTTCTGAGATAGAATTGGGCTGCAGGGTGTGCCAATGGATTCAAATTTGAAATCCAAGATGGCTGCTGGCAGCCATGTTTTTTAACAAAATTCAGAAAAGATTCATGGCTCCCATCTAGAGGTCACCTCGAAGATCCATATGAAGTTTGGCGATGATAAGATAAGGGATATGGCCTGTAGGGTGTGCCAAAGTATTTAGTCATGCAAAGAGTAAAATTCAAGATGGCTGCCATGTTTTTCATCGAAAATTGCTCAAATTTGATTGATTTAAAAGTGATCCTAAACATGCCTGTAAATTTTCAAAACATCTCTCCAATAAATGCGGGCTGCAGGATGTGAAATCCAAAATGGCTGTCAGCGGCCATGTTTTTTTGGAAAAAAATTGATAGCTCCATCTTGAGGTCACCCCGAAGTTTGGTGATGATCAGATGAGAGATGCAGCCTGTAGGCAACCCATGGCAATAGCTAAATCCTGACTTCATCAAGTTGAGCTAAAAAAAATTCCAATTCGATAGCTGCCATCTAGAGGTGGTGATCCTATAAATATAAACATGCCTGTAAATTATCAAAATATTTCTGAGATAGAATTGGGCTGCAGGTGTGCCGATGGATTCAAATTTGTAATCCAAGATGGCTGCTGACGGCCATGTTTTTTTTAAAGAATTTTGGAAAAGATTGACAGCTCCCATCTAGAGGTCACCCCGAAGATCCATACGAAGTTTGGTGATGACAAGATAAGGGTTGTTGTTTGTAGGGTGTGCCAAAGTATTTAGACATGCAACGAGTAAAATTCAAGATGGTTGCTGGTGGCCATGTTTTTCATCGACAATTGGTAAAATTTGATACATGTACCTCCCATTTAGAAGCGATCTTAAACATGCCTGTAAATTTTCAAAACATTTCTCCTATAAATGCGGGCTGCAAGATGTGATGATGGATTCAAATTTTAAATCCAAGATGGCTTCTGGTGGCCATGTTTTTAAATGAATTTCAGAAAAAATTTATAGCTCCAATCTCTAGGTCATCCTAAAGATCCTTATAAAGTTTGATGATGATCGGATGTGGCCTGAAGGGTGTAACGAAGAAAACTGTTGATGGACGGATGCCCGGACACCCAGATGCCAACCCATGGCAATAGCTCAAACTTGACGTTGTGAAGTTGAGATAAAAAGTAAAAGAATATTTGTAAAAAAACTAAATTTTCTAAAGAACAAAAAGGAGTGAATATGAGTGAATCTGTCAGACCAAGAATCACTAAAAATTGACAAACTAAAGATCCATAAATCAGAACTAATGGCCATAACTCAGGTAAATAAAAGTTGACAAACCTGGTTTTTGAACTCAACTGAGATATTGTTGTCAAATATTCAAATACCCAATATCAATGGAATCAGTAAACAGTTGTTCAAGTTATTACGCTAACGGTCATAAATTTTCTAAAAAATAGACTAACAAAGGCACGTAACTCAAGTAAAATATATCGGGCAAACCTGGTTTTCGAACTTGATTGAAATATTGTGAAATGTCCACATATCAAATATGAATGTAATCGATTGACATTTGTTCAAGTTTTCATGCAAACAGTCATAAAATTGCTAAAAGTAGACAAAGGGCTGTATTAACTCAAGTTAAATATATCGTGCAAACCTGGTTTTCAAACTCAATCGATATATTGTTGGGAAACGGTCATCAGGTAAAGAATAATCGGACAAACCTGGTTTTCGAACTCAAATCGAGATATTGCTGTGAAAGATCCATACACCCAATATGAATAGAATTGGTTGAAGTATTTTCACCAACGATCATAAAATTTCTAAAAATAGACAAAGGGCCGTAACTCAAGTAAAATATATTGGGCTAACCTGGTTTTCGAACTCGAATGAGATATTGTTTTGAAACGTCCACAAATCAAACAAGAATGTTGACATTTGTTCAAGTTTTCACTCTAACAGTCATAAAATTGCTAAAAAATAGACAAAGGGCCGTAACTCAAGTAAATTATAACGGGCAAACTTGGTTTTCGAACTCGATCGTAATATTGTTGTGAAATGTCCACATATCAAATATTAATGTAATCAATTGACATTTGTTCAAGCTTTAGCACTAAGTACCGGTTATAAAATTGCTAAAAAATAGACAAACTAACTCAGGTAAAAATTAATCAGCCAAACCTGGTTTTTGAACTCGAACGAATTATTATTGTGAAAGATCTATATACCAAATGTGAATGAAATTGGCTGACATTTTTTTTAAGTTATCGTTCTATCGCACATAAATGCTCCCAAATTTGCAAAAAATAGACAAACTAAGGGCCATAACTCAGGTAAAAAAACATGGGACAAACCTGTTTTTCGAGATAGTGTTGTAAAAGATCCATACCAAATATGAATGAAATCGGTTGATGTTTATTCAAGTTATCGCGCTATCAGACGTAAATTTCCTAAAATCGATAAAATTGACAGATTAATGGGCCGTAACTCAGGTAGAAAACAAAAATAAGACAAACCTGGTTTTCGAACTCGATCATGATATTGTTGTGAAAGATTGATGTACCAAATAGGAATGAAATTGGTTGACGATTATTCAAGTTATCGCAGTAACAGACATAACATTTATATAAATATAAACAAGTGGCATAATTCAGGTTAGAAATTCAGGGGGAACCCAATTTTATGTGTTGCCTGCCTGCCCAGATGCCCACCCGCAACTGCCTTTCACCAAACCATAAGTCGAGTCTAAAAGTTGACTAAAAATCATATCCATCTGCATGATATCGATGAAAAGTTCCCATGTATGAATTATGAGAAGACTTTTCACAGTGACCGAGTAACACGATATTACCCTAGAACTACCACAAACGACATAAATGTTGTTCCACCCACCACCATAAGGCTACATAAATGTTATTCCACCCACCACCATATGGCTACATAAATGTTATTCCACACACCACCATATGGCTACATAAATGTTATTCCACACACCACCATATGGCTACATAAATGTTGTTCCACCCACCACCATAAGCCTACATAAATGTTATTCCACACACCACCATAAGGCTACATAAATGTTATTCCACACACCACAATAAGGCTACATAAATGTTATTCCACCCACCACCATAAGCCTACATAAATGTTATTCCACCCACCACCATAAGGCTACATAAATGTTATTCCACACACCACAATAAGGCTACATAAATGTTGTTCCACCCACCACCATAAGCCTACATAAATGTTATTCCACCCACCACCATAAGGCTACATAAATGTTATTCCACACACCACAATAAGGCTACATAAATGTTATTCCACCCACCACCATAAGGCTACATAAATGTTATTCCACCCACCACCATAAGGCTACATAAATGTTGTTCCACCCTCCACCATAAGGCTACATAAATGTTATTCCACCCTCCACCATAAGGCTACATAAATGTTATTCCACACACCACAATAAGGCTACATAAATGTTATTCCACCCACCACCATAAGGCTACATAAATGTTATTCCACCCACCACCATAAGGCTACATAAATGTTGTTCCACCCTCCACCATAAGGCTACATAAATATTATTCCACCCACAACCATAAGGCTACATAAATGTTATTCCACCCACCACCATAAGGCTACATAAATGTTGTTCCACCCACCACCATAAGGCTACATAAATATTATTCCACCCACCACCATAAGGCTACATAAATGTTATTCCACCCACCACCATAAGGCTACATAAATGTTATTCCACCCACCACCATAAGGCTACATAAATGTTGTTCCACCCACCACCATAAGGCTACATAAATGTTATTCCACCTGCCACCATAAGGATATATAAATGTTATTCCACCCACCACCATAAGGCTACATAAATGTTATTCCACCCACCACCATAAGGCTACATACATGTTGTTCCACCCACCACCATATGGCTACATAAATGTTGTTCCACCCACCACCATAAGGCTACATAAATGTTGTTCCACCCTCCACCATAAGGCTACATAAATGTTATTCCAACCGCCACCATAAGGCTACATAAATGTTATTCCACACACCACCATATGGCTACATAAATGTTATTCCACACACCACCATATGGCTACATAAATGTTGTTCCACCCACCACCATAAGCCTACATAAATGTTGTTCCACCCACCACCATAAGCCTACATAAATGTTTTTCCACCCACCACCATAAGGCTACATAAATGTTGTTCCACCCTCCACCATAAGGCTACATAAATGTTATTCCAACCGCCACCATAAGGCTACATAAATGTTATTCCACACACCACCATATGGCTACATAAATGTTATTCCACACACCACCATATGGCTACATAAATGTTGTTCCACCCACCACCATAAGCCTACATAAATGTTGTTCCACCCACCACCATAAGCCTACATAAATGTTTTTCCACCCACCACCATAAGGCTACATAAATGTTGTTCCACCCTCCACCATAAGGCTACATAAATGTTATTCCAACCGCCACCATAAGGCTACATAAATGTTATTCCACACACCACCATATGGCTACATAAATGTTGTTCCACCCACCACCATAAGCCTACATAAATGTTTTTCCACCCACCACCATAAGGCTACATAAATGTTGTTCCACCCTCCACCATAAGGCTACATAAATGTTATTCCAACCGCCACCATAAGGCTACATACATGTTATTCCACCCACCACCATAAGGCTACATAAATGTTATTCCACCTGCCACCATAAGGCTATATAAATGTTATTCCGCCCGCCACCATATGGCTACATAAATGTTGTTCCACCCACCACCATATGGCTACATAAATGTTATTCCACCCACCACCATATGGCTACATAAATGTTGTTCCACCCTCCACCATAAGGCTACATAAATGTTGTTTCACCCACCACCATATGGCTACATAAATGTTGTTTCACCCACCACCATATGGCTACATAAATGTTGTTCCACCCTCCACCATAAGGCTACATAAATGTTGTTCCACCCACCACCATATGGCTACATAAATGTTGTTTCACCCACCACCATATGGCTACATAAATGTTGTTTCACCCACCACCATATGGCTACATAAATGTTGTTCCACACACCACCATAAGGCTACATAAATGTTATTCCACCCACCACCATATGGCTACATAAATGTTGTTTCACCCACCACCATATGGCTACATAAATGTTGTTCCACACACCACCATAAGGCTACATAAATGTTATTCCACCCACCACCATATGGCTACATAAATGTTGTTTCACCCACCACCATATGGCTACATAAATGTTGTTCCACCCACCACTATATGGCTACATAAATGTTGTTTCACCCACCACCATATGGCTACATAAATGTTGTTTCACTCACCACCATATGGCTACATAAATGTTGTTTCACCACCATAAGGCTACACTAATGTTGTTCCACCCACCACCATAAGGCTACATAAATGTTGTTCCACCCACCACCATAAGGCTACATAAATGTTGTTCCACTCACCACCATAAGGCTACATAATTGTTGTTCTACCAGCCATTATATGGCTACATACATGTATGTGTCATTCTACCTGCCAGTGCTGCCACCATATGGCTACATAAATGTTATTCCACCCGCCACCATAAGGCTACATAAATGTTATTCCACACACTACCATATGGCTACATAAATGTTGTTCCACACACCACCATAAGGCTACATAAATGTTATTCCAACCGCCACCATAAGGCTACATAAATGTTGTTCCACCCTCCACCATAAGGCTACATACATGTTATTCCACCCACCACCATAAGGCTACATAAATGTTATTCCAACCGCCACCATAAGGCTACATACATGTTATTCCACCCACCACCATAAGGCTACATAAATGTTATTCCACCGGCCACCATAAGGCTATATAAATGTTATTCCGCCCGCCACCATAAGGCTACATAAATGTTATTCCACACACCACCATATGGCTACATAAATGTTGTTCCACCCACCACCATAAGGCTACATAAATGTTATTCCACCCACCACCATAAGGCTACATAAATGTTATTCCACCTGCCACCATAAGGCTATATAAATGTTATTCCGCCCGCCACCATAAGGCTACATAAATGTTGTTCCACACACCACCATATGGCTACATAAATGTTGTTCCACCCACCACCATATGGCTACATAAATGTTATTCCACCCACCACCATATGGCTACATAAATGTTGTTCCACCCTCCACCATAAGGCTACATAAATGTTGTTCCACCCACCACCATATGGCTACATAAATGTTGTTTCACCCACCACCATATGGCTACATAAATGTTGTTTCACCCACCACCATATGGCTACATAAATGTTGTTCCACACACCACCATAAGGCTACATAAATGTTATTCCACCCACCACCATATGGCTACATAAATGTTGTTTCACCCACCACCATATGGCTACATAAATGTTGTTCCACACACCACCATAAGGCTACATAAATGTTATTCCACCCACCACCATATGGCTACATAAATGTTGTTTCACCCACCACCATATGGCTACATAAATGTTGTTCCACCCACCACTATATGGCTACATAAATGTTGTTTCACCCACCACCATATGGCTACATAAATGTTGTTTCACTCACCACCATATGGCTACATAAATGTTGTTTCACCACCATAAGGCTACACTAATGTTGTTCCACCCACCACCATAAGGCTACATAAATGTTGTTCCACCCACCACCATAAGGCTACATAAATGTTGTTCCACTCACCACCATAAGGCTACATAATTGTTGTTCTACCAGCCATTATATGGCTACATACATGTATGTGTCATTCTACCTGCCAGTGCTGCCACCATATGGCTACATAAATGTTATTCCACCCGCCACCATAAGGCTACATAAATGTCATTCCACCAGCCACCATAAGGCTACATAAATGTCATTCCACCAACCACCATAAGGCTACATAAATGTCATTCCACCAACCACCATAAGGCTACATAAATGTCATTCCACCAACCACCATAAGGCTACATAAATGTTATTATACCCACCACCATAAGGCTACATAAATGTCGTTCTACCAGCCACTGTATGGCTACATATGTGTCAATCTACCTGCCAGTGCTGCCACCATATGGCTTCACAAATGTTGTTCTATAAGCCACTGTATATAAATGTCAATCTGCCAGTCAACGTATGGCGAAATGTTGTTCTACCCGCCAAAAGATTAAAGTCAGAAATAGCGGCTGAAATCAACACAGAAACTGAGATTTCAGCTAAATAAGTGATTTACCTCTCTTCCAATTCTTGATTTTCAAATTTATCTTGTATGAAATTGAAGGATTTCCTGATTCTTGGAAATATTTCAGACTGTCTTTCATTTTCACGTAATGGTACCATGTGAAACTGGACCATCTCCTTGGCAATAAGTCTGTGAAAACAAGAGGTTGCACTATGGATACCAGGCCTTTAGATTCTCCCATATTCGCATCAGTGAACACTGCCCAAAATACCGGAATGTGCCCAAAATATAAAATGGCAATGCACACAAACGTATGAGTGACAAAGGTTGGAATTAATAATATTTATTATGTGAATAATTAACAAGAAATCAAACTAAAAATGCAAAGAATATCAGTCAATATGCAAAAAAATTGCTGTTTTTTGGGTCTACATTTCAACATTTCCCAACCAGGGCAACAATGGTCTGGCCCTGTGGGTCAATCCCAACGTGCCTGATGGGCGTTGGCATACCCAAAACGTACCAATTTGAAACATGGGCAGGACGGAACCCAAGTTTAAAATAAACAAAGGATAATTTATTCTAAATGGGAATACAAACATCACCAACACTTCATTGAAACGCCTTATAGTGGTAAATATTCATGCCAATTTCACTAAAATCAGACATCCCATGTCTGTGATACTTAAGTGGACGAACAAAAAACAATTATTGCTAGGAAAAGGTAGAAGGATATTAATAACTATAGAATGGGTAATGCGAACTTAATTTGACACTCTTTTGAAATCATTCCCAATGGCAAACCTCCATACCAAATGTGATTCAGATCCGATAACCCAAGGCCAACAAAAAGAAGAAAAAAAAAGAAAGATAACTCTAGAATGGAAAATGTGAACGTCATTGGCCGTCTTTTGAAAGGTCTGCTGATGGCTAGTATATATACCAAGCCTGCAAATAGTGTGTCTGTCATTTTCAGAATAAGGTCCCCAGAGGGTTAATTTAGTGACTGTATGGTAATGGGTGAGGTGTATATGTATAAAGTGAGTGGCACATGGTCATTTATGTGGTGTTCAGGTATATATGGAGTGACTGCATGGGCATGTGTGAGTTGTACTGGTGTACCTTTGGGTGGCTATCCATTTCCATAATAACTCAAGGATATGCTAATCGATAGAGAGGTAATATCAGAGTGTTCTCCACCTTAATGGCATTTTATATGCAATATGAAGTAAATGGTTTTCCTGACAATAGTTTATAAGTTAATCAATTTTTATGCTGATGGGCCAGAGTAGCAACATAACATGATCCGTCTCAGTTCCGTTTCAACGTTCTGCCCATTTCTGTTCAAAAACATGGAGAGAATCCCAAAAGAAGTTTCCGGCACCCCTTAAAATAAATTTCTCATGCCCCACAAGGTACTGGGACAACAAGTAGTTGTCAGTTGATTAAGTAGCATGTTTAATAACCAAGTGAGTCACAATTTGCTACCTTTTCGGGACAGCAAAGAATAATGTTCGGAATATCTGTGACAAATCAACTGTTTACCAAATTAGGTTGCCATTTTACAAGCCATCTTGAGTAATTTTGTCTGAAACACCGCAGTGTAAAACATTTAATAGATCAAAAAAATAAAATGCACCTTTGATACCAAGGATAGTTTAACTTGACAAAAATGGTCCAAACCTGAAAAGTTATTTATTTGCCGATTTTGATGCCAAGTTTATTATAGAAAAATCCCCTGATAATTCTGGTAATGTCAGTGGTTAAAATATTAATAATTAATCAACGTGCATCAGAAATGTTAGTATTCAATGTATATAGACAGAATAGTAAAAAATTTTCATTAACCACAACTTATAATCAGTTGCATGGCACGCTGGTACAATATTTACCATTTTTCACATCTTGGCTGCAATTTTGGTAGTCATTTTGAGCCAAAGTGACAATTTTGGTACCAATGAATTGGAATATCCATAAAATAATAAATGCATCACTTACATTGCACAGTTCTTCCCATTTCTTGAAATATGACCAGAATCCCAATGGTGATATTTTGTGAATTTTATGCCGCGTTCTGTAAAATCTAATTTTTGAGTGATCGGAAGGAGTGGGGACCCCATGAATGGCATATATCATTACTCCAATGGTCATTTAACATGCTAAATACAAAATAAAGTCCCAATTCTCAACAAGTTCCAAATAGTAGAAACTGATCTTAAAGATATCAGTAACTTAACATTTTCCACTTCCGGCTGCCATTTTGGCAGCCATCTTGGACAGGGGGATCCAATTTTTGCAAAATTGTATACATGTGTATACATATGACAAGATTTTCTCACTATAAAATTTTGCATCAAACTGACTTATCGGGAAATGGCAGCCATCTTGGATGCCATCTGGACTTACCAAAAATGCTCCATTCGGATTTTAGTGGATTTTTAATATGTTATAGAGAATATCTTCCTCTTCAAAATGCTATAAAACCAACTTAGTCCAAATTAATTTGAGTCTTATTGACCAGACTAAACTGGACTAAATCAACAATACCTGCAGTAAGTTGATATTGTTTCCCCCCCCCCCCCCAAGCAGTTTAATCAACATACCAAAGCAAAACTGAATATGATTATACTTGCCTAAGTCACAAGCTGAAATGTTCTTTTGGACACAGAATTCACAAGTTTCCAAGTCAAACAACTTGACAAGGGGTAACTCTAGTAAAAATAAATGGACAAAGTTGTAGTATGTGGGTAACCTTTCCCCAAGCTGTGCTATCACCATGCCAATGGACAATGAACACTGATAAATTGATAATTAAGACCCAAGTTAAAAGGTGATATGTTTGGATGGACAGATGGAGCTCTCGGCTACAATAATGCCCTAAATAATCAACTCCTTAACCACAGCAGAATTAAGGGTCATTTTTCAGGATTTAGTCAGAAATATGGCTTGTTGCCATTCATTGGAAAGCACTCACTGTATATGCCCATAACCTCCTAAGGGGGTCAGGGCATAATAAACCAGCAAGTATAAGCATAGAAAGGCTACATTATGAACACGTCTTCTATAGAAAGGGGATTAGTTGTATGAACATCACCAGCAAACACAATTCCCCTGCTACCTGTCTCATGTGCAATCAGACTAATTACTTGCCGATAGGTGTGTTAATTAACTATCCCTGACCCACTCAAACCACTACTAAGAAACTAATACCTTACTTGTATTTAAATTCGCACCATACTATTTTTCGTGCACCGATGGCGATGTGTCTAATTTAAAACTGAGAGAAAAATAGTACGACTCCCAAGTTTAATCTAAACCACAGTCCACAGGAAATAAAAGAAGCCAATGTTGCTGAATTTACATATATTATGAACGGTTGAATAGACAATTATGCCTGTACATGTATGCATATATTTACATTCGGCTAACCCGCTATCAAGACCATTGCTCAAAATTCAAACGACAAATCATGGTAACATAGACATTGTTGAAATGCTTGTGTAAGAAATAGTAATAGTCCAGGTCGCTGCAAAATTATGATGTATGTAGTTACTAGTTTATGGTCTGCATGGTGTAAATCCGCCGCGATGGTGTTTAATATATACTATCGCCAGCAATGACTAAGAACCGAAACTGCCATCAGGTCCAAGATATACGAAAATATCACATAAATATTACAAAAATATTTCTGTCAGATTTGAATTCGCGCAGCAAGGTGCGTAAATTTAAAGTGCACGAATTCAAAACAGAGCGAAAAATACTACTGTGCGAATTTAAAGTGATGTGAAACACTCTAGTATGGTGATCAAATAGAAAAAGAGAATAATCTTGTTCAAAGTAGTAATTTTTTCAAACAGTATATCCAAATTGACAACACACACTGTCATTCTTATATATGAATTAAATGCAGTGACTCCCAATGGCGAAATCGCTTTCGTTAGTTTATCACCAATAGATGCGTCCTGAATCGAGTAGTAAATATTTACATTTGAGCGTAGTTCTGATGATGTTTTCTACGGATTGGTACGGTATATTTGCTTCAAATTTTTGGCGATGTTAGTAGAATGTTACATTCCTTCAGTTGTCATAGCGCCTGAATACTAACTTATCAGTTTTCACGCACCCAAACAAGTACATAATATGTCTTTAAATACGAGTAAGCTACATGGATTGTTTGAACGACTAATTTTTAATAGTTTTTACTTATTTGTGGAATTGAGAACTTGCTTGGTGTCAAAAATTTTGCCAAATGAAATAATTGTTGCCAAATGTGAATAATTTTGAAATTGGCAAGTGGCAACGGAATAACAAGCTGATAACATACCTCCTTATTTTTTCTGACCTCACTGTTTTCTTATCAAGAGTCACCCCAGGAAAAAAGCCATAGCAGATACCATTGTTGAACTCCGCATACAGAGGAGGTGAACATCCAAGTTCCGATAATTTTACGAATGTATGTTTCTCTGCATCTCTGTTCACTGATTGCCCATTTGTTCCACCATATATACGGATGACAATAACATCAGTACTATTGATATCTTTATCCTTCTCATAACAGCCAACCACAATGTTGGAAATCCCCCCTGTAAAATGCTAATATTAAAAAAGATGGTGTCATTCAAAGTGATATATTAACAATCCCACACGTGGTTAGAGGGTCTCCGTTGGGGGGGGGGGGGGGGGGGGGGGGGGGTGGTCCACCTAGGGAAATTCCAACTGCACCCCCTCCCCTTGAATCAGAATCAGACCAAACACAAGTTTTGCCTAATTCCATTTGCCCCCCCCCCCCCTTGCACCTCAGTGATCAGGCTAGGGACTTTTAGAACATCATTCTAATGATTTTGCACATTTTGATAGTGCATTTGAACCATATGTAAACCATAATTTATGAATATTTATTGAGTTACTCAATATAGAGGATCAAGGGAGCTTAGCCTCTGCAAAAACAAACAATTATCTTATGCAGTACAGACATCATGAGAACAAAAAAATTCCATGATTCTATATATCACTTAACATACGGTAATGAATTGCTTTGGATTCCGGCTGCTTTATGCGGCAGCATAATATTCCCCTCTATATATGTAGTACTAAATGCCTTCTAGTCCAGGCACATTAGACATGGAAGTGGAAAAGTAAGGAAATAAATCGGGGGAAAGCTGATTTTTTAATATTATTTTGGCCATAACACCGCGGACGCGTCACGAAAAGTCCCCTAAAATCCGATTTGAGCTTTCTGAGTTACATCATTTTTTCCATATAATTAAACAAAACAATATTTTTCACAATGATGGAAATAATTGGATGTTGTAACAATTTTTCAGCCGAAACGTATACAAAAAGCACTCAATATTGTTCGATATACAATTCTCGAACCAACGACACCCATTCAAAGGGAAATATCGAATGAATTTCGCATATATAGATATGAAATAAAACACTGAGCCAAAATACTGACGATTTTGAAGACAAACTGATGTATTCGATGTCGGATTTCTCAGGCTTCTCAAAACATAGGCGCAAGCTATCTATTTTAAAAACTGCACAGACACCACCCCGTCGCTATAATAGGCAGAACTAGCGAGTACGCACATCATAAGTTGTCAAAACTTGTAAAAACATAACCCTACCCCCGAAACTGGTTGTCAACGATCTGGTCGTATTTTGATATTCTATTTTGTCTAAGCTAGTCATATGCATTACTAAGTTATACCAGTATATGTGAAATATGAGTACGAGAGCGAATATAGTGACACGATCAGAATACTACAAACGCGGTCATGAAATGGCTGTCAAAATGGCCGCAACCACCAAGCTAAGCCGAAATGATGGCAACTTATTATATAACCACCTAGTAGGTAAAATACGTATTAACAATATACAAGTCTGTTGTTAAATATCTTTAAAGGTACACAGTTCATTAAAACAGGCCCATGTGGAGGATTTATCGGCCATTGCAACGCAGGTCAAACCCAATGAATTACGTCTTTAAAATTTCGGGTTTTCTGTTTACAGTCGGGGCCAAAAATAATAATTTCGGGCATGCAACATACGAAGTAATGTTTCGCCACACAGTGTATGGTAGTTTAGTTCGGCGTGATGATAAATTATTGAATGGAACGCAGAAACTTAAGTGCATATCCTTGCGGTATAAATAGTAGTTACATTTCCGGATTGTTCATCACTGTACATGATAATAAACCACACACGTATGTTGCAATTCTTATTATATTGCAAAGAAACCGCCACCTCTTCAAAAGATTAGCACTGCATCACACCAGATCAAATAGACAGCACATCGTACATTTGATATACGACTAATTTTCGTGCTGCTTCCAAACCGGTCTCTTAGTAAACAATTTGTTCAACTTACTTCAGTCGGCAACTTACAACTGGAATATGCTATTACGCAATGTACAATATTAGTTTTCCGTATTTTGTTGTTTGAAAATATCTTGCCAAAACCACCCATGAACTTGTGCAAAATATCAGGTGATCATCGTTTAAAGCTGTTATTTCAGCGTTGAACATTGACTCAATGTTGCTAGTTATGGTTGTTAGTTCAGCAGATATGTGTAACATTAGGGAGAAGGGATACACACGGTAATGCGGTTGCAGAAAACATAGTACCCTTCGCGTATATGTGACCTTGGTGAATATAACCAAATATTATTTCCACGTATAAAGACAGTCTCTGTCACAGAGTATGTGGGCAATTTTGGTCAAGTTTAGATTTTTTCAAAGAAAGTATATGGTACTCCTTTGTGTTTTGATAAATTGCTTTCATAGTATACCACCATGCATTCTTGTGATAACAGCGAAATATTCGTGTTTTATTACTTATTCTTAGGCAAAAATTACTAATATTTTAAGACACGGAGAATATAATCTACACAATTCACCCATTACTCTATGAATATCTCTCATACTGCTCTATAGCAGTGTATTTCGAAAGGTTTGATGGTGTATATATCAAAAGAAACGATGACCGGTCACATTAGTGATACTGCTATGAGCACATATATTTCGGCTTCTATGAAAGGTCACAGAATCAATTCTTCGCTATTAAATTTCATTTTACAGTGTAGTGTACATATATATCACACGATTCAAGATAAATAGTGCAGAATAATTTGCCTTATTCTCCCGTTTCTTTGCGGTCAAAAAGTCCAGATTTAACCATTTTATGAGACCTTGCTTTTCGCTATATCTCTCGCGATATATATTAGAGATAATTCGCACATACCCGATAAAATGTTTCTCTTATTCTCTGCAATCATTCTTCCTCACATATTTCGAGCGTGTTGTCACTCTTATGGGACTAGCTATTCAATTATGCATAAAATGTAAATTTCATTCTATTTTGGCCATTTTGGCGGCCATTTTGGGACTTCAATTCAACTTATATGGTTCACGGCTAAGCATTGTTTGTATGTATGTCAATGTATTATGAATTTGGAATTAATTGATCTACACATGACTGCATTCCCATATGGCCTGATGGAGATGCTTCAGAATTTGAACCATTCCGAAAAATCAAGATATCTCAAAAAGCTCAACTCGGATTTTAGGGGACTTTTGCCACGTTGTTCATAAACATGTTCTTATTGATCCCTGAAAAAATCAGTTTTCCCCGATTTTTTACACTAGTGAAACCTTATGTGCCTGGACTATTCCGATAATGATTATTTTGTATGTTATTTACTTGATATTATTCCATATGAAGGACACTGCAATATTCATGTGAACACCCTTGTAATAGGAATTGTCCTGTTTCGGGTTAGTGCTGCTGAATATGTTCTTGTTCTCACAGAAGATATATAGTCTGTGACATATTTTTATCATGAGCACTCATAGCTGTGTGTGTTTGTTTACATGTAATTACGTTTTGACAGATGTAACCAGTTAACAGCCATTGTCACTGACCCCCTCCCATGGCACCTGACACATGAAGAATACTATAGACCAGCATAATTTTTATCATGCAACAACCCAATTATTGAAAACTACCCACCACTGACATCATCTCATGACTTCATCTATCCCCTCTTGTCTTCTAGCTTCTCCCTCTCTCTCTCTCTCTCTCTCTCTCTCTCTCTCTCTCTCTCGCTCCCTGCCTCCTCCTATCCCTAACACTATCTTCTCCCCTTTTTTTCCATCCCTAACTCAAATTTAGTTACATATCTCCATTTCTCCTTTCTAACCCTTCCCATCTGACCTATACCCCTCCCTCACTTATTGGGGAGGGGCATGTATCCAAAGAGAAGAATTCATATAAGCCCTCGGGCTTGTTGTCTGACTCTTCTATTTTGCATATACATGTATGTGTCATCTGTATATTATGTTATTTGGATTTGTATGGATTTGGAAATAAAAAAATGTGTTTTTATAATTTATTGTAGTTAATTACCTTCAAGACTGAAATTTGAGAACAAATTATTTGTTCTTCGATCAGCACAAATAAATTACAATTAAGCATAAATATGACGTATTTGCACTGCAGCGCTAATGATTTGTGCTTCAGTGTAAATTATTTGCTTTTCAACATAAATATCTGCAGCTCAAATAAGAAATAAATGTGAAAAAACTTGCTAATTCAATTGTACTTAAGTATAAATGCGCGACTATCAGGTGAATTTTGTTACAACCAGCCAGCTAGCCTAGACTGATTATGAACCTCATGTGATCTTTGAGGGGTAAAAGCTTGGTAGGCGCCGCCGCGCCTATAATATATGGCTATTGCACTAAAGCACAATTCAATTTTGCAAATTATAGGAATATAGGTAGAGATGGAAGTAATTATTGGCTTAAGTCCAAAAATTAATAAATGTGAAAATAGCCTCCCATGTAAACAGGTCTCAGTGAACAACAGATCGATCTCTACTAGCAATAACCTGACCGGGCTAATTAAAATAGACCAATCGGTCTTTCACAGCCAGCATGCATCTGGGATAAGGGGAGTTTATATACTCTAAATTGTTCTATAATATTCCTTTCAACCAATACTTTGAAAAAAATTTGTTCTGATTGCTTTTGAAACTAATGAAAGACATGGAATAATGATATGCTGAGACTATTCAATATAAACATATATCGTATATCTTGGAGCTGATGACAGTTTCGGTTCTTAGTCATTGCTGGAGATAGCATATGTGTATATTAAACACCATCGCAGCGGATTTACATCGTGTAGACTATACACTAGTATTAACTACATACATCATCATTTTGTGCGACCTGTAATATTAGTATTTCTTATACAAGTTCAACAATGTCTATGTTACCATGATTTGTCGCTTGGCATTGTGAGCAATGGTCTTGATAGCGGTTGGCCGAATGTAAATATATGCATACATGTATAGGCGTAATTGTCTATTCAACCGATCATATATGTAAACTCAGCAACATAGCCCTCTTTTATTACATATGGACTGTGGTTTATATTAAACTTGGGAGTCGTACTATTTTTCGCTCAGTTTTAAATTCGCGCACAGATGGATGAGCGAAAAATAGTACTGCGCGAATTTAAATATGAGTAAGGTAATTGAATTGTTTAAATTTTAATCTTCAAACCATTTTTTTTTTATTTTAGAGTTATTCTCTCTTACAACAGTGACCACTGTTCCAGGAAGACAAATCAACCTATTTTAGCCCGGTCAGACTATTATAGTTTAATCAGTGTTTCACCCTTATGGGAGGCCAAATTCACATTTAATAGCTAATTATGCTTAAGCATAATTTACTCACTCACAACTACATAACGCATAAGTGTAATGCCATTATCATTATGCTTAAGCATAATTCCATTATGCTTAAGCGTAATAGGTTTCATGCATAGCCTTATATTACCTTATATATATAATGGTATCATCTAAGGTAAATATATGTAAAAAATTACTAGCATCCGTAATTGGCTGCATCCATTTCAGCTCCAGAGGAGTTTTGAGATATGGAATTTGAATTATGCTCAAGCGTAATGCCATTATGCTTTTAAGGTGTAATTGCATTAATGGCTTAAAGGCATTACACTTACGCATAATGGAAATCTAAATTATGCAAAAGTGTATAGAATTACACTTAAGCGTAACGGAATAAAGGATTCTGTTCATGGATATTAGTAATAATAGAAACCATGCCCATTGACGCAACATTTTGAGAGTATACTTAATGGTGGATTATGTTAGAAATACAAAATGTGAACTTTATTGAGATTTAAAAAAATAAAATTTACAGGCAATGGGCCAAGAAAAACAAATTCCATATCTAAGATTCAAATATGGGAATATGTACTGAACACTGTGATGAATCAGATGTACTACAAAACAAAATTATATTTCTTGAGTGTTCTTTGATAAAATTACTTTGAACCGGTTGTTGACAAATTGATATACTTGCTTAAACATTGGCTATGTGGGTGGTACGTAGCAGGCACGGGTTAACAGCTGGCCATTGTAACTGCTCTGGACTCTGTTGACAATAGAATGCCAATCCTCAATCAAACCCCTACCAGATCACCACACTAATTCTAGTAAGTAGGTCACCACTCACTCAGGGTAATCACTCATGTGGAAGTTGACACTGGTAAAAAGCCATTCACACTAGACTGGACATCAGCCATGAAAGGTTGATCCATGAACTGCTGCCTCTCAGTCAACCATATTATGAAGTTAGTATATCATTTGTCAACAACCGGTTCAAAGTAATTTTATCAAAGAACACTCAAGAAATATAATATTATTTGTGTAGTACATCATTCATCACAGTGTTCAGTATACATGCATATTCCCATATTTGATTCTTAGATATGGACTTTGTTTTTCTTGGACCATTGCCTGTAAATTACATTTTTTTTTAAATCTCAATAAAGTTCACATTTTGTATTTCTAACATAATCCACCATAAAGTATATACTCTCAAAATGTTGCTTCAATGGGCATGGTTTCTATTATTACTAATATACATGAACAGAATCCTTTATTTGGACTCTATAAAATTTTGGAAAAATTGGGTCCACAAAGCCCTTAACCATAAGGAATTATGCTTAAGCGTGTAATTGGCTATTAAATGTGAATTTGGACTCCCATACACCCTGACCTGATAAAAGCATACATATTAAAGGTACTCAACCCGATAAAACTCCTCTCAATTACTATTTCAATGGCTTCGGGGATCAAAAATATTTGATTCAAGTCGAGGAAGTCACCCATCAAAGCTCAGATTTGTTAGATATCGATTTTAGAAATCTATTATTTTTCATTATCGGGAATACTATCTGGCCCAGAACTCAGTCAAAATTGCGTTAAAATTACCACTTGATTTTAGAGTTATTCATCCTTGTCTGTTTGAATAGATTTGGAGTACACATCCAGAGCAGATTACGGCAGTTATTAGTACTCATCTCGAGAACATAACAAATTTGAAAAATCAATATCTAATAACTCTTGAGCTTTGTTTGATGGGTTCCTCGACTCGAATCAAATATTTTTTACCCCCAAAGCCAAAGAAATAGTAATATAGGACCCTCTGATCGGATTGTTGTTGTTGGAATCTGTTGAGATGGGGACCCTCTTTACGGGTTGAGTACCTTTAAATGGAATATAACACTAATTAGCTAATAAACTGATAAATGTGAATTTGACCTCATATAATTTTGTGTTGTAAAGATGCACTACCCAATCATCCTCATTGACTGAACAACGTGGGCTTGGAATTTGATCAATAACTGCCTTAATTAGGCTAATTAGCAATTTTATCAAGGCAGTAACTGTTATTGATCAAGTTAACATACTGTGAATAAACAAAGGTCGAGCGGGGTAGTACCACAATCTCTAATCGAACACACCTTGATTTTTATATTCTGGGGGTTCCAATTTGGACGTAATTTTTTCAAAAGTTGCAATGCTCCATTCTCAATCTGAACTTTTTCAAGACCGATTGTAACATCGAATGATTCGTATGGTGTGTCAGTCATCTTGGTCACGTCGATCGATGGATGAGTCACTCACAAGTTCAACAACCATAAAACTTAAGGGTGTATTTGAGCAATGCAGGCTGGTACAGCCGGCCATGGCTACAGCCGGCTAGGCATGCGCAGTAGAAAGCTACAGAAATAACTACAGCCGGCCACGGCTGGTGATCACTATTGCACGGGTACTCCGAACTTGGAATGCGGCTGACGGATAATATTATTAACGCCCTCCGGTGTATACTGTCCTAGAGATTCTAGATAGCTATGGTTCGCTGGGCGTTTTATTTATAGATAATAGGTTTTTCCGGTTGTGACAATTCGCAGTAGGTCCCTATTTGCGGAAGTCCCCGAATTCGCGGAGGTCCCCTAAAATGGTCGAAATATGTTGATTTTAATGAGGGAACGGGTGCGTATATGTCAACTGACACGTATTTTAAACAAATAACGACACGATCATCATAATAGTGGTTTGTTCTATCAATCATATCATCATAATAATAATCATCACCATCATCATCATCATCATCATCATAATACGGAACAAGTCTTGCGACTTTTCGCCCCAATAGCATTATTTGCACTGCTATAGCTTGTTTACAAATATATGTATCGTCATTCGATATTTACTTGTGAGTCACTTGAACATATTACTTGTCGTCGAACTCGTATTTTATATAATAGAAGAATGAGTCTATGTATATTTTGAATTGATCGAGTGTTGGAGCCTCAACATGCAAGCGAAGTCTGGCAGAGAGTTCCAGCTATTTACCACCCTCTACGTGGAGAAATATTTTCCTATGGCCTTGTTAACAATGGGCATCTGTAGCTTTTTATTATGTCCTCTTGTTCTTCCTGATGACTGTCTTTCTAATAGGTCACATGCATTGATATTGTAATGACCATTCAACAGTTTATATACTTCGATTATATCTCCTCTAAATATTCGATATTTCAAAGACATCAGATCGAGTCTTATCATTCGGTCTCGGTAGCATAGAATTTTTATTTGACGAACTAGTTTCGTTGCTTTTCTTTGTACGGTATTTGTCTACTACTAAGTAACACAATGCTTTGATATTTGTGATGTGGGCTCCATGTAGAGTTACATTATTCGATGATAGGTCTGACCATGCTTATGTAGAGCGATTAGAAAGTGTCGATGTCTAAGTTCGTGAAAGTTCTGTTGACTATGCCGATGATTTGAGAAGCTTTATTGTTTTAGGATATTGTAGGAAGGTTAATCTGACTGTGTCAAATTGAGCTATATAGCGATGGGATATCTCGCAGGACAACATATTTCGGGTTTTCGTGGGGTGTGTATTCGCTGGATGTCTTATAGTTACAGTATGTAACTATTATAACCGCGTTAATTGCTTTCGATGTTTAGGTATGGACAATGGCTGGGCCATGCACTCTTGGCGGGAACACAATGCCTCCGATTGTTTTATCCGCATTTACAAGCTTTCTGGTGTGGTGAATGAGAAACCTGCAGTAATAAGCTAAATAAGCCGTAGTATTTTGTAATAATTTGAAGGATTAGTTGTTTTAACGGAATTCTGAGGCGGTGCATTCATGTAACCAATATATTTTATATTATAATTTATATTTATGCCTAATAATATGATCTTGAGGGCGTTACAATTTCTGATTATGGTTTTCTTGTACTGGCATAATGTTGCTATATCTATTCACCAATGGTCTCGCTCGTTGAAGCAAGCACATTTGAAGCAATTAACACTCGTACTGAGTCCATGCCTCCATAAATCTGATATTTAAAAGAGTAAGATATGTGATTATATCTCGTTCTCTAAATAGGCATATACAAACAAGATATAATCTCGTATATATTTTTACGAAATAAGTTTAATTATTCACCAAAAATATATATATCATAGATATAACATATCTAGTTTTATGCCAACAAAATGGGAATGACAATTATGTGTCCCCATGGAGCAGTATTTAAAAATATCTCCCTGATAAGAAATTCCCCTATTAGAGTCGGAGTACAAATGTTTAGTGATAGTCGCCATTTATTTCCCTGCCCGTTGTAGCTTTCTGCTGCGCATGTCTTACAAGAAAACCATAGTCAGAAATGGTAACGCCACCAATATCATATTATTAGCCATAAATATAAATTATAATATAATTATACTATAAACTAGCTTTCAAATTTTATGTGGGAAATTTGCATACTTCCATATTTCAAGTTTTCCCGTTTCTCGTGTTTTACATTACATTCTTCAAACTGTCTTCTTTATTACACAAGCTGATGGGCCCGACTTCGTCCGGACTGTTTCCCATCTGATTTCCGGCGAAAGCTAGGCGCGATTTTACCTTTAATTGACTATTTCGAAAGTCATGGTCAGGTCAGGGTCATGATTTGACCCGTCCAAAACACCCCCATCCCGGAGAATAGTACCCCTAGGTATAAAATTTCGTCGAAATCCGTCCGTTTTACCCCACTTGACCTTTAATTAACAATTTTGAAGGTCAAGGTAAGGTCGGAGTCATGATTTGACCCGTCCAAAACACTCCCCCAACAAAAGTACCCATATGTATCAAATTTCGTCGAAATCCATCCGTTTTACCCGATTTGACCTTTGATTGACCACATTGAAGGTCAAGGTCATGCCGAGGTCACGATTTGACCCGTTTAAAACACTCCCCGGACAAAAGTATCCCTAGGTATCAATTTTCGCCGAAATTCGTCCGTTTTACCAAAATTTACCTTGCATTGACAGTTTTAAATGTCAAGGTCAGGTCGGGGTCACGATTTGACCCGTCCAAAACACTTCCCGGACACAAATACCCCTAAGTATCAAATTACGTTGAAATCTATGGAAAGCCAAAGAGGACATGTTAGTTGCTACTTTCTAGATATACGACGCACGACTTGTCGCGGTTTTTTAAAGGTGTTTCAAACTAGGAGATAGAAGTATCCTGCGTTTCAAATGGTGATGAATTATAGTATTTTATTCAAATTTTATGGCATAAATTGTTATCAAAACCGTATATACTATAAAAAAAATCAATGACTCGAAAATTAAGTGGGCCTTTAAACAAAGTCACAATTGCAGTTAGGCTCATCTCATACTCGTCTATTCAGCGATATTCTGCTGCGCAGTTTGTTATAGCCTCCAGTATTCATTAAGCGTTATAGCCCCACTGTTATAATTCGCCTTTAGCAGGCGTACTCTTGCCTCAGATTATTGAGATATTGGGTCACACGTAATGACATTAAATCGCATGGAAACACAGCAATTGTGTGGGCTGCTTGGCGTGAATATGTAATGAGAAATAAGGTCATACGTAATGACATTAAACTCAAGAAAACCCGCGAAAACAAATCTCATACTCGTCTATTCAGCGATATTCTGCTGCGCAGTTTGTTATAGCCTCCAGTATTCATTAAGCGTTATAGCCCCACTGTTATAATTCGCCTTTAGCAGGCGTACTCTTGCCTCAGATTATTGAGATATTAGGTCACACGTAATGACATTAAATCGCATGGAAACATAGCAATTGTGTGGGCTGCTTGGCGTGAATATGTAATGAGAAATAAGGTCATACGTAATGACAGTAAACTCAAGAAAACCCGCGAAAACAAAACAAAATCACATTTAATGTTTAAAGTTATTTCCTTCATAAAAAGAATCTTCGTGATAATGAAACCTCTCAATACTTTAGAATATAGAATTAACCTTAAAATAAAAAAAACCTTCGGAATAGAGAACCTTCGGAATAACGAACCTTCGGATTGGTGAACCTTCGGAATAGCGAACATTCAGAGAAATTTCGAAATAGTGGACCTTCGGGATAGTGAACCTTCGGAATAGAGACATGCCCCCCCAATATTCATATTATATGCCCAGAGTTCAAAGGTATGGGCCCATAAAATTCTAAATTTGGCCCTTAAAATATTGAACCCCAAATTGGAGCCCGCACAGAACAGCACTTAAGTCAACTGTACCTGTGTCATGTCCCAATGCAGGAGGGTCCATGTATACCACAACATTCATATGATATGCCAAGAATTCAAAGGTATGGGTCCACGTAATGACATTAAATCTCAAGAAAACCCGCGAAAACAAAACAAAATCACATTTAATGTTCTAAGTTATTTCCTCCTGTATCTGTATCGGTATGCGCGCAGGATCCGTTCGGATGTGAGCGCACACTCAATAAAAAGAATCTTCGTGATAATGAACCCTCTCAATACTTTAGAATATAGAATTAACCTTAAAATAACAAAAACCTTCGGAATAGAGAACATTCGGAATAGCGAACCTTCGGAATAGTGAACGTTCGAAATAGCAAATATTCAGAATAGAGAACCTTCGGAATAGTGGACCTTCGGGATAGCGAACCTTCATAATAGAAACATGTCCCCACAACTACACCGGTGACGTAAACACATGTGCTAATCTTTGTCGGACTATCGTGACTCTATCGGTACGGTTTATACTCAAGTACGAAAAAATACCTAACCATAATACATTCGCCCAGTGGATTATCGATCGTCCATTCGAACATGAAAAACTGTAAAACAGTTTACAGTTTACACCACCTTGTGGCGTAATAAGCTACAGCCATAGCGACGATGGTATACCTTGGCTGTATAGACGATAAATGCTTCAACATTTTGTTGCGATGATGGATGTTTATATATGCTCCAAATAATTATTATGATATTGAAATAGTAACATGGACTGCTTAATTGGACATCAATAAATTGAACTCGAAATCAGAAAACCACAACCGAGAAGGCAACTGACTTCAGAAAAATCAATACAGGCTGCGGGTTGTGATGACATAACTAACTCAGATTGTATGGTCACGATGTCACCCCCAGAGTGGTGAATATGGTGACTTGCTTTGCAATGCTTTCATGTATGCACATAGAACCTAGAATATGTGTATTTCTTACATTCATTTCAACATCGTCGTCGAAGTTACCATGATGTGTACGTCGTTTGACATTGAGTATATTAGTTAACCGAATGTAAATATAGGCCTACACGTTTAGACGTAATTGTCTATTCAGTGTCCATTATGATAGTTGTAATATGTGTAACTCATTTGGCTTCGGGGGTAAACAATATCTGATTCGAATCGAGGAATCCACCCATCAAAGCTCAGAGTTGTCAGATGTCGATTTTTTAAATCTATTATTTTTCACCACCAGTACTTTTTAGTGGCCTGGTAAAAAGTCGACGAGAAGACGGTCTTAGACCAAATTCCAGATGAAGATGGATATCTCTAAAATCAAGTGGCCTTTGAGTGTCAGATATTTGACAAACCGGCCAAATTTTGTTGAACAAAATGTTGATAAATAATGGGTTTGGGGAAATTTGATACTATATAGTTGACTGTGGTAACCATTATTTTTGGGCAATTAATCGATTCTGATAACTGAAGTGGCATTTTTTTTAATTGCTGTTGTTGGAATCTGTTGATATGGGGACTATCAAATAGGATTGAGTATATCTTTAATGTTTACAATTAAACAGTTTTACATCAAAATGTATAGGCTAACATTGAAAACAAACTTATCGATGAGCTGATGGGATAGCGATATGCTGTGTTACATACGAGCAGACTTGGACTACAAATATCATAGCAAGGGCGAAAACTCAATATTGATTGTGGGGTTATTGTATAATCTGAGAAACCGAAATGTCAGTATTCATTTAGAAACTGGTCGCAATTCCCAGGATTTGAACTGATTAGGTATATGTTCATACGGGCATATAAATATCATGACATGATCTACCCCCTCCACGTGGTACACCATACACACTGCCCTTATATGTACGTCATCCCTATATACATGTATTTATTAATTATATATGACATGTTTGTCCAGAATAACATGTCATCGAACTAGGCTAATATCACCCTTAAACCGAGTAATATAAATTGGCGATATCTCCAATCCGAGTAATATGGATTTACGACATGCCGAAAATTTACTTTACTATAACATAACATGTATGTATCCATATTTGCGACATCAGTCATGTCGCTCATATGAAAGAGGCGATTTAATTAATAAATAGGATATTACTTGGTTTGGTTTGATATTATTGGCTTGGTATTAGCCCTCGGTTACATCGGTTACATCGGGCTGATATCGGGCCTATATAATATCAAACAAACCAATTGATATCCTCTATAAATATATCCTCTATAATATATACCCGCGCCATGCATATACGCGTACATATACGTATATAGTCTCTTGGGTTACGTACCTTTATTCCGATGACCCATGCAGTACTCCGATTGTCCGATATTCCGAAGATCCGATATATATACGAAGATCCGAAGGTCCGATACTCTGATGGTGTTCTGATGTAACGACCGGGTCTCACCACGTGCATTCCTTCATTCAGTTGTGTTGTGGCCTCAGTGGCCTGTACAAAATGGCTGTCACGTGACAGTCCCTTATTTGTAATAAGTATAGGCCTATATATAACACAATATTTATAACACAATGTCATGCATGCCATATGCAATGCAGAATATTGCTGTAAAGTTAGTTAATCAACTAATAACATGCAAATTAATGCATATATTATACAGTTATATAACATTGATACCTGTTGATGGCACCGTTTTATAAATAAATGCGTATACACTGCTAAAAAGGATTTTCTTACTTAGAAAATATTTCTGAAAAAAAAAGATAAAATATACTTGTTCTTGCTTTTAAGAAAAATATTCTATACCTAGAACTTTATTTCTTGGGAGTACTAACACACTGAGAAATTGGATGGAATAGTCTTATAACCAGAAATTATTTCTAACGATTAAGAAAATATTTCCAGAGTGAACAATATTTATGTGCATATTTTCTTAATTTAAGAAAATATAAGGAAATATGAGTATAATATTTCCAGCAAGCGAGAAAATATTTCTTCAGCAAGAATTTATTTTCTTAAATATAGAGAGTATGCCATATGTAAAACATTAATTAACAGACTACAATTATTTTAAAGATGGAGAACTTATGCCATGTCTGATTCGATACATAAAGCCACTCTTCTACGTGTCCTATACCAGGAAGTAATTAGATCGGACCAATATTTGACCCAATTACTGGTAATATGTTTTGGTGGCCTATGCAAATATTGACTATTTCATATAAGAAATTAATTTTTCTAACTATTAGAAAATATGATGCAAGAAAATTATATACTCCCAAGCTAATTGTTCTTATTTTAAGTATTTTTTTTCTCAAAATAAGAAAATCCTTTTTGGCAGCGTGCATGCAGCCTTCTTGTCATGCAATTACATTTTTGCGCACAATTTTTATTTTGACCACTGACTCGAGCTTATTTACTGGAATCGAACTGAGAAGTGTCATAGATTTTATTGGGAAAATATGTTACTGGTAATGTTGCATATACAGAATTGTACGGAATTGTGGGGATTCTGAGGCTTGTCCATATTTTTAATTAAATTATGTTTGTGTGGTAAGTAAATCTAGTCCAAATATGAGGGCAATGCTAGTATATATGGGAGGCCGTAGCACAATTATCTGCGCTAAATTAGTTGTTTATAAACGTGATCTAATTGGATATAATAAGGAGAGATATTACATGGTGCTAGACTTAGTGAGATGGTATAATAGCGCTCAAACGCAATTCGTTTAACATAATTATGTGAGCATCAATTTCGCGTAAGCTTAACATTATTGCTTAACAATATCAATTGCCCTTAATTATTAATCACCATAAAAAAAACCCACTTAATTCCAATAGAATAGTCTGCAGGATGACTATCAGGTGATGTTTTTTTTACAAAACATAAAACAGATTAAAAATAAAGACGAAGGTGAAAGTTTGTTATGACTATTTCACTTAAGCGCAATTAAATTTCGCTTAAGATGTAAGTAATTTCGCTAAAGCTTGAATCACTCAATGGTATCAGGCATACTTATTAACATATTTAATTAAATATTTAATTAAAATATTAATTCTTGGCAGCCTACCTGCAATGGATAGCGCAGACACCCGTGTCAGCAATCCTACTAAGATTACTAGGATCAGCATGCTCATAGACCATGCACGAAGTGTGCCTCACATTCGATTCCCAAATAACATGTAGTAAGTATCGTATAAGTGGTTGGTTGACCGTAGTTATATGGAAGTGATGATCGGAGCGTGGTGCGGCGTTATATATGTTTTTTCTTTCTTATCATAGTCAATACCCATATATATATATATATATATACTCATGTAAACATTTTGATGGAATCACTCCCATCTATAACAATGACCGACGTTTTCCTTTGTCAGATGGTAGAACAATCTTATCTTCCTTGTTGGGTTAGCTGCAGAACCTAGCTGCAGTTAAAATTTAAATATATAGGTTGTCGGAAAAAGCATCAACCCTTCAATGACTGGAGTTTGCTGTTTTTTTGTTGTTGCGAAAAACCCTGTGCCAATGAATTCTCTTATATATGCGAGACTCCCATATGGAGCCTAGCATATATATAAGAGAATTCATTGGCCTAACAATATTTATCATAACCTTGTAAGCCAGTGTATTTTCTTACTTTACTTTAAACATATTTTAATGTATCTAGAAAATATACATAGGGATCGGGGCACAAGTTACAAAACTTACAAACTTGCCCCTCTCCTAATACAATCATAGAACATACATAGCAGATATAGCACAAAGTGTTTATAAAGAAAAGCACAGAGTGTGCGTGCTGCGGATGTCGGGTTTCCACCTGTATTCCAATCTCGGTTATGAAGAAAAACCTAGAACTCAGTGAGTTTGAAAGATGAATGGCGATATTTACCATGTTATCATACATGGGTTTGTTCAAAACGCTTTGTTTTAGCTATAAAAGATTGAGTAATGCGAAAAAGAGTAGTGTTCTTGTGGTTTGATATACCTTTAACCCCATATAAGAAATGATTTGCTTCTAATGATTGAAAGCCATTAATACTTCAATTTCGGTAAAAGTCAATTCTCTGATCTACAAATAAAGGGCATTCATGAAAATAGTGATTGACGTCTTCATTGTCTAAGTTACAGGGGCATATAGGCGAATCGGATATGTGATTATCAAACATATCCGAACGGAGATCACTACAATGATTCCGAATTTTACAGTGTATTGCAGTATTAATTTTCTTTTTTCCTGTATAAAAATAAGAGGGTTTTTTTTTATTAATGGGTCTATAATCCCTAAATTGGCTTTGAAATCTGAAATATAGGTTGCATTGATTATATACACAGGTAATTTGTTCCATTCCAGAACAAAAGATGGGAGAAATGACTGTTTAAAACGCTCAGTATTAGCGAAATAGGAATAAAATTTATTTGGAAATCTAAGGTTATAATCCGATCGTTCTCTGGAGCGTGCTGGTAGGAGATTCGCATATATTAGAGAATGCACTGGTACATGATCTTTAATACTGGATAGCGTTGTAGAAAGATAATCAAAGCTGATATGATATATTCATGATATATCTTTGGCCGGAACTTCAATTGTTACCCACCAATGTTCATATATGAATTCAAAGAACCGTAACCCGTGCTATACTCTATAAATACCCATTGGCGAGTAGTTCCCATAGGTCGTTTGCGAAATTAGTTATTATCTGAACATTTCCCTCAAATAAATTGGACTCCTTCTGTAGTTGTATTATCTGTCATCTGCTTATTTTACTGATAAGCGATCTATAGATGAATAATAGACCATTCCAATGTATATATATACTTTTATAAGTGGGAGAATCCATTTTTAGTATAGAAAGGGTTAATCACTCCAGAAAACTGACACGCCATTGCGTCAATCTCAGCTGTTCGTCAATTTCGGTAGCCAAACCCTTATAATAAGTACCATGGTATCACTCTAGAATAAATGTATGTTTTACATTTATCTTAAACAAATTGTATAGAAATGACAAATGACATATAGGTGTCGGTTGAATTTCATAAACGTTGAATATATATGAGTGAATATGTGAGTGTATCTTAGTTATTAGATGAGATTTTGAGACAATTACACCGACACATATATGTCATGTGTCATTTCTACACAATTTTGTTTAATATAAAATGTAACACATATTTTGTATAATTTATACACCTTTGTTCGAAGAGTGTATATTACTTACCATGGTATACTGTGCCACAGTAAATGCAATTGTATAAACTAGAGGTGGGCTTCCCCAATGGAACTATAAGGATACCCCCATGGCAGACAGTGGCGGAAATGTATTACGCACTCAAATTATGCTCTGAAAAGGTAAGTCGGACGCACAAATAGATGGACATACTTATTTGAGTGTCAATTGCGAACGTTTTAAGTCGAAAAAGGGGGTGACGCAACAAAAAGAAGACGGACGGACCTCGTAATCGCAGGTCCACAGGGTCCCATGGTACTAATTAAGCTTTGCCAAGCTTCCAAACAATTTACCGAAAAATGTAGGAATAAAAGCTCGGACAAAGTTGCGTCTATGGACAGATGGACAGACGGGCCGCGGACAAATTGATCCCTATATATACGCCTGTATAATAAGATTATAAATACCATGGTATCTTGTTTACTCTAGTATATTATAGTACTATACTATAGTAATCTGGAGTATACTATATCGTAATATCACGGTACTGTACCACATGCAGTAAATGTATAGTTGTACCAGTGTACTGTACTATATAGTCTGGTCGATAAAAGGTTTGACCTAGAAAAAATTTGGACTAAGTTGGTTTGTATTCCATTTTGAAGAGGAATATATCCTCTACAACATATCCAAAATCCGATAAAATCCGCTGTGAGCAAATTTTTTTACAGAGATTTAAAAAAATGCTAATTTTTCGACCTTGTGAAGTACATTTTTCTACAATATCCCTCATCGGCGACACCAGAACGCATTAATCCTCCATCCGATATATACCAGTTTGTGTAAAGGAGTATAGGGGGCGAATAGAGTGACAAGGACCGAAAACAATGCAATCGCGGCGATGAAATGGCTGTCAAAATGGCCACAACTACAATCCATGCTACGACGAAAGCAACATATTGGATAACCTCATATAAGCGAAAATACACATTTGTAATTTACAAGAATGTTGTTATATATCTTTAAAGGTACACATATAATTAAAACAGATCTATCTGAATGATTTATCGATCACTGCTTCGCACGTTAACCCAATGATTTACGTTCGGGATTTCTTATTATTATACATCCAACAGTCGGACCAAAAACAGTTATTTCGGGCATGCAACACACGCAGTAATATTTCGTCACACAGTGCGTGGTAGTTTCGTTTTGGAATGATGATTAATTATTGAATGTAACGCAGAAACTGAAGTGCCCACCCTATATATCTGTGTAAATACTAGTTATATTTCCGGAATTTCCAACACTCTCCGTGACAATAAACCATACACGTATGTCGTAATGCTGAGTATACTGTAAAGAAACACTTATCTCTTCAACAGAATAGTACCCTATCTCACTAGATCGAAGAGACTGTACATGGTACATTTGATTTAGTACTAATTTTCATGGTGCTCTCAAACCGGTTTCTTAGTAGACAATTATGTTCAAATTACTTCAATCGGAACTTTACAACAGGAATATGTACCACGCAATGCACACTATTAGTTGTCAGTATATATCTTGTTGTTTGAAATTATGTTACCATTGCCACCCACATATTTGCGCTAAATATCAGGTCATCAGCATTTACAGTTATTAGTTCTGCGTTTACCATTCACTCAATGTTGCTATTTATGGTTTTGTATGCAGCAGATATGTGTAACATTAGGGAGAATGGGTAAACGCGGCGATGCGGTTGCAGAAAAGGTCGTACGTTTCGCGTATATGTGGCCTTAGTGCATTTATGTGCACATAATTTCCAGGTATAAAGACAGTCTCTACCACAGAGTATGTAGGCAAATTTGGTTATGTTGAGAATTTACTGAAGATAGTCTATTGTAATCCTTTGTATTTTGATAAATTGCGTTCATGGTATACCACCATGTATTTGTGTGATAAAAGTGAAATATTCGTGTTTAATCACTTGGCTGGAGGCAACTATGACTACTATTTTAAGACACGGACAATAGGATCTACACGTTTTACCTAGTACCATATGAATAGCTCTCATACTGTTCTATAGTAGTGAATTTTGACAGATTGTGTGTTGTAGATTGAAAAATAAATGATTATCGGTCACATTCGTGAGAATGTTTTCATTACATATATTTCTGCTTCTAAAAAGGTCACACAATGAATACATCCCTATTAGATCACATTTAACTGTTTTAATACACATATATTACACGATTTAAGATAAACAGTATACAGATAAAACAGTGTTATTCTTCTATTACTTGGCGCCCAAAAAGTCCACATTTAATCGTTGTATGAGACCTGGCTTTTGGTTGCTCTCTCGCGAGATACATTAGAGAGAAATCTTACATACTAGTATTAATAGCTCCCCTTATATTCTGAAATCATTCTTCCTCGTATAATTCGAGGGCATGTTCGTTCTTGTATGACCAGCTATTCAATTTTCCGCAAATTGTAAATTTCATTCGATTTTGTCCATTTTGGCGGCCATATTGGACAGACATTCTAACGACATGGTTTACGACTAAGCATTGTTTGTGTAAATTTTATTTTATTACTAATTTGGTATTTGTTGGCGCACCTACCACCGAAATTCATGATTTTTCTATACCAACTGCCATCATGAACGCCATCTTGTATTACAGAAAATGCTCAAAGCGGATTTTAGCGGATTTTGGATATGTTATAGAGGATATATTCCTCTTCAAAATGGTATAGAAACCAACTTAGTCCAAATTTTTTCTAGGTTGACCCTAAAATTTTAGTTTATCGACCAGACTATATAGGATAATCTATGCATGTCAGAGTTAGTATTATACCATGTTACTACCATGGTCATATAGTACTACCACGGCAAAGTGATATTTACCATGGTACTGTAATATGATATACCATTGTAAAGTGTCTTTTGTCATAGTAGCACCATGCCACTGCACTATATTATTCTACTGTATATCTTGCAGTTGATACGACCGTTGTCATAAGATTGTATAGAGTCTTGTGCCATACTATAGTAGCACCATGTTTGCATGTTATTGTACAAGTGTATTTTACCATGCTACAGTTATCAAATAACATGGTACCGGTATACATTGCTACTTAATTTAGGTATAATTTAGGTATCCCTTAAATTAGAACGGACAGTTTTTCCAAGGCAAACTATATTGAACTCTTTGATTACCATTTTATTTGTTCAAAAAGTCCCCGGTGTAAAAACAATTTTCCAAATTGTTCGAGTTTTGGGGGTTATTTTTACCCCCATAATGTGAATGCTGAAATGAAACTAGTGGTGACCCTAGTTTTGTGTGACCCACATTATGTGAGTAAAGGGGGTGTCCAATAGCAGAAGAGTCCACAAATAGAGGTACCATGTCTTGTCTACCGGGAGCTGACATAAGCTAATGATAGGCAGAGCACACTGCTGTATACATAAAGGCAGTTTCTGATATATAGTCATAAAGGATAGGAACAGAAAAGATAGCAGAAACCCAAAGAACACATACAAATTTTGTTTTATGATTTATGTTTCATAATAAGAATTAATTTAAGCTTTGTATGACCCACATTATGTTAAATAAAATAAGCAAGAAATCCCCATCCATGTCCTCCGGTATATTAGGTACCGAGTTTCCCATATATATCGTACCTGCATTAAAGGTACACGCGTTTATAGATAAGTTATACATGACCACTACGATCCACATGCAGTTTGGAATAACTATATGAGGAGGGGTGTGACCTGTAGGGTGTGCCAAAGGATTTAGTGATGCAAAAAAACCAAGATGGCGGCAGGCGGCCATATTTTTCGTCGAAAATAGCTCATATCTAGTTATCGTAAACATGATTTTAAATTTTCAAAACAATTCCCCAATAAATGTGGACTGCATAGTGTGCCAATGAATTCAAATGTGAAATTAAGATTGCTGCTGCATGGCGGCCGTATCTTGTTACGAATTTCGGGGGGGGGGTCGATTGCTTCCATCTAGTGGTCACCCCAGATCCATATATGAAGTTTTGTAACGATATGACGAGGGATGTGGTCTGTATGGTGTGCTGAAGGAAACTGTTGACGGACGGAAGCCGACCATCTCATGGCAATAGCTCAAACTTGACAAATTGACCATCATTTACAATAGTAAGGTAATCATGCAGGGTGAACAACTCATGTTGGCCTATATATATATATATATATATGCAAAATTAGACTGCACAACCACCCCACATATAAACATTTGACATTGCCTTTTCGCGGCAACGGGATTTCTTCGAAAATTGTAGCCATGTATAAATGTTCTCAAACAAACTAAACACAAACGTACCTATATATAGATAGCTTCCCGGATATATATACGTCTATATATAGTTATTGGCTATAACTTTATTTGTGCTAGTGATATTTGTCTTTTAGGATTACCTTGCCCTGGGCTTGATGAAACATCCTATATATTATTGAATTAACTAGAATCTCGCTGAGAATAACAAGAGCATGGCTAAGAATACATTAGAAAGATGTTGTACCACAAGCAACATCCTGAGGACAACAAAACACACACAATGTTGGCATAAAGCCCTACCCATGGTCCTATACCCACACTGACCAACCCTTTCCCCGCTGTGGTGCATGGCGCATGCGCTTGGCCGTTGTGGTGTGACGAAACACCGTTGTACGGTGTTTTGGCGTAATTCGCAAGCGGGTAGAAGAGGGCTGACCACCAAAATCGGGATGGGAAGTTAATGTGCATATCTATTATAATGAGACCCACCACAGCCCTGAAGACGGATATTATACCCAACGAATGAGCGCTTCCCTGGCTCTCTGTTTGTGTATACGACTGAGAAATAGCCTACACAAAATGCGAGGGTGGGCATTCCGACCATGGTTCCTCGACATGAAAGCCTTATTTACTCACCCCTGAACACAATTTGACACCCCGCTGGTATTCTCCATGCACGTAAGAAAAATTATCCCCGATCATGCTGGTAACGGCCCCAATTCTCCAATGGCCTAAATATTCAATAAAATCCCAACAGCAGCGAAAAAATGACAACGCCGTTGTGGTTTTGATGGCAACAACGTTGTGGTCGGGCTGGTTTTTCGATTTTCGGCGATCATGCAGTATTTTGATGTTTTTGAGACCAGAACAAGGTGTTTCACGCCTATTTCGTATTGTGTATCCAAAATATTACATGTATTATCCGTATAAGCAATGTTTACTCGTGTATACATGCCACGTAACCTGTCCCCATAAACACGTTTTTTTGTGCTCCAAACAAGTAAAGGTATATTATTGTCCACATAGGCCTATACCACGGCGTGGGACGCGCGTACATCACATTTTGAATCTCTAACCAAAGCGGATTTGATATAAAATAGATTTAAAGCGGATATAAGGGCTGTGTCCGACGGAATAAACTAGTGGACGAGGCATATAATTTCTCATTACATCTTTTATTAACAGTGGATGATAAAAACTCGGAATTTATAAAAGAAATTAGATGAAAAATAGGAACGAAATATGCACCGAATTTGAACATCAAACACTGCTTAACAGTTTAATTGATATTTGTAAAATTCACACATATTAATTTGTTCTCTCACATAGCCCACAACTCATGCACCAAATATATAACATAAAATATACGAAGTGAGCGGCTTATAGATTACAAAGTGACGTAAGTTCCCCGTCCTGTATATTCATGATACTGCATGCTGTTTGACCAACTCAAGTTTATTTGGCGCGAATAGGCGATTTGATTACGAAAATTGTAAACGTACTCAAAACCTACCCTCACCCTATTTCATAAAAGTTTTACCACAATGGTATTTCCAAGAAAGCCACACAGATAAATATATTAGTTTCCATATATATGCCATATGATGATTACGTTCATGAGTATCATGTTCTCTTAATACATTTTATAATCGCCGTCGAAATTCTAATTTATGAATCTGATGTATGGTATATAATAACACGTGTCTGGTCTGCTTCTTGAGTATTGTTATAGAATAGAAATAGCTTCATTGGTCCACTGCTGGAGCTTATATACGGTAAGGACGTAAGGTTCGTTATTGGGGAGATGAGGAACATGAAATATCTTCCGATAACGCAAGGATAATTCTACCCAAAAGAAGTTATTTTTTCAATTTGTTTGTAGTATTACACACTAAACTCTCACACCACATTTAGTTAAAGGTACTCAATCCGAACAGAGGGTCCCCATCTCAACAGATTCCAACAACAACAATCCGATCAGAGGGTCCTATATTACTATTTCTTTGGCTTTGGGGTTAAAAAATATTTGATTCGAGTCGAGGAACCCATCAAACAAAGCTCAGAGTTATTAGATATAGATTTTTTTAATTTGTTATTTACTCGAGATGAGTACTAATAATTGCCGTAATCTGCTCGGGATGTGTACACCAAAATCTATTCAAACAGACAAGGATGGATAACTCTAAAATCAAGTGGTAATAATAACGCAATTTTGACTGAGTTCTGGGCCAGAAAGTATTCCCGATAATGAAAAATAATAGATTTCTAAAATCGATATCTAACAAATCTGAGCTTTGATGGTGACTTCCTCGACTCGAATCAAATATTTTTGACCCCCGAAGCCATTGAAATAGTAATTGAGAGGAGTTTTATCGGATTGAGTACCTTTAATCAAATTTGTTTGTATATGGGCTGATAAATGAAAAATATTCCTCTGACTCGAGCATATTTTCTTGTTCAATGGAACTCCACACAGTCGCCTGTTGACCCGGATAAAAACTTCCACCCATATTGTACAGCAAAAATATCCTCCTCGATATTCATATGCCTAGCGTTACGCGTGAAAGTGGGTCACCGACGAAAACCTGACATAATCAACTCTAGTGTTGACGCTCGGAATGAATTCGTACAATGGTGACTCAAAAATGGTTTAAACCATGCACAACGGTTTTCGATACCACACGCATAGGTTAAGCTTCCAATGGAATGTTCTGCAAAGTAAATCCTGCTGACGAAATTTGATGGCTAAATGGTCCATGTTAGTTGAAACCCCATCTATAACATATTGCATGCATTATAGTGCGCCATCAACCGACTATTGTTGTTATATAAGCACATAGTTTTATTTCCCCAAATGAACAACCAAATACAACTTGCGATATTTTGAAGCAGTATTCTGCATCCTTTCTTTATCATAAACATGTGTAGAATGAAACCCACGAATGGAATCGTATAAATTGTTCAAAGCTCAATGTGATTATACTACCACTCTCAGACTTTAATCTGAAATATTATCATCTCTGTGAATTAAATACTATTATATATGGACAAAAAACGTATATGCACACTTTATATAGCACAGCACTCGTATATCATAGCGCGGATACAGCGCGGAATGGAGGCGCCTGTTTTATTTCTTCAGCTGCTTTGACATACATGTGTTTAACGCACGCGTTTAGGTTACGCACGGTGCGTACACCTTTCACATATGTGTGTTGAACTATCCGTTTAACACAAGCGTTTCACACCCATGCAATACATTTAGCTCCATTGTCAACAGTCATGACAAATTTCATATATAATGATCCGACCAAAGGTATGACATGTATCCCGTGCTCATGGAAATTGTTGACGGGACACACGGACGACGGATACCAAACTTCATATGGTATATTCGGGGTAATCTCTAGATGGGAACTGTCAGATTTCCTCGAAATTTATTAAAACATGGCTGCCAGCAGCCATCTTGGATTTCAAATTTGAATCCATCACCACACCCTGCATTTATTGGAGAATTGTTTTGAAAATGTACAGGCATGTTTAGGATCACCTTTAGATGGAAGCTATAGAAATTGAACAATATGTTTATGAAAATAATGGCCGCCGGCAGCCATCTTTAGTTTTACTCTTCGCATGACTAAATCCTTTGGCACACCCTACAGAGCACATCTCTGATACGATCGTCACCAAATTTCATAGGGATATTTTGGGTGACCATAGATGGGAGCTATAATTTTTTTCCAAATTTAGTTGGGGAAAATATGGCCGCCAGTGGCCATCATGGATTTAACTTTTTGTATGACTAAATCCTTTGGTACACCCTACAGACAACATCCCTTGTCCGATGGTCACTAAACTTCACAAGATAGTTAAAAAACATGGCCAGTGGCAGCCATTTTGTATTTTACTCTTTTCATGACTAAATCCTTTAGCACGCCTACAGCCCACATCCCTCATCTGTTTGTCACCAAACTTCATATTGATCTTCGGGGACCACTAGATGGGAGCTATCAAATGTTTGGAATTTCATTGTAGATATCTAGTATTATTTAGATATTTCAACTTTCCGCATTGACATAACAAATGAAACCAAGTGCACCGCCCAGAGTATCCACGTGGTTTATTTCATTTTCTGATGTGGCTTAATTTTGAAGAATGTCTTAGTTTGGCTCGTGATGATTGAAAAAAACCTGCATGAATTCAAAGAATTATTGAAATCGTTTATATCTGTTTGAGTTAGGCCTAAACAAAAAATACGTTTGTTTCCGCTAACCCGACCGACCCTATTTTAAACCGCCGACCCTAAACTTTTTATTGCCATTGCAAAAAACAAAAAAAATTTGACCAAAAAAAAAAAAAAGTTTTATTTAAATTTTTTTTTTTTAATTTAGGTCCCAATTCATATCATAACAAGATGCAAAACATTTAATTATTTATATATATTGACATAAGAAATTTAAGTTTACAAAAAGATTTAAGTTTAACAGCTGGAATCATACTGTAAAGTATGTTTGGCTTTATCTAGCTTTCTTTCATCTGTGAAAACTTCAAATAATTTGAGTTCAGGTACGGTATGTTATCATTCAGCGTTCAGACTTCAGTATTTCAATCAATTAAAGCACAGGAACATTAACAATTTGATCAAATCAACCTGGTTATCAAGTGGGATCTCATAATACCAAATGAAAAATTAACATAGAGATTAGTACCATATATAGTCATTACTACCTTAATACGTGTACATTGTTTCTGTACTACATGTACATGTAGGATTTCTGTATTACATCTACATGTAGTATATTATGTACGGTATGTGTCTCACTTGAATTTTATAAAATAGCCTATTTATGAATTAGAGTGATGATGGCAAGTCTAATTTCAAGCAGGATAAGGCTTCCGATAATCATAATCCATAGAACCAAAAGATATCTGACAATAACTTATAAGCATTTCCAATCCATACATATATAAAAAGTTCCAAAGTTATGCTTGAGAAACTTGATAAAATTGACCTCTCTGTAAAATTCAAAATACTGACTCAAAGAGCCTTAGATTAGCTCTAAATGCAATGGATTTCCAAAAATTTCCAGGGGAAGAACCCACACCATCATCAGGGGGTCACCCTTCCCAAACATTCCTCCGATCAGGCCTTCAGGTTATGCCTTCGGCATATCAATGTCCAAAAACAGGTGTCCCCAAAAAATACCTAGATCCTTCACTGAATGCGGAGAAGGTGGTGTTGTGAAGCCATCCTTAAGAGATCGGTACAAGACGGTCACTCCAATATGTGAACAGTGCAGTGGTGCTGGACTGACTCCAGTTGTCGCCAGACCATATAGGAAATATTAGGATTATCAAAGACTATCTTAGTATATAGACTAGTATATATGTAAATATTAAAGCATATGTAAGATTGAATTGGAGTTGCTAGGTCCTCTGTCATCTGGGTTAACCTGATTGGGGCTAAGAAGTGCATAGTTTGGGTTATTGACAAGTATTATACAGTTATTTTTTAGCTCGTTAGCGGAAACAAAGGTATTATTTTTTTAGGCCTTATCAATCCAGACAAACTAAAATCACGAACAATTGACAAACTAAGGTTGATAACTAAGACATAATGGAAATACAAACAACGTCATTGGATAGTGTTTTGAAAGCATTGTGATGACAAACCTCAATACCAAATTTCATTCAAATCCGATAACCCATGGCTGAAATATCTACACGACCAGACAAAAAGAAATAATTTCCAGATAAAAAAACGAGAGGCCGATCACGATCGGCAGATGTTTAATCCATACCTTGGCGATAGCGATTAGCTATTTTCAGCTTGGAATCTAAAATCCATAACATTCATTATTAATCTTAAAAGATTAGAATTTTTTTTTTTCTAAATAGGCCCACAACTCTTGTTAAAAAAATCGGATCAAACCCATAATCGAATACTATCTGTATTTTGGGCGGAGAAATTGACATGCGAAATTTGATTTCAGATATATACTTTTTTAGTTATTGCAGCATGCGTGAATTCTAAGTTGAAGAAGGGCCATAACTCAATAAAAAAAACTTGGGTCAAACCCATATTTTAACTCGATCTGTATTTTGGGCTGAGAAACAGATATACAAAATTTGGTTCCAATCGAATAAAAAAAATGTTTGAGTTATCGTACCATGCGTAAAGTGTCTACCGACAGACGGACGGACGACAAGTGGTCAATCCGGACATCGACAATATGTGTACCACACTATGGTATGGGTACACATAAAAATCAAAATAAATTAATCAATCAATAGGGGCAAAGAGTGTGTCAAAATAAACCAATATAAAATGAGACATGGTATCAGATGAAAGTATCAGGAATGTTGAGATGTGTTAATCTTTAACTACAGAAATCCATGCAAGTGAATGAGGGGAAACCTGGAGATATAACAGAATGATTAATTGAAAATTAAAATGAGAACATCCCTACAAATGAATAATAGACTATTCCAATTAAAACTTTTAGAACTGAATGGGAGAGTCCATTGAATCATGAATGGGTTACAGCTTCACTGCTATGTGGTATATATGGTGGCTAAAAATAACTAATTCAATAAGACAACAATACAGCTAGTCTCTCAGAACACTCTCTATTGCAGTTAAGCTTGTATTACTGGTAGTTAATTGTAATCTACCTGGGTTATCAACAACTCAAATCTGTTCAATTCTTAGTTGAAAAAGGGCCATAACTCTGGTATAACAAATCAGATCAAACCCATATTCAAACTCGATCTGTATTTTGATTTGAGAAACTCACGTACCAAATTTGGTTCCTATCAGTTGAAAAATGGTTGATTTATCGAATCATGCATGAATTCTATGTCAAAGGGCCATAACTCCATTAAAAACTATCGGATCAAACCCAAATTCAAACTCGATTTGTATTTCGAGCTGAGAAACTTGCATACCAAATTTGGTTCCGATCAGATAAAAAAAATTTGAGTTATGGCAGCATGCATGAATGCTAAGTCGAAAAAGGGCCATAACTCCGTAACAAAAACTCGGATCAAACCCATATTCGAACTTGATCTGTATTTGGTGCTGAGATATTCATATAAAAAATTTGGTTCCGATCAGATAGAAAATATTTCAGTTATCGCACCATGCGTAAAGTGTCTACAGACAGACAGACAGACAGACTAACGACGAGTGGTCAATCCGGACGACACTATGTTTACCATACTATGGTATGGGTAAACATAATGAAAGTGTCAATGACACTGTAGCTCAACTTGGAAAGGGAATAATTTAATGTATTACAGTCAATGGAGCGATTAGGAATGTGGAAAGTTGAATGTCAAATACTAGTTTATAGACATGAAGAGAAAAGTAAAATCCAAGATGGCTGCTGACGGCCATGTCTTCGGCCGAATGACCCCAAAATGATTGTATCCCATCTACATGTCATCGCTAACATCCATAACAAATTTTATGACGATCAGACTAAAGGTACAACCTGTAGCCCATGCTAAAGAATTTAGTCATACAAAGAGTAAAATCTAAGATGGCTGCTGGAGGCCATTTATTTTGGACAAATGACCCCAAAATGACTCGTTCCCATCTACATGTCATTGTTAACATCCATGACAAATTTTATGATGATCAGACTAAAGGTACGACCTGTAGCCTGTGCTAATGGATTGAATTTTGAAATCAAAGATGGCCGCTGGCGGCCATGTTTTTTGGACGAATGACCCCAAAATGACTTGTTCCCATCTACATGTCATTGTTAACATCCATGACAAATTTTATGATGATCAGACTAAAAGTACCACCTGTAGCCCGTGCTAAATGATTTAGTCATACAAAGAGTAAAATCCAAGATGGCTTCTGGTGGCCATGTTTTTTGGCCGAATGACCCCAAAATGACTTGTTACCATCTACATGTCATTGTTAACATCCATGACAAATTTTATGATGATCAGATTAAAGGTACGACCTGTAGCCTGTGCTAAAGGATCTAGTCATACAAAGAGTAAAATCCAAGATGGCTTCTGGTGGCCATATTATTTGGCCGAATGACCCCAAAATGACTCGTTCCCATCTACATGTCATTATTAACATTCATGACAAATTATATGATGATCAGACTAAAAGTACGACCTGTAGCCCGTGCTAAATGATTTAGTCATACAAAGAGTAAAATCCAAGATGGCTGCTGGCGGCCATGTTTTTTGGCCGAATGACCTCTAAATGACTTGTTACCATCTACATGTCATTGTTAACATCCATGACAAATTTTATGATGATCAGACTAAAGGTACGACCTGTAGCCTGTGCTAAAGGATCTAGTCATACAAAGAGTAAAATCCAAGATGGCTTCTGGTGGCCATATTTTTTGGCCGAATGACCCCAAAATGACTCGTTCCCATCTACATGTCATTATTAACATTCATGACAAATTATATGATGATCAGACTAAAAGTACGACCTGTAGCCCGTGCTAAATGATTTAGTCATACAAAGAGTAAAATCCAAGATGGCTGCTGGCGGCCATGTTTTTTGGCCGAATGACCTCTAAATGACTTGTTACCATCTACATGTCATTGTTAACATCCATGACAAATTTTATGATGATCAGACTAAAGGTACGACCTGTAGCCTGTGCTAAAGGATCTAGTCATACAAAGAGTAAAATCCAAGATGGCTGCTGGCGGCCATGTTTTTTGGCCGAATGACCTCAAAATGACTCGTTCCCATCTACATGTCATTGTTAACATCCATGACTAATTTCATGATGATCAGACGAACAGTACGACCTGTAACCCGTGCTAATGGATTGAATTTTGAAATCAAAGATGGCCACTGGCAGCCATGTTTTTCATCCGAATGACCCCAAAATGACTCGTTCCCATCTACATTACAATTTCAACAGCCATAAAAAAATTCATGATAATCAGACTCAAGATACGACCTGTAGTCCGTGCTAAAGGATTTAGTCATACAAAGAGTAAAATCCAAGATGGCTTCTGGCGGCCATGTTTTTTGGCCGAATGACCCCAAAATGACTCGTTCCCATCTACATCTCAATATTAACATCCATGACAAATTTCATGATGATCAGATGAACAGTACGACCTGTAACCCGTGCTAATGGATTGAATTTTGAAATCAAAGATGGCCAATGGCGGCCATGTTTTTCATCCGAATGACCCCAAAATGACTCTTTCCCATCTACATTACAATTTCAACAGCCATAAATTTTTTTATGATGATCAGACTAAAGGTACGACCTGTAGCCCGTGCTAAATGATTTAGTCATACAAAGAGTAAAATCCAAGATGGCTTCTGGTGGCCATGTTTTTGGCCGAATGACCCCCAAAATGACTCGTTCCCATCTACATGTCATCATTAACATTCAGGAAAATTTTTATGATGATCAGACTAAAAGTATGACCTGTAGCCCGTGCTAAATGATTTAGTCGTACAAAGAGTAAAATCCAAGATGGCTGCTGGCGGCCGTGTTTTTCGGCCGAATGACCCCAAAATGACTCGTTCCCATCTACATGTCATTGTTAACATCCATGACAAATTTTATGATGATCAGACTAAAGGTACGACCTGTAGCCTGTGCTAAAGAATTTAGTCATACAAAGAGTAAAATCCAAGATGGCTGCTGGCGGCCATGTATTTTGGCCGAATGACCCCAAAATTACTCGTTCCCATCTACATGTCAATATTAACATCCATGACAAATTTAATGATGATCAGACGAACAGTACGACCTGTGGCCTGTGCTAATGGATTAAATTTTGAAATCAAAGATGGCTGCTGGTGGCCATGTTTTTTGTCCGAATGACCCCAAAATGACTCGTTCCCATCTGCATTCTAATTTCAACAGCCATTACAAATTTCATGATGATCAGACTAAAGGTACGACCTGTAGCCCGTGCTAAAGGATTTAGTCATACAAAGAGTAAAATCCAAGATGGCTGCTGGTGGCCATGTTTTTTGCCCGAATGACCCAAAAAAAGACTCGTTCCCATCTACATGTCATTGTTAACATCCATGACAAATTTTATGATGATCTGACCAAAGGTACGACCTGTAGCCCGTGTCAAAGGATTTAGTCATGCAAAGAGTAAAATCTAAGATGGCTGCCGGCGGCCATGTTTTTTAGCCAAATGACCCCAAATTTACTCGTTCCCATCTGCATGTCAATATTAACATCCATTACAAATTTCATGACAATAAGACGAACAGTACGGCCTGTAACCCGTGCTAATGGATTGAATTTTGAAATCCAAGATGGCCACTGGCGGCCATGTTTTTATTCCGAATGACCCCAAAATGACTCGTTCCCATCTACATGCCAATGTCAACATCCATGACAAATTTCATAATAATCGGACCAAAGGTACGAACTGTAGCCCGTGCTAAAGGAAATTGTTGACGCATCACGCACACACACGCACACACGGACGACGGATACCAAGCCATGGCAATAGCTCAAATTTTACAAAGTAAAGTTGAGCTAAAAAGGAAAACTCTAAAATGGAAAACGTGAACAAACGTCATTTACCCATCACTTGAAAACAGTCATGATAGGGAACCTCCATACAAAATTTCAGTTAGATCCTATAACCATTGGTTGAGATATATGCAAGGACAGACAAAAAAATAAAAATTTCCAGATAAACAAGATTGCTGCTGGTGGCTATTTTATAAACAATTTTGGGGAAAAAGTTGACAGCTCCCATCTAGAGGCCACCCCAAAGATCCATATGAAGTTTGGTGACATTCGGATGAGGGATGTGGCATGTAGGGTGTGTCGGAGAATTTAGTCATGTAAAACTGTAAAATCAACTTCGTTTCTGGGGGGTTATCCTCTCTCCAAGTTGAGCTAGTGTCTTTGACACTTTCATCTTTAAATGAGCGTATAAAAAGAAACTTCCCAAAGAAGTTTCTAAAGAAACTAAAAAACTTGTTATTTTGATAGTAGATTCTTTCCATGGAAGATGAGGCCCAAACTGAATGAGGTCTCAAGATGGTGTATTTAGTGATGCTAGCCCACTGTGTATCTGTAGATATTTCAGTGCAGGAACCAATTCTGGTTACAGACGCACTGGTCCAGGTGCAACCACGGCAGAGTAACTTTCAAACCCTGTGGTGACTCCAGTAGCGTTCTTTAACATGCATAAACAGAGGCATGTACACAGGTCAGCCATTAATGTCCGGACAGCATACGTACTGCACCCACAACAAACATATATACCTGGACAAATGTTGTAATGGAGGTGGGGGAGTGGACATTTTGCATTTGGATGTTTATTCAGTGATCTCGAATGAGACTTTTCAGCCTGACAAACTTCGTTTCTGACTGAGTTCTGATTTTTTGTCAGAATACCCTAACCAGGTTGCGATCCCCGGTCCACTAGCACAAGAGACTGATACGCTACCTCTCGCCTACCGACTTCCTTACTGTGCAGGATAGCGTCACTAAATTCACCCTTTGGGGACCTCATTCTGCAAATGTTCAGCACCATATTCGCCAGTCTGGAGTAAACTACATACCCACATATAAAAAATAGTGTCAGTATCAGTATGAATCTGAGTGTATGTTTACATAGACTGCATATTCGCATGCCTGGAGATGAGTGTCATCATGATTCAGAAACAAGGATGTGAAATACAGTAATGCCCTAAATAATCGACTCCTTAACCACAGCAGAATTATGGGTAATTGTTCAGGATTTAGTCGGAAATATGGCTTGTTGCCATTCATTGGAAAGCTCTCAGTGAGGGCTTTCCTATGAATGGCAACAAGCCATATTTCCAACTAAATTCTGAAAAATTTAGACATTACTAAGAATTGTGTAAGTTCAGGATCTGAATTTACTGTCAATAATTTCTATCTGATAAATACAGAGTGTTAAAGGGAGACTGCACCTAAATCCAGCCATTTACGGGACCATTTCCTACTATTCTCAACAGAAAATATCCAATAAAAGAATTAATATGAGTTAAGAATGAGAGTTATATAAACTCACATACATAAAGAACTACATGTAACAACCTGATATTTATAATGAAAATGAGTAAAAAACTGCAGCCATTTATTCATTTTCATTATAATTACCATGTTGTTTACATCGTTCATAGAGTAAATGAAAGTAACTTGCACTCACCTCAAATGCATTCATTTGTTGCATAGTTTCTGTTGAATAGTGTAAGAGATGGCAACAAAAATTGTAGGATTTAGGTAGTCACCCTTTAAATTTATGTAGTCATATTATAGCTTGCAATTAAGGAAAAGTAAGAAATTTTAAATCATTCTCAACATTTTATATATCCATCAAAATTAGTGACAAGTCAGTTTTACAATTCACACATGCATGTAGTCAGTTCAAGACAAACAGAACATATCCTTGTTTTATCACACAGACTGCTACAACCCTTTCATGACTGGAGCTTCCTGACATTTTGTGAAAACCCTGTGCCAATGCACTCACTTATATATGCAAGTCTACCATAGGGAGCCCCGTATGTATAAAAAAATACATTGGCCTAACAATATTTACCTTGACTTGGTAACCTGTGCATTCTCTTATATATGTGAGGCTCCCTATGGGAGACTTGCATATATAAGAGAATGCACTGACACAGAATCTTTAATGCTGCACCAGCACAACTCCAGTCATGAAAGGGTTAATACAGAAACGGCTCATTTAAACATCTGAGTTATGTATCTGTAGTTTGGAAGGCGGGGTGTCAGAATATAGAGAATGGACAGATTACCCATTGAACTCCTCATTGAAGCACTGATAACAGTTTTCTCCTGAAATTTCCCGTGATTTGCATAAAAATGAATGAAGGAAAAAAAAGGCGAAAGCTCTAATTTCTATGACTACATGTCTTTCTGAGGCATAAAGTCTGTTTAACCATTTGATGAAAGGAGCTGCGCTGTGCAGCATTAAAGACCATGTGCTAGGGAGCATCACATGTATAAGAGAATGCTCTGGCTTACAAGGTCAAGATATATATATATTGTTAGACCAATGTATTCTCTTATATACATGTATGTGAGACTCCCATATGGGAGACTCGCATATATAAGAGAATGCATTGACACAGGATTTCGCAAAATTTCAGGAAGCTCCAGTCAAGGGTTCGACGTATTTGACACATTTCTGGACTAGCAATGATTACTGGACAGGACTATGACAAAAGATATAAAAGGATGCTAGGCCACACGTCGCATTTAAAAGGTGGCTATATTCAACCGGTCATTTACTGCATCAGAAATGGTGATTAATCCACATACTAAATGTGAAAGCTATCGGATAATCATAACTTGAGTTATCATCTGGACAACAAAATAATCAGCATAAGGGGCATAACTCCACCAGAATCAGATCAGATCCAACTTGGAACTTTCTCATATGAAGGCCACATACAAGTTTCATCAAATTCTGCCGGATGCTATTCAAGTTAACATCCAGACAACAAAATAATCGGCAAATTCTAAGTCGAAAAAGGGGCATGACTCCATCAGAAACGGTCTGGACAACAATCCAAATTTGAACTTGAACTGGACTTTCTCATATGAAGACCACATACCAAATTTCATAAAATTCTGTCGAAGTTATCATCCGGACAACAAAAGTTTCAGGTGGAGGACACCGCTCATATCTATAGCCTTCCAAAATTTGTTTTCAGGCGACAACAAGAGCACCACCAGATGAGGCATAATACACCTGTTGTCTTGTTTCATAAACATTCGATTGAAAAAAAAACCACGTCAAAGAGGGCCCATAACTGTGGTGCGAATTATTGGACAAATCCCCGATTCAAGGACAGGTTGTGTTTTGAGCCAATTCATTGTACCTCTGGTAAAAATGGTTAGACAGAACTGCAGATCCAACTTGACCCGTAATTAATGATTTCAAACATGTATACAAAATTTCATTCAGTTGACATTAATCGAAGTTATCATACGGAAACAAAGAACACCCAAAATTCAAAGTAAAAAAACTCTGCAGCTCAACTTGGAGAAGGGATAATGTCATACTTGTACATTACAGTCAATGGAGCGATAAGGAATTCATAAAGTTTAAATGTCTAAAAAGTATTTAGTGATGCAAAGATTTTTACTTGAATATCATTCAAATTCCATAGCTACCATCCAAAAGTGATCCTGAAACATGCCTGTGAAAAACAATAAATGTTGGCTACAGGTTCAAATGTGAAATCCAAGATGGCCATGTTTTAAACAAATTTAGGAGAAAATCACAGGCTCCCATCTAGAGGTCACCCCGAAGCTCCGTATGAAGTTTGGTGATCATCAGATGAAGGATGTGGCCTGTAGGGTGTGCCAAAGGATTTAGTTATGCAAAAAGTAAATCAAGATCACCACTGGTGGCCATGTTTTTTAACGAAATTCAGTGAAATGTTATGGCTCCCATCTAGTAGTCACCAAAAAGAACCATATGAAGTTTGGTGACACTCGCATGAGGGATGTAGTCTGTAGGATGTGCCAAAGGATTTAGTCATGCAAAGAGTAAAATCCAAGATCTTTTTCATCTAGAGGTGATCCTAAACATGCCTGTAAATTTAAAAAATAAATCTCCAATAATTACAGCCTGCAAAGTGTGATGATGGATTCAAATTTGGCATGTTTTTTTTTAACAAATTAGAGAAAAAAATCAAAGGCTCCCATTTAGAGGTCCCCAAAGATCCATTTAAAGTTTGGCAATGAGATGAGAGATGTGACCTGTAGGGTGGGTCTGCTAGTGTTGTGCGGTTTTACGGTTTCTCAGTTTTATTTCAAAACAAAACTGCAACTGACATATTCTATAAAACCTATTCTACCTGTTTCAATTAACCGACACCACAGGTCACTGAATGTCGCCTTTACAAGAGTTATTTGCCGCATTACTAGTAGCAGTTTCAATGTGGAACATTTGGGTGTCATATAGACACATAGACTATGGAAATCACCGGAAATATGTCAAATATGATACCATCTGCTCTATGCATTTAGTCATTGGTGTATTAAGTAAAACCATAACAGAAACCGAAATGTAATTACTAGGGTGTGCTAAAGTAAATTGTTGACGCATGCACGACATATGCCAACTCATGGCAATAGCTCAAACTTTAATTTGTCAAGTTGAGCTAAATCGAGCTTGACCCATATTTTGTTGTAATCTACATACTAAATTTAGTTCTATTTAGTTCAGTAGAACTAAAGTTATTATCCAGAAATTAAATGAACAGCCAGATGGACTGACCAAAAACATAATATGTCCAGTTTTTAAAAGGAGCAATATAAATTAGTAGATATAACTGGATGCTTCAAACTTCCACGGGCCGGCCATTATGGATGATTTATTACAGTGATATACAGTAATGCCCTAAATAATTGACTCCTTAACCACAGCAGAATTACGGGTAATTTTTCAGGATTTAGTTGAAAATATGGCTTGTTGCCATTCATCGGAAAGCTCTCACTGGACATTACACATATTAATGACCAGTCCACAGAAAATCGGGGAGAATGAAAGAGGAAATACAGTGCAAAGCCAGCTATCTGTCGACCAGTCATTTGCATGGACACTTTAAATTGTGGGCAGGCATTTTTCTGTCCCAAGAATATTGGTACAAGAGAGGCATTTTAAAAAGCCTGTGCTATCAAGCCTGGAAATAGTGTGTCTGACATCTGTAGCATGAGGTTCCCAGAGGGTTAATTTAATGACGCTATCCCGCACAGCTGGCTAGCATCACCAAATCACCCTCTGGGAACCTCATTCTGCCTAGGCCTCGACTGCTATGGGAGACCTATGATCAGGTTGAAGTTCCCCGGTTGAAGTTGGCGATGTTCACCCATAAGTCACCTTGATTATGCAATTTATCTTCTGCAAATTAGTGGATATAGATTCTGAACAGAAGGGAACAAGAGCACGCCATCGGGGCATGCATAATACGCCCATTTCTGGGAGTAGAGTGGGGCAAGGTTTAATTCATTTGTTTGAAACCTTTGACGTAAGACGAAATAATAACAAAAATAAAACAAAATAACTTCAAGTGTGGTATTTTTGACTGAAAAATTCACATACTAAATTTTTTTATCAATCAGAAACCTCAAAATATAAACATTTTAAGTTGAAATTAATATACCTTGTTACCAGTGAGAAATAACCATTCAACAATCATTCCATCTACCCAAACAAGTTTACTCAAATTCGAACTTGACCTGCAAAATCATGTAGACAGAACCCATATTTGTACTTTGTACTTTATCTCTATACCAAATTTGGTTCAGTTCACTCGATTCAATCTAAAGTTATCATCTGGAAACCGCAAATCAGGTAAAAATCTAAGTCGAAAAAGGGGCATAACTCAGTCAAAATCATGCTGACGAAACCCATAATAGAACTTGATCTGTATTTTGGTGTCGTAAACTAATATATCAAATTTGGTTCAGTTCACTAGATTCAATCTATAGTTATCATCTGGAAACTGTAAATCAGGTAAAATCTAAGTCGCAAAAGGGGCATAACTCAGTCAAAATCATGCTGACGAAACCCATAATCGAACTTGATCTGTATTTTGGTGTGGTAAACTAATATACCAAATTTGGTTCAGATCACTTAACCCTTTACCCAACAGAAGGGCCCTGTGCCAATGCATTCTCTTATATATGCGAGTCGACCATAGGTCGCCTCGCATATATAAGAGAAATGCATTGGCTTAACACATTAAAAATTATAAAATTGTTAAAGAATGTAAGAAAAAATGGTAAAAAAGTGTTAAAAAAAGATTTTTTTTAGGCCAATGCATTCTCTTATATATGCGAGGCGACCTATGGTCGACTCGCATATATAAGAGAATGCATTGGCACAGGGCATAACTGTAACTATGACAATTTGGTCAAGGAGCCGGTTCCAATGATATCCATATTTGTATGGTTCTATTGAGACAGACCGAAGATATTTTAGGCCGTTGAAGCTTTATTTAGCCGGTTTGTTGGGTAAAGGGTTAATTCAATCTAAAGTTATCATCCGGAAACCGCAAATCAGGTAAAATCTAAGTCGAAATTGGGGCATAACTCAGTCAAAATCATGTGGACGAAACTCCTATTCGAACTTGATCTGTATTTTGGTGTGGTAAACTAACATACCAAATTTGGTTCAGTTCACTCGATTCAATCTAAAGTTATCATCCGGAAACCAAAAGCGGACGGACGGACAACCCATTTACAGAATACGACCGTTTTTTCAAACGCGCGTATAAAAAGTAACTAAAAACAATGTTAATTTGAGACTACAGATACTTCCCAGAAGATGAGGCCTAAGCAGAATGAGCCCCTCCCCCCAAGGTGAATTTGATGACAAATCTTCTATACGTGATTCACCCTCTGGGGACCTCATTCTGTAAATGTCAGACACACTATATCCAGGCTTGTGTACAATACGCTATCCGTGTTGCAGTTTGTTTTCGTATTGTTTTACCAAAACTGACGCACAGTATGTATTCACTTGAATGCAGTTCGGTGCCACATCCCATTATCGGTAGTTATAGGTCCCCGTTCTCGGTGTGCATTTTTTCTTTGCTGAAGAATTTAAAAAACAAGTGGAACGTATTTCAAAGTAATTCTTTATGGATGAACATATTTATTATAGTGACATATATGTTAAAAATCTGGCCCATATGACTTATAAGTCACTTTTAGCTAAGTAAATTACTTACATTAGGCCATCAAAAATTAAATATTTGCTTCTCAGGCACAGCCGCATTGATTTTTTTGGTCCGCAGATGCAAAAAATTGTGTTGTGGACTATCATAGAAAACAAACGAAATTTGGCATTCAAATGGCAGAAAAACACAAGAGAAAGCTATAAAGTAGATTTTACAGTAAAAGATGTGCAATTTAATAACTTGCGATTAACTAGGGTTGTCGTCATTGGGAAATTCCTTAGTAGTTTTACTTTCTTATCGCGGCGTGTTCTGGTGGAAAAACTTGATATAAGGATGTTACATCTGTAGTTCTGAAGGTGGAAACTACATGTAATACAATTTCCGAAAATGGAACAATTTTCCATTATTTCTGTAAGAGAAAGTTACTGCAGGAAGCTTCACTTCTGTTATTACTTCTCTTCGTTCGGCCTTACCTGGTATCGAACTCTGCGAAATTGGAACAACCCACCCGCAAGTTTTTTGTATCAATGAGGAAAATATACTGACATATCTTACAAAAATAAAAATTAAGAACACTGTCAGTGGTTTCCGTGATAGATGGTATGACACTGGGCCAAATGGCCTACACAATATTCAGCAGTAGTAGGCCATTACATTACATATCTCAAGAATTTCAAATTTAGGCTCCTTATGCAGGATTGTAGTACTGGTAGTTTGTGATTGGAAATAAAAAAAATCCTCCCTTGAGGAAAAAAAATTGCCTGAGAAATCAGGAGAAACAATTAATTAGTTTTGGATGGCCTTATACAAATTTTTTGGGCAGTTTTTTCTCTTTATGTTTTTCTAGGGCCATTTCAGTTAATAATTGGAATGATTTGTAAGATGGCAAGATATATGCTCTACGTCCCTGTGCTCCCCATCCCTGTGCTCCCCCATCCCTGTGCTCCCCCATCCCTGTCCGCCCCATCAGTGTGGATGATGCCAATGAACGTTAATTCTGGAATCGGAACATTTATGTTCACAGCATAACTCCTGAAGATCCATTCATTGGAAATAATAATGCAAGCACTGAATAGAAGTTCCATCATCTATCACATCTCTCTCCTTGAAATTTACTGGCATTATTCACTCATAAAGCTTGGCACAGCCAGAAGTACCATTACTACCAGACTCGTTATCACATATGGTTTTAAAGGACCTAAAGGCCTTTGCAGTGGGTACCTGTGAAAACTCATGAACATCTGTAAAATATATATCATCAACAAGTACAATAATGTCCTAAATAATCGACCCCTAAATCACAGCAGAATTATGGGAAATTTTTCAGGATTTAGTTGGAAATATGGCTTGTTGCCATTCATTGGAAAGCTCTCTGTGAGAGCTTTCCGATGAATGGCAACAAGCCATATTTCCGACTAAATCCTGAAAAATTTCCCATAATTCTGCTGTGGTTAAAGGGTCATATACTTCGGGCATTACTGTACATGTAAAAATATATCAACTTTATTCTCATTTTCCTTTTCAATAGCTCTCCGTTAACAACATTTCACATGTCATAACCTTTGTTATGTAAACATAACTGTTACAGCTACATTACCGATCAATGTTCAATTAGTCCAATCAAAACATGAAAGATCAAAACTATTGAAAAATATCTTGAAAACCATATTTCGACTAAATTATATTAATTACCTGCCAATAGCGATATTTGTTGACAAATCACTGTAACAATAATTATGCAAAACAGTGATTTCAACACAAAATATTGTAATTGGAGAATTATTTATCGCGGAAATGAGAACAAAATCAAGAATGAGGTCCCCACTATGCGGGCTAGCATAACCTCAATTCACCCTCTGGGAACCTCATTCTGCATAGGCCTCAACTGCTATGGGAGACCTAGGATCAGATTGAAGTTCCCAGTTGAAGTTGGTGATGTTCCTACTGTGCGGGATAGCATCACAAAATTCACCGTCTGGGGATCTCATTCTGCAAATGACAGACACACTATTTCCAGGCCTGCTCACTCACATCTACCTACTGCAAGGGCCTTATGTCCCCTTAATGTCATAATCTCAATCCTGACTAGCTTCGCTATCGAAATCATCCTCATCATCTGAGAATTCCTCATCGTCTGTTTCACTGTCCTCCAGGTCTTTGAGGCTGTTGTATGTTTTCACGATACATTCATTCTTTCTTGCCAATCGCTGGATATCTCTCTCAATGGCTTTCTTTGGTTTTACTGTTTTGAATTCAAGCACTAGTGGATAGATATGTTCAATTGCTGACTGAATGTTAGCAACACATGGCGCTACAAAAGAACAAAGAAATGGGTAAGTTTACAGCATTCTGCAACTTTTTTGTCAGTATTGGCCAATTTTATTAGTCAGGTTAACCATTTCATGACTGGAGCTTCCTGAAATTTTGCGAAAACACTGCCAATGCATTCTCTTATATATATGCAAGTCTCTCATAGGGAGCCTCGCATATATAAATCGTGCCGCACACGATGCGATATATATCGTACGACAAATATCGGTCATCGGTTTACGGGTCAAATCGTAGCACATGCGGTGGAAAATCGCCAGACATTTTGTCGCACGATCGGCCCCGCAAGGAATCAAATAATTTTGATTTTCTACGATCGAGTCGTACAATTTATGCGAAGTAGCCAATCAGATTCAACTATTAAATGTGATCACGCAGCGATCACATGTTTTCTTTCACAAACAACATGGCATCCATACAGTGTCCTTCAAAGTCAGATTAGTGGGATATTTTGGACGGCGGAATACATTCATGCCTCTAGAATACAACTACAATTGAAACAGGTGCATGGACTGGACACCAGCAAATTGGTGTCAAAATAATATCTGATTGTGAATTTGTGTGGGGAATTAAATCAGGAATAGGGCCTACTAGTCTATAGAACAACAAACACTTGTAATATTAATATTTATTGGAAATTAGTATTTAGTATCTGCGATAAATACAAATATAGACCTATACCTACATGTATAGCCTATATACCACGTTAATAATACGGTAACCCATTGCATTCACGAGAAAGTAAACAACCAGATCGCACGATCCGATCGCATTGTGTGCGGTGGTCTACCGTAAGTGATAAAAACAGAAGTTGCACGACTAAAATCGTACCATGTGCGCACACAGATCTTATATCGCAAGGGTCTGCGACAAATATCGTGCAACAAATATCGCATCGTGTGCAGCGCGCTTAAGAGAATGCATTGGCCTAACAATATTTACCTAGACCTTGCAAGCCAGTGTATTCTCTTGTATATGCGAGGCTCCTTATGGGAGACAAGCATATATAAGAGAATGCACCGGCACAGGATCTTTAATGCCGCACCTCCTGTCATGAAAGGTTAAGAAAACTGTTTTTGACGAATAAGCCAAAAAAATATTTTATTGCCAATATTTTTCAGCTTGTGTAAAACTTCTCACCAAACCGTTCTCTTTCAGTCATAATGACAACGGAAAATGAAAACAAGAGGTACGCTGTCGCGTGGCATTTGCCCCCGACCGTAGCAATTTGGATTAAGCATGGACGAAACTGCGGATATCCGAGGAGGTCTATATGACCATTCCAAAAGAAGTTTGTACAGAAATGTTGACTGAAAACCACAAAACAAGCGATCCGGAAACCCAAAAACAAGGGCCATAACTCTGGCAAAAATCATCAGTTCATACCCAAATTCGCACTTGACATGTATTTTCATATAACTGATCCACAAAAATACGGGATTTGCAATCGTACCACCAAAGCTCACGCTATCATCTGGAAACCCCAAAAAAACACGAGAAAAATTGAATTTTCTAAGTAAAAAAAGGGCCATAACTCTGGTGAAAATGGGTGGACGAAACCCGCGCTATGCATGTAGCTGTTCCCCCCATGCTGCTCTATCACCATACCAAATATCAGCTAAATCTGCCCAGCGGTTGCTGAACAATAATGCAAAATGTTTGTACAGACATACGGACGGACGGACGGACGGAGACGTCGACTATATACCCGCCTACTTCACGTCGGGGGCATAATAATTGAGATATTTTATTTTATTTTATTTTTTATTTTATTTTATTTTATTTTTTATTCACAAAAAATGATTTCAAGTGAATATATGAAATTTGCATTCACCAGGATCATGTAGAATAATCACGTATTGGTACATGTATGTAAAGACATGCTTTGGTTTTTTTATTTTTATTTTTCCCTCCTCAATCAAGATATTTGTTTTGCTCAATGAGCAAAGTGATACAGTATGAGGAAGTCTTATATGTGTTTTTATATCTCTATTTTCTTTTTCTTTATCTGTTCTCTTCTCTTGTGGATACGATTTTTGAAATTTATGAAATTAGTAATTATGTGGACTGTTGTGTTGTCAGGAAAAAAAATGGCCGTTAGTATTATGTCAATGAACTGTCGAGGCTTAGGGGATTATCGTAAACGCTAGGATGTATTTGATTTTATCAGATAGAAAAAAATTGACATTTATTGTCTACAAGATGTTCATTTCTCGAAAGAGCAAGAGCAATAGAATGGGGGAGCAAGGCCTATTTTAGTTCATATACAACATCGTCAAGGGGAGTGGCCATCCTGTTCAGGAACACAAATCAATGGAAAATTTAATAAATAAAGCGAGATGACATGGGGAAATTTTCTATCTATAAAGATGGATAATAACGGACAGCCTCTCAACTTGGTGAATATATATGGGCCCAATACGGACCAGCCCACTTTCTATGAATCACTTGGTGAATATCAAGATGAAAATGACAATTACCATTCAATCATTTGTGGAGATTTTAAGTATTGAACCCAGAGATGGACACAAACAATTACTTACATACTAATAACCAAAATGCAAGGTCTAAAATATTCAGAAAAATAGAAGAATTGCATTTAAAGGATGTATGGCGCTTATTAAATCCGGAAAAGAGAAGATACACTTGGAGAAGAAAATCATCAATAAAACAAGCATATCTAGATTTGTTTCTTACATCAGAGCACACTCTTATATATTTAGAAGATGCGAACAATATACCAGGATATAAAACTGATCATTCAATCACAACTCTAAATCTTAAATTCAGGGAAACTAAACATGGTAATGGATACTGAACTGACCAGAATGAAATAATGAGTGAAGTCGCAAAATTTTATGAAAACCTAAAAGTGTAAAAACTAATAAGCAGATTTTAAAAACTTCATTAGGAAAAATGGAACAGGAGAAGAGTTAAATTTTGGAAAGCTAACTAATGGCCAACAGGGGGAATTGGAAAAGGAAATAAGTGTAACTGAGACCTTAATATATCGGAAAAAAATGAAAAACAATAAAAGCCCTGGGTCAGATGGTTTCACAGTCGAATTCTTTAAATCTTTCTGGAACCGATTAGGAAACATATTAATCAATGCCCTGAATTACGGCCTCAAAAAGGGGGAACTATCACCTACTCAGAAACATGAGGTTGTCACGTTAATACCGAAAGAAAATAAAGTTAGACATCTGATAAAAAATTGGAGGCCAATCTCCCTTCTGAATATTCCATATAAAATTCTGTCAGGTATCCAAGCTGAAAGGATTAAAGTATTGCTACCAAATCTTATAAATGAGGACCAAAAAGGCTTTATGTCAGGTAGATTTATTGGAGAGAACATTCGACTGATATCTGATCTAATGATGGCATGCAATGAAGCAAAAGTATCGGGACTTCTTCTGATGTTAGACTTTGAAAAAGCTTTTGATTCTTTATCTTGGTCCTTTATGGAAGCAACGTTGAAACTCTTTAACTTTGGTGCTGTCTTTGATATATTAAGACACTATATAATAATATATCTTCTAAAATAAACATAAATGGAATTATTTTACCAGCTTTTAAAATAGAGAGAGGCTGTCATCAAGAGGATCCTATTTCTCCATATATTTTAAATCTATGTGTAGAGTTACTGGCCATGGGAATAAGAAATCACATGAATATTAAAGGAATAAATATTTTTAATACAAATTTTAAAATATCACAATATGCAGATGATACAACACTCTTGCTCGATGGTTCCCCTCAGTCAGTTGACAGTTCATTAGGCCTACTGGAGGATTTTTTTCTCATTTCAGGACTGAAAATTAACTATGATAAGACATATGCGGTATGGTAGGTCCGACAAGCCGGAAACACGACTGTACAGTCGATATGTGATAAATGGAAAATAAGACATTCAGTTTCAACATTCAAATTGCTCGGAGTTGAATTTGATCTAGCAGCTGATAATATATTTTTAGATAACTATTTGAAAGTACAAAGAGAAATGAAAAGTACTACCGGTATGAATTTGTGGAAAAAAAGAAATCTAACTGTTCTAGGTAGAATTACATTAGTGAAATCGCTCATTATGTCAAAACTTACATTCTATTTATTAAATATACCAGATCCTCCGATGAGTCTAATAGATGAGATTACAAAGGATCTGCATAATTTTATCTGGAACACCAAACATGACCGAATCACGAGAAAATATATGCAACAGAATTATGATCGGGGAGGCTAAAAATAGTAAACCCTTTAGGATTTAATGCAGTCAATGAAAATAACATGGATTAAAAGATTACTGTCAAAGAGAAGTAACTTGGGAGATTTAATTTTGAATTCAGCTGAACTGCCTGAAAACTGGTATTTATATGGACAGTCTACATTAAAGAAATTAGCAATATCAATGAAAAATCCCTTTTGGAAAGATGTTTTTGAGGCTTTATCCTCTTACAATAACATAAACATACCAGAATCCTTTAATGAATTTTATAGGTCTTCAATCGCAAATAATGATTATATTAAGGTGGGAGGTAAAACATTATTATGCAGCGAAATGGAAACAAATGGGCTTTATTATGTTAATGATTTAATATCTAGAGATGGAACCATTTTCACATATAACGAAGCAAAGGAGATATATTGCTTACAAATGGACTTTCTAAGGTATAATTGTATAAGGGATGCAATTAAACAGTCCCTAAAGAAAAAAACAGGAAATAATATGCCTGTGTGCAACCCAATATTCCCATTCTACAGGGAATGCTATGTACTAGTAAATAAATCCAGTAAACAGATATATGATGAACTAATTTGTAGGGATATGAACCACAAATTGTTAGTAAAATGGAATCATACAATAAACTGTGACTTCGATAAAGAAGCGTGGGGCAAAATATTCTCAGAATCCTTCCGTTGTTGTATGGACACCTAGTACAAGTGGCTTCAATATCGAATTAATACACAAATATTGGGAACTAACAGATTATTAAATCAAATGAAAGTTTCAACCAATGATTGGTGTACATTCTGTGGGAAACATAGTGAAATTATAATTCATTTATTTTGGGAATGTGAAATAGTGAAAAAGCTATGGTCTGATATAAACATATGGATAAAGGAGAACGCACACTTCGATTTAGAATTATCCCCAAACATGGTCCTTTTTGGAGCACAAAGACAAGGAGATACCGACCGTTTTTACATTTCCTGCTTACATTTTTGAAGTATAATATATATCGTACAAAAATGCAGAAAAGAATTCCTACTTTTGCTGATATGAAAACGGAGTTAAAAGAATATTACAATTTAGAGAGATTTACTTATTTTACAAGGTGCAGATACAAAGCTTTTGAGGCAAGATGGAATAAATGGCTTCGTTTGATCCTATAATCTCTTGATAAAATGGGAGATAAAAACAAAAAAACAGCATCCAACAATTTATATTGCCTATAATATCCAAAATAATAAACAAATAAATAAACAAAGATACTGAGAGAAATTCATCCTTCCTTAGACTAAATAAAATAATATTTTCGTACAAACAATAGTCCACCAAAAGACAACAAAATTTTTAAGTAATTAATACGAATGAATAATAGAATTAAAAAAAGTATATATATTCATACAGTAGCAATTGTATTCCACTATCACACTCTATACTCCTTAACTACTCACAGTATTCTAACCTCTATTCTACATACTCTTTTATTTCGTTATGCGACTCAATATATAATTATGTAACAGTTTCATTTGGCAAAACTTTTGTACAAACTTTAATTCACCACAAATGGAGACAGTAATCTAATTCAAAAAGCGCCGAATAAATCAACGAAGTTTGGCAATGAAATATCGCCGTTTTTTGGACATGCAGGTTTCGTACTTCGGATACATCATACGATGACAACCCAAATTTATTATGTAAGAGGAGCATTGATTGAATGGTGATTACTAATCATCAACAACCTTATTCTCTGCACTGGTTATATCATTATGATTATTATTTTGTTGATTAGGCGGTATATAAGATGAAATACATAAATGCAGTCCTATAATTTGATGTACCAGCAACGGGTTTCACACCATAAAGGTTATTAATACAACAATAGGTATTCAACACCTCACAATAATAAGCAACAGAACTGTTGTTTTATTTCGGCGAAAATAGCGATGAGAACTAACACACCCAGTTATTTAATTAGCTGGCGAACATGGTGTCAGCGACGCGACATAGAGTCAGAGAGTTATGTATATTTAAAAATATAATTTAGTCATCAATTGTGAGTCCAGAAAATCAGGATTTAATTTGGCCAAAGTGTTTTTAATTTGGTCAAAAACATTTGGCCAATAATTTGTTTTTTATTTGGCCACTAAAAATTTCATTTGGCCACTTTTTTGAAGATATTTCGGTCCAGCACGAACACTGCCTATTCGTTGAAATAATATCCTCACTCAATCGCCGATCACGCAAACAGCTGTGATGTGCTTAGTTTAATAGATAACTCAGTTATAGGCTCATAGCAACAGAAACAGGAGAAATATTATAAGTTATTGTGGTGGACTGATGGTAGCATGGTGTGACATTGTCGGCTTGGAGTTAATGTTTAACTGAGTCGCTAAGATATGTTGTGTGGCTCTCTGGCTAAAAGACACTGTTTCTTACTGGAGGCGGAACATACCTTGTAATAAATGCTATCTTATATATTGCATGTGCCATGATAAAGAAATATTATATTTGATAATGGGTATTCGATTTGAAATTCAATTCAAGTGAAAAAGAGGTATTCACAGGGGTCTAGTTCATGTTCATGTCACAAAAAACACAGAACTTCCCATGAGTGTCCTGGCAGTTTGTTTATGGCACAAGTGTGATGGTGTATGGATGGCACTAGAGTGCTATATCTGTCCACGTTCGAAGGAGCACCATAAACTTTTGGCCTGTAACACAAATGTGTGGTTCTGTATTTATAACTTGCTCATCCAACATCTCTAAACTGATCATTTCTGATATTTTCCAAAGAAATATTTCATGCAATTTTCTGACCATGTCATGTGTGATAGTTTTAAATATAAATGGTTTTATAGTTCTGGTTTCATTGTTGAGGTGAACGTCATTTACGTTGTTAAACCGTTTCGTGATGGGAGCTGCACTGGTGCAGCATTAAAGACCCTGTAACAGTGCATTATCTTAAATATATGCGAGTCTCCCATAGGGAGCATCGCATATATAAGAGAATACACTGGCGTACAAGGTCAAGGTAAATATTGTTAGGCCAATGTATTTTCTTATATATGCAAGAATGCATTGGAACAGGGTTTTCGCCAGGAAGCTCCAGTCATGGAAGGGTTAATGATGATGTTATTCCAATCTCTTGAGTGGAAAGGATTGAAAAAGAGAACAAGAGCTGAAATGGAGAAACAGTGTGTTTTTCAGTAATAGGCGCAGGTTCAGCCTGACATGAACATTTGTTCAGCCAAAAAACTTTGAATTGTTTTTTACCATTTTTCAGAAACTTTAGCCAAATAGAAAAACAAAAGTATAAGATCATTGAGAATATGAACCGAAACTAAAAACCAATAGAATAAATAATAATTAAAATAAATAAGAAAATGAAAGAAGATTATTAAAAGCACACCCAAAATAATAATAACATTTAAAAAATACCAACAGCGGTTATAGAGGCTCCATTTCCCCGACCACAGCAAAAACCCTGAATATCATTCAAATGTGGAACCTACATCTATTAACGTATAACTGCAATATGAGACTTCTTAGTTCTTACCTGTAACAGTAATTGAGCCTGTGGAAAATATCTTGAGTGTAGCCTTTGGATTTGGAATTCTGTAAGTTACTCCAGGATGTAACTCAGGCTCATAGCTGGAAAATATAAAAATGTAAACTAAACTGACAGTTTTATACCATTTTGCTTGAGGCCATTTTTCTATTTTGTTGGTTAATAGATCCTTCCATCCAAAAAATCATCAGAGTAGAAACAAATTTAATCTGCAACAAGTCTGAGTTTAGTGTGCCTGTCATTTGCAGAATGAGGTCCCCCAGATGGTGAATTTAGTGATGCTATCCTGCAAAGCGAGCTACCATCACCAAATTCACCCTCTTGGGACCTCATTCTATATGGCCTCATCTGCTATGGGAGACATACTCAGATTTAACTCTTTGAACCCGTAACACCAATATTTAGGTGCAAACGAACCATGACTATATGATGAGTCTATATCCCGTAACACCGATATTTTGGTGCAGCGATGACATGAGTCAGTAGCAAATTTATATATAGTATAACGAGCGTCAGACCCACTGATTTATATTTAATTGGCCCCCACATATGTCAGCGGCGCCCATGGTCCATATGGAATGGTTGGCCGCTAGTATTGGGTAGAAATATATGCGCATAGCATATAATCTACAAAAACATAAGATGTTTTAAGCGAACTGTGCCGCTATATTTACGGCATATAATATCGTGTCCCCCGTGTGTGTACAGAACAGACATAATTTAGACACACAATTTCAGTTTAAATTACCCTCGCGTATATTAATCAGTGTTCTGTTACAGATGGGGAAGTGTCTATCGCATACCAAGTTGATTTATTCGCGCATGCGGAGACCAGCGCAATCACAAATAAATGGTTTATAACGTACTTATACACGACATACCCACTAATATATATATTTAAATGGGCCTATTGAAGTCAGCGCTAGCAAAGGTGTGTATATGGATTGGCTGCCCGCTAGAAACGGGCAGGAAAATATGCGCATGCGCGCAGGCTATAATTCATTTAAAAAATGCGTTTAAGTGAAATGTGGCGCTATATAATTATGACATATAGTTGCATGTTTCAAATGTCAGTAAAGTAGCCACAATCTAGACAGCTTACTTGAATAATGGGGCCAAGATATGTTACGGGAAATTACGTTGTTTCTGGTCTCTGTAATATAAGTCTCTGTTATGCCACATGCAGCAAAAAGTCTATCGCATATCAAGTTGACTTACTCGCGCATGGTCAGGTATATCTTAAATTTCACATTAGGATATTGGTTGCATCGAAACGCAATTCGCTGATGTATAATAACAACATTATAAGCTAGAATTCGTTTATCGTGCAAATTTCGGGTAGTTGCCTAGTAACCGTTTGTAAGGAGAGATCGGGTGGCAAAGTCTCCCGATCTTACAATGATCAGTGGTCCATGCATAGCATGGCTGCACAGTTTCAGGTAGGTGTCCCCTTTGAACATAACCAACACCATGCGACTAAACAATGTCTAAATTAAGGCAAAACATACCACTGAATGGTTAGTGCAATGTCATGCGATCATTTGTGGTATTTGCTTAGCAACCGTTGCTACCCTTAAATGGGATATTTGGTTCACTATTCAGGTCGGGTATATCTCAAATTTCACGTTATGGTTTTACCTGCATCAAAAAACGCAATCACTGGGGTTGAATTACGACGCTATAAGCTATATTTACATTTTCCAGTCAATTCCAGGTAGTTGCCTAGCAACCGTTACCAAGGAGTTGCCGCGAGGCAAAGTCTCGCGATCTTATAATGATCGATGACCCACGGGGGACAAACCTGTTAAGTTTCAGACCTGTGTCACAATTCGAACATAATCAACACCATGCGACTAGACACTGTCTAATTTAATCAGAAATACCACTGGGAGCCCCAGGGTCAGGGTGTCGATCACTGTGGGGCGTCAGGGTCAAAGGGTTAAGTTCCCAAATGCTGATGTACACCCATTGGGAACCTTGATTATGCAATGTGTAGTCTGCCAATTTGGGGATATAGAGAAACTAAACTAAAAAAGAAATAGAATCTATGTGAAGACGTTTCTATAGAAATTTGATAATAAAGAAACTTTCCAGATAAGATGAGGCCTAAGCAGAATGAGGTCCCCAGAGGACAGGCACCTTATTCTGAGGCCTGATCTGCAATCAGCACTTATATTATTTCCTCTGAGTCTAAGATCCATATAGCATTAACAGATTCCCTGAAGACCTTCTTTCATGTCTATTACAGACTCCATCATTTCACCATTACATCTAAAATTTATATATGTATTGCATTCAATTTAAATATAAGATTTATCAAATGAAAAGTTAACAATTCACTAAATTGTATTTTTTTTTATCACTTCCTTCTACCCTATCTATAAAAATAACTAACTGTAATCCAACAAATAAAAAATGAAATTTTCAATGACACTGTGGGGACATGTTAATTTTCTGCTCAGCAGTCAATAGAATGATAAAGAATGTCAAAAAATTTCAGTGAAGTAATTGTATTGTGTAAATAAAATTCTTTTCATTTCCAACATTGCTCCAATAAATGTTGGCTGCAGGGTGTGCCGATAGATTCAAATTTGAAATCCAAGATGGCTGCTGGCAGCCTTGTTTTTCAACATATTTTGGGAAAAATCTAGAGGTCACCCCGAAGATCCATATGAAGTTTGGAGACAATTGGATGAGGATGTGGCCTGTAGGGTGTGCCGAAGGATTTAGTCATGCAAAAAGTAATAAAATCCAAGATGGGTGCTGGCAGCCATGTTTTTTTTACAAATTTAAGAAAAAATCGATGGCTCCAATCCAAAGAGTAAAATAAAGGATGACCACTGGTGGCCATGTTTTTCAACGAAATTCAGAGAAATTTGATGGCTCCCATTAGTGGTCACCTGAAGATCCATATGAAGATTGTTGGTGATCGAATGTGGGATGATGTCTGTATGATGTTCCGAATCATTTAGTCATTATACATGCAACTACTAAGATCAAAGATGGCTGCTGGCAGCCATGTTTTTCAATGGAATTTGGAGAAATAAGATGGTTCCCATCTAGTGGTCACCCCGAAAATCCATTTGAAGTTTGGCGATGATCAAACGTGGGATGAGGGCTGTAGGATGTGTCAAAGGATTTTGTCATGCAAATAAAAATATTGGCTGCCAGCAGCTTTTGTCATCTGAAAACATTCAAATTTGATAGCTCCCATCTCGAGATTATCCTAAAGATGCTTGTAAAATTTCCAAATAATTCTCCAATAAAATTGGTCTGTTTGGTGTGCCAAGGGATTTAGTCATGCAAAGAGTAAAATCCAAGATGGTCGCCGGCAGCCATGTTTTTCATTGAAAAATCAGAAAAAATTTATAGGTCCCACATAAGGTCATCATGAAAATCCATGTGAAGTTTGGTGACGATCGGATGTACGGTATTCTGAAGGATTTAGTCATACAAAGAGTAAAATACAAGATTGCCGCTCGTGGCCATGTTTTTTAACGAACTTTGGAATAATTTAATGGGTCCCATCTAGTGGTAACCCAAAGATCCATATAAAGTATGGTGATGATCGGATGAGGGATGTGGTCGGTAGGGTGTGCCAAAGGATTTATTCATGCAAAGAGTAAAATCCAAGATGGCTGCCAGTGGTCATGTTTTTTAAACGAAATTTCAGAATAATTTCATAGCTTCCAAAATATGGTCACCCTGAAAATGTATATGAAGATTGGTGATGATCAGATGAGGGATGTGGCCTGTAGGGTGTGCTGTAGGATTTGGTCATGCACAGGGTAAAATACAAGATGGCCACTAACAAAATTCGAACAAAATTTGATGGCTCCCATCTAGTGGTCACCCGAAAGATCCATATGTTTGATTATGATTGGAATAGGAATGTGATCTGCTGGCAGCCATGTTTACAATGAAATTTCAGAAAAAATTTATAGCTTCCATCTTAAGGTCACCGCAAAAATGTATATGAAGTTTGGTGACGTTCAGATGAGGGCTGTGGCCTGTCAGGTGTGATGAAGGATTTAGTCAAGCAAAGATTAAATACAAGATGGCTGCTGGTAGCCATGTATTTTAAAACAAAATACAGAATATTTGGTAGCTCCTATCAAGAGGTGATCCTAAAAATTCCTGTAAATTTAATAAGATTGCCAATGTATCACGCATGACAAATATCAAAAGATACTGTCAAGTTTGTGTAAATTTTGTCATCTTTTATTCCAAGAATAATTTCCAGTCTTACCAAATTAAGGTTCTTAAGAAAGTCTAACAGACTTGAAATTGGCATCATTGCTTTCGCATGCAGTATCAACAATTTGAATGCATGAAGTGGAATTATATTAAAACAAGACAGTCAATGACTGTGGGTCGCTCACCAGACTGTAAAGACGGAGGAGACTGGGACTCTAAAGACTACAGTAGTCAGTACTTGTCAAATAACTTTAAAACAAATAGTTCTAAACTGGGACACAGGTAGAGGGTGTTGGAACAGTGGAAGGGGATATGGAGGTGTCTACCTTGAAATTTATAACTGCAAATCCATCCCCTTCCCCCAATAGATCATTGGTCATTACCTCCCAACTGGACCAAACTAAATTACAACTGGTACATCAAGATCTCCAACTGTTGGACATTTATCAAAACCTTACTGAAAATACGGGTATATATCAAAATGATTGCATGTAATATAGGAATCAATATACACTGGTATATAGATTCGTGTTAAATCTCCTATTTTTGTCCCTAGTTGAACCAAATGTTAATCCCAATCTATGAGATCCATTGATCTAGTAATCTCAAATGGTATATTATAGAAGTTGAAGTGGGTTCATTTTCATTAAAATATGTTACACAATTAAGGGAAGATCAACATAAATAGACACATCATTATAATAGATGAAAAGAAGTCAATAGATAATATAAACATAATATAACACTTGCCTGTACAAATGTACAACAACACAGCACATGGGAATTAATGTAATTTAAATTGAAATGTATGACACAAATAAACATTGTCTGTGATTTGTTTATCAAAGGCTGTGAGTGAGAATTAGACATTAGTGAGAATGGCAGGCATACAAGCTTTATATTATTAGTGAAAGAGATGACTTCTCAAATAACATCGAGGCATTAGGAATGTTTAAGAACAACATTTGTAACATGGGTACATATACCTACTTTGAACCCTCAGTTGGCAAGGGTAACAATCTGTCTGTTTATAATTTTTCTCCCAGACCCCTGGACCGGTTTCAACTAAATTTTGTGGGATGAGTCGATGTACTATAATGCAGTTAGTTTTTAAAAATTAAATTTTAATTGAGCAAGGAGTTAAATCTAAAAAAAACAACATTTTTTTTAGTTATGTTCCTGGCTCAGCCCACAATTGACCCAGTGACCCCATTTGAACAAATCTGAACCCCAATCACCCAAGGACCCTTCATACCAAATATGAACCCATTCAACTCGATGGTACATGAGAAGAAGTCGTTTTTAAGAATTACTATGGAGGGCAAGAGTTATGGCCCTGGCTTCACAACCATTTGACAGAGTGACCTCATTTGAACAAATCTGAATGTGACTCACTTAGGGAACAACCACACCAAATATGAACCCATTCAGTCTTATGATCTAGAGAAGAAGATGTTCAAAGAATTGTTGACAGATGGATGGACGGACAGACAGATGAACAGGTGACAGATGAGAAGTGATGACTATAGCTTCGTCTCAGGTGAGCTAAAAATTACATTTCATTGAACAAATCTGTAAACCACCACCCCCCCCCCCCCCCAACACTGTGGGGACATCCCTGCGAGAATAGGACATACATGATTTATTTGAATACCTGACTACATTGGCCTAACAAAATTTCCATGACCTTGAAAGCCAGTGCATTCTCTTTTATATGGGAGGCTCCCCATGGGAGACTCGCATATATAAGAGAATGCACAAGCACAGGGTCTTCATTGCTGCACCAGCACAGCTCTGGTCATCATGAAATGGCTAATATTAATAGTAAAAATAAACTTTAAACTGTCAAACAGGTAATTTGTATCTGAGATAAACATTGAGATAATTAGTTGACTGCAGAGCAAGGCCAGTGTATTGTTACTCCTACAGCTGTGATCAAAACAAGTATTTTAATGGGGTGAATAGGCAGAGGTATGGTACAGCGTGGTGTGGCAGGGACAGGAGGTTAGGTGGGTGGGGTCGGGGTGGGGGGGGGTTGTAGCTGTGATGTGTCTAAAAAACAATTAAAGGTCAAAATGCAAAAATGTAATTTTTTGTTTTTAGAATTATGTCCCTGGCTCTGCCCCTATTTGACCCAGTGACCCCATTTGAAAAAATCTGAACCCCAGTCACCCAAGGTCCCTCCGTACCAAATATAAGCTAAAACAGTCCAATGTTTCTTGAGAAGAAGTCATTCCAAGAATTACTATGAAGGAATAGAGTTATGGCCCTGGTTTCTCAACTAATCAACCTGGTGACCTCATTTGAACAAATCTGAATGTGAGTCACCTAGGGAACATCCACACCATTTGGCCTGATGGTATTTGAGAAGATGTTTAAAAGAATTACTATGGAGGGAAAGAGTTATGGCCCTGGCTTCGCAACTATTTGACCCAGTGACCTTATTTGAACAAATCTGAATGAGGGTACATCCACACAAATATGAACTCATTCGGTCTTATGGTTCCAGAGGAGAAGATGTTTAAAGAATTGTTGACGGACAGACGATGGATGGACGATGGACGGACGACGAGTGATGACTATAGCTCCACCGGAGACTTTTTCTCAGGTGAGCTAAAAACATGCTATGTGCACTATTCAAAGAAAACAGTCACATATCATGCAGCACCCTCTGTTAAGGCATAGACAGTTTGTATGTCTAATAAATTTACCTTGCATTCTGTGAGTGTACTTCCGAAAACCTTGTAATTTTTATTCCAAATGGTAAGATACATGTGCCGAGAACATTAACAATTCGGAAGTTCGTCAGCCGAATCCGGAATCCAATCTTCTCCAGAATTCGTCCAAATTTTCTTGCTGCCATTTTGGATGCATCTTCACTGGAAAAAATAAATGGGTACTAATCAATTTATACAGACTTTTAGGGTATATACATGTATAGGGAGAGCCAAATCTGCACATCTGTCACCATGGAGAAGACCAGTCTTTATAACGGGAGGTTATGAGGAGTGCTACATGTATATACTGCTTGATTCTCAATCAACCCTCTCTATACTAAATGGATTCTCATATTCAGTCATAAAATTATACATTGGAATGGTCTATTATTCATTTGGAGAGGTGTTCAGGAAACAAAAGCAGACGACATGCAGAACAAGAGATTGAATGTCATCTGGTGCATACACCCCATGTGGCATACCACCTACCGGTAGTGTGGGCATAACCCATGACAGATACTAAGAATGATTCATATTCATTGGTGGGAAAATGTTCATATAATGAGTTCAACAAACAACCTACCAGTATGGTCGTTTATTGAACTTATAATCTGAACATTTCCAAAGGGAACTACATGTACTCGTCAATGAGTATTTACTATAGAAAGGGTTAAGTGAGGTGCGTTATTGATGGGCAATACCAAACAAAACTTTCAAAATATCACCTGCATTAGCGCTGTTAACCCTTTACCCAACAGAACGGCCCTGTGCCAATGCATTCTCTTATACCGGTATATGCGAAATTATATATATTAAAAATTATAAAATTGTTAAAGAATGTAAGAAAAAATGGTAAAAAGTGTTAAAAAAAGAGATTTTTTTTACGCCAATGCATTCTCTTATATATGCGAGGCGACCTATGGTCGACTCGCATATATAAGAGAATGCATTGGCACATGGCATTGCACATGGCATGTGCATTGGCACATGGCATAACTGTAACCATCACAATGTGGTCAATGAACCGGTTCCAATGATATCCATATTTGTATGGTGTTATTGAGACAGACCGAAGATATTTTAGGCTGTTGAAGCTTTATTTGGCCGGTTTTGGCCGGTTTGTTGGGTAAAGGGTTAAACCAAAAAATTAAAAAAACACACTTTACATGAATTTGGCTTACACCTTTGAAACATCCAGGGAGTATGGCATGTATATCACTAGGGTATATAATAATATTTTATGGCATTGGTGGTGCTCATTTCAACAAAGTAAAAGTGAAGACTTTTATGCCACCAACAATGTTGACTACCAAAAGATATTACAATAGCGCCACTGAGGACTGGCTTAATACATGTATGACTGTTTGTTTGCCCATAAAAATGTTATAAAATTGGATGAATTCTAAGTCAACTAAGGGCTATAAATAGGTCTGCCATGATTATTGATTATTATAATCGATTATCAGCCAACGATAATTAATGATTATCGATTAATCATACGTATAATTTACTGCAATATAAGACTTTCAAAATGTATCTGGTTAAGGCGAGTTATAATTCAACAAATAACTGCTGTTTGTTTCAGTCGTCTGTTATTGTCAGGACAGTAAATTCACAATGGAAAATGGTTACTTTGATGTATGAATAAGATGTGGGAAATCGGAATACACAGATGGCAACCAGTGGGAAAATAATAAAACTAAGTATAGTGTAATGATTTGTTAATAAGGTACAGATGCAATTGGGCAATCTAGGGTATAATTGAGCTGACCCTTTAATATGCCGGACTCCCGAGTTAATCCGCTAGATCAAACTTTCACACCTACGACCTGCGGGGACAGTGAAATCAACCCAAATGGGCCGGTGGCCATGATGTATATACAGTTCAATCAGATAAGCGATAGTCCACTCTCAGAACAATTAATACAGGTACATTGTATAGGTGAGAATAAGTTACTGCTGCTCCTTGCAGCAACATATGTTAAGATGGCTTCACAAAGTGGCAATGTTTGTAAAAATACATGACAGCATATATCACCGACCATGAGAAGCCTTCACAAGGTGGCGTTTGATGTTTGTTAAAACATATGACAGTGAGCTTGTGCTGAGACCACTACCCTTTCTGTGGTGCTACTAAAAATAAGCAAATAAATTTTAAGAACAGCATGTGACAACATTATTACCCACCAGTATAGTCTAGGCGGTGCTGGTGGGTGACCGTCGCACATCGGGGGAATTTATGCGACCATCATTTTCTTATGGGAAAATTACTCCAGTTTTCGAATTCAGAGGGCGCCGAGCCGAAATAGGTGACAAAATATACATTTTCGCTATGTTTCATACGGTACCCTACCGAAAAATAGACACAATCATTTCAGCGGTTTGACAGGCAATAGACAACCGGTTGACCGGGCATCAAAATGGACAAGAATGAACACATATTTGCAATTTATGGGGCTAATGTTCACACTTAATCAGATTCGACATTGTTTTTTGCTTTCGTTCTGATTTTGTGACGTCATGGTAAAATATGTAGCGTGACGCATCAAAAATTCAAGGCGATTCAGACCAAGTGTCGTGTGTCAACTCTGTGCAAATATAGCATATCTGTCGAATTCTTCTGAGTTATATATTTTTGGAAATGGAAGAGTATTCCCTACAAAATGATGTTCATATCTGTATTATATATCTCCAAATGGTAAACTAATCAACAAAAGCTTAACCCTCACCCCAATTTCACCAATATCCACTTAAATGCATCCATGCAGGTTGTTTCCAATAAAACATTGACAGTGCATATTTTATAGTATAATACAGGGTAGAACCATCAGGGGACACGGAGAATGTAAGATTTGGTTCAAATCCTAGATTAGGAAGGTAATAAAATCCAAGATGGCCACCAAGTTTTATATTGGCACCCTGCACACAACGAGTGTACACACCGGAATGGAAAATCGCAAGTGCTTTATTGTAACTGATCAGTATTTCATAGAGGCTGTATTGTAATATGTATAAGTCAACTGGTTACGTAAAATCGATGATGGAGACCAAAATGGCGGCCCTAAAACTCAAAAATGTTCCGATCAAATTACCAGTTTCTGAGTTGCAATAGCATCTGCATGTTATGAGTTTTGTAGCTTATTCGTTCGTGCATATATGTCTGTGGATAATGTGATCCTAATCCGATAAAACTGTTGGCATTGAGAAAGTAAATGCTCATTTTTTTTTTCTCAAAATCAACATGCAATGCCAAATTGCCACAATGGGACTGTGTTTCAACCTGACATCCATTTTGTGGTATACAAGTCAACGTTCTGCTTGATGATGAAACTGCTGAATTTTATATTAGCACAGAATTGAAGCTACAATGCCGACTAAATATACATATTCAATCCTCAATAACCAATGTAGGTGTCTCATGGTAATGGCTCATTAGACCCGCTTACACAAACCGTCAAGCGATGACAACCAATTTAGAATCCTGATAAGTGCGGGTATGCAAAGGATGGACAACTTAGTTTATATATCTAGCCAGTGTTGTCAATGCGTACTGGGGTCATTGGTTTTAACATTCAGTGGAGTGATGTTCCATTGAAATAACCGAAACAAATCTCAAACAAACCTGACATAATAAATATCTGTGTCGTTATATTCTCGCAGCTGCTAGGGTCCTATCACACGTGGATTTATGCTTATTTGTAAATGCTAATGCTTTAAATGATAATGGTAAGTGTGAGGCCTGGGTATTGATTGTGCTAAGTCCCATGAATTTTGGATGCATGAAAGTTGGTCTCACACTGTAGGTATCGCACGAATCTCCGTCACACGTACACAACTATGAGAATTACGTACAGTACCCGAATGAGATAAAACTATATCATCCAATTTATATATCAGTATGGAGCAATATAGGCAATTATCCGAAGATGAAATTTCAAGTACAAGGATTAGAAAGCCACACAGTTAGAAGACATGCTCAAAATGTCATATACTCAGTTGCTCAGGCATTATAATGATGCTTGTCATACGAATGTTGTCCCTTTCGCTGATGCTAATCCATTTCAACCAACGGGATGACCACTCGTTGGTCACATGTTACCAGCCATAGCCGCGGAATTAGTTGGTCCACCCAGCGACTACCCACACAAGACCACTCAGACTACACAAAACTTATCTGATCAAAATAGAGTATATCCGCTACAGGTGTATGCAAGACATTCTCGAGAAATATACTAGCCGTTGAGTACTTTTAACAAACAATAAGTACAGCTCCTAAGCACAATCGCCAATTTTCTGCAATGGAACAACCTATTTATCTGATATATGTAAAATATTCATGATTCTGTTAATTCTCCCCAGGATACATTGTACGATATGCGTGAAACATTTATATGTATCTGACCGAAAGCATATATGCAAGCATGAGATTATCACAGATATCAGATAATGCACATAGGTGTGGTAGTTATTGTGTGCATTCATCTAAGTAGATGATTCTAGAGATGGGCGGTTAACCGTGGAATCAGTTCGGTTTCGGTTGTCGGGGAAAAAACGGAAATGACAACCGTGGTAAGTTGGGAAAACCCGTGGTTTCGGTTGTCACAACTTCCTGTAATCATGGCAGAACACGACGAACAAACGAGTCCTGTGTGGAAATATTTTTCAAAGAAAGATAAGAAATCTAAGTGTGCCGCCTGTAATATATGCAGAAAGGAGTTCGCATGGTGAAATCGCGCGACGAATTAATTACGTTGCTTCCGTGTACACCTATTTTCGCCGTAGTAAACAACATAAGTCAGTTTATTTCTCATGTTATTTTAATCATTAAGGTGAAAGGTGAATTTGATAACGAGGATACAATATGAAAAGGTATCAATGATTGTTACCCGCATTCCCTATTAGTTTTTATCACTGTTTGGATGTTAAATCGTCAAATATATTTGTGCGCCGTTGATTAAAAATGTTATGCCGGAATCGGAGCCAGAATGAATTATACTGTTTGTCGGTAAACTGTTGAGAAATAGCACTCATTCAGGTGACTTGTATTGGATGCATGTATACTGTATACTGTATAGTGTGTACAATATTATGTTAACTAAATATGGTAATAGGCATATAGCCAGATAATGTGATTGAGAGATTCTAGTCATGTATTATTTTCATTTTGTTGTTTATTTCAAATTTTATTTTTCAAATCATAACTATACACATATATCTAGTCACACACATTAGTTTTATGCCAATATAAATGATCATTATATTATTTCACACTTATGATCATATGATGCTGAATTGCAGTCATACACAATACACAGACTCACTTGCATTCTAGCACTGCCACTCGACATGGACATTAACAATATACATGTAATAGTAACAATATGATACATAATTTAATATTATAAAAGGACATGTACCTCACAAGTTATGGTGATACAATTGGTGTGTTTTCTTTGTAATATAATGAAGCATAATTAGATTTTGTTCACATTAGTAATTTTTATTAATAAAAACCGAAACCGAAACCGAGACTCAACTCTTTTTCCACAACCGAAACCGAAACCGAAACCGAGGCAAAATTTCACAACCGCCCATCTCTAGTCAGAAAACAATTTATTTTGAATCATTATGTTTAGCTTAATATTGGGGAATTTGAAGCCGTAATTGGTCGGTATTATTTGACAAAGTTTACCATGTGAGCACCATACAATCAAACCAGGTTCCACCGTTGCAAGTGGCGACGGTCCTATATTCGACAATAACACATGTTCTTGTCAAGTATTGTCATTGGATTGAATGTGTGGCATATATAGACAATCGCAGTCGGACATTTGATGGATGTTGGACCTATTTGCTCATAATATAGATTCTTTGGCGACAGGTGGCAAGGCATATAGTAAACTTACACATAGTATACCACACATATGAAACATCGAAAGTAGCAACACCCTTTGCATCAAGCATATTAAATTACAAATCTCTCTACTTTCTTATGTGTACACCTGGTAGGAATTTAGATCGAGATACTTCATGAGTTGAAATATGGTACGTGTTTTCCCTTTGAAAACCAGTTAAGTGTTACATTTAATAAACCGATCTAGTCTCGACTAAGATTATGCTATTAAAGTTAATTTGTCTTCAAAATTGTTGATTCTACCTCGCCACCTTATTGAATCGAAAACAGAGTTATTTCTTATAATTTTAATTTAGTCCCAATATTAATAAAATTCGTCCAGTTTTCAATTAAATGTACCCATGCCATTTATAAATTACTTGTGATAACCAATTATGTGTTGGGAACAATCACGTATCCAGCTTAAGAGTAACTTGAATTCATCATTTGATTGGTCAGGTCAACTGAATAAAAAAATACTGTCACAGTGGACTAACAAGCGTGCAATTGCAGCCCGCGCATGAATCGCAACTTCTCAGCTTATCGTAATTGGCAGAAATGCCCGTGCACATGTGCCAACCAACTGTTTTACAGTGTTCCCCCGAGTTGAAAGCTAATGATTAAATTATGTTCATATATCATCCTTATATCAACTTAATCGTGTCACCGGCTGTGTACATCCGCTAGATGTATGTTACTTAGTGCTGATAATTTCTAGCATGGTGAAATCATGTTATTGGTGGTTAAATGTCTAACGAAATTGTCTACGATCGGGTAGGCCTTATCCAATATAAGATATGGTAGAAACTTATCATTTCTTCGTATCTTGACGAAATGGATGAATATCATAACAAAAGGCTCAATAGATGTATTAATATATTGCAATAGCGACGTGAATCTTGAACCCTCGAAATATGTGAGGAAGAATGATTGCAGAGTAAAGAGAAACAGTTTATTGGGGATGTACGAATTATCTCTAATATATCTCGCGAGAGATATAGCGAAAAGCAAGGCCGCAAAGAAACGGAAGAATAAGGCAATTTTTTCTACACTATTTATCTTGAATCATGTGATATATGTGTACACTACACTGTAAAATGAAATTTAATAGCGAGGAATTGATTCTGTGACCTTTCCTAGAAGCCAAAATATATGTGCTCATAGCAGTATCACTAATGTGACCAGTCATCGTTTCTTTTGATATATACACCATCAAAACTTTTCAAAATACACTGCTATAGAGGAGAATGAGAGATATTCATAGAGTAATGGGTGAATTGTGTAGATTATATTCTCTGTGTCTTAAAATATTAGTCATAGTTGCCTGAGATTAAGTAATAAAACACGAATATTTCGCTGTTATCACAAGAATGCATGGTGGTATACAATGAACGCAAATTTATCAAAACACAAAGGAGTACCATATACTTTCTTCAAAAAAATCTAAACTTGACCAAAATTGCCCACATACTCTGTGACAGAGACTGTCTTTATACCTGGAAATAATATTTGGTTATATTCACCAAGGTCACATATACGCGAAGGGTACTATGTTTTCTGCAACCGCATTACCGTGTGTATCCCTTCTCCCTAATGTTACACATATCTGCTGAACTAACAACCATAAATAGCAACATTGAGTCAATGTTCAACACTGAAATAACAGCTTTAAATGCTGATCACCTGATATTTTGCACAAGTTCATGGGTGGTTTTGGCAAGATATTTTCAAACAACAAAATACGGAAAACTAATATTGTACATTGCGTAATATCATATTCCAGTTGCAAGTTGCCGACTGAAGTAAGTTGAACAAATTGTCTGCTAAGACACCGGTTTGGAAGCAGCACGAAAATTAGTCGTATATAAAATGTACGATGTGCTGTCTAATTGATCTGGTGTGATGCAGTGCTAATCTTTTGAAGTGGTGGTGGTTTCTTTGCAATATAATAAGCATTGCAACATACATGTATGTGTATGGTTTATTATCATATATTTACACACTAAGTGTTGTCATCACTAAATCCAGCATTCTGATTGGTCGGCGCCCACGTGGCTAGTTGCAGTTATTTCTCGGTGAATGCGCAACGCCTCATAACACCAAGCTAATAACACCATCGATACGTCATTAGGTTTGGAAAACGAACGCGTAATGTTTTGGGCGCATTTGGACTCGCGCAGGATTGACTTAATACATCATCGGGTTTCAATATGAAGATAAATTGTTCCTATTAACTTTTGGCAAGGGTGCTATTGGGTATTTTGGGCTGATCTTGTCACGATACACTTTTCGATTTAAATATATTTACAAAAGTGGCTTTCTCGCTAAATGTATATAAATACATGTATAAGGATTAACTGTCATGTGGACTATTTTTATGGAGATGTAACGGTGATGTAAGTGGTCATAACTTGTATGTAAAACCCTTCGGGTTTTACACAAGTTATGTCCACTTACCTCACCATTACATCTCCATAAAAACAGTCCACATGACAGTTAATCCTTATGTACAGTGCTGAACAATCCGGAAATGTAACTACTATTTATACCGCAAGGATATGCACTTAAGTGTCTGCGTTACATTCAATAATTTATCATCACGCCGAATGAAACTACCATACACTGTGTGGCGAAACATTACTTCGTATGTTGCATGCCCGAAATTATAATTTTTGGCCCCAACTGTAAACTGAAAACCCGAAATTCTAAAGACGTAAATCATTGGGTTTGACTTGCGTTGCAATGACCGATAAATCTTCCATATGGATCTGTTTTAATGATCTTTGTACATTTAAAGATATTTAACAACAGGCTTGTGTATTGCTAATACGTATTTTACCTACTAGGTGGTTATACAATAAGTTGCTTTCATCTCGGATTAGCTTGGTGGTTGCGGCCATTTTGACAGCCATTTCATGACCGCGTTTGTATTATTCTGATCGTGTCACTATATTCGCTCTCGTACTCATATTTCACATAGACTGGTATAACTGCGTAATGCATATGACTAGATTAGACAAAATAGAAGAGCAAAATATGATCAGATCGTTGACAACCAGATTTGGGGGGTAGGGTTATGTTTTTACAAGTTTTGACCACTTATAATATGCGTATTGGCTAATTCTGCCAAATAAAATAGATAGCTTGTTTTGAGAAGCCCGAGAAATCCAACATCGAATACAACAGTTTGGCTTCAAAATTGTCAGTAGTTTGGCTCAGTGTTTTATTTCATATCCATATCTGCGAAATTCATTCGAAGTTTCCCTTTGAATGGGTGTCTTTGGTTCGAGAATTGTGTATCGAACAATATTGAGTGCTGAAAAATTGTTACAGCATCCAATTATTTCCCTGATTGTGAAAAATATTTTTTTGTTTTAATTATATGGAAAAAATGATGTAACTCAGAAAGCACAACTCGGATATTAGGGGACTTTTCGTGATGCGTCCGCGATGTTATGGCCTAAATAATATAAAAAAAATCAGCTTTCCCCGATTTATTTCCTTACTTTTCCACTTTCATGTCTAATGTGCCTGGACTACAGCTCAATCGAGCACACAGAGACAAATTATATGTTATAATAATCAGCTTCCGAGGTGACCAATATGTTGACCAACAAAATGGAAGGTGGGGAATTGACTGGTGGGGAATTATCCGGGTTGAGAAATGTCCGATATGTTAAACTACTGGATATACTGTTTATTTATGCGAAGAAAGGACCAATGCATGTTAATCTTCGATAGCGCAGCGAACATGACTTGTATTTTGGTATGACTGGGCCACATACCAATTTTAGTTGTGATCAAATAATCCAAACTCTTGAAAGTTATCATCAAAAAACCAAAATGTTTACGTAAAAGGTCGAAAAAAAATTATTGGGCCGAACCCAAATTCAAACCTGTATTTTCAATTTTTGATATGACTGAGCCACATACACATGTACCAAGTTTAGTTGTGATCAAATAATCCAAACTCAATTTATCTTCCGGAAACCAAAATGTTGCCAGACAGACAGACTAAACTGATTACATAAAAGGACCGTTTTTTTTCAAAAGGGCATTTAAAAACTATATACAAGGTTCCAGTAATCGCTTGAACAAACCTTGTAGCACCAGTGATTGTTATTTTCCCTGAAGACCAAATACTGGCGGTGGTGTATGGATTTCTAATCTTCATATTCACCATCTACAAAGGAAAGTTAATGTGATAAAATAATGCCATAAATAATACGACCGTTTTTTTCAAACTGGCATATAAAATAAAAGTGTCAATGACACTACCTCAATTTGGAAATGGAATAATTTCATGTATTACAGTCAATGGAGCGATTAGGAATGCGGAAAGTTGAAATGTCTAAGTAATACTAGATTATCAACATAAAGAGATATATATATAAAGTAAAATCCAAGATGGTTGCTGGCGGCTATGTTTTCCAATGAAATTCAAAAACATACCATAATGCCCTAAGTAATAGACCCCTTAACCACAGCAGAATTATGGGTAACTTTTCAGGATTTAGTTGGAAATATGGCTTGTTGCCATTCATCGGAAAGCTCTCGGGGAGAGATTTCCGATGAATGGCAACAAGCCATATTTCCAACTAAATCCTGAAAAGTTACCCATAATTCTGCTGAGGTTAAGGGGTCGATTACTTAGGGCATTACTGTACATGCAGTATTTTTGACATACTTGATGCTGTACTCTTGATACTCTGGTGTTGACTGGGGATCGTTTATAAGTTTAAAATCTGGTCTACATTGTACATGCAAATTAAACTCTGAGTGGTCATTTTTGTGATGGCTCATTAATTGTGATTGGTTGATTAGTAGTGGTGACAATACACTACCATTGTGTACTTTGAGCAATTAGTGTTTAGTTTGGACAGTGGTTGTAAAAATAAGAGTCCAATTCAGCGCAATGATTCATGTACGAACAAAGTGTCAGTGCTCTAATTCTCCGCGTCGAGTCCACCATCAATTTGTTCACTCAATGTGTGAAATGAGCATATGGTTATCTAATCAGGCACCTGCTGTTATAATCCGATTCAAAGTGTTCACCAAACAAAAGAACGCTAATGAAATCGGTACGCATATAGAAGAGAACGAAACTACTACCGTATATAGGGCTGGGCGATATGACAATATATATTGGGTAAAGCCGGTTTTAAATGTGATATCATCAATAACATCGTCTGAAATTAAAATATCATAATAGGCCAAAAAAAAAGAATATATTTCATTCTCAGGCAATTCTTTTTGAAAATCAATGTGGGAGTGAGGGTTTTAATTTAACTTTTTATTTTGTTCTGCCCATAGGCATAGTAAGCATGGGTTATTATATCTTCCCAGGTCCAGAAAATGTAGGAAGATTCATATAAAAATAAGGAACGTAAATACAGTCGAAAGGAAAAGACAAAGTGACCTTCCAAACTATCATAGAAAGTCTTGATTAACTTATTCCGCTGACTTATTAGAAACTGTATATGTACCGAAATGGATGATAGACAATAAAACTTCAAATAACCATCATAAACATGGCAAATATACATGTACAGCTCTTGTTAAACTGCTATGGTTTTCTTACCTTCGATCACAATAGCGAAGCAATGGGAAAAACTCTATCTTGCGTGTTACTTACATGTACATACTGTGCAAAGGTCGCCAAGGTCAGATTGGCGGACGACTCATTCAATATCCAACTTCCTGCTTTTACCGAAATATTTTAACACATTTGACCAATAAACTTGGGGGTTTCGACAATATACCTGATAGTCATTGTTGTCTATGGTCTTTTGTTGAATACCCACACATACACTATTATTGTATTTAGCTCCTATTCGATATTTGAAAAACATTCTAATTTCCATGTGACAGTTTCCTATTTTCATGTTACTGGTTTACAACTACTAGTACTTTGAAATCCAAAATCAGAATAAAATGGTCCAACGAGGGCCAGTTTTTGGATGCGGCAATGCCTGAGAATCAAAACCCTTTTTTTTTTGCCATACCATCCAAGTTGTAATATTCTCCATGTAGGCTGAAACCCATCATATGGTCCCAACAAACAGGTAAGTTAGAGTAAGTATAATAGTCCCAACCTTCCCGGTGTTCGCGATATAAACTCCCGTCATCTCTGAGACATGCATGGCAGAAGAATACTGCATCATACTGGACTGAATTTCACCCGCAGCAGGATATATCTATATGCTGACGTAACCCATTGTTTAACAAGAGCACGCCGTCGGGGCGTGGTATAATATGCCCATTTCTGGAGTAGAGTGGGGCAAGGTTTAATTCATTTGTTTGAAACCTTTGACTTAAGACGAAATAATAACAAAAATAAAACACAATAACTTGGAAACCGCATATCAGGTAAAATCTAAGTCGAAAAAGGGGCATAACTCAGTCAAAATCATGCAGGCGAAACCCATATTCGAACTTGATCTGTATTTTGGGGTGGTAAACTAATATCCCAAAATTGGTTCAGTTCACTTGATTCAATCTAAAGTTATCATCCGGAAACCGCATATCAGGTAAAATCTAAGTCGAAAAAGGATCATAACTCAGTCAAAATCATGCGGACGAAACCCATATTTGAACTTGATCTGTATTTTAGTGTGGTAAACTAACATACCGAATTTGGTTCAGTTCACTCGATTCAACCTAAAGTTATCATCTGGAAACCAAAAGCGGACGGATGGACGGACGACGGACGGACAACCCAATTACATAATACGACCGTTTTTTCAAACGGGTGTATAAAAACATGTGACATTCGGTGAGTTGGGCGATGGTGTCACAATTTCTGACAACGTGTTAGACTGCTATAACACATTGTATTATCAATGTTACTACTTTCAAAGCTCAATGGTCTGATTATCACTGTATCGCAAACATCAAAAAAGTTATTTCTCATGTCCATGGATTCAATGCGCATTATGCGCAGTACATGTATGTTACCGGGTATTTAGTTGATCTTTGTTATTATTAGTGATGTAACGATACGGGGGTTATCGGTAAAAGCCGATAGCCGATATTTAAAAAAAAATTATCGGCCGATCCGATACAGATACCGATATGTCTTGTATGTGAAAAAAGCTTGGAAGAAACAAAACAAATTTCCGTATCAATTTGAATTTGTCTTTTAAATTGCAAAGTATTATCGGCAAAGAACGGATACCCTGGTCGCAAAAACGGTTTAGTTTACATTCCCCAAATCCTGGCAAAACGATTTAACATTCCGTTGCATTCAATTGATTCAAAATGAAAAGATTTCCTCAATATTTGTTTGATTTCGAAGTTAAACTTGCGTTTAATAACACCCGCAATGTGAATGTACCGCTTTATGTCCGTATAGATTGCTGACATTATCTTTGCCCATGTCTTGACAGCAGATACAAAATTACAAATCCCGCCCATCGAGCACTCTGATTGGATCGGATGGTTCCATCAAACAAGTATGTCACCTCCTCTATCTCCAGTCATCGTATACCAGAACGTCAATCAATTTGAATCAAAGGCACTTTAAACGAATGTTAACACGTGATGTTTCTGGTCTGAGGCAGACAATGATATTGATACATTATCGCAATAGCATTGTCGCAAGTTCCCAGGCCTCGGTTATTTAGCGTTTGATTTACCGCTAAACAGTGGCAAACTTAATATTTTGTGACTGACGTCAAACAATTCACACACACCTGATCCCCGGCACATTGTGACCTCCCGTTAACCCTTATATTTCGAACTGAACTTAATCAACTTATTGCAATACTACTATCGGCTTCCGATTATGAAGTTCGGAAGAGTCTGGCTTCTTCACAATCGATTAATTATCCTAGTGTATTGTCATTAGGTTACATGTTTTATTGATACCAAAAATGGCTTAACATGCAATGAAATGAAATTGAAATTAGCTCCCTTTGAGTGACACGACCTTGAAAAGTTTATCGCAATTTTTCGTTTACAAATTTGAAATTGATCAAGCAGTTTGAAACGAAAATGCCAAAAACTAGCAAAATTTGGGACTATTTTAAGGTCAAGGAGGGTGACCCCACCAAAGCCATATGTAATCTATGTCATATATCGGTTTCGAGGGGTGGAAGCTCTGCCAAAAGTTTCACAAATTCCAACCTCAAGAGTCACATGCAACGTAACCACGCATTGAAATTCAAGGAATTCGAGGATGAACAGAAACTAGCAGATACAAAAAAAGAAAATGAAACAAAAGAAAGATTAAGTTCAACCACAAGTAATGCAAAACGTGTCCACCAGTTAACAATTTCCGAAATGATTGAGAAAACTACTCCCTGGGCATTTCATGATCCCAGAACTGTCAGTGCAAACAGAAAGCTCGCCGAAATGGTGGTGCTAGATATCCAGCCATTTTCAGTCGTGCAGGATGTTGGGTTCCAGCGATTCTGCCATCAGTTAGAACCGCGTTACAAGTTACCATCTAGAATACACTTGAGCCATTCCATTGTCCCCAAAATGTACGAAAGAATAATGGAAGAAGTAAAAAATGAACTGAATTCAATGGAGACAATATCAATGACAACAGATATTTGGACATCCAATCATGGTTCCCACTCCCTTATGTCACTCACTGGGCATTGGATTTCAACTGATTTCATAAGAAAATCGTGTGTTCTAAATGCTTCTTCATTTGTGGGGCGTCATACAGGGGAAGCCATTGCAGGGGAAATCGCTAGAATGACCAAGTTATGGGACATCAACCACAAACAAATCGTCACAATTTTGCGTGATAATGCCGCCAATGCTGTCCGTGGTTTAGACTTGACAGGTTTGAACAATCAGGGGTGCTTTACTCACACTATACAGCTCGCAATCAATGACGGGATTAACGCACAACGTGCTGTCAATGACATGCTTTCTCTGGGTAGAAAAATAGCGGCACACTTCAATCATTCACCACTGGCTTGCAGTCGTTTGAAGGAATTGCAGATCAAGCATGAGCTGAAACAACATGCTATACTACAAGATGTATCCACACGTTGGAATTCCACATTTTATATGGCGCAAAGGCTTGTGGAACAGAAGCCTGCACTAGTTGAATTTGCCAGCCTTTATGAGTTGCCCGTTTTAACTGCTAATCAGTGGAGTTTGGCAGAGAAACTTGTAATATCATTGCAACGCTTCGAGTTATTGACCAGAGAAGCTAGTCATGCCTCTGCATCGTTAGCTATGGTAATTCCTTCCGTACACCTTCTAGATCTAGCAATGTCAAAGCATGCTGATGACAAAGGAATACAAACTCTGACTGATACAATACTAGAATCCCTGAGGCGCAGATTTGCAGAAGCGGAAACTAATAAACTCTATGTTCTAGCAACACTACTCGACCCAAGATATAAATCTGTATTCTTCAAGTGTAACACAACTGAAAAGGCGGCATGTGAGTGGCTCGAACAAGAGCAATCTGATTGGGAGGCAATGGCTCCAGCTACCAGTTCTGAAGAAGAAACAGCCTCGTGTGCGAAAAAACCCAAGACACTGAAGACAGAGAGTGTAACATTCGAAGCCGAATACGATGAAATTTTGGCCAAAAAGGGCGTCTTAGTGGATATTTCAAAAGGAAAAACTCTTACAGTACAGATACAGCAGTACCTAGCTGAGGCACTCCATTCTCGCGACAAAGACCCCCTGCAGTGGTGGAAACTTAATGGTCTTCGGTTTCCATTTCTTGCCCGATTAGCTCGTAAATATCTTGGACCCCCTGCTTCTTCTGTCCCTAGTGAACGGCTATTCAGCGAAGCCGGCATGGTATATGATGATAAAAGAAATAGAATGCAGCCTGAAAGAGCGGAAATGATTCTGATGACCAGGGGCAACCTTCCTCTGTTGAATTTCAAATATTGAATAACACTATAACAGAATAACAGAAATTACAGAATAATGAATTATTAATAATATGTTCAAAATTTCAAATATGTTTCAATTTGTTTCAAAATAGTTCAAAGTTTCAAAACATATCTATACTCATTTCATTTAATAGCCACATTTCCGACATTTTAGTCACTATAGTCACTATGTCAGTATGTACTGTATTCTGTATATGTCACTATGTCAACCAAAGCCAGGAGAAACATACATTATTAAATTGTGTGATTTATCTAGACCTGAGAGTTCTACTTCTATACTAAGAAGTCGAAAATACACTTCTAATTTAGTAAATTTACTAAAAATGTAGCCTAAAATTAAAATTTGGACCAGGCACTGCAAGCAGCACAGAAATTGGAATCACTGACTTTTATGCAATTTTTTTGGAGTTATAGGCATTGCCTATAACTCCAAAAAAATCTCAAAAAATTGCATAAAAGTCAGTGATTCCAATTTCGGTGGCAAGCAGGCTAAACTCAGAAAATATAATAATTTATTACACACTTAGCCGTGATTTATAAGGATTTCTTGGTGAATTAAAAGTATTTAAGTAATAATGTCACACCTGTGAATCAAGTCACATGTGAGAGCACGCGCAGTTCCACCCTAAGCCGGAACTATTTTCACTTTCTACGGCTCAAACATGGTAGAAGTTGAAAAGATCGAACTGCCAACGATGATGCAGATTGCAGAAGCAGTTAATAAATCGGTAAAATGATTAAGAATCTTACCTATTATCGACTCCGATGATCCGGACGATGTAATTATATTCCAGTCAAATGAACTATGAAAAATTCCATGTGAACAATAAATTTATCCAGTTCCGGGATGAATTTCCACGTGTTGCGATTATTAAAATTTCATCACTTCGAAACTTAGTTTTCTACTTTTAGCACGATTTCCAAACATTTGCTGTATGATCCAACATTATTTAGTATTTACACACACCATCAGAATCTTCACAATATCCCGTTCCCGTGCCATGCTTGTTCGGTCAGAATAAATACAAATTTGACAGAAAATATCCTGTAATTTCCGAAACTTTAAAAAATGAATCGCACCAAAGTGGATCAAAAATAATGAGGTCAATCGGTATCGTTACGTCACAATTATTTAAATTATGTGTCCATCCGCGATTCCGCGTAACTGCACACGCAACTGTTGGGGTTCAACGTGGGAGAATCAGCTGATCTGGGCTTATTTTGTCACATCTTCTCTTTAGAATTAGCAACTTTTAGTGGTTGAAAGTGTGTAATAATTACTAATAAACGGAATAATCAATTGGTTTCGATGATTACTTGACATAATTCACTCGGGTAGCCGGTCCTATTGGTAAGTCCTATCCGCTCACTTGGGTTTTACCAGACCCGGCTCCCCAGGTGAATTATGTCACGTAATCATCATCGAAACCAATTGATTACTCTCTATTTAATTTACCACAGCTTCGAGTTGATATAGTCCCTTTAATCATAAGGGTTTGCTGGACGGGGGAAAAACTCGCCAAAATGCGTTTGCATGCCTTGGTAGGATAAGCATGTGTACTTAAAACTTAAAAGTTAAAACATGGGTCGAAGATCAAACTACAAGACGCAGTCATGTTTGTGACTTTGTGAGTCGTGACCCGATGCAGGGAGGACAACTCTAAATTCACGCAACGTAAGGATATCGTATTCGTTATGCAGAAAAGAAATAATAATTATTTTACTGACACCACGACATACCAAATCTGTTTTAGAGTGGGGTTCATAAAAACTGTGTAAGATGAATGAACCGTGTTTCGGAAATTCAGTTACTATTTGTGGAAAGTTTCTTGTCATTATCAAAATTAATAGTTCGGTTTGTTATGAGATAATAACAGATTGCCGCCTGCCTTCCTTGATCTTGAATCCTTTCACTGTCTTCACTCTTCAGCTCGTTCTCTCTGTTGTGAATCTGATGAAATATCAGATTGATTGACAGGACTTCCCGCCTGAGGCACTGAACAACGAAAAACTTTTGTGACTGATGTATTCCCTGGAATTTCCCAGAAGATATTAATGGGGAGGTCAAGTGACCAATTTTGAAATTGAATGGGGATTTCCATCATAAACATAGACCCAGGTACGGCCGGGGTATTGAAGAGGACATGGATATATACATATCAAGTTTGTGTTTGGTATCACTAATCACTTTCTCCATGGTTACTGGACAATATGGTCATTTACTGAATTTTATTCAACAAAACATCGTCATATTTAAAACAGTTTATTGAAGAAAAACAAACACCTGATCATTATTTAGACAATCTGAAATGCCTTCTGTTTTATATTATAGCAAGTTAGCAACTATATACTAATCAAAAAATTTAAAGTAATTTGCTCCTTGGAGTCATTGACACGTGATAATTCACACCTCGATAACTCAGCATCAGACTGACATCGGCGCGATAAGCCGTGATTGATATTGATAAGCGAGTTATTTCTGCACGCGTTTCACGAGCTTTGGCTGGTGGTCAGGACTCAACAAGATCTCAACATGTGCGTGCTACACTCTGCACTCCCGCGTATAATTGTAATTGACTACTAATTGTATACAGTTTTTGTTTTAACATTTAATTATTAAGCGCAGGGAAGTTCCCCGAGGGAACTACGGTACGTAATTACGGTAATTGAAATGTGTATTTGACTTTTGGGTCATGCGTGTACCAGCAGTTTCAAGTGACCAACTCGATGTTATGATTGATGGGTATAGCACCGTGCGTAAAATAGTCGCTACTGGTATTGTTCTGGACATTCCCGTCATTCATTTAATATCAAAGTAGGAATTGGTGTCACAACAACGTTCACAAAGGATGCGACATGTATCGGTTGACGATATCGGTCAGGAGACCGATATTTGCCGATACCGATATCTTGCCGATACCATATATATCGGCCCGATCCGATAACCGATACCGATAATCGGTACATCACTAGTTATTATATCAGTCTGTATGTACATTGAAGCCTCACAATGCTACCAACTTCCAATTCCCACTAAAAAATAGTCTCACAAACAACCAATTCCTCATTAATAAATAGTCTCACAAACAACCAATTCCTTACTAATAAATAGTCTCAAAACAACCAATTCCTTACTAATAAATAGTCTCAAAACAACCTATTCCTCATTAATAAATAGTCTCACAAACAACCAATTCCTTACTAATAAATAGTCTCACAAACAACCAATTCCTCACTAATAAATAGTCTCACAAACAACCAATTCCTCATTAATAAATAGTCTCACAAACAACCAATTCACATCAATAAATAGTCTCACAAACAACCTATTCCTCACTAATAAATAGTCTCACAAACAACCAATTCACATTAATAAATAGTCTCACAAACAACCAATTCACATTAATAAATAGTCTCACAAACAACCAATTCACATTAATAAATAGTCTCACAAACAACCAATTCACATTAATAAATAGTCTCACAAACAAACAGTTCCCAATAATAAATAGTCTCACAAACAACCAATTCACATTAATAAATAGTCTCACAAACAACCAATTCCTCATTAATAAATAGTCTCACAAACAACCAATACACATTAATAAATAGTCTCACAAACAACCTATTCCTCACTAATAAATAGTCTCACAAACAACCAATTCACATTAATAAATAGTCTCACAAACAACCAATTCACATTAATAAATAGTCTCACAAACAACCAATTCACATTAATAAATAGTCTCACAAACAACCAATTCACATTAATAAATAGTCTCACAAACAACCAATTCACATTAATAAATAGTCTCACAAACAACCAATTCCTCACTAATAAATAGTCTCACAAACAACCAGTTCCTCACTAATAAATAGTCTCACAAACAACCAATTCACATTAATAAATAGTCTCACAAGCAACCAGTTCCTCACTAATAAATAGTCTCACAAACAACCAATTCACACTAATAAATAGTCTCACAAACAACCAGTTCCTCACTAATAAATAGTCTCACAAACAACCAATTCCTCACTAATAAATAGTCTCACAAACAACCAATTCCTCACTAATAAATAGTCTCACAAACAACCAATTCCTCACTAATAAATAGTCTCTCAAACAACCAATTCACATTAATAAATAGTCTCACAAACAACCAATTCACATTAATAAATAGTCTCACAAACAACCAATTCCTCACTAATAAATAGTCTCACACACAACCAATTCCTTACTAATAAATAGTCTCACAAACAACCAATTCCTTACTAATAAATAGTCTCACAAACAAACAGTTCCCACTAATAAATAGTCTCACAAACAACCTATTCCCACTAATAAATAGTCTCACAAACAACCAATTCCTCACTAATAAATAGTCTCACAAACAACCAATTCCTCACTAATAAATAGTCTCACAAACAACCAATTCCTTACTAATAAATAGTCTCACAAACAACCAATTCCTTACTAATAAATAGTCTCACAAACAACCAATTCCCATTAATAAATAGTCTCACAAACAACCTATTCCCACTAATAAATAGTCTCACAAACAACCAATTCCTCACTAATAAATACTCACAAACAACCAATTCCTCACTAATAAATAGTCTCACAAACAACCAATTCCTCACTAATAAATAGTCTCACAAACAACCAATTCCTCACTAATAAATAGTCTCACAAACAACCAATTCCTCACTAATAAATAGTCTCACAAACAACCAATTCCTCATTAATAAATAGTCTCACAAACAACCAATTCCTCACTAATAAATAGTCTCACAAACAACCAATTCCTCACTAATATATAGTCTCACAAACAACCAATTCCCATTAATAAATAGACTCACAAACAACCAAATCAACACTAATATATAGTCTCAAAAACAACCAATTCCTCACTAATAAATAGTCTCACAAACAACCAATTCCTCACTAATATATAGTCTCACAAACAACCAATTCCCATTAATAAATAGACTCACAAACAACCAATTCCTCACTAATAAATAGTCTCACAAACAACCAATTCCTCACTAATAAATAGTCTCACAAACAAACAGTTCCCACTAATAAATAGTCTCACAAACAACCTATTCCCACTAATAAATAGTCTCACAAACAACCAATTCCTCACTAATAAATAGACTCACAAACAACCAATTCCTCACTAATAAATAGTCTCACAAACAACCAATTCCTCACTAATAAATAGTCTCACAAACAACCAATTCCTCACTAATAAATAGTCTCACAAACAACCAATTCCTCACTAATAAATAGTCTCACAAACAACCAATTCCTCACTAATATATAGTCTCACAAACAACCAATTCCTCACTAATAAATAGTCTCACAAACAACCAATTCCTCACTAATAAATAGTCTCACAAACAACCAATTCCTCACTAATAAATAGACTCACAAACAACCAATTCCTCACTAATAAATAGTCTCACAAACAACCTATTCCTCACTAATAAATAGTCTCACAAACAACCAATTCCTCACTAATAAATAGTCTCACAAACAACCAATTCCTCCCTAATAAATAGTCTCACAAACAAACAGTTCCCACTAATAAATAGTCTCACAAACAACCTATTCCCACTAATAAATAGTCTCACAAACAACCAATTCCTCACTAATAAATAGACTCACAAACAACCAATTCCTCACTAATAAATAGTCTCACAAACAACCAATTCCTCACTAATAAATAGTCTCACAAACAACCAATTCCTCACTAATAAATAGTCTCACAAACAACCAATTCCTCACTAATAAATAGTCTCACAAACAACCAATTCCTCACTAATAAATAGTCTCACAAACAACCAATTCCTCACTAATAAATAGTCTCACAAACAACCAATTCCTCACTAATAAATAGTCTCACAAACAACCAATTCCTCACTAATAAATAGACTCACAAACAACCAATTCCTCACTAATAAATAGTCTCACAAACAACCAATTCCTCACTAATATATAGTCTCACAAACAACCAATTCCTCACAACTAAATAGTCTCACAAACAACCAATTCCTCACTAATAAATAGTCTCACAAACAACCAATTCCTCACTAATAAATAGTCTCACAAACAAACAATTCCCATTAATAAATAGACTCACAAACAACCAATTCCTTACTAATAAATAGTCTCACAAACAACCAATTCCTTACTAATAAATAGTCTCACAAACAACCAATTCCCATTAATAAATAGACTCACAAACAACCAATTCCTCACTAATAAATAGTCTCACAAACAATCAATTCCTTACTAATAAATAGTCTCACAAACAACCAATTCCTTACTAATAAATAGTCTCACAAACAACCAATTCCCATTAATAAATAGACTCACAAACAACCAATTCCTCACTAATAAATAGTCTCACAAACAACCTATTCCCACTAATAAATAGTCTCACAAACAACCAATTCCTCACTAATAAATAGTCTCACAAACAAACAGTTCCCACTAATAAATAGTCTCACAAACAACCTATTCCCACTAATAAATAGTCTCACAAACAACCAATTCCTCACTAATAAATAGACTCACAAACAACCAATTCCTCACTAATAAATAGTCTCACAAACAACCAATTCCTCACTAATAAATAGTCTCACAAACAACCAATTCCTCACTAATAAATAGTCTCACAAACAACCAATTCCTCACTAATAAATAGTCTCACAAACAACCAATTCCTCACTAATAAATAGTCTCACAAACAACCAATTCCTCACTAATAAATAGTCTCACAAACAACCAATTCCTCACTAATAAATAGTCTCACAAACAACCAATTCCTCACTAATAAATAGACTCACAAACAACCAATTCCTCACTAATAAATAGTCTCACAAACAACCAATTCCTCACTAATATATAGTCTCACAAACAACCAATTCCTCACAACTAAATAGTCTCACAAACAACCAATTCCTCACTAATAAATAGTCTCACAAACAACCAATTCCTCACTAATAAATAGTCTCACAAACAACCAATTCCCATTAATAAATAGACTCACAAACAACCAATTCCTCACTAATAAATAGTCTCACAAACAATCAATTCCTTACTAATAAATAGTCTCACAAACAACCAATTCCTTACTAATAAATAGTCTCACAAACAACCAATTCCCATTAATAAATAGACTCACAAACAACCAATTCCTCACTAATAAATACTCACAAACAACCAATTCCTCACTAATAAATAGTCTCACAAACAACCAATTCCTCACTAATAAATAGTCTCACAAACAACCAATTCCTCACTAATAAATAGTCTCACAAACAACCAATTCCTTACTAATAAATAGTCTCACAACAACCAATTCCTTACTAATAAATAGTCTCACAAACAACCAATTCCCATTAATAAATAGACTCACAAACAACCAATTCCTCACTAATAAATAGTCTCACAAACAACCTATTCCCATTAATAAATAATCTCACAAACAACCAATTCCTCATTAATAAATAGTCTCACACACAACCAATTCCCCATTAATAAATAGTCTCACAAACAACCAATTCCTCACTAATAAATAGTCTCTCAAACAACCAATTCCTCACTAATAAATAGTCTCACAAACAACCAATTCCTCACTAATAAATAGTCTCTCAAACAACCAATTCCTCACTAATAAATAGTCTCACAAACAACCAATTCCTCACTAATAAATAGTCTCACAAACAACCAATTCCTCACTAATAAATAGTCTCACAAACAACCAATTCCTCATTAATAAATAGTCTCACAAACAACCAATTCCTCACTAATAAATAGTCTCACAAACAACCAATTCCTCACTAATATATTATAGTCTCACAAACAACCAATTCCCATTAATAAATAGACTCACAAACAACCAATTCCTCACTAATAAATAGTCTCACAAACAACCAATTCCTCACTAATAAATAGTCTCACAAACAACCAATTCCTCACTAATAAATAGTCTCACAAACAACCAATTACTCACTAATATATAGTCTCACAAACAACCAATTCCCATTAATAAATAGACTCACAAACAACCAATTCCTCACTAATAAATAGTCTCACAAACAACCAATTCCTCACTAATAAATAGTCTCACAAACAACCAATTCCTCACTAATATATAGTCTCACAAACAACCAATTCCTCACTAATAAATAGTCTCACAAACAACCAATTCCTCACTAATAAATAGTCTCACAAACAACCAATTCCTCACTAATAAATAGTCTCACAAACAACCAATTCCTCACTAATAAATAGTCTCACAAACAACCAATTCCTCACTAATAAATAGTCTCACAAACAACCAATTCCCATTAATAAATAGACTCACAAACAACCAATTCCTCACTAATAAATAGTCTCACAAACAACCAATTCCTCACTAATAAATAGTCTCACAAACAACCAATTCCTCACTAATAAATAGTCTCACAAACAACCAATTCCTCACTAATATATAGTCTCACAAACATCCAATTCCTCACTAATAAATAGTCTCACAAACAACCAATTCCTCACTAATATATAGTCTCACAAACAACCAATTCCCATTAATAAATAGACTCACAAACAACCAATTCCTCACTAATAAATAGTCTCACAAACAACCAATTCCTCACTAATAAATAGTCTCACAAACAAACAGTTCCCACTAATAAATAGTCTCACAAACAACCTATTCCCACTAATAAATAGTCTCACAAACAACCAATTCCTCACTAATAAATAGTCTCACAAACAACCAATTCCTCACTAATAAATAGACTCACAAACAACCAATTCCTCACTAATAAATAGTCTCACAAACAACTAATTCCTCACTAATATATAGTCTCACAAACAACCAATTCCTCACTAATAAATAGTCTCACAAACAACCAATTCCTCACTAATATATAGTCTCACAAACAACCAATTCCTTACTAATAAATAGTCTCACAACAACCAATTCCTCACTAATAAATAGTCTCACAAACAACCAATTCCTCACTAATATATAGTCTCACAAACAACCAATTCCTCACTAATAAATAGTCTCACAAACAACCAATTCCTCACTAATAAATAGTCTCACAAACAACCTATTCCTCACTAATAAATAGTCTCACAAACAACCAATTCCTCACTAATAAATAGTCTCACAAACAACCAATTCCCATTAATAAATAGACTCACAAACAACCAATTCCTCACTAATAAATAGTCTCACAAACAACCAATTCCTTACTAATAAATAGTCTCACAAACAACCAATTCCTTACTAATAAATAGTCTCACGAACAACCAATTCCCATTAATAAATAGACTCACAAACAACCAATTCCTCACTAATAAATACTCACAAACAACCAATTCCTCACTAATAAATAGTCTCACAAACAACCAATTCCTCACTAATAAATAGTCTCACAAACAACCAATTCCTCACTAATAAATAGTCTCACAAACAACCAATTCCTTACTAATAAATACGGTAGTCTCACAACAACCAATTCCTTACTAATAAATAGTCTCACAAACAACCAATTCCCATTAATAAATAGACTCACAAACAACCAATTCCTCACTAATAAATAGTCTCACAAACAACCTATTCCCATTAATAAATAATCTCACAAACAACCAATTCCTCATTAATAAATAGTCTCACAAACAACCAATTCCCCATTAATAAATAGTCTCACAAACAACCAATTCCTCACTAATAAATAGTCTCTCAAACAACCAATTCCTCACTAATAAATAGTCTCACAAACAACCAATTCCTCACTAATAAATAGTCTCTCAAACAACCAATTCCTCACTAATAAATAGTCTCACAAACAACCAATTCCTCACTAATAAATAGTCTCACAAACAACCAATTCCTCACTATTAAATATAGAATACAGTGCTTAATGTGTAGTTTTAAGCTCTACATGGTCAAAGGGATATACCCGGTATCTCTAAAAATTTAAGAGATCTGAAAACGCACCTGGGCCATGTTATATGATGAATGAATAATGATTCTATCCCTTTGTTTCACACGTCAATTGTTTACTTTTCATACCACCATTTTTAAAGACATATTATGTATTCATTCGGATTCGTGAAACTAATAAGTTAGTATTCAGGCGCTATGCCAACTGGAGGAATATAGCATTCTAGTATCATCGCCGAAAATTTCAGACAAATTGACCTTACCACTCCATAGAAAACATCGACGGAACTATGCGCAATTGTAAATATTTAATTCACTATTCGGGACGCTACTATCTGCGATAAGCTAACGAAAACGATTTCTCCATCGAGAGTCACTGTATTTAATTAATATATAAGAATGACAGTGATTGTTGTCAATTTCGATATAACATTTTTTTTTAAATACTACTTTTAGCAAGATTATTCTCAATTTCTATTTGATCACCCTACCAGAGTGTTTCACATCACTTTACAATATGGCTGACATACGGATTCCCCTATTGAAGGATCAAAGAAGCAAACACTGCCAAACAGATGATTATAAACACGCAGCTCATCCGCCTGACATCTCACACATGGCAACAATAAGTTAATAACACATACATGTACATGAGTATGCGTGATTGTTTGAACACTATTTATTATCAGTTATCACTGTTCACTAATTTCGACATTGTGTCATCGAAACGGTGCTTTGAACACTGCTTGCAGTTTATAATATGCCTGGCCAAATTAGGAGTTGAAAGTTGTTGTTTTCACCATTGGCAAACTGTCAGATGTTGCAGACCAGTGGTCATTATACTGTGATGTACCAGGTACAATCGATGTGCAATACATATTTACTCAACCTCGCATGGCCCACAAATTGTAAATAAAACGTAGGGATGTATTGTGCAAAGATGGAACTTTATTCATGAAACATTGCATATATTATATATGTACATTGTACTTGCCAATTGTTATATACCAAAAAATATCGCGATATCGTTTATCGCGATGTTGTCACCATAATATCACAATATTTTTTTAGGTCAATATTGCCCAGCCCAGCCCTACCTGTGTCCTGTGCTAATATATCAGCGACATTTTCAAAAACTGCTAATCAACGTAAATATGATCAATTCCATGTTTCCTGTTTCCATGTTATCTATACATGTATTATTTCTTAATATATACAATGTACCATTTTATACCATGTTTTATGTACAATGTATTGCTATTTATATTTTATTTGGTACTTTATTTTTTGAAGTTTAATTAATCAATGAGTTGGTTGTGCTTCGACAACTATTAGTAATGATGTCAAATACATTCCGATCATTGGGCGAATTCTATAACACCTCGAAGAGAACAGAAGGGTCAGTCCGAAGGGTGTTCAGTTTGGAGAGGTTTTACCATACTCACAAATTGCTGAGCACGGACATAAATTATATATAAGGATTAACTGTCATGTGGACTGTTTTTATGGAGATGTAACCGTGAGGTAAGTGGTCATAACTTGTGTAAAACCCGAAGGGTTTTACATACAAGTTATGACCACTTACCTCACGGTTACATCTCCATAAAAACAGTCCACATGACAGTTAATCCTTATATTATATACAATTAGCGAAAAAGCCACTTTTGTAAATGTATTTAAATCGAAAAGTGTATCATGACAAAACCAACCCAAAATAACCCATAGCACCCTTGGAAAAAGTTAACAGGAACAATTGAAACCCGATAATTTATTAAGTCAATCCTGCACGAATCCAAATGCGCCCAAAACATTACGCGTTCGTCTTTCCAAACCCAAATGACGTATCGATGTTGTTATGAGATTGCAGTTATTAGCTGGTGCGCATTCACCGAGAAATAACTGCAACTAGCCACGTGGGCGCCGACCAATCAGAATGCTGGATTTAGTGATGACAACACTTAGTATGTAAATATAATATAATATATATCATAATATTAAATCTATTACAGTATAATTACTTACCCCTTGTTCTCGTTTGTATTCCACATGCATGCCTTCTAACGCAACCTGTTTCAGGTTCAAATGGCACCGCGTAGCGAAAGTACACACCACATTATTTATAGTTATATCAATAGCTTCCTCATCGTCCACAACCTCATCCACACCATGACCGCCATTAGTATTAGTAGTTGAATCGGGATGTGTCATTGGATGACTTATTAAGTTTTCACAGTTCCCGGTTGACGACACGTAAACAACTTGTGCTTGTTCTTGTCCAGATACCACATGAACGTTATGATTACCACTGACCAATCCATGAGTCGTGTGAGTAATATTAGAAGCACCTGTTGACTGAACTTCAGTAGAAGAAATGACACCACCATGTATATTTTGCACATAAGTTCTTCTTTCGTTAAGTGACATTCTTCAATCTTCAAGAGAATTTTCACACTTATTAATACTAGCAGCAGATCAGCAACAATGGTCTTTCGTAAGATGTTACCATGGTAACAAGTTCAAGTATTGCAAACAAAATAGTGCCATATCATGAATTTCTGTTTCCGAGATAACTTCGGAGAAAGTTTGCGGCAGTTATATTAACCAATGAAAGGAGAATTAATGGCATCGATATCTTCAAGCACCTGCAAATATTAAAGGTATTAATAGAGTTAGACTGTTCAAATGAATATGATTATGACTGTGTAATTAGAAATTTATAGGCAAGGCCAAAAGGAAGAATACCTGAGTTTAGGGTAACATGAGGGGAAAAAACAGGGGCGGGCGGGCGGTACTTCATTTTATTTTATTTTATTTTTCACGGGGAATAATATTTAAGTATTCGTGCCTTCTAATCGTCTGCCAGTGTCACTCGTATATAGCTTGGGCAAGTCATTGTCACACTAATCAATGCCATGGTAGCTTTAATCAGTTTAATGGTGTTGCAGATTTCAATGACATGTATACAGCATGATATTATATATAGAATAAGTGTCTAGTGTTGAAAATTAAACGGTTTATGTTCACGCTGAAGCTAGGATATTACAGGCCAAATCATACGAGTGGACATATTACTGTTCAATTTCCCACACAAGACACTTATGATATTTTGTTTATCCACCGACTCGAATACTAAAAATTTTGCGAAATATTCAACTCAGAAGGTGAATTTAACAAGAGTTCCTCCATTGGAAATGGCACATACATGCGGCAACGCCAACGTGACGTACATAACATAATCAATATGCAAAGCGGTGGTGGCATTCACACATGTAAAACAAAGTAAGCACCAAGAACAATATATGTGCATTGATTACCCTATGATTGATGTTGCATTCGGATCTTGCGACACAGAAAGATGTTGATTAATCGGGTCCGGTTTTCTGTAGAACTAATGAATATTTAATGAGAAATAGTTCTACTAGGAAAAAATTCAGTTCTACCAGGCACATACCACTCCTACTGCATGGGTACACACAGACTCATGTTACGTCAGGCTTATAATTTTCAGGGTGGATGCGGTGAGAGGTGGATAAACTATAATAATTCCAGGAATTTTGAGCTTTGCCTTTGGGTCGATTTCATAAGTGTCAGAATTATTTTTAATCTGACATTTTATTACTATGTCCTTTTCTGTCAGTTCAGAATCCGTGTGGTACCGGTTCACGCACGACAACATGTCTGTGCTATAGTTGACAGGCGCCATGATGTTTCTAGTCTGATTCATATGAACGCATTTGTGAAGTTTAATGGCTAAAATGCAGGATATATCCGCACACGGAAGTGTTTCCGCCTTATTCAATCGCCATGTGCAATCGGCAAAATATCCGGTTACTTTCGATTTGCTAGTTAATACATATTCCGGCATAAGTATCGCGTGTTTTCTGGTTCCGCTTTCGAGAAATCGGCGAGGTTTGCCGAACAATGACGAGGGAATACGAATATACTACAACAACAATGGCCGCACTTCCGTTTTTCGAGAATTGACGATATTTGCAAGGAAATGGTTTACTTGTTTAAGCTAATTCCGATAAAATGGAATTTGGCGGCAGGTTTTGAGTAGGGGCGGGCGGGTTACCCTAAACACAGGTATTCTTCGTTTTGGCCTAACCTGCGCCTGCCCATGATGAGGTCTGACCAGAACATTCAAAATTCATCTATTATTTGAGAGTGCAATATCCACCATTTCCCAGTCTAAGAGATATGGTAATTCAAGTTGAATATTTGGCACTACCGTAGTACAGTAATGCTCTAATTAATTGACCCCTTAACCACAGCAGAATTATGGGTAACTTTTCAGGATTTAGTCGGAAATATGGCTTGTTGCCATTCATCGGAAAGCTCTCCCCGAGAGCTTTCCTATGAATGGCAACAAGCCATATTTCCGACTAAATCCTGAAAAGTTACCCATAATTCTGCTGTGGTTAAGGGGTTGATTAATTAGAGCATTACTGTACATGCATTCTGATTGGTTGAGAACTGTTTAGTTTTCAATTCACCAGCATCATTCGCTAAAACGTGCACAAACTTTTATTAGAGCATGCTGATGTAGAAAACATCCATCAAAAATGTCATTGTGAAGCCACCAGTTGTGTAATTGATTCATATGGAAATTTTCTATAGACACTATTAACAGGAAGTTGTTAAGGCACTGCTCCTAGTAACCCAATAGAATGTACCGAGATATTTAATCACCACAACAAGAATATACCACTTCACAGCATGCAATCTGTTACTCCTTGTCCCATTGAACAAAATCGAGGAGAGCATTTCATATTTCACTGTTGATGTCAGTTGTATATGTTTTGATGCCAGCTGCACATAATAACACTACTAGTATTTGTACGACTAGTACTGATTGCAAACGCATGATTTACTCCACTGCACACATACAAAACAATGCAAAATCATTGTTTAGAAGTCATGTCGGTTTCGGTGCGCAACAAAACATGCCAAATCTCATGCTTTCCGTCGAGTGAAGAAGTGACGAAACATACAACATTACGTCGTACATTTTGTCGGTACTGATGTGGGAAATAATGCTCAGTTTCCAGCAATGCGCAAAAAATTGAAATAGTATGGAGGTGTTCATTGTGAACAAATTACACCCCCCCCCCCCCAATGAGTTGGAATTTATAAACTACTCACCCCCCCCCCCCATGAGTTGGAATTTATAAACTACTCACCCCCCCCCCCCCCCCCCCCCCCGCCATGAGTTGGAATTTATAAACTGCTAACTACAGCTTTCCAAAAGTTGGACATTTCAATCCTAACACCCTAATAAGGGAGGGTGTCATGCCCTCTTTGGTATGCGTGCCAATCATGCCATATTTCAACGAGATAGTTTTGAAATGATTAGTCGACTAACCAACATCAACCAGACTTTCATTTTTGAGGTGCGCAATCGCTCTTGCGCACCATCTAGCGGCTAAAATTGAAAACCAGCGAGCGATCGATTGTGCGCCTAGGCCAAATACAGAGAGCGTACAAGTATGAAGAAACAGCTTGAATGTTGTAGCAAAATATCAAATGAATTCTCCGAAACCAACATTCATTGTCGGCATACATCAAAAGGTGATCCCTCGTGCCACGATGATCGGCAGTTTAAGTTATTTGAGGTCACACGATGTGACGTGTCGAATGCACTATCTGTCTGAGACTGAATGATTCGAAGCTAAAAATACATTTGAAAGATTTCTATATATGGCTTATGACATCACAGAAATTCCTGGAAAATCAAAGCGAGACCACGTGGCCGGGAGATGTTACCGTATTTATTTTGTCAGCATGGAATCGGAGTATTAAATTGATTCCTTATTAATAATTATGAATTACAATTAATATAGGAGCATGTACAATATAAAAACACAGTGTGTAACATTCACTTGTGCTTATGGATAGTGGATTAAGCAGTGTTAAACCATCAAAGAGTTTCACTTGAGATCGATCGTGAGTAAACTAATTCAATTTACGCGGCATTAATGAATGTATTCCCGCTGTTTATTTTATCTTGATAGAAACCGCGCGCCTGGCCAAAACCCAGCGAGCGGGACTATGCGCGCCTACATTTTCTAAAACTGAAAGTCTGATCAACGTCGATAACTCCCAATGTCGATTCAGTATCTTGCTGATGACTAGTCGGAACATAGTACATACTTCCCAAAATAAGAGTTAAAAGACTATAGTGTAGGTACATGGCACGTTGATAAAATACTTGCCGCAGATGTGAGAGCAAAGTAGTCAATATGCTCAAAATGTAGCACATACATGTAAGTCATGCACCAATCATGAGATAACTGGGTCACCAGGCTTTCCAAGTTCCATGACGGTGAAATTGACATTTGGGACAAAGAGTAAAATCCAAGATGGCTACCGGCAGTCATGTTTTTCATTGAAAATTCAATGGCTCATCTGGAGGTGATCCTAAACATGCCTGCACATTTTCAAAACTTCTCTAATAAATGCGGGCTGTGAGCTGAGCCGATGGATTCAAATTTGAAATCTAAGATGGCTGCTGGCGGCTATGTTTTTTAATGAATTACGAAAAAAATTGATGCCTCCCATCTAGAGGACACCCCGAAATTTGGACTTATAACGTTGGCCAAACATTGGGCCAACTCGGTCATGCTGATGGAATTTACTGCAGCACATTGGTTGGGTTGACATTGTTGACCCTTAGTTGTTTGACTGACTCAAGGTATTCCTCCCAACCGTTGGAATTATAACGTTGGCCCAATGTTGGGAGGAACTACTTATTTTGTGTAAAATTAAGGCCGTGGCTAGAGTACCATATAAGGCACTTTAGCCGGACTGCTAAAGTGCCGTATATGGCACTTTAGTCGAACTGTTAAAGTACCGTATACGGCACTTTAGCCAAACTCTATTCAATCTGCTAAAGTACATGTACCATATACGGCACTTTAGCAGTTTGACTAGAGTACCGTAGGCCTATATTTTGATTCACATGCCACGCGATTATACAGACATAATTGTGGTTTGAATGATGATTCTTTATTTTGTATATGAACGTGGTGGTCTGGACAGCCCTTGAGCCATGCATAAATCATTTGTAATGGTATTTCGTCTATATAGTCTCTTTCGAGTCCATAATTTACAGTAATACTTTAACCAGCCACGTGATTTAGATTTTAGAAATGGATCATCCTACATGTACGTGGATTCAAATCCCCAATTATCTCGTGTTGTCTGAAAGCATACATGTGCCTGTGGAATCGGCATTGAATAAATCAGCGCTCGGGGGCGCTGCTATTGTTGTGACAAATGACGTCATGCAAGCAGCTCTTAGATTTACAGTACTTTAGCAGTTTGGCTAAAGTACCGTATATGGCACTTTAGGCCTAAAAAAAAAATACATTTGTTTCCGCTAACGAGCTGAAAAAAATTATGGTAGGTAGGTAGGCTTAACTTTTTTTTTTTGTTAACTTTTTTTTTTTCATTATCTTTAAAGATAACTGTATAATACTTGTCAATAACCCAAACTGTGCACTTCTTAGTCCCAATCAGGTTAACCCAAATGACAGAGGAACTAAAAACTCCAATTCAATCTTACATATGCTTCAATATTTACATATATACTAGTCTATATACTAATATAGTCTTTAATAATCCTAATATTTCCCATATGGCCTGGCGACAACTGGAGTCAGTCCAGCACCACTGCACTGTCACATATTGGAGTGACCGTCTTGTACCGATCTCTTAATGATGGCTTCCCAACCCCACTGTCTCCTCCGCATTCGGTGAAGGATCTAGGTATTTTTTGGGGACACCTGTTTTTGGGCAATGATATGCCAAAGACATAACTAACCTGAAGGCCTGAGTGGAGGAAGGTTTGGGAGGGGTGACCCCCTGCTGATGGTGGGGGTTCTCCCCTGGAAAAAATTTGAAAATCCATTGCATTTAGATTTTAGAGCTAATCTAGGGCACTTTGAGTCAGTATTTTGAATTTTACTGAGAGGTCAATTTGATCAAGTTTCTCAAGCATAACTTTGGAAATTTTTTATATATGTATGGATTAGGGCTGCCACGATGCATCGAGATTTCGATGCATCGCGATGCGCTTGCTTCGATTCGATTTTCGATTTATCCAAAACCATAATCGAATAGTTTCGATGCGGACTGTACCGCACCGGCCGGTGCATAAGTCGATCTTTTGTGATTTACTAGTGTATAAAGACACCCCTATTTTATGTACGAATTATGAAGGTATCTGTGTATCGGTAAGTATAGCTATATGATGAAATTTTTGTGAAACGAGATCTGTTTTATTTGTTTGGAATAGGCGTTGCGATACGGTAACTGTCGCCATTTTCATTGGAATTTCCCACTCTAAATATAGATGCAGTTTCGTTTCCTATCTAATTGCCGCAGTGTGCAGACGAAAGCTAACATGAGAAGAATGATTTGATAGGCTGATTTCGGTAATGCGCATACTATTGACCAATGACCTGCCCTGTTTTAAAAGTCGACCGGGTAATCGGGGTCAAACACGTGACACACTCAAAATCTTTTGCGAGCGGAGCTCTGATAGGCCAAAAGCTCAAAGGTCACACTCGATAAACCAATGGTTATGCGTGTTGTTTTACTATCTGCGGTCACAGTGTGCGATATCAAAATGTCTGCTGAAAATAAGCCTGAAATATCTAGCATTCAATCAAATTCGAATAAAAAATGAGGATTTAAATTTATCAATTGCAAAAAATAAAAATCTGGACCTCGCTTTCATGGCTTTCTTTGAAAGTTGGCACTTGCACAATGTACAGTATGGTTTAATTTAATATTGGATCCCAGAAGTACATGTACATGTTATTCAGAGATATTGGACCTGTCGACTCGCACATACTCAGTCCCAAGTATGGGCATATGGCCATTATGGGGTAAATTCTGGGTAATACGTGAACATTGAACAACATCTCTAAAAGTAAATGGTACCATTGGAAATGCTTTTGGTAATTGATTTACTAACAGTGTTTAGAAACTCGAGTGCTGTTTAGTATTTACATATTGAATACATACATAGCAGTATAGATGACAGTATCATGACACAATACATGAATGGTATTTAATTTTTCAAATAGACTTTCTGGGATACAGTGCCGCTGTCATGACTCTGAATCGGCAGACCTGTTTTTGCCGGTAACTTGCATCGCGATGCGCATCGCATCGTGGAGAAAATAATCGCGATGCGCATCGCATCGTGACCCCTCCGCATCGTGGCAGCCCTAGTATGGATTGGAAATGCTTATAACTTATTGTCAGATATCTTTTGGTTCAATGGATTATGCTTATGATGCTTGAAATGAGACTTACCATTATCACTCTAATTCATATAATAGGCTATTTTATAAAATTCAAGTGAGACACATACATAATATACTACATGTAGTACAGAAACAATGTCTATTTAGTTAGTATTTACTATTTATAGTACTAATCTCTATTTTAATTTTTCATTTGGTATTATGAGATCCCACCTGATAACCAGGTTGATTCGATCAAATTGTTAATGTTCCTGTACTGTATTTGATTGAAATACTGAAGTCTGAATCATAACAAACCTGAACTGAAACTATTTGAAGTTTTCACAGATGAAAGCTAGATAAAGCCAAACATACCGGGTACATGTACTTTACAGTATGATTCCAACTGTTAAACTTAAATCTTTTTGTAAACTAAAATTTCTTATGTCAATATATATAAATGTTTTGCATCTTGTTATGATATGAATTAGGACCTAAATTATTATTATTTTTTTTTGGTCCAATTTTTTTTTGTTGCAATGGCAATAAAAAGTTTAGGGTCGGGGGTTTAAAATAGGGTCGGTCGGGTTAGCGGAAACAAACGTCTTTTTTTTAAGGCCTTAGCAGTTAATTACATAACTGACATACCTGTTTTTGTTTCTCTCAAACTTTCCTCAGATAGTGACATGGTGGCTGATGGTGATAATTGAAGTATGAACGGATTATCTCGTTCAGTGCCAGGCTTATTTTGTAGGTTTAGTGCCAGGGAATCTTACGTTTTTCATGGGCATCAAAATTATTACTATGAATAGTTGGTGATAGTTTTGAGTTATAACATGCCCCTAAGGACTTATCCAGTTTGTTTTTAAATTCGCTATAGCATGCTTAAGCATACCCAAAAATAATTCAAACCAAAAACAACAAAAAACATCTAAAAAAAAGAAGGCCCTGGCACTCTACAGACCGTAAATTAGGGCCGATAAGATCGGCTCCTGGCACTGAAAGAGTTATTGGATGCCAAAAAAACATACTAGTAGCATTCCCCAATGTCATATGCCAACCAATTTAGTTTCAGGTTCCAATGTTGTCCCTCCGTTGGGCGAACATTATGCCAACCAATTAGGGTTGAAACAATTAATCGACTAGTCGTAGACGACGCTGAAATGTCAGAACGTCGACTCTGAATTTTGCCGTCAACTAGTCGGAACATAGTGTATTAGTTCCATGTATAACGTTTTCAAGATCGATTCCGACATAAACGGTGTTAACTGCACGTAAGTTACGGTAAGTATAACATTTGGTGGCACCCGGAATTGACAGTGTTACTAGTATAGACACACACGGTGACCCAACTATTACTTGAAAGAATGAAATTGACAACACAATGTCTCACTCGTCATTTGAGGTCAAAGACATCACTGCGACATGATAGCAATGATTGACGCGGCTTTATCGTTTGTCAGAGACCGCTTTGATCTAGACACTGTGTATATTTCAATTGATCAATTGAAGGTCGCTTTAGGTGATGTCATTGTTGATACCGTGTATAAATGATACTGACATTAAGAACAGGCTATCGTATTCTACAACATAGCCTATTCTATAGGGCGTATTTAGTCGGAACATTAACATTTTATAGTGACACCGGTTTATTGGTGATCATGTGACTAAACGAAATCTCGAACGCAGATATTAAATTTAAAACCTGTATAAATGATCGAGTTTCTAATCATTATCCACCACATGTCTAATTATATAATTACATTCAGTGTGTTGGATAAATATCAAGATGTTTACAGTATTATTTCCTAAATAAATTGGTGTTCATGCAGGGAAATGCGCTCTGCAATAAACCGTCATTGCATCAGTCATCAGTGTACGCCATGTATGATGAATTTTCCGTACCATGTTCTGTTTGAAAGTTTTGATATCGGGTACCGACTAGTCGACACAACGTGACTTTTGGGTCTCGACTAGTCGACTCTGAAATTCACTAATCGTTTCAACACTACAACCAATGGGTTTAGTTTCAACGTTGTCTCTCCGGGTCAACGTTATACCTACATGTACCATGTGGTCTGGTTACCAACATTCACCCAATACTCTGTATTATGTCGTCCAACATTGGCCTAAGTTGACCCAATGAGCAAAATTACGTTAGCACAAACGCAAAAACGACGACGCACTTGTTCACATTTCTCGCCAAAACTCTATTCTATTTCATAATACGGGGACTCTGTTCATAGTAACTTCATACCAGTGGTCCTATCTATAATTGGTGGACTAATACAGACTATAGAACAAGCTACGTGTTCCAAGTTTGAACGATTTTGCTACCATATTATGCCACTATAAATCATTATGATTTATTTAACATACGGTATCCTTTCGGTTTCATTTTCATAGAAGCTTCTTGTTGAAATTCTTGGAAATACTTAATTCAACTACCTAGGCTCGATTTAACTGGATTCGCATTGCAATTTGCGATCCAATTTCTACTAACCAATTTGCAATGAAAAAATATGTATTGTAGGGAATGCTATATACATTGTACATGTACGCGGTATACAAATTCTACCCATTGCTGCAAAAAGCTATAAAAATTAAAAAAATTAAATCAACCCCTGAATTCAATTCTCCTGCTAGTAATTATTGGTCAATGCATAGACGCTTTTTAGAGTTTAATTTGACCTGTCAGAATCTTATAAATTTATAAACACTGTACATAACTTGTAACTTGTTCACTTATTTATTCTTTATTACTTTAATCAGACGGTGCTCTCACAGGCATAATTTACATGATTAATGCTCTGGGAACCGGTAGGGCTACCATCACCAGAATTATGCACCAACGGAAATGATCAACATGTGTAACATACATAGCTTTGCAGTATCTCAGGTGCAAGCAAATGACTATTATTCAGTGACAAATACCAAAATTTTCTCCTGATGTTTCGCCTATATGGCCTCAATTTATTTTTCCCCTGGTATATGGTACTTTAGCAGTTTGACTAGAGTTCGGCTAAGCCTAAAGTGCCGTATACGGCACTTTACTTTAGCAGTTCGGATAAAGTGCTGTATTTTAGTATATAGTACTTTACTATCTTTAGTTTAGGCTTAGCAGCCCGGCTATTGCGGCTAACGACTAAAGTGCCGTATACGCAGAGAAGGATCCAGGGATGTTTTGATACCTGTTACAGGTTTGGGCGCCCAAACTCGGGCACCCAAACTCTGGAGACCTAAATGTCCCCAAATTCCAAGTGGATAGCATTTATTAGGGTTAGGGTTAGGGTTAGGCCGGTTAGGGTTATTGGATTTTCCATATTTTCAAGGAATTTTTCTATAATTCAAACACATGTAATGCAAATCATCAACCTGCAGATGATATAGTCTATTATATAGAGCCTTTATTTGCACAATCAAGTGTCCAGTACTGAAATTTTTAACATCCAAATTTATATGGGGACATACTCAAATACAGAACAGGTGTCCCCAAAAAATCTCTGGATCCATCCCTGCGTATACGGTACTAGTACTCTGGTCTATCATGGCCTAGAGGCAAATATAGGCTGTCGTAGTTGTGCATATTCACAACAAAATGTGGCAAAAATGACCCCTTCATCAATACTATGGCAGTAAAGCCAGTATGGGAATGGTTTGCAAATACAAAATTGCAGTAACACGTAAATAGGAGACTGGGGGAAATCTGATGCCGCAATTTACAAACAAAATGTTCACTAAAACTCAAACAGACCCTCATAAGATTGGAAACGGAATCAATATTATGGTATCTTGTAAAAGCACTTCGCTCAATGCGAGATAAGGAGTAAAATTACGCTGTGAACTTCTTGTTATGTTTCGCTCTCCTTCCCAAATCGGCGTGCGGGTGTGAATGAAGACAATTGTTGGAATGGAATGGAACAAGGAAAGGAAATATAACAAAAGTTGGAACAGAAAGTGGAATGGCCATCGAACGATGGATTCACCCAGCTAACTTGCTAAGAGTCAACTTTTGAACACCACACACCGATAAAGGTCTCGTGTTGGCATTCGACACAAAACGAAAACATTAACCCGGTCCATAAAGGTTCGGTTTACTGGCCACGCAGTAAGGCCATGGCTCCGTTTACGGCGCAATAAATAAAGCCGTACACGCAGCCGTGACGTCATTCTGGTTATTTCAAAGTGCGTTGTGACGTTATACACAACATTTAAGTCATGTACATGCATGTACACAGTTTGCTGTGTCTATACAATCATAATTTTAAACAGTGTGTGCACGCATTTGGTATTATGCATCACAAAAGCAGATTAGAATTTTTTTTACAGCCGCTATAGACATACAGGATATTGCTCGTGCAGGGAACTGGACTACCCGCCCCTGAGTCAACCCGTACTTCTGCTGTTTTCGGGGCGGGTCGTCTCGTTCTTTGATGATATATTACTAAGTTTTTGACCAATAAAACAGTGTTTATTCATTAATTATGTCAATGTGTGAACTGCATGGAGTAAAGAAGAATGACACGATGATTTGGCAACTTAGCGGCACTGAAAAGATAATTAATGTGTCCGATAGTACATGTACATAAGATAATAGGCCTAGTAATTAGTAATTAGTGCTAGTAATTATTGGTCAATGCATAGACGCTTTTTAGAGTTTAATTTGACCTGTCAGAATCTTATAAATTTATAAACACTGTACATAACTTGTAACTTGTTCACTTATTTATTCTTTATTACTTTAATCAGACGGTGCTCTCACAGGCATAATTTACATGATTAATGCTCTGGGAATCGGTAGGGCTACCATCACCAGAATTATGCACCAACGGAAATGATCAACATGTGTAACATACATAGCTTTGCAGTATCTCAGGTGCAAGCAAATGACTATTATTCAGTGACAAATACCAAAATTTTCTCCTGATGTTTCGCCTATATGGCCTCAATTTATTTTTCCCCTGGTATATGGTACTTTAGCAGTTTGACTAGAGTTCGGCTAAGCCTAAAGTGCCGTATACGGCACTTTACTTTAGCAGTTCGGATAAAGTGCTGTATTTTAGTATATAGTACTTTACTATCTTTAGTTTAGGCTTAGCAGCCCGGCTATTGCGGCTAACGACTAAAGTGCCGTATACGCAGAGAAGGATCCAGGGATGTTTTGATACCTGTTACAGGTTTGGGCGCCCAAACTCGGGCACCCAAACTCTGGAGACCTAAATGTCCCCAAATTCCAAGTGGATAGCATTTATTAGGGTTAGGGTTAGGGTTAGGCCGGTTAGGGTTATTGGATTTTCCATATTTTCAAGGAATTTTTCTATAATTCAAACACATGTAATGCAAATCATCAACCTGCAGATGATATAGTCTATTATATAGAGCCTTTATTTGCACAATCAAGTGTCCAGTACTGAAATTTTTAACATCCAAATTTATATGGGGACATACTCAAATACAGAACAGGTGTCCCCAAAAAATCTCTGGATCCATCCCTGCGTATACGGTACTAGTACTCTGGTCTATCATGGCCTAGAGGCAAATATAGGCTGTCGTAGTTGTGCATATTCACAACAAAATGTGGCAAAAATGACCCCTTCATCAATACTATGGCAGTAAAGCCAGTATGGGAATGGTTTGCAAATACAAAATTGCAGTAACACGTAAATAGGAGACTGGGGGAAATCTGATGCCGCAATTTACAAACAAAATGTTCACTAAAACTCAAACAGACCCTCATAAGATTGGAAACGGAATCAATATTATGGTATCTTGTAAAAGCACTTCGCTCAATGCGAGATAAGGAGTAAAATTACGCTGTGAACTTCTTGTTATGTTTCGCTCTCCTTCCCAAATCGGCGTGCGGGTGTGAATGAAGACAATTGTTGGAATGGAATGGAACAAGGAAAGGAAATATAACAAAAGTTGGAACAGAAAGTGGAATGGCCATCGAACGATGGATTCACCCAGCTAACTTGCTAAGAGTCAACTTTTGAACACCACACACCGATAAAGGTCTCGTGTTGGCATTCGACACAAAACGAAAACATTAACCCGGTCCATAAAGGTTCGGTTTACTGGCCACGCAGTAAGGCCATGGCTCCGTTTACGGCGCAATAAATAAAGCCGTACACGCAGCCGTGACGTCATTCTGGTTATTTCAAAGTGCGTTGTGACGTTATACACAACATTTAAGTCATGTACATGCATGTACACAGTTTGCTGTGTCTATACAATCATAATTTTAAACAGTGTGTGCACGCATTTGGTATTATGCATCACAAAAGCAGATTAGAATTTTTTTTACAGCCGCTATAGACATACAGGATATTGCTCGTGCAGGGAACTGGACTACCCGCCCCTGAGTCAACCCGTACTTCTGCTGTTTTCGGGGCGTTTACTATCGAGAGTATTTTTCGGCTTTTCCAATGAAGGACATAGACAGTCACCGGGTGTGGAATCCATCAACGCATGTCGAATATTCTTTTTTAGACAATATAAGGGAGTTCCCGTCGTCAAAAATGAGCGCTGTCGCCATAATGCGGAAGAATCAAAACGGCATGTACGTCATCCATCAACGCCAGTTATAATATGTCGAGTATTCGCTTTAGGCAATAGCTAGTCCCCGTCGTCAAAAATGAGCACTGTCTCCATCACGCTGGCCATCCTACAAACCCTATCCTATAAATGTAGCAAATTCCAATGTGAATGTAGATTTAGTTTCCTGAACTATATATAACAATGGAACGTTGACAACGTTGTCCACATACCATGCGCCACGTACTCATCTTGGAGCTGAAAACACAAAATTGAAACACGGAAGCTTATATTCTCACAATTCATCGAGCTCTTCGTCAGAAATTTATATGCAGCGTTATTAGTCGAACTGTTGTGGTTGAAGCTGGGTTCATTCATGCAGCACCTCGTGGATCCGGAGTTGTGTCCGAAGGAAAACAATAAAAAAAAATTCCCCAAAACAAACCTACCTGTAGTCTTCACAAGCCGTGCCCGCAACGGGGTTTACTCAATATTTGCCCGCAGTGGGTATTATAGGATGACCAGCGTGTCCATATTGTCATGAGTTATGAGTATGCATGGTGCATATGGCATCACGGTGTAAATTTAATATCCTTGGCAATATTTACGTGGCCGTAAATGGAGACAATTCGCACTAGCTGGCCTCTGAGCTAGCTACACATGCAGACCGTGCGTGAGCGACCATATTAGTAGAGCGGACAAACTCAAAAAGCTCACTAGAAGTAGGAGTTTAGTCCATCGGCACCACACACGGGCTTGTGATACATCATTTTGAAGGTTGTGGCATTCCGCATCGGGTAGGACCCGGTGTGAAATATACAAATGACGCAAAAGATGATTTTTAGCTGATTAAGTGCCAAAATTCAGCAAAAATCCCTGTTTTTGTAAAACTCGGCAAAATGAGAAATAAAAGTATAAAAACATTTTGCGCTAACATATTGTAGTCTATATGCCTGTAGATATTTACTATGATAGTGGTACGATTTCTCTGATATAACGAAGATTTTTTTTAGATTTATTGTAAAAATAGACAAAACAGCGTATATACCGCATATATACGACAGTATGCTGAATATGTCATCATATTTAACACGTGATGTGTTATGTAAGATTATTTCAACCCTCACCCCAAAATTCAGCAAAAAGTCACCGTTTTAGGGAAATTCGGCACAAATGAATACACAAGCACAGGTATTCGGGATATGTTCGTGCTACGATATAGCAGGTTACACACTTACAAATACAAAGTAATGAAATGCCATGATTGCGGTGATAGATGTAAAATTTCTTAAATTTACGTGGAAAATAGACAAAAAATAAATCATTTTCAGTTGTTTCGCCCCTCTTAATAGGCGTTTATTCAGTATTGCATTGAATGGAGATCCCGTATATAATATAGAAACTTGTGGAAATATATGTGTTTAGACCGCATGAAACACATACGCCTACTATAAGCTATACTTGTAATTCTTATATGTATAGTACTACTATAATAGTAGTTCGTACCAACAACCCATTTGGGAAAAGTAACGGCGTGGTCACCGCTGCTGAAGAATTTAACAAAATTTCACTAAGCACAGGTTCGTCGATTGATATAAAATTGGACACCCCTCTGATACACATTTCGCAATGCTGCACATTTGACACAAAACGTCTAAACCACAGGGGCCTGTAACGCGCTCCGCTGTCCGCCCCCCTTTTGCACTGCCCATATACGCCGCTCTATATACGCGCCTTCTTCGCGTTAATGGAACATTATATAGACTAATGTTCCATTAACGCGAAGAAGGCGCGTATATGGGCAGTGCAACAGGGGGGCGGACAGCGGAGCGCGTTACAGGCCCCTGTGGTCTAAACGGTTGTTTGATGGTGTAGGTGTAAGCGGAATGGTCATGTGAGTCAGGTGATTTCGTTGGTAATGGCAACACACGTTACAAGTTACATGTACTGTGGCTGAACCTGCATGGTTATTAACAATCACTAAACCTCCCAATACGTATACTGTTATACAACTGCACATGTGAAGCTATATTATGCGAAGTAAACATATACAATGATGTTATTTCTTCAACTCAAGTAACTATCAAACGCCTCAGCTTGATAAGGTATGCGTATAATGCATAAATGTGTATAGGAATATTCCGTGTTTGTCTCATCTTTTAATGTATTGTATTGTTGGGAGATGGGTGCAATAACGTAACCAAACAAATGCGACAGAAGATGGTACAATCCGAAAACATTCATATGCATTATGTGTCTCGTTAACTCTTGAGAGTTTGTCCTGGATTATTGGTCAAAATGGAATTGAATTATCGAATTATCACCAATGTAGAGGGGCAAAACAAGTTTATATTTAACGATTTTCGGTCTACTTTCATCAGAAAACTCCGAAATGTTGCCATCTGTAAATGATACCATGACGTTATCATAATGTATATCTCGAAGTGGGTAGACTTCAATATAATAGCACAAAATAATCGGAGTTGTGCTTTTGTATTCTGCCATAACGAAATTTCTAAAACTGATTTTGTTTCTTCTGAATTTTGGGTTGGGGTGACACAATCTACCACCACATATCATATATGGCAAAGAATGACATCCTTATCTTACAGTCATATGCAGTATATATTTCCACAAGTTTCTATATTATATACGGGATCTCCATTCAATGCAATACTGAATAATCGCCTATTAAGAGGAGCGAAACAACTGAAAATGAATGATTTTTTGTCTATTTTCCACGTAACTTTAAGAAATTTTTACATCTATCACCGCAATCATGACATTTCATTACTTTGTATTTATAAGTGTGTAACCTGCTCTATCGTAGCACAAACTTATCCCGAATACCTGTGTTTTTGTATTCATTTGTGCCGAATTTCCCTAAAACAGTGACTTTTTGCTGAATTTTGGGGTGAGGGGTGAAATAATCTTATATAACACATCACGTGTTAAATATGAAGACATATTCTGTCGTATGCGGTATATATATCGGCACTTTTCTAGACTATATATATACGATATCCCTGGTCAAAACAATATTGATCTATTAGTCGGATTCCTTATGTCGAAAAAAATGGTCGCGCGTTTTCGGAATGTTAAAAGCGATATGAGAACGGTTTCTATACCACCAGTGTGTCTATTTTCAGAATCTACCTGTTTCCAGCTTGATATTTTAGTGGAAACAGGTTTGTGTGAGGCTTTTGTTTGTGTACCCCTCTATTTTTTTCCGGTCCACCTGGTAGTAAAAACATGCTATTACGCATAGCAAGTTCGATAAGTGGCTTTCTTTGTTCCTGGAAATCGAAAAACATGGAGAGATCATGCCACAAATTGCATAATTACATATCTTAATGTGAAATTTTATCATAAAATCATCAGATGAATTGTATTTATGGCTGCATTTTCAATTTATTCCCCCCGAATATTAAGGTATTGTATATTCTTAAAATCAGCTATATCACATATCGACAAACATGAACAATCTACAAGGATATCTTGATAATATGTCGCAAACAAAACGTCGATACATCAATTTTTGGTAAAGATATTACAGAAAAGCTAACCCTACCCCCACCTTCGCTAAGTTCACAAAGATTCCTTTTGTCGAAAAAATCGGTCACGCAATTTCGGAATGCCAAAAGACGACATGCGAACGGTTTATTTACCAATAGCGTGTCTACTTTCAGATTTTACCTGTGTCCAGTTGACATTTTATTGGAAAAAAAGGGTTTTTGGACTGTTTTTTTTAGAATTTAAAGAGCGTTTACTTATTATGCAAATATTAATCCTCATATCTAACCTTCTGGTGGACTGTGCGAGTTGAAATTAACAAAAGTATCAAATATAGCTGATTTTAAGAATATTCTTTCAGAGTTTACTTGTTTCCAGTCTGACATTTTAGTGGAAACAAATTGTTTGGACGGTTTTAAGAATTTAAAGAGCGTTTCCTGATTATACATATATTAATCCTGATTATACACATATTAACTAACACGATTAGTCTTATCATGGTTTATGCGAGTTGAAATTATGCACATATATCAAGTATGACTCTGAAACGTATTTTTGAGAATATTGGTGTCATCAGATAAGTCTCCGCGGGTACAGTACTACAGTTGCGATCAAAATTTAACGTTAAACCCTATAGAGAGTTTGATAATTTACTCAAATGTTCACAGTGATGGAACTTAATGGCTATCATATATGCATGGCTCTTACATGTAATCTACTGTAACTACATGTGATTTTACAAAAGTAACTTGCATTACAGTCAGGCCACCAGATACAGTAGTTGATACACATTTGGTTCGCATCAATCATATACAACCTCGGGCTTCAGTGGTAATGTCCAATATTCTACGAATGAAATGTTTATCAAGACTAAAGTTTCAGGATGTCGTTGTAAATTGATTGATGGTGTTTTTTCATCAATTGACAAAATTAATGTCTATTGCCTGGATGAAGTACCGCATAATACGGAGTTGTGCACATGTGTTAACAAATCTGCGAGTCATATAAGGATTAACTGTCATGTGGACTGTTTTTATGGAGATGTAACCGTGAGGTAAGTGGTCATAACTTGTGTAAAACCCGATACAAGTTATGACCACTTACCTCACGGTTACATCTCCATAAAAACAGTCCACATGACAGTTAATCCTTATATTTATATACATTTAGCGAAAAAGCCACTTTTGTAAATGTATTTAAATCGAAAAGTGTATCGTGACAAAACCAGCCAAAAATATCCCATAGCACCCTTGGCAAAAGTTAACAGGAACAATTTCTTTATATTGAAACCTGATGATTTATTAAGTCAATCCTGTGCGAGTCCAAATGCGCCCAAAACATTACCGTTCTTCTTTCCAAAACCAATGACGCGGCGATGTAATTATGGGGTTGCAGTTATGACCTCTTGCGCGTTCACCGAGAAATAACTGCAACTAGTCACGTGGGCGCCGACCTATCGGAATGCTGGTTTTAGTGATAATCACACTTAGTATGTAAATATATTTATGTATGTGTCAGTGACTGTTTGTTAAAATTGTTCGGTCATGTAGAGTTTTTTGTATATTTTCATGCCAAGCTATGGTGCTTATGGATCATTCTGTTTTAGTAATACATTTGGAGAAACCCGACCAACATCAATGTAACAACTACAACAACTCATATATGCCAATGATAGTTTTAGCCATACATGTGAATAGGCTGGTATTGTTTCAAATTTTTAAACAATGTTATCATGTCCAGTCCATATGTATTGCTAAATATTGCTGGGCATAGATGGTTGTTCTACAATTCCTGATCGGGTTTATCCAAATTGGGAGTTTAACTTATGTTCATCTGATAATAAAAAAGACACTTTCTCCGTCCACTCGATGCACCCCCGGGGATACATGTTTCACATACTAAATTAACATCTCTGTCAACATAACAATTTACGCCCTCAAATCCTTTGCCACAAGAATAAAACTAAATTGTCTGTATAAATAGGCAAGACATCTCTGGACACTTTCTAAGAGATAATTTAGTTATAAGAAGACATAAATGTGCATTGCGTGGTTGGTCTTATATATAGTATACAACACATTAAGATGCAAGTGACACAGTGCGGGGACAATAATGCGTCGGAGAACATAGATGAGGGGACCCTTCCACCATCCGTCACAATGTATCATGAATCCATGTGTTGTGAACAAACCATCGACTTAGGCATAATGGGTCGTTCTGTCCCAATAATAAACTTGGCTTTGAACCGACCAACACTCTGGGTCGTGGTACTTTCCCGTAAATTAGATAGTGTCTATAGTCGGATGGTATTGGTTTTGTTCAAATTGTGACACAGATATGAAACTGTACATGTTTGTTCCCCGTAGGCCATTGATCATTATACGATCGAGAAACCTAGTCTACCGGAAACTCACTGGAAATTGCAACTATATCTTATATATATGGTTGTAATTCAATGCCAGTGTTTGCGTTTCCGATGAAGTTAATACCCAAATGTGAAAATTGAGATATACCTGGCCGTCAGAGTGAACCAAATGTCTTAATCAAGGTTAGCAACGGTTGCTAATCAAATACCACAATGGTGTACTACTTATTCATTGGTATTGCCTTAATTTAGTAAGTGTTTAATCACATGGTGCTAGTTTTGTTCATAGTTGGACACATGTATGTCTAAAACTATGCAGCCATGTTTTACATAGGCCACTGAATCACTGATCATTATAAGATCGGGAGACTTTGCCACCCGATAGCTCCTTAGTAACGGTTACTAAGCACCTACTCCGAATTTTCAGGAAAATGCAACTATAGTTGATATCTATTTTACTCATTAAGATCTACTTTAGTGGAAATTCGAATTTTCTTGATTTTCACAGCTATACACGAACCGTGGAGATTAATTGTGGTTAGAATATTGATGGTGAATGTTGGGTTTCAGTCGCTGTACTGAAGTTCGCCAAATGTAACTGGCGTGGGAAGTGTGAAAGCAAAGTCTATACCGCTATAGTAAAGATCTTAGCTGCACCGAAATGCCCATTTATCAGTAGCAAAAATCCTGCGAAAACACAGATTCTCCCAGTGTTTGCGGGTAGGACTGCGATGACAACGATTGAGTTAATGACAATGAACAACTACGATCTATATCTGTGTATTTGTGACACTACATCATCTCGTTATGATCAACGATGTGGCTTCAAAAACTAGTCAGTGGACAACAAGACAGACAAGTACCAAATAAAACAATAACTTAATATGTAATTACATCGTGAAACTTCAGTCTTGTTGGGAATGTTTTCGTTTGATTCAACAGACTGCATATTATCGAAATTACAAAACCATTCGACACTTACTTTTGCCAATTACTGTATCTTGAGGCATAACTATATCATATATTGAATCTATTAAATCACGGATAGTTATAGTGTGTCAAAACACGAGTGTTAATATTCATATATAGTTGAGCATGATTGCCAATAAGTGATATTACAATCAACGTTTGAGCATAACACGAAATTCTCCATAGGGTTCAGAGTTAAATTTTGATCGCAACTATATATATATATAGCCAGCAAGAATCATCTGATCACATCCATTCTTTTTTAAACTACGTCTATGTTGCATACTTAGTATTTTTATTATGAATATCAGTACGCGCATATTATCATACGCAAAATGGCGCCATTTATCCAAAGAACTAAAATCTCCATAGGGCTCAGTGTTAAATTTTGATCACAACTGTAGCCAACAAGAATGATCCGATCACATCAAAATTTTCAATACTACATGAAAGGGTCATTTCTAGTAGTTTGGAAAAGTTTCAAATCGCACCGATCACCATATGCCAGGTGGCACCATCTATCGTTTTCTGTAGTAAATACGAAACGCTCTCTAAATTATGTTGACCCCGATTTGGGACGACCCGCCAAAATTCAAAAATGGAAACAAGTCAATCCTGAAAACACACCCACTATGCATACAAAATCCGTTTTCAGATCGCTTTTAACAAACCAAAAATGCTAAATGACAGGAATCCGACTATATCGCCCATTAAGTGAGGCAAAAAAAATGAAAAATTGCGCTGTTTTGTCTATTTTTACAATAAATCTAAAAAAAATCTTCGTTATATCAGAGAAATCGTACCACTATCATAGTAAATATCTAGAGGTATGTAGACTACAATATTTTAGCGCAAAATGTTCGCATTTCTATACTTTTATTTCTCATTTTGCCGAATTTTACAAAAACAGGGATTTTTGCTGAATTTTGGCACTTAATCAGCTAAAAATCATCTTTTGCATCATCAGCTAAAAATCATCTTTTTCATCATCATCTGTATATTTCACGAAATGTCATAACCTTCAAACTGATGTATTACAAGCTTGTGTGTGGTCCCGATGGACTAAACTTTCTGAAATCGGTTCCGTCCGCTCCACCATATATATGTCCACCACTGCGTATTTTTGGCGACTATAATTTTTCACATAGACTGATTATATTTCACATATTTTTCTACTTGTTTGCTACTCGGGCGCTGTGGCTTTTTCATTTTATAGCGATTTTCAACAAACTTCTGTGATTTTGTGTTCAAAATTTTCAACAGTTGGAAATTTCATCCACAACATCAGTTGAAAATTTCACACCAACAATAAGTTGAAAATGTTCTTGTAGTTTGATTTTCAAACAATTTATTGGGGGAATTTATTGTATTTGGAGCAATATTTGCATATTTTCCTACTTTTGGTCAAAAGTTTGGACTGAAATTGCCATCAGTTGGAAATTTTCCAACCTTATGGGGGTGTCAGGTTGGAAATTTCCAACACTTGGAAACCTTGTGTCTTGGTCCCTCCCCCGTGACCAGTCAAAAACTGCTAGTTAATATTAGAAAACAATATTGTCCTACATTTGGTCAACATGGTCATTGGAATTATCAGTTGGAAAATTTCCAACATCAGTGGGGGTGTCAGGTTTGAAATTTCCAACTCGAGGAAGGCTTCAGGCTAGTCTAGATGCTAGTATTTTGCGATTTTCTTGTTCAGATATCGAAACTTTCACACACCGGGCCGAACCGTTGGCATGGGGGTGATTCTCCCGTAAACGAGCAAACCCATGTCCTGCGTTATTAGTTCATCCTATGAAAAACAATGGCCACCATACATAAAAGTGATGGTAATGATCTTGTAGCTCACGATACAGGCATTTATTAGATACATTTCGGGTTTAGTATGGACGTGTGACAACATATATGCCATGTGTATATTACAGGCTACGTACCCCGAAACAGCATGTCCCAAATCAAAGGCATTCAACTTCCCTGATTGTTCCCATTCGCCACCGATCGATTTATCTTTAAACCAATTAATATTCTTGTGCGGAATTTTGCACTGAACGCCATGCAATTCGTATAATTTTATGAAATAAAATATTTAGTTAGTGGAAAGCATGTGAAGTCTTCCAAAAGCATGTCCCGTTATATAGAATCATTACCCAAACGCACGATAAAGACGGCGGATATTTTCACCAGAAACATAGCTTGTTCATATCTATGGTTGCATCGTGGAGTAAATATCCTTTAATGTCTAGAAAAAATAAACCAAGGTTATGTTTCCTTGAATAATTTTTCAAAATCAACCTTTGAAACTAGAAATCGCTAGCGTATATTTATTCAGCGTCATTACACAAACGCAGATAATTTGAATGTTACATGTTGTAGGCGAACGATTAAAAGTTTATTTCGAAAGCTCGCAGCGGTTGTTTGTTCATAAACTAGTTCATTTTCATAGGTGATGGATATTCAAAATATAAGAGCACGCTGAAACGAAAATCGTCATTACCCAAACGCGTCATTACCCAAACACTCCTTCTGTTTGGGTAATGACTCAATTTTAATTTTGAAATATCCAGAGACGCAAACACGATCTAACAAATAAAACATGTTAAGGGATGATCTGGGTGTAAATAAAAAGAACAAATATGACATATGGATTAGTTTTAGTGCGTTTATATAAAATCGGGGGGGGGGGGGATGAGTGAATGAGTGGTGGTGGGGGGGGGGGGGGGGTGATCAACGGAATCTAACGAATTCTCTAACTGGATTGACGTTTACATCAAACAGTCTCAGTGAGAAGCAGATGACAGTTTGAAAAGTCAATTATTTCCGTACTTGTCAACAACCGTTCTGCCTGCGGGGCGATTTCCGGCTCGTGTGTTATAGCAACGGCGTCAAAATACACATTTTGGACCATCAGAATATCACACTGACAATTCTATCTGATTGAGCGCACCGAGAAACCCCTAAATACCAAATTTCAGTTCAATATCTTGAAACATGTAAGAGAAATCCATCGACAATGTTTTCTACTCTAAATTATCATTGCAATTTGGCGAACCCCTTGGGGAACAGACTTTGATTGACGTATGTTCACGTTGTCTACATCAGAGTTCCTCGATCGTTTGGAGTCAAACCAAGTGTACGAGGGACCAGGGCATGCCCGACTTGATAGGAATCGCCTTTTATGCGATCAAAATCTGTTTCCAATTATCATATATGAACGCTGTATTCGTTGACCTTTAGAGAGTTTGAACTCTAAGTCACGCCCACAAAGCACATCAATTTCCACCACGTATATTCAAATGGCTGTATCTCATAGACGTCTCAACGCGCGGAGCTACGCAATACGTCGTTTGTGCGGACACATCATCGGCTACTCAAACAATATATACTCATAACGATAATTCAACTATTAAAGGGCACATGTCAACAAGTTTTGGAGAAAGGGCGAATTTGACAATGACGTTGCCCGGATTCAACCCCAAAAAACGTCATTGGCACATGCTGTAATGAACGACCTTGATTTACCTTGACCTGGCCCTATAATTTTTCCAAATGTCATTTTCGTGGTCACCAATATCTGTGCTACATACTCACATAAAATTCATCGGCATGTGACAAACTTTTTTTCCCCAGAATGTTCTGGACGAAATTGTTCATTTAATGGAGAATCACCCATGGGTGTGTCATGGTCCCTCCCCTGGCCAATAAAAAACTGCTAATTAGTTTAAGAAAGCAATATTTTACTACATTTGGTCCAAATTGTGGACTGAAATGGTCATCAGTTGGAGATTTTTTCCAACCTAAGGGTGTGAGGTTTGAAATTTCCAATACCATTGGAAAGCTTGAGGCCAGTCTAGATGCTGGGATTTGGGGATTTTGTTGTTTAGTTTAAAAAAAATTCTCACATCCGGCTGAACAACCATGGTCGGCCCGGTGTGTCCTGGTCTCTTGTCCATAGCCATTTGCATTTGTCTCGAGTTGGACCACTAGATGTTAGGATTTATGCAATTTTCAGGTTCAAATATCTGAATGTTCTGATTCCAGGTATATAGAACCATGGTTTATGAATATATACGCTATTATGTCTGAGTGTGAGTATTGAGGTGCAGAGGGGGGGGGGGGGGGGTGCAAATGGATTTTAAGCAAAACTTGTGTTAGGTTGGATTCAAGGGGGGGGGGGGGTGCAGTTGGAATTTCCCAAAGTGGATACCCCCCCCAATGGAGACCCTCTAGCCATGTCCATGAATTGCGCTTAAATGCAATTGATTGCGCTTAGGCACAATTGATTGCTCTTAAGCGCAATCAAATACACTTAAGCATAATGATTGCGCTTAAGCGCAATTAATAACACTTAAGTGCAATCAATTGCGTATAAGGGTAATCAATTGCGCTTAAGTGCAGCACATTTAATTAATAAATGAGAGTTTGGCCTCCCATACGCATTTGTCTATATCTGGAGGAGCTGTATTGTAATTGTTGGGTGTATAGGTATACTTGGAGTTGCTGTGCAATGGTGGATGGGCTGTAGGGGTAGACATCAAGTGGCTGTATGATAATGTATATGGTGTAGGATATACATCGAGTGGATGAATGTGTGAGGTGTATATACCAGTCTGGTGTGGTCCCCGTGTGGATGAATGGCGGTGTATTGATATATCTGGAAGGGCTGTATAGCCATTGGTGAGGTGTATATATTGTCTACCTGGAGTGGCTTAAGGTGATGGTGGTGTGCATGGGTATACCTGGTGTAATTGCATGGTGATGTGTATGGGTCAACAAGGAGTGGCTCACTGTGGCTGTATGGTCATGTCTGAGCTGAATATGTGTACATGGAGTAAATATATATGGCATGTGTGGGGTGTATGGGTATACCAAGTTTGTGTGTATGGTCATGAATGAGGTGTATGGCTATAAAGAGAGTGGCTACATGGCCATGTGTGTGGCGCTTAGATACTGGTATACATGGAGTGAATGTATGGTCATGGATGGGATGTACAGGTGTATCTTGGGTGGCTACCGCTATCCACAATATATAAAGTATATGTTAATCGATAGTGATGTCATGTCAGAGAGTTCCCCGTCCCATGGCGTTTTCACACAATGGAAGTGCATGTATGTTCAATAAATGGATTCTTCCAATCAGTTATAAAAGTAAACATTGGAATTGTCTATATTTGTCACCTGGAGGGATGTCCAGGAAACATGAGCAGACGACAGACACACACACAGATAACACAAAGTGAAGAAGGATTCCTATCCATTGGTGGGAAATGTTTAGGTAATAAGTTATTATTTGAATATTTCCAAAGGGATCTATACGATGTCAATTAGTATTTAGTTAGGAAAAGGTTAAAGATTTAGTTAAGCTTGTGGGTTTAAAGTGATGCGAAACACACCGGTAGGGTGATCAAATAGAAATTGAGAATAATCTTGCTCAAACTAGTAATTTGTTACAAATATTAATCCAAATTGACGATGCACACCGTCATTCTTTTATATTAATTAAATGCAATGACTCTCGATGGCAAAATAATTTGTGTTAGATTATCGTCGATAGTTGTGTCCCGAATCGAGATGTAAATATTTACAATTGGGTGTAGTTCAGACGATGTTTTCTAAGGAGTGGTCGATTTCTTTGAAATTTTCGGGGATGTTAGTAGAATGCTAAACTCCCCAGGTTGCCCGAGTACTAACTTATCAATTTCATGCACCCAAATAAGTCCATAATATGTCTTTAATGTTTAACTTATATCCAGTTTTATTTAACCCATGACTGTCGCTTCCTGAAATTATTCAAAAACCCTGTGCCAATGCATTCTCTTATATATGTGAGTTTCTCTAAGAGAATAAATTGGCCTAACAATATTTACCTTGATCTTGTAAGCCAGGAAGTCCATTCTCTTATACGGTATATGTGAGGCTCCCAATGTGAGACTCACATAAATAAGAGAATGCATTGGCACAGGATATTTAATGCTGCACCAGCATAGTTTCCGTCACGAACCCCGTCATGAAAGTGTTCAGATAAATTAACAAGTTTTATATGGGACAGGCCACCAAGAAGATGTTTTGTAAATAGAATTTGTTATCAATCCGTTTCAAAGTTGATAATCCAGAAACACTAATATTAACTTTTGCAAAACAGCCATATGTATCACATGTAGTGAAACTGGTTTCCAGTCATACTAAGGCCATGGTGATGTGAATTAGAATTTATAACAACAATATTATGTTTTTGTTACTGGAATTCTGAAACCTGAACAGATTTTCAAATGAAGATTTGTTACTCGGTTCAATAAGTTTAACACAAAACCAATATGTCATTCTACAAACTGGAAACAAGAGACTGACAAAAACCTTGCTAATTTTTAACACATCCACTGCTTTCGTACTTTTTGCATGTAATTGAAGGGGGGTCGGCAGTGAATGTGTTAAGCATTTGCCATATTCAGGATCGAGTGATTTAAGATTTTGTGAGGACAATAGTCAAATTCTCTCAAGCCTGCAAATAGTGTGTCTGTCATTTGCAGAATGATGTCCCCAGAGGGTGAATTTAGTGATGCTATCCCGCACAGCGGGCTAGCATCACCAAATTCACCCTCTGGAGACCTCATTCTGCTTATGCCTCATCTTCTGGGAAGTATCTATTGCATCAAATAAACATTGGTTTTAGTTACGTTTTCCCTTCTGGGAAGTTTCTATATTCCCTAATTTGCAGAAGATAAAATTCATAATCGAGGTGCCCAATGGGTGAACATCACCAACTTCAACTGGGAACTTCATTCTGATCCTAAAAATGTAGGTCTACCATAGCAGTCGATGGTCTAAGCAGAATGAGGTCCCCAGAGGGTAAATTTAGTGATACTAGCCCACTTTGCAGGATAGCGTCACTAAATTCACACTATGGGGACCTCATTCTGCAAATGACAGACATGCTATTTGCAGGCTTGAATTCTCTGCTAAATCATGGATGATTGAAATAAATCGACTTAAACTTTTTCAGACAGGCAATAACTACATGTATGTCGTTATAAGTTATCTTATCTCAAGTTTTACAAATGTATTTTGGATATACATGTATTTAGTTCTACCTGCATAATGTTCGAAGCTCCAAAATAAATTCTACTTCATTCTATATTTAATACATGTGCATTGTATTATATCTTAATATATAAATGTGTGTCTCTCTTTATGTATGTTCCTTATGGGCATCCACATTTCTGCACCGATTGCGATGAAATTTGCCATGGGCATGCATTTCAGCTCTCCGGGAGCTGGGATCCGGTCTGCCCAATATCGCCTTTTGATGTTATGACATCATACATTGTATCTGCATTACTGAACAGAAACAACATGAACGCTCTTTATCTTTATCTTACATGTATCTGGACAAAGAATGACACAAACACACTTTATCTTTTACCTTGTCAGGACAGCGAATCTATGTGTGTCTCTCTCTATGTATGTTCCTTTTAGGCATCCACATTTCTGCACCAATTATGATGAAATTTGGCATGGGCACGTATTTCGGCTCTCCGGTTAACATGGGTTGGGTGCTGACTCTGCCTGAATTCACCTTCTGATATCCGCACAAGTCACATTACAGAACAGAAATGACTGTTCTTTATCTTTTACCTTCTCAGGACAACAAGGGGAACTTCAGAAAACAACAATTCCTAATTGATCTTATTAATCAAGGTACATTCGCTTGTATATTTACATAACATAAAATGCGTGTTTCAGGTAAACTGGTTGGCAATCTTAGAAGCTAGCATAATATCAAGAATAACACTTGTGACATAATGTTTTCTGACCCAACATGCATCATCAAACAAACATAATCATCATGGTCATATAGAAAGAGTGAATGATTTCAAATAACAATTTCAATAGTTTAATCACAATATTATTTGCTTACAGTACCATTATAATAAAATCAATAAAACAAGTACCGAAACAAAGACAAACAAACACGGAAGACTTATTTACTACCCCTGGTTAAGTGGCCCTGTAATTTGCGATGATGCTGGTAGTGCAGACTGATGCTGTTAGGAAAATGTACTGTTATTTTTTTCTAAAGTTGTAATTTCCACAGCCTTTGGCCAATCTGAACAATTGAATGAAAAGTTAGTATGATTGTATAAAACATATAAATGGTAAATTATTTAAAGGGATGTGAAACACTCCGGTAGGGTGATCAAATAAAAATGGAGAATAATCTTGCTCAAAGTAGTAATTTTGCCAAATGCAATATCCAAACCAACAACAAACACCGCCATTCTTATATATTAATTAAACACAGTGACTCTCGATGCGAAATCATTTTCGTTAACTTATCACAGATAGTTGCGCCCCGAATCGAGAAGTAAATATTTACAATTGCGCGTAGTTCAGACGATGTTTTCTATGGAGTGGTAAGGTCGATTTGTTTGAAATTTTTGGTGATGTTACCAGAATGCTATATTTCTCCAGTTGGCATAGTGTCGGAATACTAACTTACTAGTTTCACGCACCCAAATAAGTCCATAATATATCTTTAAATAATGACATATTTGGTTTCTGCAAACCGACTATAATCAAATTGGCTATTTCCGTTGATTTGCAAACACCTGAGCAGCCATGATTAAAATATTAAAAAATATATATGTTCATGAATGTTTGATGCAGACACTATAGCTTTTTTGACAAGTTGATCAGATCAGCCAAACACAGCAAAATAACAATTCTAGAAAAATATAATTACCATCAGTTTGGTCTACTAGCATGATATAAATTCAGCAGGACCCACCAGCATCATGGCAAATTAGCATGACTACTTAACCAGAGGTTTTACGTATATATATAGACTATAGTGAACACAATGTTTATGGAACACATGAAAATGAGAGATCAAAATAATACAACATACAACATGTAATATACTGGTAGGTGAAATATGTGTTCATGTACTGCCACATACAGAATAAATTACATAGTTATTTTCATATACAAAATAGGCAGACAATAGCGACATTGTTGTAAAAGATGAATATTGTTGGTGAAATAATTGCCTTATGTTTATCACCAAATAATTCTTCCAGAATACACAGGGATACAGAGCAAATATTAACATTTGTGCATAGATCAGACATAGTGTTCGCTGAACTAGCACAGTGATTGGAATTATCGGCAATCATAGTTGATTGTTACATTTGTCCAGTGGTACTAACTTATCTGTTTTTTTCTCTGAAATTAGTCCACAATATATCTTTAAACCTTTCTTAGTTGAATGGATTTTCCCATTCAGTTATAAAAGTATATACTGCAATGGTCTATTATTCATGTGGAGGGATGTTCAGGAAATGTAAGAAGACAACAGTCAAACCAAGCAAGTTCAACAACAGGCTGCCGTTTGTTGAACTAATGACATGTATCTGACCATTTCCTAAGGGAACTACCCATCAGTTATCAAAGAGTATTATTTTAGAACAGAAAAAGCTAACAAACATAGTCATTATAAATATTTATCTGCAGAATTCTTTGACCTTTGAATAAGGATGTTGTAAATAAGATTATGTGTGTGGTGTTTTCTTGGAGATACAGTATTGCCCTAAGTAATCGACTCCTTAAACACAGCAGAATTATGGGTAACTTTTCAGGATTTAGTCGGAAATATGGCTTGTTGCCATTCATCGGAAAGCTCTCCCCCGAGAGCTTTCCGATGAATGGCAACAAGCCATATTTCCGACTAAATCCTGAAAAGTTACCCATAATTCTGCTGTTTTTAAGGAGTCGATTACTTAGGGCATTACTGTAAAACATTTTACGGCTCAGTCTGCTCTTCAAGATCACAAATTTGTCATGCAATTTTCAACCTAATTAGTATGGCATTTCCAATTGTGCTAATGTGTGCAAAAAGGAAATGATATTTGTCTTCCTGACATGAGAAGATGTCAAAGTGAGTAACCTGGTGAATTAATAAGCATTTATGTTGAGTGAGATTAAAAATAACAGTCACAAAGATTGAATATGGTGATCAGGGACAGACCTAGAGGGCGACATCTTCTCCCTAAAATTTGACACTTCTCCTTATTTTTGTCCCAGGCAGAAGTGACCTCTCTCATATACCAGTAACCAGTATGCATAATGCATATGTCCCGACAGCATGTTAAACCCTTTCTATAATAATAACTCATTGATGAGTGATCATGAGTAGTTTCCTCAGGAAATGTACAGATAATACCCTGTAAGTTCAACAAACAGCCTATGGCCATGGGTAAATAATGGTACTGTATTGCAATACTTAGCATTACTTTAAATTTTCTCAACAAATTAGTACATTGTATACGTGGCAAATTTTCAGAAACTTTGGCCAAATTTAAAAACCAAAATATAAGAACCCATGGAGAACACAAAAAAAGGAGAAAATATATATATAGAACCGCATGAGTGTCTGGATTTTGACGAATTATCGCACAAGATTTGTTAGCGGAGCGATACCTCGAGTGCGGGACGCAGTCCCGCACGAGAGGTATCGCGTTCCGCCAACAAATCGAGTGAGATAATTTGTCAAAATCCAGACATTCATGCGGTTCTATTTTTATTACATATCTCATTATCATAGTAAATTGACTCACAATCGTACATCTCCGGTACAGAAAATGTGAATTTAATTGAGTTTTAGCACTGAATGAAATAGTTCCGTCGACAGATTTCACTAGTGCGATTCTGAGAATTACCACACGCCTGGAAACTCGTGCAATCATGCGAATTACGTTGATAGATATGTAATAAAAGACAATATGATTTAACTAGCAGGTACATGTATATTTAACTGCTATAAGAAATTCTGATTATCTTGTAGGTTTTAGAAACAAGATGGGTAGATTTATAAGAGAAATTTTTAAATTACTATTGACTATAAGTACGAAGAATCTCCAGGGAAGATCACCATCAATGAATAATCCTTTACTAACAAATGTCAACTAGTTTCTGATTGTTATTATCCTTCTTTAGTACTTGTGGGTGTGAGAAAAGTATTTTACTGACTCTGTTTATATTAAATTAATCTTATCAACAATTAGTAAACATGATTCATCTGGCAACAAAAAATTATATTGTTTCCAACTTTCCACTAATGTGTTATCGAAACACGCACAACAAGAGAGATATTAAATTCATGGGAGGTAATCACTTAGTAACTTACTAGGTTTATAACATTGCTTTTTAAAGAATTGTTTGAAAATTGTTATTGAAACAATTTATAATGCCACTTTAAAAAGCCCATTCGAGAAAACTGACACTAGTAATATCGGCAGTCTAGTCTTTTATCTACACAATGTAGTTAGTGCTTCAGTCACAATATCTGTATTTTATCTTGAAATTTTCATCTCCATGTTCTTAAGACATCTAAACAAGTGACCACCACTACAACCTGATCCAACCTGTCCACTGGTGTAGAGTTCACCAACACTCACAAATCCCATTTTCTCAAAAAAACCAACAGCCTTGGAGGCACTTTGCACATGAATGGGTCTTTGTGGATTACTTGACGACATTATACTCAACATTTCATTGAAGAGTTTAGATCCAATCCCTTCATCTTGATAGTCACGTTTGATGAACATGAACTCAATTGAATGATAGAAATCAGAATAGAATGAACCTTTAGCATCTGATTCCTGTTTATCTGCGAGTTTGAAGCATACGGAACCAACAAGTATGATCTTTCCACCACCTAGCTTCTTATACGAGAAGAGAATTAGATGGTCATCAGGTACATCATATACGGCTCCGGCTACTTCTCTTGATAAGTGTCGGAATTTTCCTCTTGATTTATTAGTTATAGCTTCCTGGATAATAACTATGTCACCTGCAATGAGAATTGAAACTCATTTGATAACGGAAAACATGAAACCATACAATAGATTAGTTGTTTCATCCCGCAAATTCTGTTTTAGCCCTTTCATGTCTGCAGCGGCACTGGTGTGGCATTAGAGATCCTATGTCAGTGCATTCTCTTATTCATGTATATGCAAGTCTCCCATATAAGAGAACTCATGGCTTACAATGTCAAGGTAATTATTGTTAGGCCAATGTATTATCTTATATACGGTATGTGAGTCTCTCATCTCTAGTTTTATTGCTCTACATAGTGTACACAAAGTGGGAGAAATATCATAACTTATAATTTGACAAGAAAAATGGCAGCAAATTTACAATTCTGGATATCCCAAGTTCTAAGATATCTAATATCCAAGTTCTAAGATATCTAATAGCAGCTGTCAAATATATCAAGGGGTTACAGTCAGTTTAATCTGAAGCCCAATTCCAAGTTATTGGTAATTTTCAGGCTTGCTTGACCCATACATGTATGTTTAGGATTGTGATTTGCTGAAGCACAAATGTGAAATTGAATGAGAGGCCGATCACGATCAGCAGATGTTTAACCCATACCTTGGTGATAGCGATTAGCTATAACTGATAATTTGTCAAAGATATGATCACAGGAATCCATACCCTGCTGGACAAAACAAGTGTCCATTGGCACCGCGGTGTATTCGCCGTTCAGCCGCGGTGTCAGAGTTTGTAACTGCAGTTGAGCACCGCGACCGAACAGCATGTACACTGCGGCAAAATGGCAAGTACACCTTGGCCGAAAGGCAACTACAACGCGGCCGAATGGCTTATACACCGTGGTTAGATTTCTGGTTTGTATCGTCTTTTTTCAGTTTAATGAACGTACCGGGCGGTACACTGCGGCAACTACACCATGGCTGAATGGCAAGTACACCGCGGCCCAACTGTAGTTAGCCGGTGTAGCTGCAGTGAAGTTGCATTTCGGCCGCGGTGGCAACGCTAACCACACCACGGTTAAGTGGACACTTGTTTTGTCCAGCAGGGTATATCAGTACCCAACTTGAAATCAAAAGCTCAAATAATTTGTCTTAAGAAGGGTTAAAGTATTTTGGGTGGGGGAGGAGTAGTTTTAAATCTCAATACTCTGTCCATATTCACTCAAGAACCTCTCACTGTGAGATCCAACGGTTCAGTGATTTTGGAGTATGTGTTTAGGAGTTTAAGTTAACTCATTGGAAGCAAAAGTGATAAATCCCTATCTCTGCCACTTTTGACATGCCAGATATTCAAATTTATTCACTTCTATAGAGAAATTATAATTTGTTGACAAGACAGACTGCTTAGAACAACAAACATGTACGGTAGGGGATTCCATCTCATTTAAATTGTACTCTAATTACGCCCTCCCCCATTCTCCCCAGTTGATATTTTGTTTATCAAACATGGACAGATAAGATCAGATCTGACCTGTGTATTAAATAAGGAATGCTTATATTGTTTGTACAAGCAAGTTTAAGTGTTTCATAATAGGGGTATACATGTAGTTTTCAAAAATATATTTACATGTAGTTTGTACAATACAAAAGTGTTCTATATAATTATATACAGACATAATATGATGAGGATGCTGGCGTCTATGACCCCTAAATCGAAACAGATTACCATAGTTCATATCATCATATGGAAAGAAAGAAAGTAGCCCTCAATCAAATGGCTCCAGACACCAACGATTGAATAAGTATAGGAAAACATGGATGGCGACGAATCACTCGCCGCTAATGGTGAAAAATGTTTTAAACTCTGTTAATTTGGCATCCGGAATGATTTTATCACTGCAGAGTTGTAGCTGAGTATGTTATTTATAGGAAACAGGCGACATATGCCTGGTATTTTGTGTTTAGTGCTTTTATTTGAGATATGTTTGTCCAGGCACCTGGTTAAGCCTGCATAACTTGAGTATATTATATTAGGATACCGATTTATAAACTCGATTAAGAGGGAGGTCAAGTCGACAAGTGACCAATTTTGAATGGGGATTTCCATGCAAATCTGCGGAGCAAAAGTTACAGAGTTTCACATACTTCTGAGTGTGACTTGATGTGGTATTGAAAGCAACAGGTATTTATCTGGCGGGTCCGCTTGGAACTGGTTCCATTATAATGCCAGATAAATACCTGTTGTTTCCAATGCTAGAGGTGCACGATTATTGATTTTGATAATCAATAATTGGTTGTCAATAATCGATTATAATTGATTAATCGTACCTAATAACATCAGTGGTCCGTAATATGGCCTATTGGCTGTGTGCTGGTTAACTGCACTGTCGCTGGTTGTTTGAGGCATCGGCTGATGCTATTTTTACGTTAATAAAGTGCATCATAAACCACTGTTAATAACCAATGAACACAACATGTTCAATAGCAGCAAAATTATCGGTGATACATGTACATGTATATATATGGTATATATTATTTGTGAGTTCATTAGAACGAAAATAGCGATTAATTTCAGTGTTATGAATAGCCAAACATACAAACAATATAAAAGTAGGATGGCCGACGGTTCCTAAAAAGGAAACTATAAGTTTCATCAAACTTCCAGAGTGTGGATAACAATCACAAAGGTATGCCCCCACCCGCAAATTGCAGGACTCAGAACAAGTTAAGTATTTGATAATATCGAGTTTCATTCAGCATTCACTGCACGATACGCGATAGTCTGTACTAGCAGGCTTTCTGCTAGTAGGGCAGGGGGTCCCTTTAAGGGTCCCATTCCCCCAGCCAATTTCTCCCCTTTTGTCATACCACTAGATACCACAGGATATATTCCATATGTATAAAGGTATAAAGATGTTTACTTCTCAATTTGGGACAGTACTCAGATATTTTAATAGTTGACAACATTATTTGATTTCTAGCGAGATTACACTCTTGGACCGATCTAACACTAAAAGTTGGATGTCAGTATGTCTGTAAGTCTGAGCTAACATTCAGCGTGCAGGGTTGATGTGTTCCATTTAGAATATAGGGTACACTTTATTTAGTTTTTACTGAAATGCTCCGGATTCTGAACGAGCACACCCGGCTCTGCACGGTGCACGCTAGCTCCAACCTGCAGACACAGATAGATGAACTGAGGAAGTGATCAAACCCGACTTCTCTAGAAGCACAGGAGCCTGTAATGTCCTTATTATAGTACCATTAACGTGAAGCAGGCGCATATATAGAAGCGGCATATACGGGCAGCGCAAAAGGGGGGCAGACAGGGGAGCGCGTTACAGGCCCCTGTGGCTAGAACACATGCTTTGGAGTCCGCTGGTTACATTGCTGCGGTTAGGTTACGAAAAATGACTGCCGATAATTTAATCATACCCACTGATTCTATCTTCATGTCATAAAATATATATATCACTCCATTTTTTTCAAAGCATCTTTATATCTATGTTTATTATAATTTAGCTTGATATTTAGAACTAAAACATTGCGCCTTTATTCTATTCCGTCATTGCTTCGAACCTCCTAATTGTCTATCTGCTGAGTGTTATATTCCGGCATGTTATGCATCCGAACTATCTGCCGAGTCTTGAATAGTGAGTCCTTTAACTTCAACGGGCGCGTTTCCGTATACTGGGAACAATGCAAGACCTTCACCACCAGTGATCTATATATAACCTGGCAATTAATTTTTATCTAATAAATTTTCTAGGTTTTAAAGTTATTGCGGTTGATAGCATAGTAACTTGGGCAGAAAATGGATGCAAAACGATCAGCAAATCTACTCTCTTATTCTTCTATTGGCCGATACATTGAAAACATTGACTGCATTTTCCCCTCGGCGGATACAGGACCCGTTCCCCAAAACCTGGCGGAAAGCCTGGTACTAGTAACATCTAAGTATACTTATGCAAACAAAGTTTACTCGCAAATGACATCGCGGAGAACATCGCTGATTAAAATGACATAGGTTCTCTGGTTTCCACAGAATGTCCATCAACTCCCCATTGGTTCAATCAGATTCAAGGGCAAATGCATTCAGTTCATTGAATACAGTGAGTCGGCACATTTCAAAGATGTAGTACCGCCTTTCAAGTATAAATATACAATGACGTCGCCATAAGTTCAAAGCTGCAGTGCCGCCAATTTGTAGAATATATATACAATGACCCGAAGAGTAACCATGTCACATCATCAAATGAACTGCCGACTGTTTGCAATATAAGTTAGTTGTACTCATGTTGTCGGAATCTCTTTGATATGCGATCAAAGGTTGTTAACCCTTCGGTTGTAGATTAAACTGTGAAAAACAAACACAGTATTCAATAATACCCGGCATTTTCCGACATCGAAACAAATAATGCAGTAAATCGACGATGGAAATGGTAATCGATTATCGGCTTTATCAACAGTTCATCGATTATACGATTAATCGTGGCACCCCTATCCAATACCACATCAAGTCACACTAAGAAGTATGTGCCTTCTCTGTAACTTTTGCTCCGCATATTTGCATGGAAATCCCCATTCAAAATTGTTCACTTGACCTCCCCCTTAAAGTTAAACCCTTATTTCGGGACTTTAGTAAATTTATGTCCAGTAACTGTGTTCACAGATTATACCACTGAATAAGTTGATGATACATGTATGTTTTGGACATTCCTCTTTCAAATGGTATATAATTTGGAATATGTTGTGTATAATGTGATCTGGTGATTCGAAAATTAATGGACCTTTAAATCAATACAGCATTACAGGTGGAGCTACCAGGTCTGGCAAATGTGAGAATACAGCTACAATAGCTGTATTCAGCTAACCTAGCTGTATTCAGCTATATATTATACTCTCAAACACTCGTTTACTTCTTCCCGATGCTAAACCGGTAGGGGGCGTTAGAATGGTGTACCTATATCAAGCATTTAGAATTACATACCACTAGCTGTTTGTGAGCGATACTGGTAACTATTCATAACTGTATATACAGATATTGTGCGGCATATTGCAAATGTATGGCACAACATAGGGACAACTGAAATGAAAATGCGACTTATATAATTTCTGAAGTATTTCAAACATGAAGTCCTGGTCGTTAGCGAGTCAGAACTATTCAATCTGTTTTGGCGGGAAAATATATAATGTGTGAAAACTTACTAAACATAACATTGGTATTTGTATTTTCGCGATTCGATATACAAGTATGCGTTTCTGTATTTTTGGAGAGAATCAGCTTAAGCAGTGAGTGGAACTCGCTCGGTTAAACTCTGGCTAGAGATGTTAATTCCCCTTTTTACCTGTTTTAACGCACCAACCAAACTGCGTTTTAGCAGCATCATATTGATACTTCCGGGAATGATTAAGATGTTCCATCTTCGGTGATAAATATTGTATTTAATGTATTTTTCAAGGTATTCCGCATTGCATAAGAGAGTTATTAACCGTTATGACCGACATCGACCGCCGTAGTAAGTTTTCACACATAATCACCATCGCCGTGCCGACAAAAGGCAACACTTTGTCAGAACACAATCGACGATTTTGATTTGGTTGAAGGTGACCGGAGAATATGGTAGCCTAATTTTGATGCGCAAATTAGCGCTTCTAGTTTATTATCGAAAAACAGCCGGTTTGAGAGTATAATATATAGCTGAATACAGCTAGGTTAGCTGAATACAGCTATTGTAGCTGTATTCTCACATTTGCCAGACCTGGCTACAGTGTCACTGTCAGTGTCATCGATATTTTATTTTAAAAAATAATTATGTTTTTCTCAGATTTGCGACTGGTAGTGGTAATCATTAATCGCACTTTATTCAGCTGCTTTATTGTCAGCTTTCTTCCATACTTGTGCGCAGCAAATTACATGAGCAACCCTACAAACCTATTTTTGTAGTCATGTTGTATAACTAATCCTGCTGGTTGTATATCATTTTTGCGAAATTAATGATGCTTCGTGCATGGTTTCAAGCAAGCGAATTTGTAATTTCCGGAAGCACCTTGTGGTTATTTATAGACTTATAAGGATTCCCCCGTTCATTGTCATCGCAACACTGCAAGCTTCGACACGTGGTGACGTCACCAGTTTTTGAAAGTCGGACTATATACCTCCATAGTATTAGTCCGCTTAAAATCTGAGAAATATTAACATTGTTTGTATCGAAATTAAAAAAGTTATTTCAGTGAAAAATGTCGATAGGATACATCATTTAGGAATATTTTGTTTTTGTTTTTTACAAGATACACAAAATAGCCAACTTTTGACAAAATACCTATGTGAACTATTTATATTTAGTTAGTGCTTCGGTCGTCGAAAATTCATGTCCGATACCAAGTAGTTTGTCGATTTCGGTGTAACGTTTATGCGATGATAAGCTAGTTAAAAGGCTCATTATGACTGCCGAAATTGAGCCGCATATCACTAGGAAATATGAGATCAAGAAAAGACTCGGAAAAGGGGTTCGTATTCATTATAGCACGATGTAAACAGCATTAAATAATATTTCTATTAAAATATTGTTTTCAAAATTTTTCCAAAAAAAAAATGGATGTCGGCTTGTGGCATCGCCGGTGAGTGGAGACTGTGAGTGGAGACTGGTCGCTAAATATATACAAACTGCGAATCCCGGTTATGGAGGTTTAAGATATTTGATTTAGAATACATTGTATGCTTTCAAAATTAATACGGTATGATTTATAATATTCAAAAGATATTCAGTGATGCTGATGGGCGGTTGGTTAAACAATAAATCAACTCTGTTTTTGTTGTTGTCTTTTTTTTTTAACGTTTACTGTAATTTGTATTCTTTACATGTATATCTCCTTCCAAGTTCCATATTGTTGTCCAGTTATCACCGCCCTCGCGTCCGCGGTTTCCCACTCTTTGGGCCGCGAAAAGCGGGAACGAGAATGTGTCCATTTTGACTCAGCCACCGAGTTATCATTTATAAGTAATATAACAATAACATTATAATGATTATTTATAATCGTAACTTACGTACGGTAAGCGATCATTTTGTTCTTTTTCAAAATTTGAGTGAACACGTCGCCAACAAAAAAGGCACTTGTTGGATATATTTTACATGCTTCGATGAGAGATGCCCAATTTTTGAGACAACCAGCAAACATGAACTCATCTCTGCATACCTGCTTGAACTTATGATAAACTTTTATTACATTCGGGGATAAATATTTATTAGCCAGCATCAACATGATCAAGCTATTCAAGGCCAGTCTTGTGACGTAAATACCTTTGATCAAACAATCTTCTCTGTCGCACTGGTACGAGTCGTAGTTTGTGTATTTCGTCATCTCCACTAATCCATTGTAAGCTACCTATTTTTAGAACTCGACATGTGGTACCAAAATTACATCTATCTATCTATCTATATCTATTGATACTGGTCGACCCCCTTATGGGTGTTGAAAAACCAGGCGTAGTCAGTTAGTGGAAAATAGAGTTGATAGTGGTGACAAGTTTGTCAGTTAAAAGAATATGTACAGATAAAAGCATGTTAAAAACAAAGGTTACTGTTGGGTTCATGATTGAAGCTGATAAGCACTCCTCCTGAACTGGTCAGGGTCAGAGAGCTTAATCAGATCAGACGGGAATTGATTCCAGAGTATAGCTGTACTTGGGAAGAATGAGTGTCTAAAATAATTTGGCCCAGTGTGAATTCGACGTAAGGTCAGGCAGATCCTGAATTCAAATACAGGTTTGTACTCGTCTCTTGGGACCCAGTCCTTCCCAGGATACGGGAACGATTGCTCTCACACCCATATTCCCATGCAATTATTAACTCACGGGTGTTAAAATTTGCACTCGTTCCTCTTGTCAAAATGTGATATGGTCACTGTAATCGTTGATGAAATACAAAACATTATAGAGCAATTACATAGTGACTAACGGGACAACCTGTTGCCATTTTTATGGTACCGGTACCCTGAACAGTGGTGTGACTATTAACGGGACATCCAAAATCGTGACTAACGGGACAAAAAGTTCATCAGGCTTTTCCAACTTTTATATAGGAATTTGGGTTTGCAGCTTACAAATACTAAGAAGAAAACAATAATTTCGACTAAAACATTTTTATAACATAAACTTTTAAAATGAAACAATCTTGAATCAACTGTTGATCTAAAACATGAAATTTAAAGGGGCAATCAGTAGACTCAGTGCCCATACCTAAACTTAATTATCAAACTATTTTGGTGTGAAGATCACGATTCACAATGCACAACACTTCAATGTAGCAAATATTCGGTCAAGATATACATATATACATTTTTTACTTTGAATCTAAATGTTCGAAGCCTTTCATCACTATTAAAACCCAGTTTGCTACCAGAATGCAATGTCATCCCCGCGATGACCAGTGTTTTGATTGTCACATGGTTTATATTAAGGGATTACCAAGGATAGACCTCATATGCTCAACCACCATCATCAAGTCCATCAAAGGATTAAGATCACTGAACAGCGCACATGTGCAGTCCTGATTACTACTAATACCAGGTCGGATTTTCCTTGTTAAACCACTCCTTGTCAATCAGAGGATTTAGCCATCCAGCACACTTTGGGACAAACCAGACACAGTCAAACCTCAAAATTAGCCATGGCAAAAGGCATTGCCGTAGAAAAAGCTGCTGAAGACAATATAGCAATTCATAAGAAATGCTGTACCGGTACATAGAAGCAAAATGACAATTTCAAGGGCTGCTGCAGATATAATACATGTGTCATGGTTTGAAAAGTGGAATTAGTGTTATTGTAGTGAATGATTTGAAACCAGAACAAATTTAAGAGAGAAAATTTTGATTCATATTACCCATACAGGGTTTCCGGCTGCGGGTCCGTCCTACGGACCCATTCCCCTCGCAGATGATCTGTTTGATTCATACATGTACCAAAAGTCAGTAGCAATATGTCATAAAAATTCCGGCTGCAACGGGAGTTTGGGGGGTTAAACAGAATACTGGTGAAAAAGCGGGTCAATTGAGCACAGTGTGTTACCGGTACAGCGTAACCCTTTGAAATCAAAGCGCCAAAACTACAACGTAATGTTTGGTGTGCATTGAAATAGCGACGTTATATACAGCGTAATAAATGTCGCGGTAACATCAAAGAATGTCGGACTGGTGAGTACAGATATTATTTTGCACGGGATTTCTGTGGTTGAAACTACTCACGCTCGGAGATCCCGTGCTATTGTACGATTACCCAATTTGATCAAAGAATGTCGAATTGCTGAGTTAGGCAGAGTAGGGATCAACATACGCCAACAGGCGGTTCTCCTACTAAAGGAGGTATCTAACTATCTATCTCCAAGATCCCGTGCTATTGTACTATTATAATACGGAACCTGTCCCAAATCAGTCTTTATAGCAGGAATTCATAGTGACAACACCATTCATTTGACCCATATTACATGCATGGAGGATAAACACAAAAAACATACATGTACCCCCCCCCCCCCCCCCCCCCCCCCCCCCAATATGGAGATAAAGTCAAAGTACGTCAATAATAGTTTCGTTGTCCCGCCTGGGTCCCCAAACACAAACAACGGCGCACATGTTCCCATTCCCGCCAAAACTCAATTATATTTTATAACACGTTGGCCAAAACTATAGCAGCAGTCGTCAGTTGTTGGACTAATACAGACTATTGACAAGCTACGCGTTCCAAGTTTGAAAGATTTCGCTACCATTCGTATTTCGCCGCTATAAATATCTCCTGCAGACAAACCCTGCAGTATACCGGTATATGACGTCACAGCGCACAAATAGTTTTACGATTGACAGAATACATGGAATATATCAGTTTCATTTTCACGGAAGCTACTTGAAATTCTAGGAAATACTTAATTCAATTCTCTCAGCTAGGTATTATTGGACAATGCATAGATGCTTTTTAGTGTTTAGTTTCATTATACCTGTCGGAATCTTATTGTAAATTTAAATTTTTTAAACACTAACTTGTAGCTTGATATAGTCTTCAATCAGACGGCAGTCTTACGTGCGTAATTACATGATTAATTATCTGGATACCATCAACAGAAGTAATGCACCCACGGAAAATGATCGAATTGCGTAATATACGTAGCTTTGGATTGCTTTGTGGGACACTCAGGTGCAAGGAAATGGCTACTTTTCAGTGTCAAATAACAAAATTTTCGCCCAACGGGACGAACCTTGGTCGTCGCGTTATGCGTTTCCCCAATACGGACTCATTAATTTCCCCTTGGCACAAACCCTGCCATAATCGAACTTGACCTGAATTTTGGACTGGCATACTAATTTGGTTCCATTCCGATGACCCAGTCAGAAATGAAGTTATAATCTGGAAACCTCAAAACGATCAAATTCTAAGTAAAAAGGGCCATAACTCTGGTAAAAATCATCGGACGAACCCCATAATCAAAATTGAACTATCCTTTGACTGGTAAACTCCATACCAAATTTGGTCCCAATCCAATAATTAACCCAAATTAAAGCTATCATCCAGAAACCATTATCAGATGAATACAATGTATGTGTATACACACATAAAGAGACAATGTGCATTACACATTATGTAGATGAAATTTTGCTTTTGTAATGAAACTAACAGCGATATCTATAGACATATTACTTTTTAGGAAAAAAAATGGTTATTTTTAGAATTGTGACTAACGGGACAATTACGGCGGTGTAATTAACGGGACAAATTTCATAAGTCACTATTCTCAAATTCTGTTTGCCATAATCCAGTTTCCATTAATGTAGTAAATTGACTTCATACATGTACCTGTATGTAATTTTGGAACAAAAGAATAACCAAGAAAAATTTTATTTTATTTTTACTCTTCAGATACTGTCCTTTGAAAAAAAAAAGTAACGAATGCTCTGTATAAATAATTGGATTTTTATCTATCATGTCTCATTTTCATGGAATTGCTCTTTAGGGACCCAAATAAGGAGCATACCGGTACGTTGAGGATTTTACTTGAAATTTAATATTTAATAATATGTTTATTTGATCCGGAGAGTACATGTATACCGGTACATGTATTAATTATTATCACATTTTGCTCTTGAAACTGTTCACCAGGGACCCACCAAGAGGTTTCACTTTGGAAGAAGTCAATTCTCCTTGTTTGGTTATCAGGGACAAGTGAAATGTAATCAGGGAGAAGTAACAATGACTGAAGTTCAATTTACATCTCAAAATCACCCTCCTATGACCCATGCAACACAAGAGCCCATTTATAAAACCATTTATTATATTATTTATAGTGAGTAAAACACCATTATAATCAGTGAAATTTATAGTTTAAATATGTTGGTACATGTATATGAGATAAGTCACTTCTCTCTGTGACAAAAATAGGGAGAAGGGGCACATTTTTAGAGAGATGTCTTCCTAGTCACCCTCTAGTCTGATCCCTTCTGCTCAGTTTTAATACCTCTTTGTACTATAATCTTAAAACTTTTTGCACATCTTAGCATTATAGAGAAAACATGTACAACAAAAGTTTGTTTTACATGTACATTTGTATATACCGGTACCATTATGTGTGCAGTATACTGTGTATAAAATATGGGACAGTTTAGTTTAGTTTTATGAGTGCCAGATATTTATTTGGCTGAAAACTTGTCAGATAATGATCAGCACTATTTTAGAATAATATGTCTAATGCTAAATTCTTTCAGGCTTACGGCATTGTATGGAAGGCTATTGATAGACGAACTGGAGAGGTGGTTGCAGTTAAGAAAATTTTTGATGCCTTTCGGAATCAAACAGATGCTCAGGTGGGCTTTATCTGTTATCTATTGTACTGTACATGTACCTCACAGCTCATCACAACAATTAAATAGTTTAAATTGCACATTTGGAATAACTCCAATGTTTCAAAACAATTTAAGAATCAAAGCATATTTTTCAGTGCTACATTTGATATGAGAAACAAAATAATTTTTTTCAGTGTTTGCAAATGGTATAATAGTTCAGTTGAAAATCTCATGTATATATACCGGTATACCAGTACATGTACATGTATATATGTACATGTAGTACGGTACATGTATCAGTCCTTCCAAGGAGACGGGGGCGATTGCTCTCGCACCCGTAGACACTTGTTATTTTCAATTCACGGGTGGTGAAATTATATAGCCCTGGTCCCTCTTGTCAAAATGCTTAAGGTGACTGTAACTGTTGATTAAATATTGAACTATTTTAAGGTTTATTTAGATCCTTTCTCCGTTTCCCATCTCAGTTAAGACTAAGTTATGGGTTTATGAAAGTGTACCTGGACAGAGGTCTATCCCACAATGACATTTTGTTTGAGAAAAACACAACTTACAATTTTATTACGGTATGGGTGCAATAATTATTGCACCTGTCTTCTGAATTGCTGGAGCAAATAAATGCAATCACTGTGTTTTCCTCATGGTAAGGACTGACATACTAGTATACAATTTAGAGCCAGCTATTTTATCGGTAAAGATCACCGACAAAGGTTTTGACTGGAACATTTACAAATTTATTTAAGAAAATGACGAACAGTCTGCACTTTTTCATACTGTTGTGATGATTTTGGTATGATATGTTTCTACTGTATTGATATGTTTTGATAACCAGTTACAACTTACATGTTCATAATTTGTACATGTATGGTAAAACATGCCATCCATTTAATCTGATGATGTATTTCAATTTAGCTGTATAGTGTTACAAGAAACAAAGACTCAAGTGTTAAAATACTGAAAGTAGTGAAAGTACAAAACAACCTCACAGTTCGATTAGTCACATTCCCCTGCACGGTCCACAAATAATGCTGGGCTACACCATATGTGTAGTAACCTCACTGCTTAAGTTACTTAACCCTTTCTATACTAAATTAATTCTCCCAGTCAGTCAAAAAGTGTACAATAGAATGGAGGGATGTTAAGGTGATAAATGCAGATGACAGATAAATAAAAGTGCAGAAGTAGCCCTATTTATTGAGGGAAATGTTCAGATAATAAGTTCAACAGCTATGGTCATTTGTTGAACTTATTATCTCAACATTTCCTGGGATAATTACGTGTACTCATATTGTATATTAGAACTCTGAGTCTTTGTTTCTTGTAACACTACAGGCTACAGCTAAATTGAAATACATCATCAGATTAAATGGAGCAGAAGTTGTAGTAGGGCGCGAATCGCCCAGGATGGTTGAAAAGATCGAGAGATCTTCTCCTTCACCCTCAATTTGTTGTTTTGATGTGATCTTGCATAACAAAAGCCCACCAAAAGTCTAACATGTCCGACCGTGGCAAATTGTTGATTGGATAGAGCCCACGAGCTTTAATAAGGGGTGGAGGGTACCCGAGGTGTCCCTGCTGAGGTTGATGATGAAGTTGATGATGAAGCTGAGCGAGCCTGGAGTGGTGCGCTGAAACGGAGAACGGGGCCCCGTTAAAAGCATGTATTAGTTTTGTTAGTTGGTTAAAAGTATGTATATGTATAAACGCAAGCAGGAAAACAATTGCTATGCAGGTTGGGCCCGCCAATTGCACTGAGAGAGTTTGCATTAGCTTAAATGGATGGCATGTTTTAACATACATGTACAAATTATGAACATGTAAGTTGTGACTGGCTATCAAAACATATCAATACAGTAGAAACATATCGTACTAAAATCATCACTATAGCACTGACTATGGTATGAAAAAGTGCAGCCTGTTTGTCATTTTCTTAAAAATTTTTGTATTACACATCCTTAAGGACTGATCGCATAGTTATTATGGGGTCATTATCTCGACTATGCAGCGAATCATTGTATATTATATTGAATGCACACCAAATGCTGCTTGAAAATATCACCCAAGATTTCGTGCAAAATGTAACACACGTTTCGTGGAATGGCCCCAATGATGCTTTAGCATAGAAAGGGTTTATACCCACTGGGGTTCATGCAGTCCTTCCCTGGAGACGGGAGCAATTGCTCGCGCACCTGTACACGCTCGCAATTTTCAATTTACGGGTGCTAAAATGTGCACTCGTCCCTCTTGTCAAAATGATTATGATGACTAATAGTTGATTCAATATTGACCTATTTGATGGTTTATTTTGATCCTTTATTGTTTCAATTCAATTATGGGCGTGTGTCAGTGTGACAGCATGTAGACAGACATGTAGGTGTATGTCCCATCATGACATTTTGTTTGAGAAACACCCAACCTATGATTATATTACAGGTTGCAATTACACCCGTCTTATGAATTACGCGAGCAAATAAGTGCTCTTGTTGTGTTTTCCTCCTGGGAAGGACTGTTCATGATAAACAAGAAAATTTGGGAATAATTCTCTTCAAAGGATGCACACATCAATAAGAAAAGAGACAACTTAAAAGTTGTTCTTGTTCAGGCCGAATGGTATAAGTGTGCGAAGACTGCAGATCCATTCAATTTATTTGAGTCTGGCCGGTAGGGTTTGGTCTTGGATACATTGCTCTAGACACATTGTAGCCCAGAAGGCGAGAACTCTGTCCCAGTCACATCCTAGCTTGGGGCCTGTGATAATGTGTAATACTTCTTCATATATATACATGTATGTACATGTATATACTCACTCTGCCATACTGTAACTTTCTCTTATTGACAACTTTCGTGATACAGCCCAGAGACAACAAATGTAGGTGGCCTGGAGGCTTATATTCTGTCTTTTTGATGTGTAGATTATGGATGGTGCGATATAGCCTTATAGTGCTATGTTACCCTCATTATTACGGAATTATTGTGCAGTACATGTACTCTCAGGTGCCTAATAATAGTGTCAGCATGATTATTAATTTTGGAGAAAATTCCCGTCATCACTATAATTTGGTATTGAGACAAAGAGTGAAATTGCCATCACTATTATTAATTTCAGCCTAAATACCCACCCATTAAGGCCTTCACAAATTACTAGACACCTGAGACTAGTCTATTTATCAGTTTATAGATCATTTGTGACACTGTTTTGTCTCCACGAAAAAAAAGTTTGTAGAAAACATGGAAATGCAACTGGTGGACATGATTTGATAAAATTTGAATCATGACAGTCAATTTCGAATCAAACGTTTATGTCTGAATTGCATCGAATGAATTGGATTAGCAAGGTCTTCATGGGCCATTGATGCGATTGGGGACAGTGATGTAAACATGATTAAAACCTTTCATGATGGGAGCTGCTCTGGTGCAGCATTAAGGATCCTGTGTCAGTCTTTTCTCTTATATATACGATTCTCCCATTGGGAGCATCGCATATATAAGAGAATGTACTGGCTTACAAGGTAAATACCGTTAGGCCAATGTATTCTCTTATATATGCTACATATCTCTCTATGGGAGACTCGCATACCGGTATATACCTGGATTAATTTTTTTATCTAAATTTTAAAAACTCGATCCACCAGCCCCAGATAACACCATCAACGGCTGGTACAAGAATTTCTATGAAAATCTTTTGCCCCTTTGCATTTTTCCCCAAAAAAGACAGGAGAAACATTTGGGGTAATGGTTTATACACATACCGTATTTCACTGTAGATTTTTGATTAAAAATATTGTAGACATAATGTTTTAGAAAAAAGGACATGTAAACATTTACTTTGGAAAAAATTTAAGGAACAGATTGATTTTCAGTGACAAAAACTCCTGTTGACTGATTTCTCTGAATCAAAATTGTTATTTGTGTACCGGTACCCTGAATCAATAAATACAGAAAGATCAGGGCTCATGAGGGGGCAGTTACACAATCATTAATTGTTTTGAATCATTTCTGCAGTACAGTATGAATCTCCTGTTTCAATTTACTTGTGCTACATCTTACAGCATATGCACCAAGATGTGCATGCATGAATGATTCTGTAGTGTAAATTGTTGATTAACACGTTACTCACATAGCATGCTGTCAATTGTTGCAAACTAAGAAGATTAATTAGCACATGAATATTGAATGAGAAGCTACTTAATAATGCCACACTCAGGTTTAGTATTGTTGTGAATCCTGGGTTCATAACCCCAAGGGGACTACATGGTAAAATCAATGAATCCATGTGCTTCAAATTGATTTGTAGGTTAACAACATTGATGGGGATAATGTGCCGAAAGATGATCATTGCATAACAGTTGAAATTAGTCAGATTACAATTAATTTTCAAAATATATACATGTACATTGTACAACTGTCTAATAACTGTCAGGTGCTGCACTGCAAATTGTTTTTTTTTGTGTTTTAAATGGACATGGCTCATTCGAACCCCTCAATTCTGTATATATAATTTGGTAAGAGGTATCTCAAAACAAATCTGCGTGGAAGATTTCCGAAAAAAAATTGTAGATACATGTATAGGGCTGAAAAGTGAAAATACTGTTTCTTATATTTTTCGATAAATTTGTGATCGTTTCGTTTGAGTGCTAGTTAAATTGCAACTGTAGACCATGGGAAGAATATCTAGAGCTGACATCGCTCCGAAGTATTCATGGTTCTAACTAAATTTCACAAAATCATGTTCAAAGTTGCATTTTTTATGACTTCAATTCATCTTTCTGGGACATATAATATTCGTAGAAAAGTAGTTCAGGTATTTATCAACCTACATTGTACTCCACTAATATTTCGATACCAGTAAATTTCACAAGCAAATATTATGAGGTGTATTTCCAAGTGCAAACTGCCTTGTGGCTTTAAAGTGATAAACTAACAGTAGGGTTATAGCACAGTTTCCGCTAGGGGTTGGGGGAATGTGGCCGTATTTGGGAAGCACATACCCGGTGCCTGGTCGAGATAAAAATTTTATGTTTATCACTGAAAACAGCCATTTCCTTGCACTTGATTGAGACAACAAGCAGAAACATTGAAGCTTTGTATAGAAACCAAATTAAAACAGATTATCTTTCTTTGATTTCAAGTTAATGAACTAAAAGCATGTAAGCGCCACAACATAGTCATACAGTGGATACAACAACTTTTATAACGGTAGCAATATTAAAAGCCGACATCAAAGAAATTACAGGGGTTGGAAAGACACATTGTCACACTCAGTGTCAAGCGTGCTCCAGCAGTAATAAGTGTTACATCAGAGCTCATGTCACTTGCTTTGCACACGTTCTGATTTCTTTGTCATTTATACAGTACCAATCAAAACTAGTTGGTGTAAACTCAAAAGCCATTCCTCAGACGGAGATAACCACATGCTGGAATCGTATAATGGAAAATTTTGCATTCACTGGATAGGGAATAAATACACGTATACTGATAATATTTAAAACTATTAATATTTTATTTTTTTTAGTTTTAATTGAACATTTCTTTGATTTTGAGGTAAAATGTCCGCGCTGCAAAAACTCACCTGTGTTCATGGTTGTAGCTCAGTATTCAGCCCCCCGTAATGACTTTACCGATGTTTCTTGTGCATTTTGAGGGGAAATAGTGGGTCAGAAAGTTGTGTCTTATAGACAGAAATCTACTGTAAATTAAAATGCGAGAGGCTGATTAATTACTACCAATTCCCAACAAAGCGTTATCCAGGATGGTGCAGACAACTGTGCACGTGGTCCATGCTATTGGTCCAGGATGGTGCAGACAACTGTGCACGTGGTCCATGCTATTGGTCATGTAGTCAAGCACCAAGTGTTGGATTCATTGCAATCTGTTAATCATCAGTGTCGGTGATCGCTCGTCCTAAGTGAAAAGGTGGCTGAGTTGTTCTGTGACTATTTTGTGCCCAATGTTATGTCAAGGATGGGGAGGGGAATGAGGCCGGTGGATGGCCGGCCTGCCATAGTAGCAGAAACCCTGGTTATAGGGAAGTGAGATCCCAATACATGTACATGTACATGTAGCTGCTGGGGGAAAACCTGAATTCAGTCAACCAACTGCCAATTTGTGGTAGTATCAACACAGTGGGTCATAAGATAAGCCCAGATCATAATATTTACATATAAAATCAACATCGTTTTATAATTGCAGCAACAAAACCTAATAACCAAAAAATGGCACAGTCATAAAAAAGAGGTACAATAATGCTCTAAGTAATCGACTCCTTAACCACAGAAGATTTATGGGTAATTTTTCAGGATTTAGTCGGAAATATGGCTTGTTGCCATTCATCGGAAAGCTCTCTAGGAGAGCTTTCCGATGAATGGCAGCAAGACATATTTCCGACTAAATCCTGAAAAGTTACCCATAATTCTGCTGTGGTTAAGGAGTCGATTACTTAGGGCATTACTGTATGTCATAATATTGGGTGATGATTAGAGCCACCTAATTTCTTAAAGAATCACTGCATTTTGTGATGTGGGAAACAACACTCCCGGGCAATTCCACGTGACTGACATTACATTCAAAGAACTTTTTTCCAGATTCATTGTGATGAATAGAGCAACATTTATAAACATATAATCTTATTTCTATGTGTTATGTTGGCTTGTGCCAGGGTGCACCCAGAAATGTGCATTATTCTAAGTTTAGTCAAGCGATGACAAAATGGCATCGTTCAATGTTAGCGTGACTGACATTACATGAAAATATCAAGGCTCAGTGCCAACTTGTTTTCAAATTAAATTTGTCTTAAATTTACTGAAACTCATATGATTTTCTTTGTTAATTTTTCGTGGTAGATATTTCAAGATAATGTAAAAGCAAAATTTAAGCTTAGAACTAACATGATATATTTTTTGTTGTCCAAATTATGCGTGACTGACAATATTACACTAATTTCGTGACTGACATTACGCTATGAAATATATCAAATACTTCCCAACAGTTTCCGATCCAAATGAGAAATTATTGCCCTACCAACCAGATTTTATGGGGTTTAAATGCAATTAATATATTTTATTACCATATACAGCACATGAACATGACATTGACTTATGTAAGCATGACTGACATTACACAATTTTATCTGAGATACATGGTAACTGGATATAAAATTTAAGTTGTTTGACATTCAAATACTTTAATATGAACACCTTTTTCACTTATTTTAGTTGATATTTAACACTTTTTTATGGACAGACTAATCTGTCTGTGTCTGATATTATGCTACTGGATTTGTGCCTAACATTAACCTATGGAGAAAAAAAGAACACAATAGTAGTTCTACATTCTCAATTACCTTTTGTACAAGTTTTACAGACAATAGCATTTGGAGACCGGTGAAAATGGGAGGTGGTTTGCATAGGTTGTCTTACTTTGGCAAATATTTTCAACAGATATTTCATGCCTACATGACAATTCAGTATTGTTTGTTTACCAGTATTTAGTGAGATATATATATTAAGTTGAATAAATAAATAAGTGGATAAGAATCGTCATTGTATGGCAGCCTCCCGAGAAAAATTATAGTATAATACTGTGGACTTTATTGCAGAAGTTGAACAACTCATTGGCCACAACAAAAGTCTGAGCACACTGTTCATTATACCTGGTGACATGAATTTACGAATATATAACCAAGCTGATAATGTTCAGCCCACTTGTAGTTAGGGCTGTAACAATGCAGAAGTTCACATTGCAATGCACATCAAAATGTTTATGCTTCGATGCGCTGTGCACCACGATGCACAATTGCTACTAGTAGTTGTCACTGTATCTATGAATTAATTCAGCCTCGTAGGGATCAAGTTGCTCAATGCCCAAATGGTAACCAACCTGATTCATGCAATTAGGAAGGGTAAATGACCTACTTTCTCTTTCTCATTGATGAAATTGATGTCACTCTTGGAAATAAATGTTGAGAAACTGAATTCCTGAGTGTTGTTAGAAAGCATTTGATGAGTTTTGGACACAAAAGTATTTTTTTCATACATTCAATGCTCACATGTACATCATGAGAACAGTATTAACATTTACCAGTAGTAGATGCACCTATATGCAACTGCTTATGTTTACAAATCCAATTACTGGTATGTTTTCTCACAAGATTTTTATGTCATCTACCAGAATAGGAACAAATTGCAAAACATGACTGAGATTACATGCTGTGACTGACATTACGCGTGACTGACGTTACATATTTCAACTCTTGCTAGCAGTCAACTTAGACATCGAATGGTGCCTATTTTGAACACAGACATTCAGGCTCAGGTATATTGAGTGTATCTAAGATTATAGTAAGATATGGTTATTATATTGTCATGCATTATAGTTTTATAACAACAATGGTTGTATTTTCGTGACTGACATTACATATAGTATGTATATTTCAAAAATATAATTTTTCCCAAATGGACATCAGGCATAGGAATATAAACCCCAAAGATGTGTTATAGCGTGCATCGACCTATTTAAATACTGAAATACTACAGGCCAATCTAAAATAATTGTTACTATTTGCTCAATTACTTACAAGCCACTTTGGGCATATATTTTACTATCACATGTGGGTTAACATGCTTTCATCACTAAAATGATGAATATGACAGAGAGAAACACTTTTTTCAATAACTTGAATACCATAACTATCCGATTTTCAAACACTTTAGTCAATATTCAAGATTTAATTTTTTCACAAATTTCATTCTCCGTCGTGGAATTGCCCTCCCTCAGCTGATGTTGTTTTTATTGGTACTCTTGAAGTATACATGTACATGTAGTTACCAGCATTGTACGCAGCTACCGGTACATGTATGTTCGTACTACCAACAAATACCCAAAAAAAAAGGACCCATGCACTGCCTTCTAGCATAAACCATGCTTTCAACCGGGCTAAATTTAATTAATTATTTAACATTACTTCCTTTCCAGAGAACGTTTAGAGAGATCATGTTCCTCCAGGAATTTGGAGACCATCCAAACGTCATAAAGTTACACAATGTTATCAAAGCTGAGAATGACAAAGACATATATCTGGTGTTTGAATTCATGGGTATGTATATATATAACCTTATGTTCATCTGGGTACTTAATATTCCATTGTAGAGTGTCATGGGTGAATGATTGTTTGTAAATATAATATCCCTCCAACCAAGTCTGGATATAGTGTGTCTGACACTTGCATAATGAGGCCCCCAGAGGGTGAATTTAGTTATGCTCTCCCGCACAGCGGACTACCATACCAAATTCACCCCCTGGGTGAGGTTCTCAGAGGGTGAATTTTGTGAATCTAGTCCACTGTGTCGTTTTGCATGTAACATGCAGTTACCGGTATACAATAATGAAACAGAATGGCTCTTGTTTTTATCAGGAACCAATTAGGATCATTCAGTAAACAATTCTTTCCAGGAACCAGCCCAGAGGTTTCAGATTGGGAGAAGTCACTTCTCCCGTGTTTGGTTATAAGAGAGAAGTGGACTGTAATCGAGGGAGAAATAACAATGGCTAAAGTTTAATTTACACCGCAACATCATCCATCTATGATCCAATAAGTATTATGCATAAAAAGAGCCCATTTATAAAACCATTATAGTGCATAACAACACCATTATAATAAGCAAATATTCTTTAAATATGATGTTGAGATATATGCTGGTATATCAGAGAAAAGTCACCTCCCTGGAAAGAAGGGAGAAGTCGCACATTTTAAGGAGAAAATGTTTCGCCCCCTAGGCTGGTCCCTGATCCTTTCTTATCTGCCAGAGATCGATGTTTTAGTTGATACATCAAGTAGTACATGAGGCTGTTAAAAAAATTTATTCTGTCACCTCTGAATCGAAATCTGCTGCAATCTTCTCCAAAATAAAAAAAAATAACATACAAATTTCATAACATGAGATTTCAAAGAAAAAAGTGAAATAAAAAAAAACTACATGTACTACATGGCGAAGTGTTATATTTTTCCTAAATAAAAAATGTCATTAGGTCAAATCCACTAACCAAGTTATTAAAAAATGCCTAATCATTAACCCTTTCTATACCAAATACTGATTGACGAGTAGTTATCCCTCAGGAAATGTTCATATAATAAGGTAAACCGATGACCATGTATTGTTAAACTTATTTATCTGAATATTTCCCACTAATGAATAGGAATCCTTCTGCACTCTCTATTGTCTGTCATACATGTACATGTATGCTCATGTTTCCTGACCATCCCTCCAAATGAATAATATCTAGACCCTTCCAATATTTACAAGTTTTATGACTGAGTGGGAGAACCCATTTAGTAATAGTATGGAAAGGGTTAATTGGTTTTGATATGCCTGTTTGAAAAATTATATAATCAGTCCGTCCGTCCGTTAACATTTTTGGTTTCGGTCCGATAACCCCAGTTTGGATAATTTTATCTGAATGAAAGTTGATATGGTATGTGTATTTCCAAGATAAAAATACTGGCCAAATTCGAATATGGGTTCCATCCAATTAGTTTTACATAAATTATGGCCCTTTTTTTACTTAGAAATTGACCGATTTCATTACATTTTGGTTTCCAACCGATAACTCTTGTTTGGATTAGTTGATCTGAACCAAAGCTGGTACAGGTATGTGTGTTTCATAGCTAAAAATACAGGCCAAGTTGAAATTTGGATTCTGTCCAATTATTTTCACATGTTATTGCCCCTTTTTATACGCCCTTTTGAAAAAAAGGCCGTATTATAGTATTGGTCTGTCCGTCCGGGCGTCCGGGCGGGCGTCCGGGCGTCCGTCCATCCGTTAACCTGTTGTCCGGATGATAACTTTAGTTAGAGTGAACCAAAATTAGTAAAATTTGGTATGTGGGTTTATTAGCCGAAAAGTAAGTTCAAGTTCGAATTTGGGTTCCGCCCGCCAATTTTCACCGGAGTTATGCCCCTTATTTAACGTTTTTTGACTTAGAAAATCCTTGAAATTTGTTGTCCGGATGATAACTTTAGTATAGTATATCGGAATGAATCCAAATTTGGTATATTACTTTCTCCCACCAAAACACAGGTCAAGTTCGAACTTGGGTTCTGTCCGACCATTTTTGGCAGAGTTATGCCCCTTTTTCGACTCAGAAAATTCAGTTTTTCTTATGTTTTTTGGTTTCCGGATGATAACTCGATTTTCGAATGTTTATACGCAAAACCCGTTTTTTTGTGGATTACATATATCGAAATACAGCTCAAGTCCGAATTTCGTTTTAATCCGATAATTTTTGCGAGAGTTATGGCCCCTTTTTTGACGTAATTTGACTTAGAAAATCCCTGAAATTTGTTGTCCGGATGATAACTTTAGTTAGAGTGAACCAAAATTAGTAAAATTTGGTATGTGGGTTTATTAGGAGAAAAGACAGCTCAAGTTCGAATTTGGGTTCGGTCCGCCAATTTTCACCGGAGTTATGCCCCTTATTTGACGTAATTTGACTTAGAAAATCCCTGAAATTTGTTGTCCGCATGATAACTTTACTAGAGCTTATCGGATTCAATGATAATTTGGTATATTACTTTCTCCCACCAAAACACAGGTCAAGTTCAAATTTGAGTTCCGTCCGCCAATTTTTACCAGAGTTATGCCCCTTTTTTATCAGTTTCCGCCGACCCAAGAGAGGGCGTATATTGCACGCCCAGCGTAGCTCTTGTTTCACTTAGAATTTGAAATTAGGGGTTTTTCAGACATTCAAATTATGTATTTTGCAGTAGAACAATTCGAAATGGCTAGCGGGTATATTTGTCCACAACTTAGCGATGTTCTTGTTCATTCTGGGATTGGACAACACAAGTTTTCAGGTGCAAGTTTATGTCATGGTTATTTGAAACTTGTTGATGTTCCTGAATTTGAGTTTTTTTTTTTTTTCACACTCCAGCAAAAATTATTCATGCAGTTTTTTTAAAACTAAATTTTCTTGTGTTTTAAATTGTTTTCATGTTTCATTTTCAGAAACAGATCTGCATAATGTGATAAAGCGGGGTAACATTCTCAAAGATGTACACAAGCGATATATTATGTATCAGTTGTTCAAATCGATGAAGTATATTCATTCGGGGAATGTGATTCACAGGGACAATAAGGTAAAATTTGGTAAATGAGCCACATTATCATGCCATACATATACAGTACCTACATGTACATCACTTATACAATGTAGATGATGTTAATGCTGCTACTAGTTTTCAAGAAAAAAACATTATTTTCCATTAAGACAGTGATTGAGAAGATTATATTTCCATAATAATCCAATGTGTACATAACATCAGTTATTCTCGATATAATTTTTAGAAGCATTTGTTTGCTTAAAAACATCATTATTAAAGGCAATCGTAGTGGGCAAATGTGCAAACAGTTAAATAATTTGTAAAAAATACTAACATCAAGAAGAATAAGGTGAAATAGATCAATTTTTTTCTTATATTCATTATTGATAGTTCTCCAATTATGAAATTTCATCAAATGTTGAAACAATTGTTATATAAACAAAACTGTTAGTGATTTGTCAACAAACATCGCTAATCATAGTTAATTTAAATATGTTAGTCTGAACATGATTATATATTTCAATGCTTTGAACAATTTACTCAAACTTAACGCATTTAATTGTTAGAAATTTCATTCTATAATTTGTCTCTTTGTCACTAGTTTCATGTTTGTATCTTTTAAAATCTTATTTTCTTCATGTGGTTTCATCACAATTATATTCCTTTCAGCCTTCCAACATTCTGCTGGATAGTGAGTGTACGATGAAGCTCTGTGATTTTGGTCTGGCTCGTTCTCTGACACAAATTGGCATTGACGCTGAGACTGGGGATCCAAATTTAACAGAATATGTAGCCACCAGGTGGTACAGAGCTCCTGAAATACTCCTAGCCTCTCACAGGTAGGTGATCCCAGACCTGATGGGCAAAAAACATAACACAGGTTCTATTATGTGTTTAAAATAGGTTGTAAATATTCATCATGATTAGGACATTACTGGTACGTTCGGGTTCTTTGCCATCAGCAATGCAATTTATACCAATTGTTGTCCATTGGACCCTTCAAATGAATGCTACATGTATCTCAACTTTCTTAAAAAATAATAAATAGATATTGGTAGGATGTAATCAAATAATATTTGAAAATACTAAACAATGTTAAATGACAAACAGACAGACTGCCCAGTCTTTTTCAATTCCTGCCCAATTCCAACAATGACATGAAAATGAAAGTTAAAGTACGATGTGCGCACAGTAATGGATCCCTGGAATGTTCCATCGCAATAATACAGTCGGGACATTCTGATAACCACAGTTACTGTTTCCTTTCATTTCAACGAATATCAACTATTTATAGCACAATAATTTCAACCACAAAGTTATTCCTAAGTGGAATAGTTTAACTTAAATGTATACAGTATTTTGAGACCAACATTTCAAACACATGGTGGTTCAGTCATTTCCTCTCAGAAGTCAACACCCCCTGCAGAAAAAGGAATGCCATGTTGCCAGCAAACAGGATTCAAGATACTCGCCTGCAAATCAGATTGGTGTATATGCCCTGGGTGGTGTTAGGAAAAAGGACAAAAAAAGCCTGACATTTAATGTTTTAATATGGTTTTTATTTGTAGTTGTCATTCAGGGTTTCCACTAGTGTCTAATTGTTGGGTCTGTATAACCTAGGATAGGACGGCCGACCATGGTTCGGCCCATACTATGTAATTTTGAAATTATGTATCTGAATACTCTCCACATTTCCTTGCACCTGAGAATATACACACAAGTGTCTAGAGAAGTATATTCACTTGATTTTATATTAACATAACCGGCATTGCTTATAATTATGTACTTATAAATAGCAAACGTGATGTGCATTGCGACCTTCATCTCCATTTAAAAAAAACGTAAATCCCCGAAGTCATTCGGTTGACAAAAATATAGAGTAATAACTCCTGGAACAATTCAACTTACAACATAGAGGAGCCTCGAAAAGTCAACAGGGGAATATCAACAAAAGCCAGGTGTGTTGGGTTTAAACGATACGGCTTTCTAAGAATTCATGTTCAGAAATAAACTATGTTATGAATACTTTGAGTATTGAAGTTTAAGATCGATATATCCCCTGAATATACTTATTATTTCTGCAAGTATTTTTGATATGCTTCGACAGAACTATCAGATGGTTGTTTTTATCGGTTCTATAGTAGATAATTTCTATAATTGAATTGTTGATAATGTGGAGCAACTGCAATCATGTTCTGTTCTGTTATTGCTAATTGATCATTTTGTGTTATTGGTGAGAAATAAGGTGTTATGTATTGGTGCTTGCACTTTCGATCACTCATTTGGACGAAATGACTCTTTGAATTTGTTCCGAGTGAAAATGAAGCAGTCGATGTCACAATGAACGTTGATTGGTATGAAGTTGGGTTGTTTGATGTTTGCCGCATGCCAAATCATTGAATACACAAAATCGGTTTCAACCTTTGAAGTGGTGTATTTTTGGCATCGGTGCAGGTGGTGATTGGAAGATCAAAGACAACCGGACACATGCAAAAACAACTTTGATTTAATACATTGCTTCATACAGCCCCCATTTTTTTCTTAATTTAAAAAAAAAAAATTATATGGCACCAAAACTGGGTCCGTTCTATGGAGTCTGTGCCGCCCTAGCAGAAACCCTGTGTCATTGTCAACACACAATTTACCTGATTATACACGATTATAAAAAAATTCAGCATTATCGAATAGCTGTATTTTTCCTGTGCACGATATACCGGGATATCGTGGTGACAGTATTAGAAATCTAATTGTATCACTGTTGATTTTGTAATAACAATATTCCATTACTTGTTCGTAATAAAAGTTGTTAAACTTAAAAATGTTTGTCATGCAGTAATTTCATGAAATCCCTAATGCCTAAAATCAGTGATTACGCGAAATCCCTGGATTTTTCAGTAATTTCATGAAATTCCCAGTCAGATCAGTGATTTCACGAAGTAACTGAAATGTTCAGGGATTCCTGATTTACTGTAACATATACAGTCCAAAATTGGAGGACATTTATATTTCTTTAAATGAACACTGGTTAGGGACAGCCATAATGTGGTCTTGGCTGCCTGAAAAATTTGCATGAGCTAGCAGGTTGCTGAATTTCTCATAATTATACACTGAAACTGCCATTCATTTCCTAAATTTACATGCATTCTACCTTCAGATACACAAAAGGTGTGGATATGTGGAGTTTGGGCTGCATTCTCGGAGAGTTATTACTAGGCAAGCCACTGTTTCCAGGAGCCTCAACAATTAACCAGATCGAGCGAATAATGAGTGGTATACAGCTCCCCACCCGAGAAGGTAGGCGAAGTGAATATATAATGAATGGTACCGGTATATCACTACCTAACCATTGTACCCAAGAAATAACTAAATTTCACAGGGGTTCTGCCACGAGCCTTGAAAACCTGGCATATAACCTTGAATCTGACAAATGACCATTAAAGCCCAGGAAGGTACTTAACCCTTTCTTTACTAAATGGATTCTCTCACAAGGTTATTATATAGCATACACGCATAGTAGCCGAGAGTACCAAATTTTCACCATGAGTGGCATTGTGGTTTTAACCACGAGCCTTTTGGCTAGTGGTTAAAAGCACAATACCACAATTGGTGAAAATTTTGTACTCTCGGCTACTATGCTTGTATTTTATTTGTGCCATAATTATTATTTTTTATTTGTTCCCGGAATTCAACTACCCCACTGTTTACTTTGAATTTGTATCCCCACCGAGAGACACAAATCCGACGCTCGAAGCAGCAGTGATGCATACATTTACGTCATGACGTCAGCCTGTTTCTGAGTGATCAGTCACTTGGAATTACCATTCATATGTTTCCTAGTTTATATAACACTAGCAAGCTACATTTGATTGAAATGCAGGCAATTTTCCTCATATCTAATTGATATCATGACAACTTCCAACTTAAATGAATGTGACATAGGAACTATTTTGCTAACTACGATGTAGTTCTACTTTGGGTATAAACCTTTAACACATGAAATTTCATTTGAACATTTACACCCACAGTAGAAATTTATACCCACAGTAGGAAGATGTATACCCACAGTAGGGTGTAAAGATGAAGTTTACAAAATAGGTGTTATACACGCAATAGAATAGGAAATTATGGTTTATAAAAGAATACATTGGAATGGTATATTATTCATCTGGATGGGTTTTCAGGAAAAATAAGTCAACAACAAATAATACAAGTACAGAAAGAGTCCTATTTATTGGAGGGAAATGTTCACATAATAAGTTCAACAAATGACCTACATTTGTTGAACTTATTATCTGAACATTTCCTAAGGGAACTACTTGTCAATGAGTATTTAGTAAAGAAAGGGTTAACCCTTTGAGTGCCAGGTCCGATTTTTGTATCAACCCATATACCCTGTGCCAATGCATTCTCTTATATATGCGAGTCGACCATAGGTCGCCTCGCATATATAAGAGAATGCATTGGCCTAACAAATTTTCATCATTTGTTATTTTTTACAATTTTTTATAATTTTAATAATTTTTTCTTATATTCTTTAACTCTTTCAGTATTTTGTAGGTTTAGTGCCAGGGAATCTTATGTTTTTCATGGGCATCAACATTATTACTATGAATACTTGGTGATAGTTTTGAGTTATAACATGCCCCTAAGGTTTTATCCAGTTTGTTTTTAAATTCGCTGTAGCATGCTTAAGCATACCCAAAAAAAAAAGTTTTTTAGGGCCGATTTTACAAACTGTAAATTAGGGCCAATGAGATCAGACCCTGGCACTGAAAGGTTTAAATGACCATGAAGGACTGAATACCAGGCTCATTCTGTTTACTCCTCATGAAGGACTGAATACCAGGCTCATTCTGTTTACTCCTCATGAAGGACTGAATACCAGGCTCATTCTGTTTACTCCTCATGAAGGACTGAATACCAGGCTCATTCTGTTTACTCCTCATCTGCTATGGGAGACCTAGTTTACAGATGGTGATGTGCACACATTGGGCTCCTCGATTATGCATTGTATCATCTGCCAGTTTGGGAATATAGAGAAACTAAGCTTAAAAAAACTTGTTACTTTGATAATACAGATACTTTCCAGAGAAGATGAGGCCTAAGCAGAAAGAGGTCCCCAGTGGATGAATTTAGAGATGATGGCCTGTTTTGCGGGGTAGCATCTCTAAATTTACCCTCTGGGGACCTCATTTTGCAAATGTCCGGCACCACATTTTGAGGCCTGGTCATTATCCACATAATATATGTTCATTGAATTGTAATTTTTATGTTTCAGACATAGAGAGTATTCAGTCTGCTTATGGTGCTTCAGTATTAGAGAAGGCTTGTATAAGGTGGGTAATTAACAAGTTATAGCTTTTAATCTTTCCATGACTCGAGCTTCCTGAAATTTTGCGAAAAACCTTGTGCCAATGCATTCTCTTTTATATGCAAGGCTCCCATGGGGAGCCTCGCATATTTAAGAGAATGCAATGGTCTAACAATATTTACCTTGACATATTGAGCTGGTGCATTCTCTTATGGAAGACCTGCATAAGTAAGAGAATGCACTTGCACAGGATCTTTAATTCTACACCAGCACAGCTCCCGTCATGAAAGGGTTAAATTTAAATGCCTTTAACTCTTTCGCTGGCAATCGCGACTAAAGTCAAATTACCTATACACTGGTGATAGCGACTTGAGTCAAAACATGCTGCCAGCAGGACAGGTATATGGGGTGTAAACATGGCCGTCCACTTAATGTGACGTATATGAGTCCCAGTTGTGAGCACATACATGTCATGCTTATAAGTTCCTGACTATATAACACTCGGGCATGTGTGAGATAGTGCAGATATGAGGCAGTCTCTGTGTATAGTCATATGTAATGCGAACCACTATATAAGGGCACTTGGTGATGTCATAGTGCAGATAAGAGGCAGTCTCTGTGTATAGTCATATGTAATGCGAACCACTATATAAGGGCACTTGGTGATGTCATGGTCATGTGATCTGTTCATAGGTCAAGTGTGTGTCTCTAGCTATCATATTTTAACCAATAATATAAACATGAAACTCACAGAGCAACCTATACCCAACAAGCCTTGAAATAGTGTGTCTGTCATTTGCAGAATGAGGTCCCCAGAGGGTGAATTTAGTGATGCTACCCCGCAATGCAGGCTAGCATCACCAAATTCACCCTCTGGGGACCTCGTTCTGCTGAGGTTTAGCAGAATGAGGCCCCCCAGAGGGTGAATTTGGTGATGCTAGCCCGCTATGCTGGGTAGCATCACTAAATTCACCCTCTGGGAACCTCATTCTGCAAATGACAGACACCTTATTTCAAGGCTTGAGAGCAACCTATAACCAACATCATATTCTCATCACAAGCTTATAACCAAATAAATTGGAAAATACCCCAAAATACGGTTACCTATACTATCGTTATATATAGAACCAAAATGGCCACCAAGATCATGTGACCAATGTGGGGTCGCCAATTTAGCTGCAACAGATCAATAGGTCTATATAGAGTTATAAGTTCAACAACACAAGACAAAGCCATTTACGATATATTTAAATGTTAATACATGTTAAAGTGATGTGAAACGTAAATTGAACCTCACAATTGAGTTCCCTGCGTCATTCTGTGGGAAGAGTGAAAAAATAACTCAGATACACGAAATCCCCCATCCTGAAGTCAGTTTGTACACATTATACGGCCATTCGGCTAACTATTTATATTCATCAATCGTCCCGATTAATCTCACCATAATAACACGAAAAAACAAACCGATACGTTGTCTTGTGCAGTCACGGAAATGCCCGAGCACTTCCGACTCGATTGGGATTGAATCGGGTTTCGTTCTCAGAAATGGCTTCTAGGGAGGATGACCGTTCGCTGGAATAGCGTCATGCACATCAGAATATTAAAGCGAAAAACAAATTGACATCGCAATCGGTAGTCAATTCGACATGGAAGGAATAGAAAGGGAATTGTTGCGTGAAATCACAAACGGAAGAACATTGGCCGAGTTAGTGGCAAAGATTATAATCGAACAGTGATCGAGAGGTAATAATTCCAAAATGTTACTATTTATAGAAAATTGTAAGCGCATTGACCGAATTTTTACATCAATGTGGCCGCAAGCACAGTACCGTGCAGAAAGAGTTGTCTTACTTTTGTAACTCAAAACTGTTTAATTACATTACACCTGTACAATAGTACAAATAAATGGTATTCAATATGCCAGTACAGAACATTTGTTAGCTCATTGGCCATGAAATGTTTTTAATGGCAAATTCTGTTGTCAAGCTTTAGTAAGCACTATTCATTCTGATGGATGATAACTATAATGGAAAGCCTTTTTCACATGTATTAGCTAATTGCACTTTAGCGTAAGTGAATTACAATTAAGCGTAATGTATTACACTCAGGTGTAATGCACACATATAAAGCGTACTTCACTTACGCTTAACCGTATGATGTAGATAAAGCATTACTCCTATGAGTAATAGAATTATGACTAGTGTGCTTAAGCGTAATTGATTAAAGTGTGCTTAAGCGTAATTGATTTACGCTTAAGCTCACTGGTCATTTATTTTCATTGATAGATTAATTACACTTAATCATAAATGAATTATGCTTAAGCGATTATACGAGAAGCCGTTTTCACATTTATTCTGATTCTGCTTAATCGCAAATCATTTACGCTTAAGTGTAAATCATTTGCACTTAAGAGCAAATCATTTATACTTAAATACAAATCATATGCGCTTTAGCGGAAATAGTATGGGAGGCCCTTTTCACATTTATTATTTATTTGCGCTTAAGCGCAAATATTTGTGCTTAAGCATAAATCATTAAGCGCAAATATTTGTGCTTAAGCGTAAATCATTTGCGCTTAAGCACAAATATGTGTCTATCAATTTATTTGCGCTTAAGCGCAAATACCTAACACTCCATTACATCCCTCTGATGTGAATGATTGAGTCCATCTCATATTATATTAGCATGGGCCCATAGTAATAGCCCCATACAGACTCAAAGTTGAAGAAAAAACATATTTCCATATGCATATCAGCATCTCTGTCCCTGGTGTCCCAAGATTTGGTGCCTCACTCCCAGAGCTCATGTATATTTTGTTATCTCCTGCACAGATATATACCATTTCCATGGCCATAAATAGGGAATTAGGGGTTACTGGGGTTTGCTTCCCTCATATGGTGTACTCATTGACTTGAAGTTGAGGAAAAACCCCTATTTTCATAATATCAGCATCCCTGTCCCCAAGAATTTGTGTCGCCATCCCAGAGATATAGTATATTTTATAAAAGAGACATATCATACACAGATCTATATCATTTCCATGGTCATAAAACAGATCTTGGGGTTTCTGGGGGATTGTTTCCCTCATATGGTGGGGCTATATCAACCTTAGTGATGTGTTTAGGCCTGTGCCATGTAAAATTAATTCAGGGGGGATCAATGCATATTGATTTTTATTTGCGCTTAAGTGCAAATGATTTGCGCTTAAGTGCAAATGATTTGCGCTTAAGCGCAAATATGATCTATTTGCTTAATTGCAAATGATAGAGGTTATTTGCGCTTAAGCGTAAATAAATAATAAATGTGAAAAGGGCCTCCCATATAATAGATCACATTTATGGCAATTATTAGACACATATTTTTTGCGCTTGAGCGCAATTGATTTACACTAATAAATAATATATTTGAAAAGGCTGTCTCCCATGCGATTTCCTCTAAACTCAAATTTACTCTGGCAATAAGACATCAATCAAACATCGGTTTAGACTCCCCCATATACTATGAGATGGACTCAATTATTCAGACAGAGGAAATCAGTTGGAGTTAGGTATTTGCTTAAGCATTATTCATATTAATTATGCTTAAGTGTAAATGAGTTCCGCGCTTAAGTGTAAATGAAGTACGCTTAAACGTAATTCATATACACTCTCATTGAACTCCCCTCAAGCTGAAATGGATGCAACCGCATTACTAATGCCAGTAACCTACATCAGGTTATACCAATATACATGAGGTATATGGGGAGCCAAATTAACATTTAATAAATAATAGAGCTTAAGCGATATAATTGAGCTTAAGCGATATAATAAGGGAAGATATAATTGCGATTAAGTTCAATAAGGAAATATCTAATTGCGCTTAGCACAATAAGGAATATCTTATTGCACTTAAGCACAAAAAGGAATATCGTATTGCACTTAAGCGCAATAAGGAATCTCTAAGCGCAATAAGGAATCTTCTTATTGCACTTAAGCGCGATAAGAAATATTCTTATTGCACGTAAGTGTAATTAGAGATTCCTTGATTGGGGGGGGGGGGGGGGGGGGGGGCTTTAGCTCAATTATTTATTAAATGTTAATTTGGCTTCCTCCCATAGAGGTGAGATAGCTGATGAACCCAATTACACTTAAGCGTAATTCAAATGTATTACGCTTATCGTAAGTTAATTATGCTTAAGCATAAATAATTTATGCTTAAGTGTAATTAGCTACTATAAAGTGAATCTGGGATAAGGGGAGTACTCTAAATTGTTCTTTCGACCAGCTGTTTCTACTAATTAAAAAAAATTCTCATTTATTTTGAAACTAATGAAAGACAATGGTATATTTTTTTACTAGTAATATTCATTATAAACTTGTACAAATCTGAAAACAATTTTTTTTTTAATATTTAAGAAATTTAGAGTTCCCTCTCTTACAGCAGCAACCACTATGCCAGGAAGACCAATCGATCTAGTTCAGCCCGATTGGGCTATTATAATTTATAGATCGATCGGTGGTTCATGCACTCTCTGCGTTTGAAATATTGCTAATAATTTCCATTTACAGAAGTCAATAATGCCATTGCAGATAACTTCATCTTAAATTCGACCAAATGTGTTGACGTTTGATAAGAAGGGCAGGAATTCCCCGATTTGTTTATTTTCAATCGATGAGAAGCATGACGACCTGGATCAGCTGATCGGTTCGGAGGGGTGCCAATCGTATTTTGCATGCTGTGAATACCCATTCACGCCTAAATTTGCAAACAATCCATATATAACATATACACAGTGTGTACACTTTGTTAGTTGCCAATTAATTATTGACATTTCAATTAGAAAACATGAGATATCGATGCAAAAATCAAGACATAATCACATTATCTAGTTTGTGTTTTGTTGAATCTACTTTCGGTTATCGACATGCCGGCTATTGTTTTGGCTGTTCTCTCAACCGTGCGTGCCAGCCGATCGTCGTTTTTCGGGCGGTTCCGATTTCTTCCGAATATAATTCCATGACCTCCACGCGATGATTCGCGCCGAAAATGTGGTTGTATCTGAGAAGATTTCTTACTCTGACCGCAGTTTTCAACAATTTAATACGGGGCGAATACCGCATCAATAATATGCAACCTTGGGGTTTTATTTCTAGTTTTTTATGACCTTTCTTATGGTATATCGGATACAGTTCTGTCTGACATGAAATATATACCCACCGGGAGTGAAGCTAATGACTTTAATACCCATACCTACATACATTATGTTACTCATATACACCCATAATGCTTGTATACTTGTATGCTTGGCAGTTGGGAATCCGTCTGTGGTGCTGTGTGGCAGTGAAAGAATTAAGGGGTACTGCACTGAAATGTTGTTGTTGGTTTCTATATTCTCTGCATCGTAGAATAAGGTAACTGATTTCCATTACTTGACTGTCTGCTGAGTACAATATAATGTTTCATGTGGCAGATAAGCCGGAATGCAAAAATAGAACTTTCGTCATATTTTCGTACAATTTTCAGGAAAATGTATCAATAAATAAATGTTATATTATAATATATGTATAATATTCTCAGATACTCAATTTTATTGTTTAGTCAGTGAGTTGCTTGATTTCATGCTTCGTGTCAACATAAATTTTATGTGATGTGTGCCATGAGTGGTCCAATCCACTATCCGTTAATTAATATGATTACATCTTGTATATGGAAATTCGTAACTTAATTTATATTAAATTATGGGAACCTGTGCTCATGCAATTATGACGTCCATCCGACTTTTTGTGGGGTTAACCCCCTTTTTCAACTTAGAACAGCCCACCTAAATTTGATTTTAAAATAACCTGATCGTTTACAGAAGACATTATTGACTAAAATTATTTTTTTCCTATATATTATCGATAATAGATTATTGTTATCACTGGGAATTAATTGAAATTGGCATACAGTCTCCCTTTAACCAATTTTTAGTCGATTTTTTCAAAAACTCGACTTATGGTTTGGCGAGGGACGGTTGGCGGGCGGGCGGGCGGACCTAAAGAATGCCTTATAACTTTGACATTAACTCGATGAAATATTAACCGATTTCAACAATATTTGGTATATGAGTCTCCTGCAACAATATCTCGGACGAGTTCGAAAACCAGGTTTGTCCAAATGTTTTTCGCGGAGTTATGGGTCTTAGTTTGTCTATTTTTTGCAATTTTATCACCGATAGCGCGATAACTCGATGAAATATTAGCCGATTTCAACAATATTTGGTATATGAGTCTCCTGCAACAATATCTCGGACGAGTTCTAAAACCAGGTTTGTCCAAAATTTTTTCGCGGAGTTATGGGCCTTAGTTTGTCTATTTTTAGCAATTTTGTCACCGATAGCGCGATAACTCGATGAAATATTAACCGATCTCAACAATATTTGGTGTATGAGTGTCCTGCAACAATATCTCGGACGAGTTCGAAAACCAGGTTTGTCCAAATGTTTTTCGCGGAGTTATGGGTCTTAGTTTGTCTATTTTTTGTAATTTTATCACCATTAGCGCGATAACTCGATGAAATATTAACCGATTTGAACAATATTTGGTATATGAGTCTCTTGCAACAATATCTCGGACGAGTTCGAAAACTTGGTTTGTCCGAATTTTTTTCGCGGAGTTATGGGTCTTAGTTTGTCTATTTTAATAACAATTTTATCACTGTTAGTGCGATAACTCAATGAAATATTAACAGATTCAATTGATATTTGGTATATATAGGTCTATTGCAATAATATACCACCGTCCGACTTTTTTCCCCGAAGTTGTGCACCTTATTGGCAGAAGTTTGGTTGGACTGCCAAAAAACTCGACAAAAGCATCTTAGATGCGTACCCCTTGTTTTCAACAAAATCAAATAAAATTAAATATTTGGAGGACAGCAATTGTATGAGTCTTTTCACAGGAATACCAAACACTACATGTACATTCTTTCTTTCTCTGCACATTTGTTTTCATAATGGGCAGGCATGCAGTTTTTTATATTTATTTTTTAGACACAAACTTACCTGGCAGACAGGTCCTGAATTATCAAAAAACATTGGTGTGTAAAAATGTCTTTTCGATATGATTAAGTGTTAATGCAATTTTAATGTAATAGTCTGTTGTACATCCCAACTAAATACTGTTTAACCCTTTGAGTGCCAGGTCGATTTTTTTATCAACCCATATACCCTGTGCCAATGCATTCTCTTATATATGCGAGTCGACCATAGGTCGCCTCGCATATATAAGAGAATGCATTGGCCTAACAATTTTTTTGTTTTTTTACATTTTTTTTTACAATTTTAATAATTTATTCTTATATTCTTTAACAGACTTATTTTGTAGGTTTAGGGCCGATGAGATCGGCCCCTGGCACTCAAAGGGTTAAACAAACCAAAAAGACAACTTTTATATTATCATAAATTACAAAGGGAAGTATAAATTACAAGTTCATAGTTGTTTAGCTAAATTTATTGTCAGTAGTGGACAGAGATCATGGACATTGCGTTACCATGCCGGGCAGAATTATTTCATAGAGAGTAATCACTTGATTGAACTGGTGACGTGAAATAATTCATGAGAGGTAGGGACATTGTAGAAACATGAGAGCGCATTTTAGAAATAAATGTGTTGTCCTTGTCTCGAATGAATTATTTCATGTCACCAATTTAATCAAGTAATTATTCTGTTTAATATATTCCACTATAAACATCTGATTTACCAGAAATCCAAATAATACCCGCCATTATACCCATGACGCATACATTTCGATAGCATGTATGAATACATAACATGCTAGTTAAAGTGACATAATTCATCAGTGGAATTATCATTTATAACCACTCAAGAAATCAAGGTAAACCACACATAGGAATGTAATAACAATATTTACTTTCAATGGGCCATAACTAGGAGCCAGAGGGCAATCCTTGTCTAGTCTTATACCAGTCCCAATAAACTGATAGCTAGGTCTTTGCCGGTAGCTTTGACAAACTAGCTGTGGCGATTGTTATGACAACATAGTTAAGCATTATCTAACCCAATTAGTACATGGATGGATGACCTTCTGGTATTTCCCATGTATCATCTACACTGGCAGAATCGTTGTCAAGTTTTGTCCCGTGAATGATCCAAGCCTTTCAAACCTTAACATTAACTTTATTTTGTTCTATTTCTTTTCAGGCCGCGGAAGGGTTTAGATGAAATGATGCCTGATGCTTGTAAGGATGGTATTGATTTGATGAAGAAACTGCTCCATTTTAACCCAGACAAGAGAATCACAGCTCATGATGCGCTCCAACACCCATATATATCAAGGTACCCGTATATATCAAGGTTAGCTACAACCAACACCCATGTATATCACCGTTAGCTACCACCAACACCCATGTATATCATGGTTAGCTACCACCAACACCCATGTATATCAAGGTTTGCTACCACCAACACTCATATATTTCAAGGTAATATAAGCTACCACCAACACCCATGTATATCAATATACACCAATATATGTCAAGGTTAGCTACCACCAACACCAATATATGTCAAGGTTAGCTACCACCAACACCCATATATATCAAGGTTAGCTACCACCAACACCCATACAGACCTTCTCAAAAGAAGTGTCCCTCCCGACCGCGTTGGAGTAACGTTACGACCGCGTTGATTGTAAAAACTCCAACGCGGTCGTAACGTTACTCCAACGCGGTCGTGATTTGTTCTCAACGCGGTCGAGGTAACAGTCGGCATGACCATCAACGCAACAAACGCGGTCGAGATAACCGTTAACGCAACAAACGAGGTCGGGAGAATAGCTTATCAACTGTAATAATAATTATTGAATAACATTGTAAACAAGAATATTCACCACAGTGAATTCTAACTTTGAGACATTAGCTCATTTTATTAAAAGATTTTCAATTGAAGAGATAAAATGAACGACGACCACCATTTTAGTTTTATACAATTTTCTGATAGGACACTGAACGAAAGGTTGTAATCAATCGAGATGGTGACATTTGGTTCACAATGGAACGTTGCCAATATAATACAATGTTTTTGGCTTGGGTAATGCATGATTTATTGGTGATAATGTTTTACATTTACATTTAGAATTTTTCCGGAAAAAAAAAAAAATGTAGATCACGCTGCACGAATTAATGGAGATGTAATTGAGAATTCTAACAAACAAAAAACTTTGAGGTCACGTCGCAATGTACATGTGTTCTTTGAATATTTAATATTCAGCGTCATATCCGATTAAAGGTCGATTACGTGTACGCTCCTGTATGCCAAGGGTTCGATGTCATTTGAAATATTCGTGATGATATGATAACACATACAAGTACACGTGTAATCGACGTGGTAACCAATGATTTGTCACTTTTACTGACAGACCGCGGATCAAAAGTCTGCCGCGAATGATTGACAGCGGTGCCAATGAACTCAAATACAATATGGGGCGTGTCTTCGGTGAATATCGAAGTATCCAAATGCAATGAATGTTTAACATGAAAGAATTAATTCAACAATGATGGAAAGGCTGAGATGATGGCATGTAGCCGAATATGTGTACATGAACACATACACTTATCTACCTGGAGTTTTTAGGTCAACAAATCGGAAACACATATTATTTAGTTTGCCTTATCTTATTTTATATTATATGTGATTAAACTAGTGCGTGAATATGTAACATATATAACATTTATAATGTTTCCTACTTATATCCTGACAACGTTGTTATTCTGTATTGTACGCGTTTCAAGAAACATCCCATCGAGAGCCCCTGGCCCTTGTATATGATCAAGCGACAAGCACGAGTTCATTATCAAGGAGTCAAAGGCTGCGTGAAATATGCGGAAAGGAAGATTATATGTAGAAACCGATAATTGTCAATTGTTTTCACCCACGCAAAAATACACGTCAATTAAAATAGTACACACCAGGCTACTTTCGTCTTCGTCTATTAACTAACATTCTGGGGGCGATGGGGGTAGAATACGCAAACCGATTAACAGAGCTGCAGGTGTCTCAGATTAGTGTTTTCGCCGTTTGAAACACATAAATGTACGGAACCGCACATGCATATAAGTTTCTTGTCAGTTTTGCATGTTCATCCGCGATTAGGTACAAATTGAGTAATTGTCTCCTTTTAATGTGTCAGTTCCGATGTCGGCCGAAACTGTATTCTATATGTAATAATAATCACAAATGCCATGAAATTTTTTTTCACACACGTTCGTTATTTATACCACCATAGCATATATTAAATAAACCAATAATCATTATAAAATAAACACAATTTGTGATTTATGCCGAAGAATACCAAATACTTGATTATTCGGACTATATTAGCCTTTCGTCGGCAGTTTGTAAAATATTATTTAGAGATCGATGCCCTTTTGCATGGAAAACCATAACTTCCCCCATCGTGAACCTCTATTTGACCATGCTCGCGTGACATTGTCTCGTCTTTTGAAGTTATTATTAAATTTAGGTCAAAGGCCTCTCTGCATCCACAACTTTCTGGGGCAAGATTACCATGTAGCAATTTGGTGACTCCTCCTACCAGCTTGTCTTCTGTGTTGATTGACAGTACGGCAAATTTGGATATTCAATATCTCTCAAAAGATTGACGTTCCGAATTTGTTTCCAAACAATGCACGGGTGTGTCTTCCTTTGATAGTGGCCAGACATTTAATTAATAGGGCGGTGATGCTAATACATGTATGTTTGTTGCAATAATTCTTTGTTATTATATATGCGCCTTATTCATACGGTACTCAAAGTTACTAAGTTAACTCTTAATTAATTAAATGTTTACTCTACTTAATAAAAGAAAGCACGTGTCAGTGTTTACTGGGCCCAAAGTTGAAATTTATACGCTGTGATTCAAACTCGATTGAACACGTGGTCATAACTTCATCGGTTTTGATTGGCAAGTGGACAGCGTGCACCACAATGATCATTCGATGAGGTCGTGTTACTTTCATGATGATGAAATAATCTTACACAATGTGGCTTCGAAGAGATACGCTTCATTAATTGTGCGCTATTGTATAGACAAGCATATAATAAATATTAACTTACTTTTTACCGTAGTATATATAAGTATAATAATTCAGTTAAGTTATGTTTTTCTTACCAGAAATAAATAATTGCAATTCAATTATTTATTTGTCCTCATCAAATATTTAAACACAAAACATATACATTTGAAGATCCAAGCGCTGTCCCACGCAGTCGATACCAAATTAGACAAAATTGTATTTTTCTAGCATTCCGGGTTAAAAGAATAACTTTAAAATAGTCACCATCAATTATTATGTTACAGACATCGCGAAAACACACAAAAGTGTCCACCCGTTTTACCATCGATCTATATACATTTACATACGTCGATGGTTTTACATTGAAAACGAGTACAAACTATCATAATTTAAACACACTTTATTTCCTACCACGTTTAGGTGGAATTATGGACGCTCTTTATTAGAGGCGATAATTGGAATTTTTGCAAGACGGACAACAAATGAGTTAAATTTATTCTCTTGAAAGCCGATATCTGGCCATCAAAACCTCATATATGTCAATTATAGAAACCTTTAGTTCATGGTATGATAGTTACAGTAGGAATTAAACGGCACATGTTGTGCATAATAACCACATCAAGATAAACGTGCAATGATATCTTTTACACACAGGGGTCCGGGAATAATAATAATATAATAAAATAAAAAGTTCCCAGACCCCTGTGCCTTTTACCTTTAGCACATTTATTTACAGTATTCTTAGAAATTCGTTATCTTTCTGCTGACAAGTACATCGTAAAATAGCAACAATTCAAATCAAACACAAGTCTACACATAATTGCGTACCCATTTGATTTCAAACGCCGATGTCGGACAAAATATGTACGGTAATTCAATGTCCCGCTAAAAAAAAACACACACCACCACCAGATAATTTGTCTGTAACTCCACCCATATTTGAAAATTTATCTTCTAATTGGTCAGATAATCAGATTCACATCCTGAACAGAGACTGACTGCTGCAGAGAAACGACAGACATCATGCTTGTACTGCGCATTTTAAATCTATTATAGTTGACGAAGTTATTCTGGTTTCGTCAACTACGAAACCAGAATGTTAGTCAGTTGTGGTTTATTTACTGCTACTAAGCTATTAGATGTATTCTTCGTTCCGTTTGCAATGACATGTACATATATTCACTCTCCAGTATATTCGTGCGTAGTGTTTTACTCCATGCATTGGGAAACACAACCACACGACAACTCCATGCGATACACTGATACATGCAAATTGTACCTGTATATATCACAAAAAAGTCTAACATGAGTCAAAAGCTGCAAATAAATTGCCTTATTTGGAACGAATGCGTAGATATGTGATTTTCGGTTTTCTGAGAGTTGGGAAATGACACTAAATTAGTCATAGGTAATCGTAAATAAAACAAATTGAATGGTATAAAACCAAATAATGCGACTCGTCGTCTGTTTACTTTTCGGCGCGGTGATTGTAATCTTCAACGTCTGTGTGTTGATCCTTAACACGGTCTGCGTTAAACTTCAACTTCTCATTGATTTTCCAGGTTCCATAATTCCTCAGAGGAACTCTCACTAAATTATGATGTTGTTCCACCATTGTCTGATGATGTCCAGCTGTCTATTGATGAATACCGGACAGAGCTTTATGAAGTGAGTATTTACTTCAATTGATTTTTAAATGTTGTTATTCACAGTTTTACTGGAATGTTTTTCTCATTTCTCTTAGGTTTTATTTTAGATATAACCTAGCTCATGTTAACTGCTTTTGAATATTTGACATTAATTTTGGTTGATATTTGTTTTTACCCGGCAAATTCAAATCTCATTTAATTTTCAGATATAACATATCAATAACTGAACATCCTTGATTAGCAGAATATTAAAACATTTCTATTTCGTTTTCTTGCGCTCGGAAATGGATATGTTGCCACCCACCCAAACAAAATTTACTATAAACTGTCATTTCTCAATTGTAATCACATGAAATTGTAGTAAACCATATTACAAGGGGATTGCTGATTTTTATAGTCACATGTGGCAGATATAAACACTTGCTATATTCACAGATCATGAAATCTACTTCCTGTATCCATGTCCAATTCCACAGTTTGCGCATTTAACCATCAATTGTCATAAAATTTAATTATTTCCAATTTCTGCTTCATCCTTTGTGTAATTACACAATGTTTTTAAAGATATTCATTATTTGATGTTTCAAATAAAATAATGCCTTTTATTGGAAACATTCATTTGTAACTTTTTCAAAGGTTAGTACATTTATAAGCTCATTAAATATTGTTTGTAATGAGATATGATAAAAATCTTTGCAGATGATTCGAAGAAAGAAAATTGAGAGAAGACACAGACGCGATGAAATGAAGAAAGCTCAGTTATTAAGCAAGCACCATTCTCCCGAACCTGAAGATTACCCACCCGCAGAACCGCACTACTCTCAGAAAGAGAACTCCACGATGAAGCGAGATGTATCTCCCGCCAAGCATGAACACCATCATGCACACACCGTTGCTGGGTATTACAACGATCAACAACAACCGTCCTCACAGCAACAGATGCACAATAATCATCAATCATCATTTGCTGGAGGTATGTTGTCATGGAGATAATAAGAGGTCTCATTTGTCTGTGCCTTCATAATGAAAATTAACCTGATTCATTCTCACTTTATGACTGAGATGGTTATAACTTGGGATTTATACTAGCCTAGTTAGAGAACTTCATATACAATGGATTTAGAAGACATCAGACTTCCATGTTCAATATTCCTGTTCACGAATTAATTTACATTTCTAGATTAGGACAATTGAAGAGAATTAATCTGTTCTCAGGCATCTCCCAACATTTTCCGAAGAGAGCCATATCAAAAGTTTAGTAATCTGTTCTCAGGCATCTCCCTTATAGTCCGAAGAGAGCCATATCAAAAGTTTAATAATCTGTTCTCAGGCATCTCCCTCATAGTCCGAAGAGAGCCATATCAAAAGTTTAATAATCTGTTCTCAGGCATCTCCCTTATAGTCCGAAGAGAGCCATATCAAAAGTTTAATAATCTGTTCTCAGTCATCTCCCTCATAGTCCGAAGAGAGCCATATCAAAAGTTTAATAATCTGTTCTCAGGCATCTCCCTCATAGTCCGAAGAGAGCCATATCAAAAGTTTAATAATCTGTTATTAGGCATCTCCCTCATAGTCCGAAGAGAGCCATATCAAAAGTTTAATAATCTGTTCTCAGTCATCTCCCTCATAGTCCGAAGAGAGCCATATCAAAAGTTTAATAATCTGTTCTCAGGCATCTCCCTCATAGTCCGAAGAGAGCCATATCAAAAGTTTAATAATCTGTTCTCAGGCATCTCCCTCATAGTCCGAAGAGAGCCATATCAAAAGTTTAATAATCTGTTCTCAGGCATCTCCCTCATAGTCCGAAGAGAGCCATATCAAAAGTTTAATAATCTGTTCTCAGGCATCTCCCTCATAGTCCGAAGAGAGCCATATCAAAAGTTTAATAATCTGTTCTCAGGCATCTCCCTCATAGTCCGAAGAGAGCCATATCAAAAGTTTAATAATCTGTTCTCAGGCATCTCCCTCATAGTCCGAATAGAGAGCCATATCAAAAGATTGAAATATATATATGTCAAGAAACATTGAACATTTTAAATATTGAACCTTTTTATACAAACTTGCTCTGAACTGAGATCGAACATACCTGTTTCCAGAATTAAATTTCTGATTCATACATGACCGTCCTGATGAATTGCATCCGCAAACTCAATAATAGATATGTCAATGATACGACTAACTTTATTGGGTTCTATTTTAACCCTTTCAGTGCCAGGGGGCGATCTCATTGGCCCTAATTTACGGTCTGTAAAATCGGCCCTAAAAAAAAACATAAAAAAAGATTTTTTTGGGTTGAATTTTTTTGGGGTATGCTTAAGCATACTATATCGAATTTAAAAACAAACTGGATAAAACCTTAGGGGAATGTTATAACTCAAAACTATCACCAAGTATTCATAGTAATAATTTTGATGCCCATGAAAACTGTAAGATTCCCTGGCACTAAACCTACAAAATAAGTCTGTTAAAGAATATAAGAAAAAATTATTAAAATTGTAAAAAATAATAACAAATGATGAAAAATTGTTAGGCCAATGCATTCTCTTATATATGCAAGGCGACCTATGGTCGACTCGCATTTATAAGAGAATGCATTGGCACAGGGTATATGGGTTGATACAAAAATCGGACCTGGCACTGAAAGGGTTAAGGAAATAATTCACATCAACTGACTTTTATGGACATTTTTAGCTCAAGTTTGAGCTAAATTGCCATGGGTTGGCATCTGTCGTGTATGCATCCATCAACAAATTCACAAAAACAGGACGCATCCATCTTCCGATCATCATCAAACTTCATATGGATCTTTGGGGTGACCTCTAGATGGCAGCCATTTTGGATTTCAAATTTGAATCCATCACAGCCCTCATTTATTGGAGAAATGTTTTGAAAATTTACAGGGATGTTTAGGTCTTTAGGATCACCTCTAGATGGGAGCTATCAACATTTAGCGATTTTCAATGAAAAACATGGATGCCGGCAGCCATCTTTCATTTTACTCTTTGTATGGCACACCCTACAGACCACATCCCTCATCTAATAGCCACCAAACTTCACAACGGATCTTCGTGGTGACCTCTAGATGGGAGCCATCGATAATTTCCGAAATTTGTTAAAAAACATGGCCACAAGCAGCCATCTTGGATTTTACTCTTTGCATGACTAAATCCTTTGGCACACCCTTCAGGCCACATCCCTCATCAAATCGTCATCAAACTTCATACGGATCTTCGGGGTGACTGCTAGAAGGGAGCCATCGATTATTTCTGAAATTCGTTTAAAAACATGGTCGCCACCAGCCATCTTGGATTTTATTCTTTTCATGACTAAAATCCTTTGTCATTCATCTCTCATCCAAACTTCATATGGTTCTTTGGTGTGACCTCTAGATGGAAGCTGTCCAATTCTTCTGAAATTTGTTAAAAAATATGGGTGCCTGGAGCCATCATGGATTTCACATTTGAATCCATCGACACACCATGCAGCCCAAATTTAGTGAAATGAAATTAATTTCATTTACCCATACCAGTACAATCCATTTACTGAAACTTTTTGACTTTCCTTTATCATTCTAATAACTGCTCAGCATAAAATTATTAACGCCTCCCCAAGTTGAGCTACAGTGTCATTGACATTCATTTTTGGTAATAATGGCCACAGGCAACTGAAATAAAACCCAGCGGATACATGTGTGGAGTGCTTCATTTGTGTGTGCCCCAGAAATAAAAATAATAATTTAAAACTGCGCGTTTGCATGCTTTTCAAACTTTTTTGGCCTGAGAAACTGGAAATTTACTGTGACTCGCCTTAGAAATAATTGTTTTGTTACAGGTTCAGCATTTGGGAGAACAACACATCAGAACCAAGTGTCTAACCAATCACAGAGGCCAAAATCATACGTCCAAAGACAGAAGAGCTATGACAATGTTCAAAGTCATCCACAAAATACCCATGTATGTAATTTTAAATCTTATTATACTAAATACTCATTAGGAAATGTTCAGTTAATAAATTCAACTTATTATCTGAACATTTCCCTCCAATATATATGACTTCTTCTGTAATTGTATTATCTGCCGTCTGCTTTTTTTCCCCCTAAAAATCCCTTCAGATGAATAGTAGACCATCCAATGTACACTTTTATGACTGAGACTCACTGAGTGAGAGAATCCATTTGATATAGAACGATTAAAGACTTCAAGTTGTGTGGTTATCTAATTATCAAAGTTAGGGTTTTTGTTTGATACACATAAAGTCTATGTATAAGTATTTCATATATTTATTGACTCAGTGTGATCCATGGAATGCAGACCTTTGATTTTGGAAAACCTACCCCGGCTGTGTTGAGCACAGATATTTTAAACATTACATGCACTTTTTATTCATGAACATAAAACATGATGTACCACTTTTTTATCGTGGATTACAGACATACCGGAGAAATTGTAATAAAAAAAACTTTTACATCAATAATAATGTCATAAGTTATTATTAAACATTTGCCATGTCCTAAAACCAAGGTCTGTTAGAATGTGACACAAGTGAACAATCACTAGGTTTAACCCATTCTATACTGAGTTGATTCTTCCATCCAGTTATAAAAGTATACATTGGAATGGTCTATTATTCATTGGGAGGGATGTTCAGGAAATATAAGCAGATGACAGATAATAAATAGTGTGGAAGAAGTCCTATTTATTGACGGGAACTGTTCAGATAGTAAGTTCAACAAATGACCTATACTCATTGACGAGTAGTTATCCCTTAGGAAATGTCAAGATAATAAGATTAACAAATGACCTACTCATCAATGAGTATTTAGTGTAGAAAGGGTTAATTTGATGTTTGAAGATTATGTTTAACTAGCTGAAACAGACTCCCTTTTGGGAGCCATTGTTAACCATTTGAGAGGCCTGTGGCCCCCATTGTGCGCTTTGCATACATCATTCAAACATTTTGATATTTAAAAAAAAATAAAAATATTTTTATATTTAAAATAATTTTTTAGTTAGATTAAACTCCTTGCTCAATTTAACAAAACCTGTTTTTAAATAAAAATTTAGAAATTTAACGGCATAATGACATCCGTCAGGGTATGTCGAATTACCATGCCAAAATTTTTTGAAATCGGTCAAGGGGTCTGGGAGAAAAATCGCGAACAGACAGATGGACAGACTGATTTTACTCTTTTATATAAATAGATGGTGTGCATGACAGTTTAAAAAGATCGATGGATATTCAAGAAAATTCGCATCTTTTGTCATACGTTTTATACACCAGAAATTTCAGCATCTGTGAAGCAATTAATTATATTTTATTTATAAAATTAACTCTTTGGTGACTAAATACTCATTGACACAGTTCACTCAGTTGGCAATGTTCAGAGAATTAGTTCAGTAAATGACAGGCTGTTTGTTGAACTTACCTGAACATACCCTCAAATTGATTGAATTAGAATCAGATTAGATCAAAACACCTCTCTAACTGAGAATTGGAACAAAACACTTCTCTAAATGATTAATAGACAAAAACAATATATAGTTTTATAAATGAAAGGAAGAATCCATTCATTAATGAGAGTGTTAACTGGGATGGAGACTGCTTATTTGCATATATTTTTCATCTATATACAGGATGCTTTAGGGTTAACTGGGATGGGAGACTGCTTATTTGCATATATATCTCATCTATATACAGGATGCTTTAGGGTTAACTGGGATGGAGACTGCTTATTTGCATATATATCTCATCTATATACAGGATGCTTTAGGGTTAACTGGGATGGGAGACTGCTTATTTGCATATATATCTCATCTATATACAGGATGCTTTAGGGTTAACTGGGATGGGAGACTGCTTATTTGCATATATATCTCATCTATATACAGGATGCTTTAGGGTTAACTGGGATGGGAGACTGCTTATTTGCATATATATCTCATCTATATACAGGATGCTTTAGGGTTAACTGGGATGGGAGACTGCTTATTTGCATATATATCTCATCTATATACAGGATGCTTTAGGGTTAACTGGGATGGGAGACTGCTTATTTGCATATATATCTCATCTATATACAGGATGCTTACAATGAGAGCAAGAGTCGCCAGACATCAGCTCCAGCGGCGGTGACTCGAGCAGGAAACCGACCAATATCCGGCTTATCCAAGAATCCAACCATTACACGTGATGCACAGAGCAAGTCAGCTTTACAAGTAACCAGCTCCAGAATCGTGAGTCTTTATCCACAAATTTATAATGTATCACTAAAAGTTCAAGCTACGATTTTCTTAAATTATTCAAAAGTTCTATTTTACATTGTTGGAAAGATAATTTAAAATAGATTCCAAATATTTATCAATTATTTTGCTGATCTTACAGGCTATTATCCATTTTTGTTTGTTGAGTTTTTATCAATGTAGGCGGGTTGGCATGCGGCAACAAACCTATATAACATACCCATTTATTGATGGATTCAGACAATTTTTGGTATGTTAGTTAATTGTCATGTGTGACAGCTGTGCACAGAAAATCTGGTCCGCTGACTTTCTAACCAGAATTATGGCACTTTGTTTCTATTTATAGAAATTTGATGTCCGTTAAAATGTCAACTTCTTTCATTTATATTTGGGATATGGATCTCTAAAAAAAACAATATCTTGATCAAGTTCGAAATCCAGGTTTGTCCGATTATTTTTACCTGAGTTACAGCCCTTAGTTTGTCTTTTATAGCAATTTTAGGAAAATTTAGGTCTGTTAGTGCGATAACTTGAACAAACATCAACCAATTTCATTCATATGTGGTATATGGATCTTTCACAACAATATCTCGAATGAGTTCAAAAACTAGATTTTTCCAATCCTTTTTAACCCTTTAGCGTTCAGAACACCCCAGAGCGCCCCGCCGTGTAGCGTCCAGAACACCCTAGAGAGCCCTGCCGCGTAGCGTCCCGAGAGCCCGGAGTTTTGCGTTTTTTTCAGTCATAGTTTACAACAAAACTATTGCATTATAACACAACAAATTGCTTTCATTGTTAATGTAAATAATAAAATATATGTTACATTATTAATTGTTACGTTTTTGTGGGGTTTTGTGGCAGATTTTGTACAATTTAATCGATCGTTGTCAATAAAATCGCAATAAAACGAAAAGTGGAATGCGGCGGTGCTATTTTTTGAAGTCGACTAGAGAAATCAGCGTACTCGGGCAACTGTGTACGGTCGTCTAACTGACATTTATTTATTTTCGAACTTTATTTTTATTTCCAATAAAATATTTACTTGACTTGTTTATGTTTTTATATCATATGCATCCAAATATAAAACAATCACTACCATTAATTTGACTAACGAAGCTACGGTAAGAGCAAGACGACATGCTGATGTAGTTTTTGTTACTAAGGACGCTGTATTTGTTCTTACTGCTGTGTTAGTGTGTAGGCCTATTCCCAAATAAAACTGTTTTCAATTATTTTTTTATTTTTCCTAATTCTTCACATGATCATATTGACAATATTATATTTTTTATAGAGTGTATAAAATGTATTGAATAGCAATGTGAGGAACTAATTAGAAGCTTCCAGCAAACAGCGCGTTTACCAATTTCTGAACACGTGGCTTCCATCCAAGCTGGGCGCGAATTTCAATCTTATAATTATCAATAATTTTTCAAGAGATATTTATCATTTAATCGAACAAAATTGCACTATTAGTATGTCCTTTGTTACAAGTTGAACATAGGCCAAACAATATATCGATTACCGGTAGTTTAACTGTGTACACACCTTGTGTTTTGGCACTAACTGTGATATTCATTGCATCATCATTACATCAAGGTCAAGGTAACGCCTGTGTCTCAATGTGATTTATTTTTAGAATATTTCGTCATCCTTATTCAATACGATGTCTTGCTAACTATTATTTAGTTTGGCATCTCATATATTCACGAAGAGAAAAGCACTGTTATCGACCTTAATGGCCATTCAATCTTTTTCAAATGACAATGACAATATGTGATGGACATGATCTACGCATGTAAATGTGCCAAGATATATCGTAATAAACTGGGTCAAGTTCAAAGTACGTACGCATTACGTTCGTGAGGTACACAGAAGGAGTTGTTGTCAGCGCTGAATATATAGTTCTTGCGATATATATTTCTACTCCGACATATTAAACATTATATTGTTACTGAATAGCATTTCAACTTCTAACCTATGATTTAAAAAATTAAATTTTAGTCTATTAATGCTGTTTTTATGTCTGTTTTTATACATGACACATGGAGTAATTGTCGAAGTATTTACGTCGACGTTATACATCTTATTTCTGTATCCTCACGATCATGGCTTGTGGTTTTGTTTACATTGGTTACTATTTGTGATCACGTGTCAACAACAGTTAATCAGATTTTTGCAATACTAGAATCAATTTCACAATGCATTTCCACATTTTATTGAATTTCGTTGGTACATTATTAAATGCAAATAAATAGAAGTTGGTTAACACTTTGCTAGTGATTGTGGAAAAGTGAAGGTAATTCTGGAAATCGAGGTTACAACGTCAAACTTCATACAAAATCTTCGCGGTGTTTTTGTTGATAAAATATTGGGGATAATTTTATTAAACGATGTCAAAGTATGGTACGCATTCATATGGACATGAACTAGAGTGATTGGTGCACATGTAGATGTGAAAATTTAAAGGAATGCACGCGTAAAACGATCTCATTATTTTATTAGTAAGTGATTGCTAACAGTAAAGAAAGTACGGCAACTGTGTTGCCTTGCCGTCTTACGTAATACACAACTCAATGACGACGTTTTCTGTTTTGCAAATTTATATATGCAATATATAATGGGGGATAATTTTGTTTAACGATGTCAAATTATGGTACGGATTCATGTGGACATGAACTAGAGTGATTGGTGCACATGTAGATGTGAAAATTTAAAGGAATGCACTGCAAAACGATCTCATTTTTTTATTTGAAAGTGATTGCTAACAGTAAAGAAATTATGGCGACTGTGTTAATGTCTCACGCAGTACCGTACACAACCAGATCTCCGGCGTTTTTTGTTTTGCAATATTTCTGTTGATAAATTGAACACAATAATACGATAAATTTTCGGAAATTACCAGCTGAAATGACAGCAATAAAATTCAGAATCTTGATTTTAATTCTATGCAACGAATCGGGGTCAAGAAAAATCCGGAAAGATACCTACCATTAGTACCAACTCCATAGTGTCTCCTTGTTCTCCATCGCCAGATGGAATATATGATCAAACAAATCATCTTACCTGCTCTTCCCATACTAAGGATGTAGTATGAATTAAATACAAAAAAATTGCACATTGCCAATGGGGGGGGGGGGGGGGGGGGGGGCGGGGGGACTTGACTTTCATAAATATGAAAATCAATTGTTACCAATTAATTAAAATAAAAAAAAACCATCCTTGCAGATAAACAAGAGCCACCATAAGATTTAATAATACATTTTTTCCTATAACTTTGACGTTACCAGAAAGTTATGTTGGCTGAGGTGACGACGTTCTCTCCTATCAGCATTGGTGTGGGTAATGACGTTAGACATATTACTGTTGGGTAAAGGGTTAATTGAGTTATGGCCCTTAGTTTGTCTATTTTTTACCAACTTTATGACCGTTCATGCAAAAACTTGAACAAATGTAATTCATATTTGATATGTGGACCTTTCAAAAAATATCACAATCAAGTTCGAAAACCAGGTTTGTCTGATTTATTTTAATACTGCCCTTAGTTTGTCTATATTTAGCAATTTTATGACTGTTATTGCGAAAACTTGTTTTTATTTACCTAAGTTATGGCCCTTAGTTCTGAGATTCTTTAGTTCATTTATTTAGTTATTATTGGTCGAACAGATTATCTCTTATGGGCAAAAAACTCAACGCAACCCTTGTTTTAAATATTAACAGCAAAGAATTCGCTATGTAGGGATTTCTGGGTAGTGATATGGGCCCCATTCCCAATGGGGAATCGTCAGATTTTCCCCTATATTCCTGACCCTAAAATTCACAATTCACAGAAACTCTTGTGTTGTTGAACAAAAGTTAGGACTTCATTTGAGTTATGAACATTTTCAAGTCTTCATTAACACAAAATAGGAATATACAATCTAAATATCTTTAGCACTAAATAGAAATTCCCAATAATAAATCTCTATGGCATAAATTTCATTATAGAAAGCAGGCCTCACATATGGTGCCGGACATTTTCAGAATGATGTCCCCAGAGGGTGAATTTAGCGTCACTAAATTCACCCTGTGGGGACTTCATTCTGCAAATGACAGGCACACTAAACTCAGGATTGATATTAACCCTTTCTTTACTATATACTCGTCAAGTAGTTCCCGTAATAATTGTTTTATGTATTATGTGTTGTCTGCTTATATTACCCTAGCATCCCTCCAGATGAATAGTAAACCATTCCAATATATGATTTAATAACTGAATTGGAGAATCCATTTATTAAAGAAGGGGTTAATTTTATAATATGTATAAATGTTTGTACTTTGTTTAACCACAGGTCCCACGCCCTGGCTCAGGTAAAGAAGCTCGCCCCAAGGTAACATACGGGAGGAAGCAGTTCGGAAACGCAACAAATACACCCTCTGTCGGGGCTGCTAAGGCTATGTTTGGTAACTACTACCAAGAAATCGGAACTATATCAGCAAGTCAGTTAGCTTCACTTAAATCCAAAAAATAATGACGAAACTCTGTGATAAATAGTCGCTATGGTTGTCGTGTGGTGTGTGAGAGAGAGATGTGTGGGTTATGGGACTTGTTTCCGCCGTGTATCCCATGATTTCCAGATCCATTGTAAATGTGTGTTTCACAAGCGTTGTGCCATTGCCGACATCAATTATCATCTTTGTATATAGAACACAATTCATTGTTTGTAGCGTGAAAGATGTAACACGATTACTGTATCTCCCATTGGGTGTATATGTTATTTAGAATTAACTGATGTTTTTGTTATGTTTATAATGTTATACCATAGTATGAAGTTTGAAGCTAAATTCTGTACCCTGGATAGTCATAGTAAATGTGTCATCAAACTTTATGGTTATAACTATATATATATAGCAGATATGGTACAGTAGCATGTTATATATATTTCTCCGATACATGCCGAGCATTTCTCTTTGAACATGTCTGGGACCATACAACACACCAGGAGCCTATTTTTAGAAGCAATTGTAATTTTTTGAGACAGGGCAAATGCTTTTTTTTGGGATTGGGTGGGACGTCAATACCACACGTCCACCGCAGCGACCCCATTCTTCATTTACACTTTCTCAGAAAATTACATTTGCTTCTATAACTATATAGACTTTATTACATGATCCTACCCTTATTCCATTCAATAAACACATTCTATAAATTGTGATATTAAACGTTCGTTTAATAACAGGAATAGTGCCAGATGACATTTGACTTCCGGTTTGTCGTCTGTTTATATTCAGTACACTACGTCTCAAAATACTATGGCTTCCAATATTCTTCCAACAAACTTTAATGAATGAAGAGTTTGAAAAGTTATGTCATTAAATATACGCCATTAAATACGAAAAAAGAGTCTTTATTTAACTCACGTAAAGAAATTCACCCTCTGGGGACATCATTCTGAAAATGTCCGGCACCATATGTGAGGCCTGCTTTCTATAATGAAATTTATGCCATAGAGATTTATTATTGGGAATTTCTATTTCTTTACGTGGGCAAACAACGCATAGTTACGTGAAACGTCATCGCATACCTTATAGAAGCCGATGTTAGTTTCGCATCCCATTTGTTGATTTAAATGTGTTTTGTCGAGGTTTTGGGTCATGTAATAAATAGAATCTACAACTCGTCCCCAGTTTATAATGGAGTTTACAAAACTCGTGCAGTAAATTCCGCTATAAACTGGGGACTCGTTGTATATCCTCTATATATAGAAACTTACAATAATCTCCCTTCAATTGCTGCTCTTGGTTTCATTCATGGTCTCTTCTACGTTACAGGGTGACTCGTTGCCGTACGCAGTGTCATTTGAGCTGAAGTGAGATTACTATAGGGTGAGGTACTAGCCGAGCCCGATTATAGCTCACTGAACCTCACATAAATAGTAACCAGCAACTAAGAATCCTGTAATGTTTTTATCATGTTTTCCTTATGAGAATTTAACCTTTTCTTGATGGGAGCTGTGTGGGTGCAGCATTAAAGATCCTGTGCCAGTTCATTCTCTTATTTATACGAGTCCCTCATAGGGAGCCTCGCATATATAAGAGAATGCACTGGCTTACAAGGTCAAGATAAATATTGTATAGCCAATATATTCTCATGTATATGCGAGGCTCCCTGTGGGAGACAAAACCTTTCTTACTAAAATGAAACTATTGATAATGAAATTCAATTTAGGTTTAGTTCTTACAGCGATTTTTTTTATGTCATCTAATTTTGAATAATCCTGCTATGAAACCCGACATTACCATGGGGAATTTATGCAAGATGCAAAATATTTCAAATTTCCTGTTGTCAGGGACTGAGATTTATATGTTTACAAGCAAAATGAGGTCCCCAGAGGGTGAATTTGGTAATGCTAGCCCATCGTGCAGGATAGCGTCACCAATTTCACCCTCTGGAGTCCTCATTCTGTAAATGCGAGACACACTATTTGAGCATTGCATCATGAAGTCCCGCATCGTTGCAGCTCTATTCACCATGTTAGTTCCATCCATAGATATGTTATTTGCTTGTAAATAGTGTAGAGTATATGGAACTAATATATCCCTTTCATGACAGGAGCTGCGCTGGTGTTGCATTAAAGATCATGTGCGAGTGCATTCTCTTATATATTTGAGTCTGCCATAGGGAGCCTCACATATATACGAGAATGCTCTGGCTTACAAGGTCAAGGTAAATATTGTTAGGCAGTGCATACTCTTATATGTGTGAGGCTCCCTATGGGAGACTCACATATTAAAGAGAATGCATTGGCACAGGGTGTTTGCAAACTTTCAGGAAGCTCCAGTCATGGAAGGGTTAATCACTGATAGATGAGTGCACAGTATTAACCCATTATGGCTGTTTTGTATACAAATATGAATGACAGCTTTATAGTGATATGTTATAAATGTAAATATGTAAGTATAATGTAAATATCTTCATGGCCTGTGTTAGATCAGTGATCAATCATTCCATCATGAATTGTTTATATGTGTGTGATCTGTGATTCATCTGTTCTCATTGTGTTCAGTCATCATTTTAACCCTTTCATGATGGGAGCTGCGCTGGTGCAGCATTAAAGACTCTGTGCCAGTGCATTCTCTTATGTATGTAAGTCTCCCATAGGGAGCCTCACATATATAAGAGAATGCACTGGCTTACAATGTCAAAGTAAATATTGTTAGGCCAATGCATTCTCATATATGCGAGGCTCCCTATGGGAGACTCGCATATATAAGAGAATGCATTGGCACAAGGTTTTCGCAAAAATTCAGGAAGCTCCAGTCATGAAAGGGTAAAAGGGGTATGCTTTATTGTGGGCCACAAATAGTATACTGTCAGGGAACTTATTTGAAATGGATTCCATATGGTCAGTTATTGAGGTTGGTGTGGACCGTCTGTGGGATAAAAATTAAAATAATAATTTGGATTGTATGGTCTTTCTGGTTTATTTATGTTGTTGGTGAGACATACAGGAAGATATCAACAAATTTATGAAATATTTTCCTGGTATAGAATAATTATCCCATGCAAAACTGCAAATGAAGTTTGGCGGGGGGATAGGGAAATGGGTTCTGTCCATCTGTGGTTCGCACCGTCCCGTTTCTGTCTGTCTGTCCAAACTATGGAGCTCTATATCTCAGAGATTGAATTTTAATGCTGATTGATGTTACCATGAAACCAAATATTGCATATTCCCCCCCCCCCCCCCCCCCCACAAAATATGATTGCAATAGGAAGATATAAACAAAATGATCTTTTTGTCAAGCAAATGATTACATAACCCAGAGACTGGGCACATGGAAGTTTGTTATTTTATTAAGCTGCTGAATTTTGTATATTATCTAATTTTGTGCCATCTTTTAAAGGGACTCAAGGCACTCGCAGTCAGTGTTCGCGCTGTCGGTGGCCAAAGTGGCCACAACAAAATTAATTGGCCAAACCTTTTTTTCTCTACAAATGGAGATATAAATCTAATTCAAAAAGCGCTGAATAGATCGATGAAGTGAGGCGAGGAAATATTGCTGGTTTTGGACATGCGGGTTTCGTACTTTTGTAAGAGGAGCGTTGATTGAATGGTGATGGTTGTACAAAGTGATTACTAATCGTCAAAGACCTTAAACTCTGCACTGGTTATATCATAGTTTGTTGATTAGGTGGTCTGTAAGATGAAATACGTGAATGCATTGTCCTATAATTTGATGTCCCTGCGATGGCATGTCAGTTACGTAATGTGTTGTAAACTGCCTCCCCGTCTTATAACAACCAGGCTTCACACCATAAAGGTTATTTATACAACAATAGGTATTCAATGCCTCACGATAATAAGCTTCAGAACTGTTGTCTTATTTGGCGAAAATAGCGATGATAACTAACACAGCCCATTACTTGATTAGTTGGCAAACATGGTGTCAGCGACATCAGAGTTATATATTTAAAAAATATTATTTAGTCACCAATTGTGAGCCCAGAAAATGAGGATTTAATTTGGCCAAAGTTTTTTCAAAATGTGGCCAATTTTTTTTAATTTGGCCACTAAAAATTTCATTTGGCCACTTTTTTGGCCAGAAGATTTTTCGGTTCAGCGCGAACACTGCTCGTAGTAGTTAAAATGTAGAAAAAAAATATAAAAATCTGTAAAAACATCATCATCAAGAACATGGAGAGATAGATCAACTTGGTTCTTATATTCATTATTGATAGTTTTCCAATAATCAAATTTCGCCTGTTGAATCCATTGTTTTGTAAACTAAACTAAGTGATTTGTCAAAAAAATCGCTAATTCGGTAGTAAGTTCAATTATTTTGGACTGGATATAATTTTCTGAATATTTTCCAAAGCTTTAACCTTTTCCAATAATTACCGTCAAATTTCTATTAACCTGTGGTATTTTATTGGACTAATTGGAATTTTATCGGTAATTCCAATGTAACAGTAATGTTTGTATAACAATATTTTTGACAAACAAAATATCATTATTGGAGAATTATTAATAATGAAAATAAGAACAGTGCAATCTAATTGTTCATGTACTTATTTTCATGATACAGTAATGCCCTAATTAATCGACTTCTTAACCACAGCATAATTATGGGTAACTTTTCAGGATTTAGTAAGAAATATGGCTTGTTGCCATTCATCGGAAAGCTCTCATCGAGAGCTTTCCGATGAATGGCAACAAGCCATATTTCCGACTAAATCCTGAAAAGTTACCCATAATTATGCTGTGGTTAAGAAGTCGATTAATTAGGGCATTACTGTAGCTGTTTTATAGACTTTATAACATTTATGTTATTTCACATGAACCCACTTCGATCCGGACATTCCCTTCTAACAGATCAGGATGTTGATAACTTACTCATATTTAAATTCACACAGTTCTTATTTTTCACTCAGTTTTAAATTTGCCAAATTTGAATTCACGTAAAACATTCACAAGTCCTACAAATGTCGAGCTCACTTTCCTGATTCCAGAACTGAAAACCATTCCCAGATTCATTGAGTATTTTTTGAGTGGTGTGCCTTCAAAATCAGGAGTTTACCAGAATTCAGAGCCTCTTTTTCTCAGAATGAGCCTGATTCCGTATTATATGGGTTTAAAAAACTAGAGCAAAATGCAGGGCTTTTTCACTGTTTTAGTAATTTCCTCAAAAGATTATTTGTGCATCTATGATAAGAAGAAGAAACTTTTCTCAAAGAAACTGTTTCATTGTATGGACGTAGCCAAATTTGCCTCTGACTCTACTGATCACACTATTTTTAATTTATGTCTATTAACTATATATATTAAATACTCATTGATGAGTAGTTCCAATAGAAAATGTTCAGATAATAAGTTTAACTTATCATTTAAAGATTTCCCACCATTGAATATGAATATTATCAGTTTTCTGACTCATATTCCCTAAACACCCGCCATATGATTAAACATCCCACCATATTTATAATAGACCATTCCAATGTATACTTTTATATTTGAATGGGAGAATCCATTTAGTAAAGAATTGGTTGACTGTGAGCTTATGACTCGAATTTTAATCATAGTTTTACACTTAAGAATATTATTTATTTATTCTTTTATTTTTCCTTTCTGCTAGCTCAAATTGATTTGATAAAATATGTTCTTGCATTAGGCTGTGAACGACCAAGATATAAATATTGTATTGCTTTGCATGAAATTTCAAAAACTATATGCAATGCACTCATGTTTGTTGTTGTTTTGTAGCCATAAAATATATCAGCCTATTCATCTTGGCTGTGTCTAAATTCGGATTTCATTTCAATAATGAAAAGCCAATTCAATGTTGTCATGGGATCTTTTTGCCTGTGAGAAAATGTAGCTAACTTAAACCCTCTTTGTGGTTTATAAACACATTAGCTATGAGTCATAGTTAGAGTTATCATAACACCATGAAAATCAGAAGCTATTAATATGTTTACGTAAATATTAATGGTTAACCCTTACATGACTGGAGTTTCCTGATATTTTGTGAAAACCCTGTGCAATGCATTCTCTTAAATATGCGGGTCTCCCATAGGGAGCCTTGCATATATAATAGAATACTTGGCCTAGCTATATTTACTTTCACCATGTAAGCCAGTGCATTCTCTTATAATATGCGAGGGTCCCTATGGGAGATTCGCATATATAAGAGAATGCACTTTCACAGGATCTTTAAAGCTGCACCAGCACTGCTCCCATCATGAACCCCATGAAAGGGTTAAATAAACTGCTCAGGAATTTATGATAGTGTATCTCTTCTGGCCCACAATTACAACATAATTTTTATGAAACCCGGTTTCAAGAGTACAAACAGCTTTTTCAGGGCATCTGTCTGTTTGCTTTTATTTTCCAGATGATAACTTTAGATAGTCTCAACTCAATGCAATGAAATTTGGTATCGGTTATCTACCATAAAATACAGGTCAAGTTATGGGAGACTTGCATATATAAGAGAATGCATTGGCATTGGGTTTTCGCAAAATTTCAGGAAGCTGTAGTCATGAAAGACATAAGAAATTATCCAGAATTTCTATTATCCAGAATTTCTTTGTCTGTCAAGTTAAAATATAAACACTTCACTTTGAGGCCGAACTGTCTTGGGGCGATTGTTTCCTGGGCGATTCATAATATATATATGGAACTCATCATTACTCATGGCGCGCAAATATGATATACTATATCAGGTGTGAGATGTTGCCCATTGACACATAGATCGGGGTCAATTCTAGACCAAGTCTTCTCGGCCCACAATACAGTAATGCTCTAAGTAATCGACTCTTTAACCACAGCAGGCTCACAAAGTCACTTAAATCGTGCAATTTCGAGTTGGGACCTTCACCTACAGTGAAGTACATTATTAAGGAATAGATAATAACTAAGAAATATACAAGAAATATGGCTTGTTGCCATTCATCGGAAAGCTCTCGGGGAGAGCTTTCTGATGAATGGCAACAAGCCATATTTCCGACTAAATCCTGAAAAGTTACCCATAATTCTGCTGTGGTTAAAGAGTCGATTACTTAGAGCATTACTGTAGCTTGGGATATTGGTTAGGATATTGGTGTTTCGGACTGCTGTCCCACCCAGTTGCTCTTCTATAACGGACTTCCATTCAAACAACATACTATATGTACACGTGGAGCCTGGGAATTCACGTAAACCTATGAAGGTGATTATTAATCTGACATGTCCGCGATTAGTCTTTCTTCAAAATTATATATCATTTACCATGATAGAAAAAGGTATAGTGCATGACAAGTTGAAATTCTCTGGAAAACAAGCCTTTGTTTACTTATAAATGTTGTTGCTTTGACATTTAACGGACCTCTGATATATGTATGTTTGATAACAGCATGCTTGGGAAAGGCTGTCCTCTATGTTCATATACTCAAAGCTTTCACTTACCTAATCTGAAGACATACAAGCAAGATAACTTCTGCCCACGATTCTGGGTGTAAAGTCTGTTATATAAGAGTAATGGGTTGGGACTCAGTCCAAAACAGCATCAACCCAACTGTTATCCGAAGTTGTTATGGACCGAGATGACTTGGTCTAGGTAAATTCCTGTCACAAAACCTAATAGTACTTATGTATAAGAAATTAACATAGTGCATTGCCCAAAAATTAAATAATATATAATTTTTACTGATGATTTGAACATGTTTTGTCTGTTTGGTATTGATTTCCAATCTAATGCTGTGATGTTATTCTCCGTCCTTTCATTCACTCACTTCATTTTTTGAGAGAATTATTTTTATAATCATTTGTATATATGGATTTATTTGACAAATTATTTATTACCATTTATTCTCATCTGTCAGTTTTATTTATCAAATGTGTTTTATTATAATCTGTATTTCATGTCAAAATGATAGAGGCATGAAACATTATCACATTCCCGATAAATACATAAAAGTGAATGGAATTTCATTGTGTCTTTTCATCCCTTTCTGATGAATATTGTTATACACCCCCCCCCCCCCCACATTACGAGTTATGGGGGTATAGGAATCAGCTTGTCTATCTGTCCGTCGGTGGACTCAACTTTGTCTGAACTTTTATTCCTACATTTTTGGGTAAATTTTGTTTAAACTTGGCACAGATATTTAATACCATGGGAACCTGAACAACTGTGATTATGAGGTCCATCCGACTATTTTTGGTGGAGTTATCCCCTTTTTTTACTTCAAGTTTTATCTGGATCCGAGCTTGTATTCCTTATGGTTTTTTTTTTCAAAAAAAACAAACAAATATGTTAATATGGCTAACCTTATTGCACTGTGAGGGGCTATTGACATTCCCATCTCAAGTTTACATTGGCATTGGCCAGGCAATTTTAGAATGCACAAGACAGGTATTGGCTTCGGGGGTAAAAAATATTCGAGGAACCCACCACCCATCAAAGCTCAGAGTGATCAGATATTGATTTTTGAAGTTTGTTAATTTCTTAATTGTGGATGAAGATGGATAACTCTAAAATCGAGTGGTAATAATAATGGATAACATGCGTCCGTCCGTCCGCTCATATATCTCAACTATGGGTTATCGGATATCAATGAAATTTAAACCTGCATCAGGAGGGTTTTAAAAGAGGTTTCATTGACTTTGTTCACATTTTCCGTTCAAGAGTTAACCCTCTTTGTTTATCTGAAAATGTTGGATTTCTGTCCCTCCGCTCATATATCTCAACCATGGGTTATCGGATCTCAATGAAATTTGGTTTGCAGGTTTGGCATCATGAGGGCTTTCAAAAGAGTGTTGAATGACGTTCACATACTACGTTCAATGGTAATCCCTCATTCTTAATCTGAAAATGTTGGATTTCCGTCCTTCGTTCATTACAATTGTCAAGAAATTTGTTCGATCATCACATTTTTTTTCACAATTTGGTTTTCGACCTGCCCTTATTTCAATTTCACAATGGGGGTATCCCAGCACCAGGGATGGATCCAGGGATTTTTTGGGGACACCTGTTTTGGGACCATGATATGCCAAAGGCATATCCCAAGGGCCGTAGGCCCGAGATGGGGGTAGGTACGGGAGGGGGTCGCCCCATCCCTTATGTGCAGCATTAAAGATCCCACATAAGAAAATGCACTGGCTTACAAGGTCAAGATAAAGGCCAATGTATTATCTTATACATGTATATGCAAGGCTCCTTAGATGGGAGACTCTCATTTATATAAGAGAATGCATTGGCACAGGATTTTTGCAAAATTTCAAGAAGCCCCAGTCATTAAAGGGTTAAAATATTTCTCACTGGACACTTGATTAAGCAAATAAAGGCTCTATATCAACTGTATATTGATGATTTGCATTGCATGTTGTTGAATTATAATAGAAGATTTCCTTCAAAATATAGAAAATTCAGCTTTAATAAAACTATCCACTTGCAATTTGGGGACATTTAGGCCACCAGAGTTTGGGCGCCCAAACCTGTAACAGGTATCAAAAGAGCCCTGGATCCTTCCCTGCCCAGCACCCATGGTGCAACCACTTATTGTGTTTGTTATACATTGTCAAATGCATGATGTATCAACATAATTTTGTCAATGGCAGGGAAATGGCTTGTGGGTCTCAATTGGGGAGAGGGTGTCCATCTTAGATTTTCAAATTTAACACCCCTCCTTGTAGACCAAACTTTCCAATTCCAGGATGGAACAGTAAACTTAATTTTCACCTCCACCTTTGTTTTTGATTTTTTAATACCTCAAACTTTCCAACTAGTTTGTGAGCATCCAACAGTGCCATGAGGATTGACAATTTCCAGCACGTGGCTATTTCGGTTTAAACTTTTGACTGAAAATATTGGTAAGAAATGTAAAACTATCGGGAAATTTCAAGCTATTTTACCTCTGAAAATGTGTAACTATCGTTGATCCAGGCATCAAATTTCCAACCATTTTGAATGAAGTTTCAATAGTTGGAAATTTTACATGACATTTAGGTTCAAATTGTTAGATTGATTGATTTTCCAACCATTCTGGTGGTGGGGGTGGGTGGCGGTTCAGTTGGAAATTTCAAGGTGGACAGAGACCCTCAATTAAGCTACCTCCCTGTTAAAAACCAATCAAACAACCATTACCAAAATATAGCTGCCATCTTTAAGAACACCATGTCCTGAAATATAAACAATATGCTATCCGATGCGATAACTCAATATTTATATTGATCATGTTAAACATGATCAATATAAATATTGAGTTATCGCATCGGATAGCATGTGTCATTTGGAAAGGGGTAATATTTTCTAAGACAATCAACCTACACACACAAATTCATATAACTTGACTTTAAAGCCACATGGCGGTTTGTGCTCCAATATACAACTAATATTATTCGTTTTTTTATTTTTTCTGGTAACGAGATAGGTCGATACATATACTTGAACTACCATATGATCATTATATGTCCCAGAAAGACACATTGAAATAATAAAGAAATACGACTTTGAACACGCCTTTTGGGTCCCAAACAAACAATAGTCATGTGCATGGAATAGAATAGAATAGAAAAGTGTTCCATGTTAGTCTATTCCTGATATGGTAAAAATAAAGAGTGTTTGTTTCACTCTGTGGGAAAAATTGAAAACCGCTGAAAAGTGGTTGTGTGACCATGGCAAATAATTTTCAGAGCATATGAAGACAGTAGATCAATATTTCTCATAATTATCGACGTATCGCATGCCTCCTTCCAAATTACTTTCACAAAATTTGGAAGCTCGAATGAGCCATGTCCGTTTAAAGTGATGTGGAAAAAACAAAGGATCATCGTTTTTCTTCTCCATTTCGTTGCTCAATTGTTTCCCATGCACGGCCCCAAGCCTGCTATTAGTGTGTCTGTCATTTGCAGAACGAGGTCCCCAGAGTGAGAATTAAGTGGCATACGTTACCCGCACAATGTGCTGGTATCACTAAATTCACCCTCTTGGTACTCCATTCTGCTTAGGCCTCATCTTCTGGGGAAGTTTCTATAGTCTCAAATTAACATTGTTTTAGTTACATTTTCCCTTCTGGGAAGTTTCTATATCCCCTAATGTGCAGAATATAAAATGCATAATCGATGTGACTGATGGGTGAATATTACCTACTTCAACTGGGAAACTTCAGTCTGATCCTAAGCCTCCTATAGCAGTTGGCCTAAGCAGAACGAGGTCCCCAGAGGGTGAATTTGGGGTCAGACACACTATTTGCAGGCTTGCGTGACTCCACAGTGAACAAGTTGGTAAGGCAGATAGAGCATAATTATGAGTCTGGTTCAATGCCAAAGAAACATTTGTCAACAACGAAAAGATATCCCTTATCGAAAAAACATGTTTGCCGCAAACATTTGCTGCAAATGTGCGGCAAACCCTTCTGCAAATTTGCAGCAAACCTACCAGCTGCGAACTTTTATCATGCAAATGAGGTTTGCGGCAAACTTTCCGCAAATTTGCTGCAAAGGTTACCGCGACCTAATTTGCATGGTAAAAGATTGCAGCAAACTTTTACCATGCAAATTAGGTCGCGGCAAACTGTGCAGCAAATTTGCGGAACATTTGCCGCAAACTAATTTGCATGATAAACGTTTTCGCAGCAGATAATTGTTTGCGGAAAGCGTGCAACAAATTACTCAGCTTCCTGCATACTCACTGCAACCAACTCTTGAGCTAATTAAGGTGAAATTCAAACAAATGTACAAAACAAGAATTTAAGACCAAAGAAAAATAAAGGTTTGGGTCAAGTTACATGTCAGAAAAATTGGGGCCAGTATGGTATAGGCAAGCTTGAAATATAATTTATTTTATATAATTTTGACATTCTTATGATTTTTCGTCTCTTAATGCATGATTTTCTTTGTACCCCACTGGACAAAACAAGTGTCCATTGGCACCGCGGTGTATTTGCCGTTCGGCCGCGGTGTCAGAGTTTGTAACTGCAGTTGAGCACCGCGGCCGAACGGCAAGTACACCGCGGCCGAACAGCAAGTACACTGCAGCCGAAAGGCAACTACACCGCAGCTGAACGGCATGTACACCATGGTTATATTTATGGTTTGTATCGTCTTTTTTCAGTTTAATTAACGTACACCGCGGCAACTACACCATGGCGGAACGGCAAGTACACCGCGGCCCAACTGTAGTTAGCCGGTGGAGCCGCGGTGTAGTTGCATTTCAGCCGCGGTGGCAACGCTAACCGCAAGGCGGTTAAGTGGACACTTGTTTTGTCCAGCAGGGTATATAAAGTGGTAATAAACACAATATGCTTTGACAGATACTAAACAGTCCATTCTGAATATACAAATGTATGAGAAATTAAAATTATTTTTCAACAAAATTCTTGACACCATGAAAATCTGGGGTTGGTGTGTTTAGAATACATGTAGGCTGGGCTGGTATACTAGTAGGGAAACATGAACCACAATTTTTTTTGGGTATATGTTACCGTTAGCATTTTAATGTCATACTAGGAAGAATGTGTGCGGGTCAACATATGGCCTGTAAATTTATGCCCAGGATAACTGTGGATAACAGATAAAAGAAATAACGAGGCACAATTTAAATAATAATTATATTGATCTAAATTTAATTCAATTGCAATATTGTTCTACGTAAATAATGTGCACACACACCTGTACCGGTACATAGATCATGTCATGAAACTCTACTTTGGCTATGCCCGTACATAGAGATCGTATTCCATCATTTGACATATGGGAACTTTTTGATGTTCTGTTGGGGGAACTTCATATGCGTAAAACATGAACATGTACCTAGACAAACATCTACTAGTACTAGAACTTGGATTATGAACTTTCTGAAGCAGCATGTGGATCAGCAATCTGCGAAGGCGGTCACATATAATTGAATTTGACATATTGTACCATCGTTTGTCCATGTACTAGCAGTAGTAGCTAGTACGTACATATGCAAAGTCGTTTCATTGTATGACTACTAGTAAGTACCGGTACTAAGGTCGATGGGGTCATTGTCACAAGGCTCCGGTCACATTCGTAACGGTTTATAGCCAGCTTTTTAAATCGATCACAAATGTAGCCAGCTTTTCACCGGCGATCACATTCGTAGCCAGCTTTTCTAATCGCATGCTTTATATGGCGCGAAATACCGGTACGACGTCATCGTGTTTGTGACTAAAATGTCGACATCATGCTCCAAAACTGACTTTGTTTATCAACTTAAATTACATTAATGGCATATAATTCGAGCATTCTGACGACATTGATCGGAAACCTCTCAGGTTACTAGTATTAGACAGAAATATAAATATCAATTTAAAAGTAAAGTTGTTTTTCATCCACCAATTCAGAAAAATTACCGTAGATTATTTATAACCTAATCGTGTTCACCGATGCTCGCATGAATATGAAAAGCTGGCTATAAATGTGATCACCATAGAAAAGCTGGGAACATTACATTTGTGATCAATTTAAAAATCTGGCCACGATTGTGATCAATGCCTTGTGACAATGACCCCATCAGCGGTACTAACTTGAACTTGACACAGGATTTGTAAGATGAACAATTTTAAAAGAATGTTCCTTGAAGTTTATGACCTTAATCTTCATCAACTTCCATGCATGATCCCTGGGGAAAATCAATTCAAGTTCAACTTATTCAACTTCAAGGGCAGCCACCTGCACTGCAGACAGTGTCAGTACTGTTACCTGCACTGTGCACAGTGGCAACGCCATTAGAACTTCAGTAGGAAAACGACTCATGGCAGTGTCGGCTTGGGCTGGCCTAGATCCTAACAGCCTAATATACTTGAATGTATATATTATATGGAACATCACTGGAATTTCATGGTTGATCAACTGAATCCGAATTTCATGGTCATTGAATTTTCCTATCCAGTCTCCACTGTGAAACTCATCCCATTCAAAATTGGCGAGCTCGCCGGTTTCCGTGTCAACACACCATTTCACTTCGAAGTTTGAGTTGAAATTTGGATGTAATTGTAAACATAGTTCAGTCATGAACGTACATGTAGTGCGTACGTATACATCCTTCTGGAAGCATCAATCTGCGAAAGCGGTCATGACTCATTTTGACCTATTGTAAACAGTACTATTTCCTTCAACTTCAAGTTCACATAATATAATAATGATCAAGAATGATTACGGTATTCCAATTTAATTGTTTCACGATGTGCATACACTGTCATAATAATCATATTCCATATAATTAATTAATTATATTCCTCAATGTTCCATCAACTTAACAGATCCACTGAATCATCGCAGCGGCAGTTTTTAATTTCAAAAATTTTGCGCTCAAATTTCGCCTGTTTGAAAAGGCAGCTTGCAGAAAGAAACGGATCATTGAGGTTGTTTTATGGGTATTTTGCTTCATCTGGATTATTTCTACACAAAGTATATACAAACAATGATTTACATTGGCATTATATTAATAACTGATATATCTAAAACGGCACACATTTTGTATGACTCAATTCCATATTCCAGTTCCCGTTTCACTTTTTAATTTTATAACTTTCGATTTCAAAAGGCACATCCGCCATGATATATTTGTTTTGTTTTCATGATAACAAACCCAGGATCGTGACAATAAAGCTATCCGACAATAGAACTGTTAAAGCCACATGGGGTATTGAACCTTTTAAAAACATTATATGGAATTTTGTTGTCCATAAATTGCATAATCCATCGCTTGTTAGATCGGAATTTAAAAAAAAATAATCAGCCCCCGAAATTAGGAAAAATGTCCCCATGGCAAATTTAATCAAGCTGAATATAGATATCACAATAATCACATGTTACCACGGTGTTTCACACAGCATTGCTTTATTTTGCTGTGGGTTATGTTGAAATCAATGATGCAAATTATCAAACCCAAATTTAAAAAAAATATATGGTGAAAAATAAATTGAAATATTCCAAGTTTAAAACGCACATGTGGCGAACAAAGATTCACAATGCACTAACTACGAACTTGAAACTAATATAAAATTCACTGTGAACTTATCGCAAACTTTTCCATCCAATCTAAATTTACTGCAAAAAAATATACATGAAATATTTGTGGATTGCTAAAATAACAACACTCGGCCAAGGATTGATGCCTTAATTAATTTAATGTTTCAAATGATCAAATCCAAACTTTAAATAAATATTTAGTGAAAAACAAAATGAAATTCCAAGTTTGAAAAGCACTTGCAGCGAACAAATATTCCAAACCAAGATTCCAGCACACTTACCGCAAACTTGAAACTAATCTAAAATTTACTGTGAACTTATCGCAAATGGTTTGCTTTGAATTTAAATTTTCTGCAAAGTTGCAGCAAACAAACTAAATTTACTGCAAAGTTGCAGCAAACAAAAAGTTTGCGGCAAAGATCTGCGAATATGTGCAATTGACTTTCTGCGAATAAACCATTTGCTGCAAACATGCCGCATATTTGCCGCTAACTTGCAGCAAACAACCATTTCGATAAGGGATGCTACCCAATTCGTGCATGTATACAGAATGATTGACCGTTGCGCGGATCGGGGGTTTCTATACGCAGTTGTGTGATTAACAAGTCAAATTAACCCAATACGTGGTCTGTCATACACGAATATCGATGATTTACGTTGTGAAACTGCAGCGATTGATACGCAATAAACCCACACCGCACAATCGTTTTGACGATTCCGCGACATTTCACGATTCTGCTGCTTGACAACCACGGTGCTATGACAGTTTAAAGGCACGTGAGGCCTTAGTTGTCGATAATATTCATATTTGTTCCAATGACCGTAAACAGAAAAACATTAAAACGCATACAGTTTCGTTCATATATACCCACGACCATCGCGTAAACAGCATGTTATCACAAAGACCTAATATATTTTACATAAGCAAGAGCCTGATTGTGTTTCAGAAGACAGCACAATGCTACTGGCTAATCACACACAAATGGCATAAACGCTCTTTATTAGTTCCATATCAGGAATTCACCAACAAAGAACGCTCTTTATGTTTACCATCATAATATAAACAAACACCAGAAAAGTTACTTTTTATGCTTTTGTTTACATAACAATGGTCAAACAGATGACAATAACATACTGTTTATGCGACATTTCTTATTTGTATACGGACAAAGTCTGTCTACATTTTGATGTTCTTTCTGTTTGTGGCGGTTTTTGACGGGTGTAAATATTTTCACAGGATACCCACCGCCAAGGCCAACCGTACCTTTAACGATTCCACGACCTTATTATACATGATATTTTATATGACTAACTAACATAAAGTGGCTTTTTACTGAATTGGGGTGATAAAAGTGGGCTTCTTCTTGTGTTCAATTTATAGAGTAGACTTTGCAGGTCCTTCAGGTTGACTCACGAAATACATACAGGGCTGAGATCTATACATAAAATGAATCACAATTGGCTCGGTCAAATCGGGACGTGTGAAACCAAACCAAAACATTCCACACATTCAGATGTTAGAAACTAAATCAAATAGAGTTATTCATCTTTGGTCGATTGCGGGAAGCGAAAACCAATATAATTATGTATATGCACAGTAAAAGTAGAGTGCTTTGATCTAACTCAGGGACGTGGCTAGAGGGTATCCGTTGGGTGTCAACTGCAATTTCCAACTACCCCACCACCACCTTAAATCAGACCAAACAGCAAGTTTCCGAAATTTTGTTTGCACCCACCCCCATTTGGCTCTTACCCCCCCCCCCCCCCCAAATGGTATCAGACGCCTGGGTGGTAGGATATAGACCCAGGGTTTCTATTCAACCGCAGTTCATTGGACCGATGCCACCATTCAGTTACATCGCAAATATTCTTGTGAACTGTCCATTATCTTGATGTACGACACTGCTGGGATTGTTTATCAATTGTCCTGGCAATGCGACTATAACCTATAACTAAACCCAATGTTAGGTCACTGTTCAGCAAACAAAATGGATCCAAAATACATATTAATTTATTTAGTTTTCAATAAAGATATATGCAGCGTTGTGCTCATCTGTTGGTGATTTGACTGAACGTCTGACTCCACATTATATACATTATATGTGTTTCTTTTTCTCATAAATTGCCTATGTCCGTTTCAATCAGTGTGGGTTCTTAGTCATTTAACTTCCTCCTGTCTGGTTCATTGGAATCTCAATCACAAACTTGTTAATGATGTTATTCTTGGGCGCCATTCAGTTGGATGGTACAATCACGTTCATGCAACCAGCTGAGTCACATTAAAGAAGACACGGGGTGTTATTTTGTTATGTCATTAAACACTGATGCGATTTGTCCATATCTATATATATGCGGGGCCGAGCTAAACGAGGAACAAGTTCATATCTGCATGTTGTTAAATTTTGGTGGCCATTTTGGGCGACATCATGGCATAATTCCGATATAAAGGTCACACTATACGGCGTATCTATCGTAAATTGACTTTAGTAGTATCGCAATATGGCTAACGAAATTTTATAAAATACCTCACTAATATGTGCGACATTCACTCAAAATTGGTTTTCGGTTGTCGATAGGGTGTGGTTAATAAAATGATATATTTATCAAAAGAATGTTGAGGAATGGTTGATGTTTCAGATGTTTCAAACGACAATTTAACAGGGAAGATTTTGATATATTACATGAGAAGAAATCTTATAGACCTTTTGGTCTGTTCGTACACTTGTACGGGTGTTCAAAAGCGAAAAATTGTAGACTTTTTTCGAAAAAAAAAACATGTGCACACAAAAATGATATATTTGGGGGGGGGGGGGGGGGGGATTTTTTTTTTAGATATATAATTCCAGTCAGTCTGGTGTTATCGTGCATTTTTCATGCTTCTAACAGAATTTAGCCACATAATTATCCATTTTCCTGAAATTAGTGAAAATTTGCATTTTTCACATAAAAACTTCGATTTTTATTGCCACGGGATTCCGGCACCGTTGAGTAATATTTTCATGTGGCCCATTGAACACTTGATTGACATGGAAAGTTTCATCTTGTTTTACCACTGGCGGGGTATCCTGAAAACGTTTTCGATCAAAGCCGCTCAACTATACATCTATAAGCCTGTATGGATGTGTCCAGCTATATATATATAGTGCGCCATATATTCATTCCCCATTTGTAACCTGGTTACAAGTAAACGGCGATGTTGATCAACAGGAGACAATATTTGTAACACCAGGAACCGGTTACAATTGCGAAATATTTTTTTTTCTGCACAAAAACTGCCATATATATGAGCCTGCATGTACTCGAGGAGTTCCTTATTAGTCTGGTCGATGAAAGGTTTGACCTAGAATAAATTTGGACTAAGTTGGTTTTTATTCCATTTTGAAGAGGAATATATCCTCTACAACATAGCCAAAATCCGTTAAAATCCGTTTTGAGCAAACTTTTTTACAGAGATTTAAAAAAATGCCCATTTTTCGACCTTGTGAAGTACGTTTTTCTACAATATCCCTCATCGGCGACACCAGAACGCATTAATCCTCCATCCAATATTCCAGTTTATGTGAAATTAGAGTATATGGGGCGAATAGAGTGACAAGGACAGAAAATAATGCAATCGCGGCGATGAAATAATGGTTGTCAAAATGGCCGCAACTCCAATCATGCATGCTACGACGAAAGCTACATATTGAATAACCACCTATAAGCGAAAATACACATTGGTAATTTACAAGTGTGTTGTTATATATCTTTAAAGGTACACATATAATTCAAACAGATCTATCTGAATGGTTTATCGATCACTGCAACCCATGTTAACCCAGTTATTTACGTTCCGGTTTTCTGCTTCGAATGCATCCAATAGTCGGGCCAAAAACAGTTATTTCGGGCATGCAAGACACGAAGTAATATTTCGTCACACATTGCGTGGTAGTTTCATTTGGAATGATGATTAATTATTGAATGTAACGAAGAAACTGAAGTGCACACACACGCTGTGTAAATACTAGTTATATTTCCGGAATTTTCAACACTCTCCGTGATAATAAACCATACACGTATGTCGTAATGCTGATTATACTATAAAGAAACACTCATCTTTTCAACAGAATAGTACCCTATCTCACTAGATCGAATAGACTGTACATCGTACATTGTATTTAGTACTAATTTTCATGCTACTTCCAAACCGGTTTCTTACTAGACAATTTTGTTCAAATTACTTCAATCGGCACTTTACAAAGGAAATATGTACCACACAATGCACACTATTAGTTTTCAGTATCTTGTTGTTTGAAATTATATTACCATTGCCACCCACATACTTGCGCTAAATTTAAGGTCATCAGCATTTAAAGTTATTAGTTCTGCGTTACCATTCCCTCAATGTTGCTATTTATGGTTTTGTATGCAGCAGATATGTGTAACGTTAGGGAGAATGGGTAAACGCGGCGATTCGGTTGCAGAAAGGGTAGTACGTTTCGCGTATATGTGGCCTTAGTGCATTTAAAGGGGTACTGTACCCCAATTTCAATAAATTCCCGGTGACAATAGCGATCTAATATCAATATTATATTTTGAAATAACTAATTTGAGTCGACGATGTCTACTGAAAACGTTCCGGTTAACAGGCTATCATAAAAGTTAAATTGAATTATTTAATATAAATTAATTTATGGCTGGAGTCATAAAATGGAGAATTACGCCATTACGAGTTACCGTTCTTGAAATCTCATCTGTTGCCTGTCTTTTATCGACGGCCGTTCGCGAACATTATTGAGTTGCAAACAAAACATGTTACCTGTAAAAGAAAGGCCGCTATAACCGATTCGAAAAAAAGGAGAAAGAAACAAGTGTCAAAGCGTCAAGTATTTTTTATAGGGAGTGAGATTGTTCGATGGAAGATATTGAAGGCATCAATTGAAGCTGTGAACAATGAACTTCCGGTTCTTCCTGCGACCTGCGTCTTCTCCGGTGAAGGTCAAAAACATGGCGCGTAGTTTGAAATCGTAATATTTTTGTTTCCAAGATCAATATTTTCTTCGCTAAATTAGGTTTATACGAAACTCATATAACACGAACACAATCTAACTTGAAAGTTGTTTCAATGGGAGTAAATCAAAAAATCGTCTATCCCTGTGTACAGTACCCCTTTAAGCACATACAATTTCAAGGTATAAAGACAGTCTCTGCCACAGAGTATGTAGGCAAATTTGGTTATGTTGAGAATTTATTGAAGATAGTCTATTGTACTCCTTTGTATTTTGATAAATTGCGTTCATGGTATACCACCATGTATTTGTGTAATAAAAGCGAAATATTCGTGTTTAATCACTTGACCGGAGGCAACTATCACTACTATTTTAAGAAACGGACAATAGGATCTACACATTTTACCTAGTACCATATGAATAGCTCTATTATACTGTTCTATAATAGTGAATTTTGACAAATTTGGTCTTGTAGATTTAAAAATAAATTATTATCGGTCACATTCTGAGACTGTTTTCATTACATACATTTCTGCTTCCAAAAAAGGTCACATAATCCATACATCCCCATCAGATCACATTTAACTGTTTAATTACACACATATTATACGATTCAAGATAAATAGTACAGATAAAACTGCGTTATTCTTCTGTTTCTTGGCGCCCAAAAAGTCCAGATTTAATCGTTGTATGGAACCTGGCTTTCGTTTGCTCTCTCGCGAGATACATTAGAGAGAATTCTTACATCTATTATTAAAAGCTCCCCTTATACTCTGAAATCATTCTTCCTCGCATAATTCGAGGGCTTGTTCGTTCTTGTATTACTAGCTATTCATTTTTTCTACAAATTGTAAATTTCATTCGATTTTGTCCATTTTGGCGGCCATATTTGGACAGACATTCTACCGATATGGTTTACTTGACTAAGCATTGTTTGTGTATTTTATTTTATTACTAATTTGGTATAGTTCCGCACCTACCACCGAAATTCAGAATTTTTCGATACCAACTGCCATCATGGACGCCATCTTGGATTACAGAAAATGCTCAAAGCGGATTTTAGCGGATTTTGGATATGTTATAGGGGCTATATTCCTCTTCAAAATGGAATAGAAACCAACTTAGTCCAAATTTATTCTAGGTTGACCCTAAAATTTTAGTTTATCGACCAGACTATATTTTCGTATAATGGCAACACCTTTGTTCGAATTTGTTTGGCTTTTTAGACTCTGGAGCTTTTATACAAACGACGTGTTCGCACGCTAAACTAGATCATATATATGAACTAGCATATAGCTCCTTTTCCTACAATCAGAGTGATGGCCAGTGATATATACATCCAATACTATTGGGAATTTAGAATGATGTTGCAAATATTATCCTTATTTCGTCGTCAAGTTAGTTTCAACGGAGAATAAAATTGGAATCCCTTAAATTCACGCAGTATAATTTGAGTACACTACAGTACGGGAACATATTAGTATTGCCCAGAAAAGTAAGTCGGTTGGAACACGTAGAATGACCAGTGATTCAGATATTCGATATGTTTCGATGTACTCGACTGTACCACATTCATCGATCGCATAGAACAATCTGTAACCTTTGTGTCGATAAATTGTAATCGTTCGTCGAGATAAAAAAATGTTTTATATCAATATTATGTTTAAAATCGATAAAATAGTTGGTCAAGTTTACATATTTCCGTTTATTAGCGTAGCTAGGATCTCCCAATGATGTTGGTACGTCAGTTCTATTAAATATTTTAGGATGCCAGGGTCAGGGTGGGAGCATATCGATCTGCCGACGGCTGTTGTTTCCGGGGTACCCACACGAGGTGTCGATAATCCGCTTATAGTCTATTCCTCATTTCTTTTGAGGTTTTAAAGGGGTACTGTACGCCATTTTCAATAAATTCCCGGTGATAACAACGATCTATTATCGATACTATATAGAAATATAAGTAATTTGAGTCGAAGATGTATTCTGTAAACGCTCAGGTTAATAGGCTATCTTAAAATTTAATAATTTAAAAGTTAATAATTTAATATAAATTGATTTTATGGCTCCAGCCATAAAATGGCGTCTCTTAAAATTCGAATTTCCGTGTACAAAACGTAATCAAATTATAATTGAGGGATACCGGATTAGGAAAACAATTGCACACACGATCGTTTGAAACATTATGCTTATACGGGGAGAAAACCCAAGCCATTCATTGACTAGTGACGGTACACTAACTTAAATGAGTATATGGGACTACTAACCATATAATATAATGTTTATTTGATTCATTTGGTTGAAAACTTACAAAAATTACTCGACAACGACAATTTGTATTTTTGCATTCCGGTAAATTTGCCATCCGTAACAATACTTCGTACTCAACAAACTTTCAAAAAATTGAAAAGTTGTTACATTATTCTCCGACTCGGGGATTATAGAAACCAACAACAACATCTTGGGTACAGTACCCCTTTAATGGTTTGTCCTCTTTGCTTTTGGGATTTAATGATTTATCACATCTGGGGTTTTGTAACTTTGGTGCTGATTCAATGATGATGTCAGGAAATAATCTGTCTCATCTTTTATTTATTTATTTATTTTAGCAAAATAGTTAATAAAATATATACAAGGAGACAACAGACATAACAAATACACGACAATAGTTTAAAGGTACTCAACCCGATAAAACTCCTCTCAATTACTATTTCAATGGCTTCGGGGGTCAAAAATATTTGATTCGAGTCGAGGAAGTCACCCATCAAAGCTCAGATTTGTTAGATATCGATTTTAGAAATCTATTATTTTTCATTATCGGGAATTCTTTCTGGCCCAGAAGAATGTCAAAAAATCGTTATTTTTACCCACTTGATTATAGAGTTATCCATCCTTGTCTGTTTGAATAGAATTTTGGCGTAATATCTCGAGCAGGTTACCAAATTGACGGCAGTTATTGGTACTCATCTCGAGAACATAAGAATTTTCAAAAATCAATATCTAATAACTCTGAGCTTTGTTTGATGGGTTCCTCGACTCGAATCAAATATTTTTTACCCCCAAAGCCAAAGAAATAGTAATATAGGACCCTCTGATCGGATTGTTGTTGTTGGAATCTGTTGAGATGGGGACCCTCTTTACGGGTTGAGTACCTTTAACAAAAACTCAATGGCGAACTAATTCAGCGATAGAATCCAATTATTCTAGAATGCCAATTAGTATGGTCGTCGGAGGGTTAGACCCAGAAGAAATTGGTAAAGAAGCGGTTTTGGTGTCATTCGACGCGGGAGAATCTCTTGTATAACATATCCAAAATCCGTTAAAATCCGCTTTGGGGAAAATTCAGTATTCAAGATGGCGTCCAACATGGCCGCCAATAATAATTAAAATCGAAAATAGGTAGTTATTCACGAAAATCCACACTACAAAACGCAAATTCGGCACCAATATACATCATTGATTGAAATCAGTATGTTTTTGTGGGTATGAGTAGCCAAGCACGATTCAAACTTCTAAGATGGCTATCAAAATGGCCATCGAAAATTGTCGAAATTTAAGTTCTGCTCAGAGAAAAGCCGAAACAACACTTCGGTTGTGAGATAACGATGCCAGACTCATTAAACATGTTGCCAATACTATCTACTACCACAATAATTTCAGTGCGTAATGTTCCAATGAAGCAGTATCTACTGCAGGATCCAAGGTCATGTCCAGTTTTTACGAGGGACTATCTGGACATTAATTAGAAAGAAATTAAATTGCGCACGAATCTGGATTATTTGCAAACACAGTGTCAATATTTATACTAACGTTTCCAGCAAATATATGGGCATCGGTGTTCTAGTCCGGAAACTAAAATGGGTCACCCTGTGATGGCGAAGCTGGAAAGTGGAAAGGACACGAAGGAAGAGCGAATAATCTGGGGTTTACTTAATGGGTGGGCAAGTTGGTTATCGGAGCTAGGTAGTTTCAAAGTAAAATTATTTTCTTCAATATCAAGAGGAAAAATGAAAATCCCGCACATACATTGTATACCATTCACACTCCATGTGACAATTCCGTGTCATGCGACTGAGTGTATATACATGTGGATAGAAACATTCTAGTAAATATATATACGCATCGATATCTTCTACACATCGAGTGAATTTCATCAATGATCTGTAGGCACAAAGTACGCCACGGCTGGATCTGAACGCATTGAATATTCGGGTCGATTTTAGCCTATTATTTATATGTTATGGGTAATTGCCTCCATATGTTCAGAATATTTAGTTTATTATTCCATTGCCAACAATAAATTATACTTAAAAAAACGTGATCATTGCCAACTAACCACAACATTGACTAACATTTGTTGTAGTTTTGGCGCTTTTATGCATCTGTTATTCTTCCATGGATATGTTCACTTTACTTAGTTTGATGTACATGTAGCATGACTGTCCTGAGATAATACGCCGTTTTTACAAACTCTATCTGCTTCCCATTTCTATTGTAAAAAGGCGGATATGGAGACAGGTATTTGCATCAATGATATATATTGGCACCATCGTCCCAACAGCAAAATTTAGACTATTCACTGTACTTCGATGTAGACGTTTCTGCACCTCCAGTGCTCCCACGTTATCACAATTCCTCTACCCGTAGGCGTAAACGTATCAACCATTTATCTTGATGAACAGGTATTTCAAGGTTGTCATTGGATAGAAATGCCACATGAACAACATGTTTGTCAAAGAAATGTGAAGAATGAACATGTTCTTTGTCGGATGCTAGACAATCAACTGCCACATAAGGCTTTCATCCATGCTGATCAGAAATATGTGCAAATTATTATTGACACCTAAACTATCTCATGCAGACGACGTACTCTATAGACCTACACCCAACGTCATTTCCTATGAACTTTTACTGTTTGTAAAGACGGTTTCGAGTTTTGAAAATCACGCTTGTCCAAGAAGACCTCCACAGACTTACTGATTCGACGTGTAAACAATGTATGGGGATAGTTTCCTCGTATATATATGTATTTCGCACAAGTATTTTCTAGGACATAAGACATCACCATTCACCGGAGAGTTGATATCTGAGAAGAGCTAAGAGTAAAACCACTTTTGGTACATGTCGAAATGGGGAATCCATGGGCTACATTTAGTTCCAGCTAGCACTAGCAATGATGTCGAAAACTGTGTGTTCACAATCCGTTTAGCGAAAATTTATAGTCATTATGTTTTACTTTCTATCGAAACCGTCCAACTAAAGATTTTTTTCAGTGTATCTCAACCTAGCTATAAATCGGACACGTTCCTGTTTTGGTAACCTTCTTAAGAGGTTGGGATTATGACTTTTCATACATATTCCAGATTAAAACAATACTGTATTCAATAAGAAATATACACGCAAATACTTTTTTCGAAAAGGAATCAAATAGCAAATATCCTATTTATGAGTTATATCGTTGTCGGGGGGGGGGGGGGGGGGGGGGCACATTGGATGCCATCTCGGATCTTAAAGTTTTCTCAAAGCTGATTTTATCCGATATTCGATAGGGTATTCTGAAGTCAAAATCGCTCTCTGCTTACTTATTCTGGATCAATATTTTGTGACTATCGCGACTGTGTACCGTAAGTGTTCGTAATGATGGCCGAGCCCAAATAGTTAATATTTGCCAACCCGCGGGAAGCCACCAAAAGATTGAAAACAAACCAAGTCCCCATTATTATAAATATTAGTTTTGATGTATATAAGGCACATAGATTAGCCAACTACCAACTGCATCCACCACTCACAACTTCCATTATTTGACAAGCTGGGCAGAGTCTACCATTTTCATTTTGAAAGCCATATTAGATAAAACTTATTATTTCTTTTGGTCCATTTGAGATGGAATGTTCACAAATAAAAGAAACGCTCAATTATTTTGTAGACAAGATCTGCTCATCCCTATACATAAAATGGGACCAGAACCCCAAAGCCGATCTTGGTTAATTTTCATACCGCATTCGATAGAACTAATGAGTGGAGGACCGGAGTAAACTATGACCTAAACGATTACACATGTCATTGCTGGAATGATCAGTTGACACGACCATTGAAAGAGTATACACAAGTGTACCCCAGTTCAGAGAGCAATAAGTGATAAAGAGAAGTGATAGAAAATAGTATTTTTCACATCGGGTGGCCATTTTGGGTAGGGATTTTAAAGTTTTTCCATAGAGCTAGCATAATGGCATCTTGAAGAGGTAAACATTCGTATTGATTTAGTAAATTTTATTCATCAACCACTATACTTATAATCGATTAATGACACTCTGTGCAACATCCGCCATTTTCCATATTTTGACCGTCATTTTGAGACAAAGCGCCAATTTGGGTTTCATTGAATTGTATTATTCATAGATAATGGTATGCCCAACTTACATTGTACAGTTCTGTCCATTTCTTGTTGATATATGACTGGAATTCCAATGGCGATTTTTGTGAAATTTTATACCGCGTTCTATAAAATCGAAATTTTGAGGGTTCGTTATCCATTTGATAATATTCATTATTTAGAAGCTTTCTGGCGTGGTGAATGAGAAACCTGCAGTAATAGCCGTAGTTTTTTTGTAATAATTTGAAGGATTAGTTGTTTTAACGGAATTATGAGGCGGTGCATTCATGTAACCAATATATTTTATATTATAATTTCTATTTCACTGAGTGAACATGAAAATCACTCATGACGACGACTCATTTGAAATGCATTTAGGCGGCTTGCTAAAACAACACTGCCTGGGGGGGGGGGGGGGGGGCTGTTATTTAATTAATATAGGCCCGACTCTCAAACCTTGGCGGCAATATTTCTGCAGACTCGTCGGCAAAGTGAGAACAAGAAAACCATAAACAGAAATGGTAACTCAAGATCATTTTATTAGCCATAAATATAAATTATAATATAAAATATATTGGTTACACGAATGCACCGCCTCAGAATTCCGTTAAAACAACTAATCCTTCAAATTATTACAAAAAACTACGGTTTTTACTGCAGGTTTCTCATTCACCACACCAGAAAGCTTCTAAATGCGGATACAACATCGGAGGTATTGTGTTCCCGCCAAGAGTGCATGGCCCAGCCATTTTTCATACCTAAACATCGAAAGCAATTAACGCGGTCATAATAGTTACATACTGCAACTATAAGACATCCAGCGAATACACACCCCACGAAAACCCGAAATGTGTTGTCATGCGAGATATCCCATCGCTATAGCTCAATTTGACACGACCAGATTAGCCTTCCTACAATATCCTAAAACAATAAAGCTTCTCAAATCATCGGCATAGTCAACAGAACGTCCACGAACTTGGACATTGACACTTTCTAATCGCTCCACATAAGCATGGTCAGACCTATCATAGAATACTGTAACTCTGCATGGAGCCCACGTCACAAACATCAAAGCATTGTGTTAGAGAAATACAAAGAAAAGCAACGAAACTAGAAGTTCGTCAAATAAAAACTCTATGCTACCGAGACCGAATGATAAGACTCAATCTGATGTCTTTAAAATATGGAATATTTAGAGGAGATATAATCGAGGTATATAAACTGTTGAATGGTCATTACAATATCAATGCCTGTGATCTATTAGAAAGACATTCATCAGGAAGAACAAGAGGACATAATAAAAAGCTACAGATGCCCATTGTTAACAAGGCCGTAGGAAAATATTTCTTCACGCAAAGGGTGGCAAATAGCTGGAACTCTCTGCCAGACTTCGCTGTTGGGGCTCCAACACTCGATCAATTCAAAATATACATAGACTCATTCTTCTATTATATAAAATACGAGTTCGACGACAAGTAATATGTTAAAGTGACTCACAAGTAAATATCGAATGACAATACATATATTTGTAAACAAGAATTGCAAATAATGTTATTGGGACGAAAAGTCGCAAGACTTGTTCCGTATCAATTGACATATGAGCACCCGTTCCCTCATTAACATCAACATATATTTCGACCATTTTAGGAGACCTCCGCAAATATACGTCCGCAAATATGGACCTACTGCGAATTGTTACAACCGGAAAAACCCATTATCTATAAATAAAACGCTTAGCGAACCATGGCTATATAGAATCTCCAGGAGAGTATACACCCGAGGGCGTTAATAAGACGTCAGGATATCTGGATCTCGCCACAATCAACACTCGATCAGAACTCCAAAATAATCGTTTTGGAGATCCTTGGTACCCAAATCAGCGAATTTCATCCTGCCTGAACAAACAAACAAACAAGCCTGCCATATTATGCAAAAAATATGATCATTGTATTAGCAAGGAAACGCGTTATACCCGTGGTAGGCTGAAGTTACATGTTATATTCATGTAGCATAAAACTTATAAAAACTGTTATGGAGTCAAGTGGCTTTAAATGTACTCAATCCGATCAGAGGGTCCCCATATCATCAAGATACAACAACAACAACATTTCTTCAAAATGCACTTTTATTATCAGAATCGATTAATTGCAACAAAGTAATGCTGACCACTGTCAACTATGGTATCAAATTTCCAAAAACGTGTTATTTATCAACAGGGGTACTGTACACTAAGATAGGCGATTTTTTTATTTACTCCAATTGAAATAACTGAATACCCCTTTAACGAAATAAGGCCGTATTATCACTTGAGTATTACCACTTGTTTTTAGAGTTATCCAACTTCATCGGCAAAGTTGACCGAGACCACCCGTTTGATGGCGTGTTTCTGGTCACAAACAATTGAAATAACAAACTTCAAAAATCTATATCTGATCACTCTGAGTTTTGATAGGTGGGTTTCTCGATCCTAATTAAATATTTTTTTACCCCCGAAGCCAAAGAAATAGTAATCAAGTTTAGGAGCGTTAAATCGGATTGAGTACCTTTATCTGCTGTGCACGATCGCCAATTCAATTGAGAGACTAGATGTCTGGTCCATACTGTAGATGCAGCGAAAGGTCCAACAATCAATTCCTTCTCTGTAACTCGAATGAACTTTCTGCCAATTTTATTTATATGACCAAGCCGTCATCGGTATACTTAGAACATGTTGCAGGCTTGGCTCTATGGCTGAAAGCCGACTTCAACGTCGATTAATTCACAGTGAAAGCCACTCTAATCGATAGCGACTCCAGATGGGTATTACAATTGCAGGAAGAGTGCTATTTTCATTTGCATATACATGTATGGCAAATTCCGGGAACCTCCACCCTCAAATCTGCAAAATAATGTTTTTTACACCCGATTTTCAGATACCACAAAAATTGCCATATAACTTCTGAGTTAATCTGAAAATGCCTCCAACCATCCCACGTATATATATGGGAGCTCATGCACTATCACTGTACAAACATAGGTCAATGGGTCGGCTTAAAAATTGTCTCATAATTATATCAGTTCACCATCTAACAGCAACTCACACACAGAGCGGTGAATATATACCCTCAGCCGATCCGACAGACCATGAATATATACCCTCAGTCGATACGACAGACTATGAATATATACCCTCGGTCGATTCGACAGACCATGAATATATTACCCTCAGTCGATCCGACAGACCATGGATATATACACTCAGTCGATCCGACAGACCATGGATATATACCATCAGTCGATCCGACAGACCATGAATATACAACCCTCAGTCGATCCGACAGACCATGAATATATATACCCTCGGTCGATCCGACAGACCATGAATATATACCCTCAGTCGACCCGACAGACCATGAATATATACCCTCGGTCGATCCGACAGACCATGGATATATACCATCAGTCGATCCAACAGACCATGAATATACACCCTCAGTCGATCCGACAGACCATGAATATATATACCCTCGGTCGATCCGACAGACCATGAATATATACCCTCAGTCGACCCGACAGACCATGAATATATACCCTCGGTCGATCCGACAGACCATGGATATATACCCTCGGTCGATCCGACAGACCATGGATATATACACTCAGTCTATCCGACAGACCATGAATATATACCCTCAGTCGATCCGACAGACCATGAATATATACCCTCAGTCGATCCGACAGATCATGAATATATACCCTCAGTCGATCCGACAGACCATGAATATATATAAACTCGGTCGATCCGACTGACCATGAATATATACCCTCAGTCGATCCGACAGACCATGAATATATACCCTCATCGATCCGACAGACCATGGATTTATACACTCAGTCTATCCGACAGACCATGAATATATACCCTCGGTCGATCCGACAGACCATGAATATATACCCTCAGTCGACCCGACAGACCATGAATATATACCCTCGGTCGATCCGACAGACCATGGATATATACCCTCGGTCGATCCGACAGACCATGGATATATACACTCAGTCTATCCGACAGACCATGAATATATACCCTCAGTCGATCCGACAGACCATGAATATATACCCTCAGTCGATCCGACAGAACATGAATATATACCCTCAGTCGATCCGACAGACCATGAATATATATACCCTCGGTCGATCCGACAGACCATGAATATATACCCTCAGTCGACCCGACAGACCATGAATATATACCCTCGGTCGATCCGACAGACCATGGATATATACACTCAGTCTATCCGACAGACCATGAATATATACCCTCAGTCGATCCGACAGACCATGAATATATACCCTCAGTCGATCCGACAGATCATGAATATATACCCTCAGTCGATCCGACAGACCATGAATATATATAAACTCGGTCGATCCGACTGACCATGAATATATACCCTCAGTCGATTCGACAGACCATGAATATATACCCTCATCGATCCGACAGACCATGGATTTATACACTCAGTCTATCCGACAGACCATGAATATATACCCTCGGTCGATCCGACAGACCATGAATATATACCCTCAGTCGACCCGACAGACCATGAATATATACCCTCGGTCGATCCGACAGACCATGGATATATACCCTCGGTCGATCCGACAGACCATGGATATATACACTCAGTCTATCCGACAGACCATGAATATATACCCTCAGTCGATCCGACAGACCATGAATATATACCATCAGTCGATCCGACAGAACATGAATATATACCCTCAGTCGATCCGACAGACCATGAATATATATAACCTCGGTCGATCCGACTGACCATGAATATATACCCTCAGTCGATCCGACAGACCATGAATATATACCCTCAGTCGATCCGACAGACCATGAATATATACCCTCATCGATCCGACAGACCATGGATTTATACACTCAGTCTATCCGACAGACCATGAATATATACCCTCGGTCGATCCGACAGACCATGAATATATACCCTCATCGATCCGACAGACCATGGATTTATACACTCAGTCGATCCGACAGACAATGAATATATACCCTCAGTCGATCCGACAGACCATGAATATATATACCCTCGGTCGATCCGACTGACCATGAATATATACACCCAGTCGATCCGATAGACCATGCATATATGTACCCTCGATCGATCCGACAGACCATGGATATATATACCCGATCAGTCGATCCGACAAAGCATGGACCATTTACTTATTTACAATCCGGGGGTAACCGCACTTTTTCTCATTTCTTCTGAAATAGAAAGGATGGTAGGCTGAAGCAAAACGGAAATAACCGATTATTGGACTCGGCGAGGGAGAACGTAAAACCGCCTAATGACGTCTGCTCGCGTCTTTGGTATGTAAACAGGTTGATATTAGATTTCGAGATTGGAAAATGCAAATTCCGGACGCAAGCCGATTCCATTAGGCCGGTTACATGTTTAATTGTATTTACTGACTGGGTGTAATAAAGTTAGACTGGTGCCCGGTCTCTAACTGTCCGGAATTAATTCAGGTTTCTATTTTAGAAGAACTGTGATCGATGAGAATGAAATGGATCTCATATGGTTTTTTTTATATTTTGAATTGGATGATTGTAAGGAGAATGCACTATTAATTGGATGAATGGTTTGAATATTACACAATTCGAATCAGACCCTTTGCCGTTACAGCAACGAGTCAGATATAATTATGTTTCGTTCTGTTTCGTAATCTTTCTGCGTATATGACTTTGGGTATACCAGAAAACATACCTAGGGATATTTGGAATCAACAAGGGTAAAATTGCCCATCAAAGATAGCTCTGGTCAAGTCTTTTTGTCCATAAGAGTGGATCTGTCGGACCGAGAATCACTAACATGCACAGACTAAAAAACAATAACTCAGAAGTAAGGGGCATATCTCAGGTAGAAAATCTGACAAACCTGGTTTTTGAACTCAATCAAGATATTGTTGTGAATGATCGATACCCACTTTGAATAGAATCGTTTGTTCAAGTTATCGCGCTAACGGTCATAAAATAGACAAATTATGGGTCGTAACACTGTAAACAAGTCGGACAAACCTGATTTTCGAACTCGATCGAGATATTGTAAAATATCCATACATGTACACCACTATTAATTGAATCGGTTGAACGTTGTTCAAGTTATCGCGCTAACGGTCATGCAATTGCTAAATATAGACAAACAACTTAGGTCCGTAACTTATTTAAATTAAATCGGACAGACCTGGTTTTCGAACTCAATCGATATGTTGTTGTGAAATGTTCACACCTCAAATATGAATGTAATCGGTGGACGAGTTTTTGATAAAAATAAAAAACCTCGGCTAACGATCAACGTATAGATATAGATTTGCATTACACATGAAGTATAAGATGAGGGTCTCGGTCAAATACCGAAAGTAATGTCCGGCCAATTAAATAACTACTCTATGAGGTAACTATGAGGTATTAAAAAAAAGGTCTAGTGGGTGAAAATTACAAAACATAGCTTCCATTCCCCGATTTTTTTTAAGTTTTTTGTTTTCGATCCCCTGTTTGGACAACAACTTCCCCTAAATAATTCCCAAGCAAATATATGAAAAAGTTTTTTTTTTACCATTTAGCAAAATAAAATCTTAACCATACACCGGTTGGTAGGATAGGATATAGGGTAAATTTATTTAAAGTCACATTGCATAAATATGATCAAATGCAAACCTTTATAAGAGCTTTTGACCTTCTAAACCAACGCATATATCATAAAGCAATACAAATTTACAAATTAAAATTATAACAGTATCCTAAAGATAAAATACCTATACGAACACCCCTGATCAATACACAAACTATACTGTTCATGCATCAATGGTGAACATTTAAACACCCCTGATTCATACATAAACTATACTGTCCATGCATGGTGAACATTTAAACACCCCTGATCCCTACATAAACTATACTGTCCATGCATGGTGAACATTTAAACACCCCTGATCCCTACATAAACTATACTGTCCATGCATGGTGAACATTTAAACACCCCTGATCCCTACATAAACTATACTGTCCATGCATGGTGAACATTTAAACACCCCTGATTCATACATAAACTATACTGTCCATGCATGGTGCACATTTAAACACCCCTGATCCCTACATAAACTATACTGTTCATGCATGGTGAAAATTTTAATTTTTGGTTGCAGTATTATTAATTCTAACCTCAAAATCAAACATATCTTGTTTTACTTAAATGGCAATAACTAAACTGTTATTGAATACCAATCGGTCGATATAAGACGTTTATATATTATATTAATGCTAGAAGTGTCGACCTTTCGTGAGTTCTTTTTAGACCATGTAGAATCCCAAGTTTTTAAAAGTTTTGGGCCATATGTTATGGTGACACCAACATAAGCTGCATATATCTCTCTGACCATTTCACACCACCATACCGTATACATGTGCCCAGTAGCATTGCGTGTTTGTGATAATCAAGATGGAAGACAATCCCCAACCCAGAATATGATCAGTTTTCAGCGCCTCCCCCGCGGCTAGTTTACTTGCATTACACATCGTTTACTCCACATTACCTCCCTTCGTCGAGCTCGCCAGTTCCCCAACGTTATAACCCGTTATCCCGCGAGACTTTGCTAACCGGATTATTTGGTCGGAATGACTCTTCCTCGGGCACATATGACTCCCATTGAATGCTAATCTGCCCTGTTGTTTCGCGGGCTAATGGAATTTGATGTCCTGATGTCAATGCAATGACCCTCGATGGACAAACGATGCACCTCAATTCCTCACGGATAACCAAGATTTGTTTGGGAGTGACTGTTTCTGGGTGCACTTTTGTGGGCAAGATCGGGTCTAGAAAAATAATCTCTTTTGACCACAATTTTTATTATGTCAATTTCGGGGATTGACAACGTCTGTAGATACGACCTAACCGGGTATATAGATATGCAACTTAGCCTTAATTGGCTATTTAATTTCGAGTAGAATGGAGCCCAGGGCCAGCATATACGTACATGGCAAATTTAGCTTATTTTTGTGGTCGAAAGCACGGTTATATAGTGAATAATTTCGCGCTCCGCGTCTATAATGTGTCGCTGATTCTTGGTATACAGTGGGCGAATGAGAATTATTGGGACACATTCAAAGTTGTAGTGCGACCCCGGGTCCGAGCCCGGTAAAAGGTGTAGTCGTTTAGATTATGTCATTAATGTTGATTTTTGGTTTGTGATAAGCTATACCAATTACAAATAAAAGAAATGAAAAAGATAATTTGTAAGTCTTATATTTCAACTTTTATAGATATTTTTCGATCTGCAGCCCACTGCGGGTTGTGGTCGGAGACGGCTGAGTCGGCCACCGGTTCGTTAATTAGGTGCTGGTTGTCATTGTTAGGATTGTGTTGGCGGCTCATACCAATGGACCTTTTTGTTCCGACGTCAGTGTATGATACATTTAGTGAATTATACTCAAAGTACTGTTTATTACGCCACCTAGTGTGGTGTTTCTAGCATTTGTTTTTTTTATATCGCATGGAGTACAGGGCGAATGTATTCTTGGAGATTGTTTGTACCTTACTCAATCGTACCGATATAATCACGTAGATGCCGAAATTGTAAAGTTAACGTCAGCGGTGTATAATACGTTTATGAAAATATGATAAATCCTATCGATAGAGTCAGGACAGGCTCAAATTGTAAACTTAAAGTCACCGGTGTAATAATATGTTGTTGAAAATATAAATAATCTGATAGCCTGAAAATATTGTATAACCTATTGGGAGCCCATAATAAATGGGAATAACCTATTGGGAGCCCCTGCATGTAGTGAACTGAATTGTGGGTATTTTATGGAGATTGTTTGTACCTTACTGAATCGTACCGATATAATCACGTAGATGCCGAAGTTGTAAAGTTAACGCCACTGGTGTATAATATGTTTATGATAAATCGTATCGATAGAGTGAGGACAGGCTCAAATTGTAAACTTAAAGTCGAAAATATAAATAATCTGATAGCCTGAAAATATTGTATAACCTGTTGGGAGCCCCTGGTGTAGTGAACTGAATTATGGGTAATTTTAATTGGAGTGCGCATGTCTGTTTTTTTTTGTAGTAACGGCCATCTTTTATTTTCTGTAATTATGGTAAGAGTTTATGGTTTAATTTATTTATTATTTAAGTTTGTTTCAATTTTTGAATGGTTTTATGTTAACCCGATAATTTGTATTTTGTTCGAAACTGTGGAGTGTCACCTCAGTGGTAGTCTCCAATTCTGTGGTCGAGTGGGCGAAGATTTTTTGTTTTTGTACCTTACTCAAATCGTACCGATAGAATCACATAGATGCTGAAATTGTAAAGTTAACGCCACCGGTGTATAATATGTTTTTGAAAATATGACTCAATCGTATCGATAGTCAGGACAGGCTGAAATTGTAATCTTAAAGTCACCGGTGTAATAATATGTTGTTGAAAATATAAATAATCTGATAGCCTGAAAATAATATTTTACCCATTGGGAGCCTCCTGGTATAGTGAGGTGAATTATGGGTAAGCCCCCTGGTGTTGTGAGGTGAATTATGGGTAATATTATGCCTGTTCTATTGTGATAACCGCCATCTTTTATCTTTGGAATTATCGGCGTGTTTTATGAAAATGTCACCAAGATTTCTCCACTCGATTCTTTTAAAATGCACCCTAATCGGTCAAATTCTTTTGATAATTCTATCTAAATACATCTTAGCTACTATTCGGATCTGCTTTCCCGGTCGAAAAAGGTTTAGTTTGACCAAAACGGCTATTGACAAAAGTTTGTTTATAAAATAGCGTACTCGATAAACCCGTACTACGGCCGTAGATGGTTATCGAAAACAAATTCAATTTCTTCCATCTAAAACATAATTACGCGCTGGACTCTGTCATTTTAAGAATATATAAGTATTACACACAGACACACGAATTCTCAACTCAAAATTTTGAAAAATGACAGTTTTGTCAACATAAATCGATTTTATTTGCAAATCCCATGTTAATTGTTATTATTAACTTATTGTTAAATTTTATCATCGAAAAAAATTCATTTCTTCCACCTAAAACATAATTATGTGCTGTATCCTATCATTTTAGGAATATATACGTATCCCACTCAGACACACCAAGTCTCAGCTTAAAATTTTGAAAAATAAGAGATTTATCAACATAAATCGATTTGTATGGCAGATCCCATGTTAAATAAATTTTAGGGCCCTTCAAATGTTTTCTGAGCTGTTCCATATTGGCACCAGAGTCCATATTTGACTGGTTCTACATGATAATTGTGCAACAGTACAGTCGCGTTACTTTATACGTCAACATTGGTCATTATCACTCGACAAATTTATTTCGGTCTATCGTATCAACCCCTATTTCCCCCGCGTAGCCTGACTAAGTGTCAACATTGGTCTTTATCGCTCCACTAATTTGTATCATTTCATCGGTATGAATTCCATATCCAATTATCCACATATAACCAACCCAATCTCTAATCCCAGTCCAATTTATTTATTTTTTTCATCGCTATAGTCACGTTACGAAATATTTTATTGCGTGATACTTGTACTTATATGTCTATGGTATTACTATAGTATACCGTATACGTATATCAATTGCTATTCCTTTCTATATAATTCTGGTGCCATCTATAGAGATAGAGATAATTTCCGACCCCCCCCGGGCCCCCCCCCAATTTTATATCATTGCTGCTTTAGTACAGTCGCGATGCATTACATGGCAACATCGCTCCACTAATTTATGTCAGTTCATCGATACGAACCCCTTTTTCTCCGAGTCCATATAACCAACCAACATCTTATCCCGGCCTAAATTATAATTTTTATTTTCATCGGTATAGTTGTGTTACATACATATTTTTTATCATTTGATTCTAATTTGTATTGTACCACTATAGAAGTCCATAAATTACTATTCTGGCACTATATAGAGATGACTAAAATTCTGACACCCCCCCCCCTATTTTATAACCTTGTTGCAACAGTAGAGTTGAGATGCATAATATGTCAACATTGGTCGTTAACGCTCTACAGATTTATATCGGTTCAACCCTTAGTTCCCTGTAATGCCCACCCCTCCCTCAATTTATTTTTTCATTTGTATTATAGTCTCGTTACGTACACATTTTTCTTTTATAACTTTTGCTTCAACGCGCCGAGTTCTAGCTGCTGCAGAGAATACAAAACTGACAACATATTGAAATGTAAGCAGGCTTCAAACTAATATTATCCAATAAAAACTCTGGCTACATCAGAAATTTGTGTATAAGGTGTACTCGCATTTGTTGCGTTAAAAAAAAAAGGTCCCAAGTCAAGGTCCAAATCCCCAACAAACTGATGTGAGGTTTAACTCCATCTACATACAGTAATGTCCAAAGTAATTGATCACTTAACCACAGCAGAATTATGGGTAATTTTTCAAGATTTTAAATCCTGAAAAATTACCCTTAATTCTGCTGTGGTTAATTGGTCAATTACTTTAGGCATTACTGTAGCCCATATAAGGATGTGAGGTCTAATGATAACTCCATCCACATACAGTAATGTCCAAAGTAATTGACCACTTAAGCACAGCAGATTGTGGGTAATTTTTCCGGATTTTTAATCCTGAAAAATTACCCATAATTCTGCTGTGGTTAAGTGGTCAATTACTTTGGGCATTACTGTATCCCATATAAGGATGTGAGGTCTAATGATAACTCCATCTACATACAGTAATGTCCAAAGTAATTGACCACTTAACCACAGCAGAATTATGGCGTTCAATATGGTCTACCTAATTCTGCTCCAAAAACATGTATATTGAATATATGGATGTTTATTGGGGGGAAACCGATTATTTCAATGATATTTTCATTAACTGGCATCCAAAAACCGACCTACGGGAGCGCGCTTCGCACGCGACTGTTTCTTAAGTATATGTGCATATTTAATAAGTCAACAATTGGAAGCACAACAAATAAGATTGGCGGGGTCCCTTGCGCTTGCGCGATCTGTCCATCAAAACATATTTAGACATCTCAAGACACGTAAGACCCAATAACTTAATATACAGAATAGATACATCTATTGCCTGAGTGACTAATATTTATATTTGTTACAATGGGGTCAAATAGTTGCGAAGCCAGCACCACAATTCTTTCCCTCCATAGTAAATATTAAAACAACTTATAAAGAATTATTTATTTACCTTATATTTGGTATGGAGCGTCCTTGGTTTACTGGAGTTCGGATTGTTAACATCACGTCACCAAGTCAATTACTCGCGAAGCCACAGCCATAACTATGTCCCTCCATAGCAATTCTCAAAACAACTTCTTAAGAACAATTGACCAGGTCAGTCGCGCAATTATTGGAAGAGCCACGGTCAATCATTTTTTTTAAAACCAAATTTTACATTTAAATTATTCCTTATTTAACCAAAAAAAAAAATTAAATGATAAAATTAACTTTTACTACTTGCTAAATTTTATCTTTTAATTATTTCATTTAAATTTTAGACTAAAATTTAAAAATATACAGTCCCAGTATTTACAGTATACTAAGTCCAAGTCTTTATAATCTGTTGAGTGACCCCACAGTCATTTACTTGCTTTGTTAGTAATAATTTGAAGGATTACTTGTTTAAACGCAATTGTTATCAAAATATTTTATGTATTTTTTATAATTTCTATTTATATGTAACTAGAAGGTGACCCGACTTCGTCCGGGGTTTGACCTTGAATTGTCTATTTTGAAGGCCAAGGTCAAGTGGGGTCACGATTTGACCCGTCCAAAACACTGCCCGAACAAAAGTACCCGTCGAAATCCATCCGGTTTTACCCGATTTTACCTTTTAACCCGATTTGATTTCCACTCAAGTATATAAACGCGCCTCATATACACACGCTCATTAATTATCAAGTTTCAACGTAAAGATAAATTACCATCGGTGCCCGAGATATCGCCAAGACGTCTGAAACAGTCAAATGCATCGGCAGGTTAAGAGTTAACGTGATCTAACTTTATGACCTCTAACGACGTCATAGAAGTTACGCATTGTTTTTACCCTGATAGAAGATCGTACCACTTCTTCTTAATAATTGAGGCAGATAACTAAAACGGATACATACATATTATATATCGTTGGAAAGAGGAAACACGAAAGATTCTCATAGTGTCATTATTATGACTGGCATGTTATTATTCGCGCTGTTTCGAATCGATTTGTAAGCACCGAACTGAAATATATTAGCGCAAAACGGCGTAAAAACAGATTTGACCTCGGCACGTGAAAAGTTGACCTCGCACGGACAAATTAATAGGCCTATGTTGGTCCTGACCCGAAAATACCCCCACATACCAAGTTTCATCGAAATTGGCTCCGTCATTTTTGAGTCCATCGATTACAAACAAACTAACAAACAGATCTTCCAAAATATATAATAGATACTATAATCTTGGTGGCGTTACCATTTCTGACTATGGTTTTCTTGTACACTATAGACATACAGTTACTTGTTTTTACTAGTGATATCACACCATGCAGAGAAATGTGTTTTGTTAGCGATGTCGCAGCTGATCGTATATGGGATAATTAACGAGCCGGCGGCTGGCTCGGCTGCCTCCGATTGGTTGTGTTTCTGGTACATACAATTTGCTTGACCACTTGTAAATATTAATTCCACATGTATGCTTGTTTTGATATTTTATCTCAAATACTGTATAATATGTACGGTTTTTATTGAGATTAAACAAATTCATACTCAAACTTTTAGTGGGCTGTAGACTCTTATACAGTAAGACTTTTGCAGGATGTACATATGTATTCGCCGATGTATTTTCGCCGATTGTTGCAGTATGTAAATTTTATGACAGCGTAATTGCTTTCGATATTTTGCGTGAACAATGGCTGGACGACTCTTGGAGAATTGTTGCGGGAATACAATGCATAATATATTCTACTGGATACATATTACTCCAACGCCTTCAATTTACTGAAACTTGTGGGAGGTCCAGGTATAGCTACCACGGTAGCTACTTTATAACCATGTGGTGACTCCAGTAGAGGAGACCAGTAAGCTACCCCTTGGCTACCGACTTCCCCGATGATGATATTATATATAGGCCTACCGTATAATAATATATAATAATCAAATAGTAACATATATTATAAATGTATTGTATTAGCACTGTATTTTTATGAACTTTTTTTCTGTTAAAATATTCGTTACGGTACTTGTGTTATTTTTGATGAATAAAATTTTGAAAAAAAGAAGAAAAAATAGAAGCTATATATATGGGGTAACTATATTAATAACATACTCTCTATATTTCGTACCGGTTAGACTTTTTGCAGGATGTATGTATTCGCCGATGTATCTTCGCGGATGTCTCATTGTTGCAGTATGTAACTTTTATGACCGCGTTAATTGCTTTCGATATTTAGGTGTGAACAATGGCTGGGCCACCCTTGAAGATTTTATTGGGGGAACACAATGCATATTATAACAGCTAAAATTGCTGTCGAAGTATGTCTCAGTTAGAAAGTAGACTAAAAGGTCGTATTGCGAAGTATCGGGAGTGTATTTAATCCGATTAGTAGATTTTTGGTCTGCATTTAGAGGTTTTCTGGTGAGATGCCTGCGAAACCTTCAGTAATAATCCCTATATATAGTTGTAATAATTTGAAGGATTAATTGTTTTAACGGAATTCTGAGTTGGTCATTCGTGAAACCAATATATTTTATATTCTATAATTACAATCATGCGTATATAATATATGATCTTGAGCGCGTTACCATTTCTGACTATGATTTTCTTGTAATTATTGAAGTACCGTGCGACTCGCGCGGGAGCCGGTGTTACATATGTGTCACTCAGAAATATAGCATCTTCGACATTTCTGGTCCATAATGTTCAACGCGACATTTAGTCTTTAAATATGGTGTATCTCTTCGCGGAACTTTATGTATAGATATTGCATGTGTATTGAATCATACTTTTGAGTAAGAGAAACACATAGACATAGCAGCTGCATTCAGAAGAAAATATGTTTTTAGCTAATTTTCTACGAAATGGGACAATAGTGTTAGCCACCATTACAATTTTTTTTATTGAAAAAAGATATTTTATCACAATTTTAGGTGAACTATTTGTAACCCCAGATGTTCATCGCGTGTTTGTTGTGAACAACAATGTAAACGTACCTTCAAAATGAGTTTCATTAATATTTTGTGAACGATCCATTGTGAACGATCAAATTGCCGAGAGTGCACCCAGATAGTTTGATCAGTTATTTTGATTCTGAGCTATTCTTTTGCTCGTGATCTGGAACAGAAAACCGTGAAGATATCATTTCTTTATACTATTTGCAAATTTGGCCATGGCCATAGTTTTGACATTAAGCATCACATATGAGATGATACACGTGTACTCTTAGAACAAATGCGTATAAATTGTACACAATATGTTTTACATTTTATCCTAAACAAAATTGTGTAGAAATGACACATGACATATGTGTCGGTGTAATTTCCTCACCGTTTAATATGTGAGTTTATCATAGTTATTATAGATGAGGTGTGTTTTATTGGAGACACAAAACTCGTAAAGGCTACCACAGAACCAACACAAAATGGCAGCAGCTTTATAATTTGTTATATACTGTGTTTGTGTCAAAACTGTGTAACACATATTTTTAAAGCTGCTGCCAAATTTTTAATATGGTAGCTTTAACGAGGTTTGTGTCTGAAATAGAACATATTTCACCAACTAACTATTATATACTCACATATTCACGAATATCCAATGTTGAGAAAATTTCTTTCTACACAATTTTGTTTAAGATAAAATGTAACGCATATTGTGTAGAATTTATATATATATATACCTTTATTTCCTCCGTAATACAGAGAGCTTACATATAATGAACAGGAACACAATACAATGATAATTAGTATTTACAGACATTTAACACGAAGAAAATCAAACGTATATACATGTACACCACGCATAAATAACACACATGCACACACCTTCACACACCACAATCGCTCTCAATTACTCACATACACACACCCTTGTAGAGACAACCATACATACCTACATACGCACACACATACATACACACGTGTACATAGACACACACGCTCGCTCGCAGTACATGCGTGCATACTCTCGAACACACACACGCATGTGTAAATGGAGTCATGGCGGACAATTGACATGAAAAGATGAGCATACATGAATATTATGGTCAGATACAGTAAGAATTTGAGACAGTTTAACCATTTTGACTAGAATACATGGATCAACGTTTTGTCCACAATAATTTAGTTTTTTAAGCTGCTCGTTCATTGTGGTAGATCAATAAACATTGTGGTCTTTATATAAGGTTTGTGAGATCCAATCGATATTTGGGATAGCATATGGACGGGGTAAATGGAGAAGGGCTGTGGGTGTTTATATATTGAAAAGTGAAGGGACAATATAGAGATCGTGGAGTAATGCGTCACGTGACAGTGATCGTGTTCGCATCTGTAATTTCTTTAAGGCGTTTATGATAGAGTTTCCACATTTTAACACTACTGCATGTTGTGAACAGGACAAATGAATTAATGTCACTTATCTTCTCAACAACATGCAGTGGTATACAAGACAGAAACACCATTAGTTGATCAATTGTGCACAAATTATCTATTTCAATGAAGCAAGGTATGTCAAAGTGTTGAAGAAGGTTGAACCATATTTCATTTCTTGCTTCGTTGATGCTGGAGCAATCGAGGACTGCGTGTTCTGCTATATTGTCATATGGTTTGCCACAAAGTTGACACGCCCCCTCCTCCTGGGAGACTGCCTTTGCCAACAACTTTGATGCTTCCAGAAATTCGAATTTATGTTTAGGATAACATCTACATGCGTACCAGAGTGGGGATATGTTCAGAGAGGTATAATTATTTGCAAAGTTGAGCATGGCGTTATCACTGGCAAGACGGGTTTTCCAGTCTTCTTCGTGAACATATGATATTTGGCGAGTCACTAATTGTTTCCACGTGTCCTTCGAAGGAAAGTGTCCTGTTTCAACAAAGGACGATAAATGAGATATAAGATCATATTTCTCTAGAATGGCAGTTAATTCTGAAATGAACGAGGAATGAATGGCTGTGTACCCATTCATATGCCTCTCGGTGCGATATAGAAAAATTTGTTTTGAGGCTTTATCAGAATCTGTTCTACAGAGACAACCAAAGAGGCTTAGTTTTCTTTTGTCTATCATTGATGAGATCGGTGCAGTTCCGAGAAGCCCTAGAACAACACCCGTTCTTGTTCTATGTGGAGCCAAAAAACAGTCAATTAATATACCCGACTCAGACGAATCGCATATATCGTGGAACCTCCATACAGCCTTCTATCAATCGAGGCCTTATATGATGAGTATAACCAACACTGATGTTTGTTTAATATGATGAGTATAACCAACACTGATGTTTGTTTAATATGATGAGTATAACCAACACTGATGTTTGTTCGAGGTCTTATATGTTGAGTATAACCAACACTGGTGTTTGTTTAAGCGATGTTAACCCTTCAATGACTGGAGCTTCCTGAAATTTTGCGAAGACCCTGTGCCAATGCATTCTCTTATATATGCGAGTCTCCATAATTATATCAGAGAATATATTGGCCTAACAGTATTTACCTTGATCTTGTAAGCACGTGCATTCTTTTATATATGCGAGGCGCCCTATGGGAAATTTCTTAGAACATTCAGTCAGGATAGGAATTTACTGGCCCAGTCCCAGTGTCCAGTAATATGTTTTATATGTTTTGTAAATTCCGCTATAATCTGGGGAGGAGTTGTCGATTCTATTTATTACATGATCCAAAACCTCAACAAAACATAATTAAATCAACAAATGGGACGCGAGACTAACATCGGCTTAGGTTGTCCATCTGATGCATTATACCGATCACCCTAGTACCACTTAATAGTACCCAGCTTAATATTTGTTGCGGTCGAGTATCTCGCTTAACGAATCAGTGCGGTTGAGTACCAAGCTTAACGAAATCTCGCAGCTAAACGAGATTATTTCTGATATCGTCTGCTAAATAGCTTTTTTCCAATGCCCCAAAAAAAATAATGAAAATGCAAGCTGGTGTGACATAAAATCTAAATACGCAGAGTATCCTTATAATTAAATCATTCGATGGTATAAACTATCCATCATTAAGTATATTTGCATTGAGTTTGCCACTCATAAAATGTGATTCTAGTCCGAGATTTCGTTAAGCGAAGTACCGTGCTCAACCGCACTGATTCGTTAAGCGAGGTACTCAACCGCAAGGAATATTAAGCTGGGTACTCAACCGCACGTCGCGTGATGATAGTGACCCCTTCAGCCTTATAGTACCATCAGGACTCCTACAATAACTCTCATGAATCCAACCCACGGCAAACATGGTTCCACATTAGACGACATGTACCCCTCCTAATGGGACGTTGGACATATTCTACCCATAGCCCACATGGGATTAAAGAATAGTGTTGGGAAGCTTCATTGTTGGTACATAATTATGTTTCGGTCATCTACACGATTGTTGGAAAGTTTCATGCAATACGGATATGATTTGTGACAATCTTTTAATGTATGCGTTGTGTATGGCCACCCAGGCGCTATTCACTATCCATCACAGCCAATTAACCCTTCTATTTCTTTACTATACACTCATTGATGAGTAGTTTCGGTATTATATTTATTGTGTGCCTCCTATGTGGAGAAGAATATATATAAACGTTACAATATGGTATATACATGTATATGGTTATCACAACGTCGTTGAAAACACACCAACACAGAGCTGTAGTATATTGTTTTAACGTAGCCATATGCGTGTGAGTTGAGAGTATATGTTTATACAGTATTAGTTATAACATGGTATATGCGAGCGATGATCGATACCATGGCGTGTATTAATGACCACAATATACTGGCTACTCTAATATCAATTTGAGTTCCCGCGAATAAAGCGACACATGGTGAGCAAGTAAGTTGATGAGTCCAGAATAATAAGCTCCATTTGATGCAACACTTCGTCGGGAATGGTAACTACCTCTGTTCCAAGAAGAAAAGCACATAGTGTAGAGTCACTGATTGTGTCCAGATATAGGTATGGTTCTATCCCATAGTGGTTGAGTATATGGTCGTAATAACCATTCCTCATACAGGTGATGTGATCGGAAGTACAGTAGCGCAGCGCGTGAAGAAGTTCATTATCATAGCACATACGACAAGCGTCACACACAAGGTTATTTTTGTATGTCGTTTTGTTCAAAAGCAATCCGAAATTTTTCAACTTTTCGCCATAATGAGGGTATTTCCTAAGTAATACCCATATACTCCAGTTCGCTGATGGATTTGAGTGCGTTGTCTGGAATGTTTTAAGACTTGTGTCTCCGGAAACAGAAGCTAGCCATTCTCTCTCATAACTTTCCCAAACTGATTGCTGAATCAGACGTTTCCACGAACACTTAGATGGGAAGTTACCAGTTTCCACGAAAGAGTCCAGATGAGTTCGTAGATCACACAGCTGTAGAAGTTCAATTATATCTGGAACAAATCCTGTAGTCAGGCGAGCAAAAAGAGTGAATTTGAAGAACTTCTGAAGAAATATTCTGAGGGGAAACTGGCGATCCTGTGGTAGATAAATCAATGAACATAAAAAAGAAAGTTTCTTGATGTGAATTTGTCTCTCGAGTGGCAGAAGTCCAAGCAAGCTTAGGGAAATACACGTGGGAGTACGCGATGGGAGAGACTGGATGTGTTTCACGCACACTCGGTAATATTTCTCCATTGTGTACATGGTAGTTTTGTTCGGGAGTTCCATTAGTTCGCACCCATATAGGGCTTTGGGCAGTGCAACAGATTGTAGCAGACTTGTCATCGTTATTGGAGTGCACATTTTGAATAAGCTTTTGCCAGCCAAACTGAAATAAGATTTCCTCAGTTTTTCAGATAATAGAGAAGAACGGGTTGGCACGCACTGAAATTTGCACTGCTTAATACCAAGATGAACACATTCTGTCGCTTCTGTTAGTGGACTGTCACAGAGAAGCCACGTCCTGTTGCTAGCAGAGTTTTGATGCTTTGTCTCATTGAAGACGACGACGACGCTCTTTTTATTTGAGAATTCGAAACGCCATCGCTGGCTGTATTTGTAACAAACGTCAATCAAACACTCGAGACCGGATTTGGACAATGAAACGAGAGCAATATCGTCAGCAGCTGAAGGTGCCCCACAAGAGATGTCTCCTATGTGTAGACCGTGTTCAAAATCGCAGAGAGAGTTCAGTAGTTCATTTATGAATACCAGATAGAAGAAGGGGGATGTTACGGCCCCCTGCCTTGTTCCTTGTAAGATGTCGAAAGGCTCCGAGAGCGAGCCGCTGTACATTACACGGCTGGTGCAATTTTTGTGCATGTTTGCCACAACACGCAGAACTTTACCTTTTAAACCTAGATCGTATAGTTTCACAAGAAGGCCTTCGTGCCACACACGATCGAACGCCTTCGCAGAGTCCAAAAAACACACAAATGCTCTTGAATGTAAGTCGCTCGCATAGGAAACTGCTTCCTGGAGGGCAAACGATGTCACCAAACAGTTCACTCCTTTCTGAAAACCATTCTGAAGCTCGTTTGGAAATCTGGTAAAATTCCCCTCCTTCAGAAATCTGTCTAACATAATACTTTCGAATGTCTTGTAGATCACCGACATGAGTGTGATAGCACGGTAACTATATATCTGGAACATTTATAGGTTTTGGTGACCCCTTGAATAGGGGAACAATGATGCCAATTTTTAAGGAAGGTGGTATCCATTCCAAGTCTAACATACTATTGTAAAGGCGACACAATATTGATTTGAAGGAGTCACTTCCATGCAAGAGATGTTCGTTAACTACATTGTCAATACCACTAGATTTCCCACGTTTAAGAGTTTTCATGACATCTGTCAGTTCAGAAACACTAACTGGTTCACAAAAAGTAGCGTCTGCAAAGTCTTTATGTGATTCTTGGAAAATTGACGATATGGATTCCTCGAATTCCGGATCAGCGTGGATACCTGGTTTGTATAGGCTTTCGAAATATGACCTCCAGGCGGACAGGATATCAGTTGGATTGCGAAGAGTTTTGTCACCGAATGTCATAACATTCTGCATGCTCTTCTAGTAACTGTTTTGTTGTCTGACGTCTGCTTTTAGTACCTGAACATACCCCCAAACGAATAATAGACACTTCGAATATATACCTTTATAACTGAATGGAGATTCAATTTATTATAGATAGGGTTAAAGTCAGCTTTCCATGAGATTTGATAATTGGGACGTTATTGATGCGTTCCTAATAAATGACAGTTACTCGGTTCAATAGCAAAAATCACTTCTTGTCAAGTTCTTGATATTAGAAACTGAGACAGTGTGAGATGTTGATACTATTTTACAACGAGAGGCGGAAATGTTTGATCACAAGGAACAAGTGGACATAACAGGAAATTCTAAAACAATATTCAGCTCTCCTTATCTTACTCAATAATGCGCAGCAATCAGTTTGTGTATGGATAGCACATACTACCATACGGTGTTTAATTCTCAATTTCCAATAACGGCAGTGTAATGTGTCGACCTCTTCGACAGCTCGTTACAATAACAACGGGGGCTCGGCATGAATCGATGCATCTCAGTGCTCGTGGTGGCTGTTCATGGCACATCATACTGTGTGCAGCACACAACGATATCCCCCATGAGGGTGGTGAGTTATCCCCCATGAGGGTGGTGAGTATGGTTATGGGGGTCTCACGACCTAATCCGTTGTACCCCAACTAAAACACGCCGATTACAGGGCACGAATATGTGCAGTATATATAGGCTTAATGTCCCTGAAATATCGAATATTCCGAGTCAGGGCCGACATAATTAAAACACATAAACTCTTGAATCGCCCTCTGTCGAATATGTTGAACTTTTCGAGTAGGTTCACGACCAGAAAACAAGGGGACGCACTCGACACATGTACAAAATTAATGCCGAGTGAAGTTCTGATGATTACGATATTTTAATTTTGCAGCCAATTTTTTTATTAATAATGTAAGGATATCAATTAAACCATGAGTTCAATTTTTTTTTAACTTGCAATAAAGTTTAGACTCAAAGAGCAAATTATCTATTATATATTGGGATGGCGGATGGTTGCTATTTTCCAAAAGTTATAAAATCAAGGTGTCAGAAGGGATTCTCGGAGTTGAACGTTTAGTTTACTCCAAGGGGTGTAGTTGTTTGAATGTGCAAGTTAAACACCCCCCACTCGTCCAGCCTGTCCCTTTATCGTTTATCTTCCATCCGCGGTGGTCTTCCTCCAGCTCGTTATGATAACAATAGGGGTCGGTTGGAATCGATGCATCTCTGTCGTGGTGGCTGTTTATGACAGAACACGTTGTGATTCTCGTGCTACGCAACCCGCGCCTCGAGAATGTGGCGTGAATGGTGCACATGTGATCCAAGTGTGGTGCAAGGACTGAAAGTTGAGGACTATGCTATTAGGCCAGGAAAAAAATATGTTTTAATCTCTGAGACATGAGTTCATGTTACGGGCTAGATGTGCATTATGTACAAACTGCTAAGTGTAATATATATACATACAGTAATGCCCTAAATAATCGACTCCTTAACCGCAGCAGAATTATGGGTAACTTTTCAGGATTTAGTCGGAAATATGGCTTGTTGCCATTCATCGGAAAGCTCTCACCGATGTTAAGGAGTCGATTGTTTAGAGCATTCATGTACATATATACACAGCAGCAGATATTCTCTCGGTAGTGTCTCGGTATTATAGCCTCCCGTCTCTCTATTTTTCATCGCCATGCAGTCTTCGTTAACGTCATTTTCAAATTAATACATTTCATCGGTATACTTATTCGAGGATGTCATAAAATAGTAATAATAATAATAATATTTATCCACCGCTCACTACCTCTATTGACTACATACAGCCTGCCAAATACACGTTACGTTTATTACGTCAAAGTAGCTTTATTAGGTCAACGTATCTTTATTAGGTTAGTACTACTTTCATGACGTAATTGCATATGCAAATTGCGCAGGTAACTAGGGACGTCAACCGACCTGAATGACGTCATTGTGATTTTGTGACCTTTTTATCGTCCATAATTCACCGCAATTGATACAAAATTCGTAATCGGATATGTGTTTTCGCTCTAAAACATCTATAAACCATTAGCTAAAGGTCAGCTTAGAATAACTATTAAAAAACCCAACGAACTATTTCGCTCTGAGCTGCACTCCGATTTTGCCACGTCATGAATGCTAATTAGTTTTATTGACCTAATAAATGTAAGGGCGTCATCGAAGTAACGAATGTAACACTGAGGAAAATGACAGATTTACCGCACAAAATGCATGTTTTGTGCGATGGATAAATAAAATATGCAGCTACTGTTGTCGCTTAAACTGTTTATGTCGGGGGATTTGGCATCTATTGGACTCGGCAGAGCCACGCCCAATAGATGCTCAAATCCCCCTCACGGACATAAACATTTTAAGCGACGACATTAGCTACATATGCTATATTTATCCACCGCTCACTACGTTTATTGACTACATAAAGCCTGCCAAATAAACGTTACGTTTATTACGTCAATGTAGCTTTATTAGGTCAACGTAGCTTTATTATGCCCCCGATCTCCGATGGAGATTTGGGGGTATATAGTGGAGCCCTCCGTCCGTCCGTCCGTCCTTCCGTCCGTCCTTCCGTCCTTCCGTCCGTCCTTCCGTCCGTACGAACGTTTCAACTCGTAACTTTGGTTTCGCTAACCCAATTCAGTTGATCTTTGGTATGCTAATAGACCAGCCGGGGGGACAAGATTTCCCCATAACTGCGGTTTCGTCCGCCCATTTTTTCCAGAGTTATGCCCCTTTTTGGACTTAGAAAATTCAGGTTTTCTGCTACTTTTTTTGGTTTCCAGATAACTTGATTTTGGATTGTTTATTTGCAAAACCCGTATTTTTGTGTATTACCAATATCGCAATACAGGTCAAGGTAAAATTTCGGTTCAATCGGATAATTTTTGTGAGAGTTATGACCCTTTTTCGACTTAAAAAATTCAGTTTTTTTTTTAGAAAATTCAGTTTTCCTTTTATTTTTGTGGCACCAGACCAAATTTGAAGCTAATATAGAACAACATCTGGCATTTTTATAGCGCTTAACCAGAAAGTTTCTCTGATTGTACAGTCGGGGGCGTTACCTCCGCCCAGCGGTGCACTTGTTATGTTAGTACTACTTTATGACGTAATTTGATATGCAAATTGCGCACCAATGACGGCCTTAATGACGTCATTGTGATTTCAGAATGTTTTTATCGTGAATAATTCACTAAAATAATTCGTAAAATGATAAATGTTTTAGCTCTATAAATCTTCAGAACAAGGTCTGCTTATAATAAATGTAAAAATGAAACGAACTATTTCGCTCTAAGCTGCACTCCGGTTTTCCCCGTCATGAATGCTAATTGGTTCGCTTGACCTAATAAATGTAATGGCGTCATCGAAGTAACGAATGTAAAACTGAGGAAAATGACAGATTTACATCACAAAACGCAAGTCTTGTGCGATGGATAAATAAAATATGTAGCTAATGTCGTCGCTTAAACTGTTTATGTCCGCTCGGGGGATTTGGCATCTATATTGGACTCGGCAGAGCCTCGCCCAATAGATGCTCAAATCCCCCTCACGGACATAAACATTTGAAGCGACGACACTAGCTACATATCTATTATATATTTTGAAAGATCTGTGTGTGTGTGTGTGTGTGTGTGTGTGTGTGTGTGTGTGTATCTGTCTGTCTGTCAGTAATCGATGGACTCGAAAATAGCCCAGCCGATTTCGATGAAACTTGGTATGTGGGGGTATTTTCGGGCCACGAGTAACATAGGCCTATTGATTTTCAGATCCGAGGTCAACTTTTCACGTGCCGAGGTCAAATCTGTTTTTACGCCGTTTTGCGCTAATATATTTCAGTTCGGTGCTCACAAATCGATTCGATATAGCGCGAATAAAAAATTGCCAGTCATATAATTTGCACGGTTAGAATCTGTGGCTCTTCATCTTTCCAATGATGCATCACACGCCTGTGTACGTTTAAAGTTTCTACCTTAATTATCGGGAAGAACACAGGACCATGCTTCGCTCATCGAAAATCATTGCGTAAAATATATTACGCCATCAACATATCGTGACGTGTTCGCGTTAACTCTTGCTCGGCCGTGTCGCGTTAACTCATCACCGGCCGAGGTATCCGCAAATGACATTGGGCTATATATCTCGCAAACGGGTGGAGCTATCGACTTGAAATTTGGTATGTGAATGTATCTTGCCCCGGATACGAATTTTATCGGGTCGCCGAGCCCGTGCGACGCCAGCTTCGCGCATGCGCAGACCAGATCTCGGAAACGGGTGGAGCAATCGACTTGAAATTTGGTTTTTGAATAGCCCGGACGAAGTCGGGTCACCTTCTAGTTCTATATATAACAACCAACTAATACTACTACAAAAACTACTACTGCAGCATCAACAGTTACAATAGCGTGCAATATCAATTGGTATTTTGTCTATAAATTTATATTTCTGTGTTTGAAGTTCGCTAATTGCTAATAGCGGGCTTAGTTTCTCAAATCAACTCGACCTGACTTTGTCAGTAGCTTGTAAAACTTCAACTTAGATGGTGGATTTCTATGGCCGTATGGGCCAGGTGGCTAGGAGGGCTGCCCCAAATGTTTTGAAAGCTAAAAATTCGAGCAATTTTCGGTCAAATTCGGGAAATTATCGGGCAAATTGAATGGTATTTCAGGGGAAAATTATGGCAAATTACAGTATTTTTCACATTTCTGACTGAATTATACCGATTTAAGGTTAAGTTGATAAGGGCAACACGCGGAAGTCCACCAAATGTGGTAAAATGTCGCCGGTAGAAGCGGTCTTACCGAGTCACCAAGGAAGATAAACCCTCCATGTAATCTGGCTATACCACTATATTATGGTGCTTACGTTCACAACAATAACAAAATATATGTAGTCATTTCGGTTAAGCTGGTACACCATGTTGATTATCATGGTTAGATGAGTCATTAAGGCTAATTGGAATATATTTATTCCCGACTAAGTACTAAATTTCCAGGTGTTATATCACAGAAATCGGAATATGTAGCCAAACTACACGACTGAGATATTATTTACTTGACGGATTGAAGATTGAACGCAAATGTTTCCCCAGAAGGGTCCCCCGTGTCCCTGAGTCTGAATAGGGTTGCATGTGTCACGTCTTAATCAGAGATCGAATTTGTTTCGCCCAGAGCAACATCCGTTAGAATGAATTGTCTAGGTTACTCTTATAATGCAATTATTTTTGTCTATTATGCAATATTTATTTCAGCCAAACCTTGGCTGATTATTTCACACCAGTTTCTGGGATAACCTGTGTGTCGACTGAGAACCTGTGTGTCAATTGAGGAGAACACACGGAGGATTTGTGTAAATGTTAGCCCAAACGACATTTCGAAGTAACGACGGGTTTGTTGTTTATTTCGAGGAATAATACCGCATCATATGAATTCAGCCCAAATATATTGACAGGTGTCAAGGGTCTAACTCTATACTGAGCAATAAAAAACTAATATTAATAAATACCGAGTATTTAATTTAACGCCAATGGGTCGTTTATGTGCGTTTAAGAGTGTATTTATGCCTAAAGCAAAGTGAAATAACGATCTTAAAATGAATTGGCCGGTATATTTTAAGAGTTATCAGGGTTACCAGGGTCGTAGTTGCATAAATTACAATATATTTTATGTTTATGCTAAGATAACTTGATCGGTATTGAGGTTAACACAAATCCCATATATGGAAATTCCAAATATGGAAAGTGACGTGCGCAAAACAGATAAAACGACGAAATGTTGTCAAATTCCACGTCTGAATACGCGTCTTATTCTCACTTATACCGTGTTTATATCAGTGTTATTCTATGTGTTGTTGTGTATTGTATTACTTTGATCAAGGTTGCGCTTTTGTTATTCTCACAAAAGGTAAATTTGATGCGTGTTTGATGCGTGTTTACATTTCAAAATTGCGTCTGCCATCTACAGTAACACTAACAGTGCGACGGAATTCCACATGTCCGAGCGCCATTGACTGATTGATTCCTTAATTACGAGACTAATTTATCGAATGAGGTCAAATTTTCGCATATAACAAGACTCGTATGTTATTCTGCACCATTCTGACGAGTGCCGACTTTCATTTCGCATTATTTTCGTTTTTATGTAAATTTTTTCTACCAAAACAAAATTCATTGTTTTGCCAATTTCAAGCTAGTTTATAGCATGGTCATGGCATAATTTGGCCTAGCGAGTGTCGGTAGACGTTTCTTGAGTGTGCACAACAAATTTTGGTCCCAACGAAGCAGGCTAAAATCCTGAAATTTGTCAATTTTACTTTGCGTGTGAAGAAAATATTCATTTAAACTTCCAAAATTGGTTGAAATATGCTCAACAACATTCAGTTGAATGGTGACATTATTTATAGTCACCGACTAACTTCCACGATGAATCAAATTTGTTTTTATTGGTGACAATTATGTCGCGAGAGATAAAAATGTAAATTTTTTAAAGAAAATGTTAAATTTTAGCTCATTTTAAGACTTTAATTGCTTGTAGATCGGTGTTAATTATCTTCGTCAATGATGTCATGTCACGCTTGTTAATAATTCATTTGTTCGGAAATACTTATTGGGGTCGAAATGTATAAAATTTAACTACCACCACTTCCAAAAACAACACCGATAAACAATAACGCTCTTTGTTCCATGCAATGGAAATGGCTATTTATTGTCCTGATATCAGTGATATAAATGAATGCCTAAAATTAGTATTATCCTGAAATAAATTTATGCCACTTTGGCGAACATGGGAACCACGGTACAATTTATGCCATTTAGGCACACTTCAGAGTGAAATCAGGGCTTATATTTCGGCGAGAATCCAAATCGAGATTCTCGTAAATATTCTTGCAAATTACCCTGGATTCTCGTGAAAAAGTATATATGGATTCTCGCAAAATCAGATGAAATATATGCCCTGGAAATATAGCAAATCGTTTAATGCTTTAGAATTTTTGTTTTCGGAGATTTATATATATGCTTAAAGACATATTATGGACTTGTTATGGACTTTTTCGGGTGCGAGAAATTGATAAGTTAGTGCTCAGGCACTTTGCCAACCTGGGGAATGTTATCATTCTACTAACATCACTGAAAATTTCCAAAAAAATCTACCACACCACTTCATAGAGAACATTGTCTGAACTACTCCAAATTGTAAATATTTACATCTCGATTCGGGGCGCAACTATCGGCTATAATTAAACAAAAATGATTTCGCCATCGAGAGTCATTGCATTTAACTAATATATAAGAATGACGTTGTGTATCATCCATTTGAATTAATATTCGTAACGAATAGCTACTTTGAGAAAGATTATTCTTAATTTCTATTTGATCACTCTGCCCGTTGTCTGCCGGAGTGTTTCACATCACTTTAATCAAGGTAGACTGTTCAGAAAAACTGCATTTCAAGAAATCGTTTAATGCTTTAGAATTTTGGTTTTCGGAGATTTATATATATGCTTAAAGACATATTATGGACTTGTTATGGACTTTTTCGGGTGCGAGAAATTGATAAGTTAGTGCTCAGGCACTTTGCCAACCTGGGGAATGTTATCATTCTACTAACATCACTGAAAATTTCCAAAAAAATCTACCACACCACTTCATAGAGAACATCGTCTGAACTACTCCAAATTGTAAATATTTACATCTCGATTCGGGGCGCAACTATCGGCTATAATTAAACAAAAATTATTTCGCCATCGAGAATCATTGCATTTAACTAATATATAAGAATGACGTTGTGTATCATCCATTTAGATTACTATTCGTAACAAATAACTACTTTGAGAAAGATTATTCTTAATTTCTATTTGATCACTCTGCCCGGTGTCTGCCGGAGTGTTTCACATCACTTTAATCAAGGTAGACTGTTCAGAAAAACTGCATTTCAAGAAATCGTTTAATGCTTTAGAATTTTGGTTTTCGGAGATTTATATATATGCTTAAAGACATATTATGGACTTGTTATGGACTTTTTCGGGTGCGAGAAATTGATAAGTTAGTGCTCAGGCACTTTGCCAACCTGGGGAATGTTATCATTCTACTAACATCACTGAAAATTTCCAAAAAAATCTACCACACCACTTCATAGAGAACATCGTCTGAACTACTCCAAATTGTAAATATTTACATCTCGATTCGGGGCGCAACTATCGGCTATAATTAAACAAAAATTATTTCGCCATCGAGAATCATTGCATTTAACTAATATATAAGAATGACGTTGTGTATCATCCATTTAGATTACTATTCGTAACAAATAACTACTTTGAGAAAGATTATTCTTAATTTCTATTTGATCACTCTGCCCGTTGTCTGCCGGAGTGTTTCACATCACTTTAATCAAGGAAGACTGTTCAGAAAAACTGCATTTCAAGATCACCAAACAACTTTCCTTTTTAGGGCCACCACATCTTTCCAAAGATGTACTTCTTCCATTTTGCTATCAAAGACCGAAAAATGTCATTAAACTAGAGATCCAAATACCCACTAAGGGCCCCTATATCTTGAAATATTAAAGACCGAGAATGTCGTTAAACTATAAAGACCGAAAAATGTCGTTAAACTAGAGATCCAAATACCCCCTATATCTTGAGATATTATAAAGACCGAAAAATGTCATTAAACTATTAAAGACCGAAAAATGTCGTTAAACTACAAAGACCGAAAAATGTCGTTAAACTAGAGATCCAAACATCCCCATCCCCTATTTTTTTAGACAATTAAGAACGAAATATGTCGTTACACCATTAATACATAATTTGTGTTTATGAAAGTCTGGCACCCATTAGCAGTTTGTTTTCAGTACATTTTAATATTCATTGGAACGTAAACAATTATTCGCTGACAGAAATCATGTTAATATTGCCTTTCGTTACTGGTTTCCTCGACTCAAATATTTCTCACTGCTCAATACTTATAATTAAAAAAAATGTTCTGTGTTTTGTGTCACTTCTTAATAGCATTATGTATTCTGCTATTGACAAGAAAAAAAGTTGCAGTATACGTTAAAGGTACGGAAGGCCTTGGTGGGTATCCTGTGAACATATTTCCACCTGCCAAAAACCGCTACAAACGAAAATAATATTCAAATATAGACATACTTTGTTAATATACAAATGAGAAATATCTCATAAACAGTATGTTATTGTCGTAAATTTGACGATTGTTATGTAAACAAAGCATAAAAAGTTACTTTCTTGGTGTTTCTTTATATTATGATGGTAAACATAAAGAGCGTTCTTTGTTGGAAATTTGTTTGGAAATAATAAAGAGCGTTTATACCATTTGTGTGTGATTAGCCAGTAGCATTGTGCTGCCTTCTATAACACAATCAGACTCTTGTTTAGGTAAAATTTAGTAGGTCTTTATGTGAGCATGATGTTTACGCGATAGTGATCGTATATTTGAACGAAAATGTATGCGTTTTAATATTTTTCTGTTTACGGTGTTTGGAACAAATATGAATATTTTCGACAACTAAGCCCCCTCGTCCCTTTAATATAATTAATATAACATCCCTCATCCAATAATCTCCAAATTGCATATCTAATTTCAATCCTAGTTACACGTCACGCCGCCCCTCATCATTTGCCAATTGTACACCTTTTTTTTGCTGCTGCTGCAACTGTTCAATTTCTTTAAAAATTATTGAAAAAATGGCCCTCCCGCCCGCCGACATTTACCTCTGATTTTTTTTTTATCATCGGTCCGCACCAAAATTGAGCACACGTCCCTATATAATATACCTATTTAAACCGAGTATACACGGTGGTGTACTATATCAACCGTTCATTTAACCGTTTAGGTAGCATATTTCCACGTATACGTTATCACGACAAATCCCTGCTGATCTGTTATTAATGAACCAAACACTTAACATGTCAACACACTCTGGCCCGCCAATGCTACAGTGTATAAACGTAACGGGGCAAATATGGACATTATATTGGCAGCTAACGAGAGCATTCATCATCAGCAATCTGCTCACCCCTTTTAGCCGATACGATAGAAACTAAACGATTTGTTACTTCTAATTACCCGTACTTAATTACACTACTTGCGTGTTAATAAAGTACGACCCCATTACCACTAAAGGTGAAACATGGGATTTAGAACATTAATATTCACTCTTACATAGTTCCACATTCAAGGTTCGTCTTGTGTAATCGTATGTCAGTTGTAACGTTGTGAAACCGCAACCGAACTGAATTATTCTATTGCTAAATAGTTCATGGCTGACCTGATGCATGCATCTTAGTTTTCTTGTAGTACAATATGCTTGAAAAGTCCACAAGTAAAACTGCACACTGGCTCGGAAAACATATAGCCGGCGACTCGAACATCATGCATATAAGACTTTATTGTGTAGCAATACACAAATCTATATGCTGAGCCATTATCATTGGCATAAGCTCCATGAATCATTTTTTTTATTACAGATAGCAATAGTTGGCGTAAACAAATGTCTTTGTTTGTTCGCACCATTAACAACTGAGCCATGCCCCTTAGTTTGCGCACACAGAGCGTCCGATTTAACCAATTTAGACTAAAATTTACCATTTTCAACCCAAAAGCAGATCATAACAGAGCGATTTTCAGTAAATAAGCTCCTTCTGATTGAACTCGGAAATGTTTGAAATAGAAAACAAGTTATCCCAGCAATTAAAAAAATAAACAAATTGTCTTGCAAGCGCAGATGACACAATTTAGGGGAGATAAATTGGGATATTTTTCTGTTGCCAAAAACATGGAGTTGGCCACTGCACTGAATACGAAAATCGTGTTACGAATTACGTGTTACTTTATTGTGAGCTTTCACAGCTTTGAGTCGGATCGGTCGAGGTCCAGAAACATGTATATATCAGCGTATATGAGCGAGGTCAAGGTCAAGGACACGGTCGCACGTGAAATTGGACACACCCAAATTGTTCCCGGGATCAAAGTAGGCCTACATATCAAATTTGAATCGGATCGGTCGAGGTCCATAAATTGCCTATATGAGCAAGGTCAAGGTCAAGGACATGGTCGCATGTGGAATTTGATCAACCCATATTGTTCCTGGGTAAAAGTAGGCCTACAAAACACATTTGAGTCGGATCGTCAACGAGTATTTAGTAAAGAAAGTGTTAAATACATTGTGTAGAAGCATTTACTTTTATGGGACCCGGTTAGTCCCTCTCTATATATGACACACCAATGTCAAGTTCCGATATTAGCATAAATAAAATGTGCTTTATTTAAAAACCAACCATATTATAGCTGTTGGCGACAATTGACTTTGGAATCAAAGTTTAATTGATTTTGATGCATTCCCCGCGTTTCATTGATTTGATAATAGACTTAAATCAATTTAAAAGAGCATCCTGGCTACACTCCTTTAAAGGGGGACCGTACATTAAATTAATTGGATCTCATTTTATTCTCAACAGAATATATGCAACAACTGAATTAATTTGAGCCATGGGTTATGGAGCACGCGATTGTCTCTTGCACTAACCCATGACTCAAATTCATTCAATTGTTGCCAATATTCTGTTGAGTATACATGTAAAAAGAGGTCGTCCCATAATTGCCGGATTTAGTGTACATATCGCCTTTAAGGCACACTGTGGATATTTTATGTTTATAAGTGTGGCTCATTTGATGTATGTATATAACGGACGTTGTATTATTACACGAGCTGCAATAGAAACGCCATAGACGCAGCGCGAACTACGAGGCAGAGTTCTGTCCCCGATATAGCTATATATACGATGGTCAGACCACTCCAGCCGCGTACACAAACTCCAGGCAGAGTTATCTCCCATCGCTGAGATACCACTGCCATAATGACATTAATTGGTAAGGAATTCTTACGTGTTTTTAGTTCTTATGTTTTAGGATTAAAATTGTCTATGTCTGGCTCAGTTCATATTGTTCTTATCAATACCGAAAGAATTACCATTATTGCAAACTTAAAAAAAAATTGGTGGTCAAAACAAGATAATAGGTGACTAAATAGTAGTAAATACAGTTCCGCGACGATATGTAAAAATAGATTTATCGTCTGCAAAGTACACTCATTGTGGCAGTGATATATCGCAGCGATAGCGTAGAGGGCGCTGTATGGAGTTTGCCACGTACATAATGTAAACTGTCTCATATGTTTTATTACAAACTCTTGTCCGTTACAATTCAATCTACATTATGCTGAGAACTCAAGCTGTCCGTATGCAATGAGTATATCACGATTCAATTTCCTCTGACAATAATAGACACATGATATACCTACACAAAAAAATCGCGATTTCAAACTACCCTGCTTAAAAAAAAAGAAGCATTGGAACATGAAATTACTCGAATTCGACTTCGATCACATTTCGATATGTTGCTTGGTCGACAGAACACTGCTTATACACTAGGGCGTGGCACGAACAAGATAGATTATACCGACTCTATCGCATAAATATGCGTCGATTTCAAAAACCTCTCACAGCATTCCAACTTGGAAGGTCGATTTCGATCACATATCTTTGGATCTATTGCGTTGGTTGTATATGGGCTATGTCGATAGAACGCTGTTTATACTAGGGCGTGGCATGAACAAGATAGATTCTACGAACTTGATCGCATAAATATGCGTCGACAGGCCGCAATCACGGCAACACACTGCGTCACTTGTTTATGCAAATCCTGGCCGACGATCACGGGTCTCTAAGAACGCGATCAATCTCTAGTCGATCAGAGCCGCTGTCACAGAACACATTAATACCTCAGAAGTGACAGCGACATCTATGACACGACACGAGATCGTGGCAACTCAATTTCTCACCCAACACCAGAGAGATGTAAATAATTTCCTGTCATTACCCGCACCGCGAGAGGGCGCTCAATTACCCCATGTTCATGGACGTGAAGCAGACGATGACGTTAACCGGAAGTTGGAATAAGTGACGGTCAGTCTGAGCGTCTCTATACGGCACTATAATTATGTCAAAAACCCTCCTGCGTGGTGTGTATCGCCGCGACATTCATGTTGTTTGGAGCTACAGTCAGTTTATCTTCTGTCGATAATTGATATATAGAGCTCTCCTGTTTAATAAAATATATCTGGTCACCAAAATAGAGGTGAAGTTACCTATGGACGCTGTAATTAGATCCGATGTATGGGAAATCGTGAATGCAGTCAACCAGGCATTCAGTGGGCGCCGGTTAGAGCAACCTATAGTGCTAAATTATATTATTCACAAATTGGAAGAATGGACACCAATAAAAGAGTTATATCGAGGCTATACGATCAAACTATGTATTTAACCCTTTCTATACTAAAGCATCATTGGCGAGTATTTATCCCATAAGTGAACTTATTTTTTTGTTTAAACATATTTTATTTGTTCATAAATTAAATTAGTTTATGACAAAAGGGATTGGAGGACAAGTGCTAAATCACTTAGAATACCCTCCTCTCCCTAGTATGATACACTGACAAATTTTATGACACTAAAGACGAACAAAACACAAGGTATATTATATACATACATATAATGAAAAATATAAGTAAATAAACAGAATGGCGATTGCGGAGGAGAATTGGAGGGTCGGTTTACAGTGGAGATATGGGGTAAGTGTGAGTATGCTTCACCAACCCGTCAGTGATCATTCCCTTGCAACAAGTAAAAATACGATAGTACAGGCATATATCAATTATTGAGTGCATAATTGGGATATATTGTACATAGGAAACAAGGTACAAACTTAGAATATTATATTATAAGTAGATTTGGTGTAGAATGGCGTGGTCAAAGTGTTAGGTTCTCTCAAAACGGCCGGAATCTCTAATATACGAGTGTACAGCCTTAAAGATATCACTATTCTCAGTATAAGTAAGTTCGGGTTTCCCATAAAGAAGTATGTCTACAGAGTTAATATTATGTTGCATAAGATTATTATTGAGTTTTTGCCGAGATTCCGCATAATGGTTACATTCAAAGAAAAAATGGTTAGCATTTTCATTCCGGAAGCCACACGAGCGTGTTGCGGAATCTGAGATATGATTACGTAATTTATCGGATTGTAGGGCACTACATTTACATCGAAGTTGCGTGTGAATAATATTATAATAACGACTCCCATTTGTGAAATACAAAGGTGGCTTCAGCCTTGTCCCCGCGTAGTGCATATGTTTCAATTGCTTCACGAATTCATCATGGGCAAGATTGCGAATAGTTAATTTAATGGAGTTCCATTCCTTTATACAGGCAGGGATAAAAGTGGATTTTAACCTTGCAGAGTCACAGCGAATGATAATGAAATCAGAAGCATATTTTGATTCTCGATCGGTCCTGTCAATGAAACGTTCGGGCAGGATTGTGCTTAAGTAACGAGGTGCATTATTATTTATTATCTTGTGAAGGGTGAACTTATTTGATCACATAATTAGCCCCTAAATCCGGCCTCATAGTTTTTTTTTAAGTAAGACACACGTATATTATCGGCACGCACAGTGCAACGAGAGCTTAGCGTAATGGTGTCGATATAAATGCCGCAACCTTATTATTATGTTAAAGGGAACTGTACTCAAATGTTGTTGTTGGTTTCTACAGTCTGTATCGCAGAATAAGGTAACCAGATTTCCATTATTTGAAAGTCTGTTGAGTACGAAGTAATGTTACGGATGGCAGATTAGCCGGAATGCGAAAATACGTAACTTTTGGACAGTTTTCAAGCAAATGTATAAAATAAATTATATGTTATATGCATACTTGTCCCATATACTCATTTAAGTCATATGTGCCACGCGTTGCCCGCTCCACTATCCGTGAATTATTTTAATTACGTCTTGTACATGGAAATTCGTAATTTAATTTATGGCTCCAGCCTTTAATTAAATTTATATCAAATTATTAACTTTGATTTTAAGATAACATATTAACCTGGACGTTTACAGAATACATCTCAAGTTACTTAGTTTTCTATATATTATCGATATGAGATCGTTGTTATTACTGGGAATTTATTGAAAATGGTGTACAGTACCCCTTTAATTAGAATATAATTATGATATTCAATTTGTGTTGGGTTCTTTAGTGTTGACTGAGATAAACATGACTGATAACAATGGTTGAACAATTTTGTTAATTTGAAGACACATTTAAAATGGAACTATATTTTTTCTTGAAGGTGTCTTTACCTCCGCTTTGGTTGTGTTAAGGAAATCAATATTAATGTTGTTTTACTCCAGCCGTTTCGAGATAGTTTTTCCTTGCTAAAATGTGATTATGTGATAAAATGGATCTCGAATTCGTTGCAATTTTATACTAAATTTGTTAACCTCGTCCACTAAATTTAATTCGAGCCATTCTAAAGCGCGTTAACTGTTAGGGACCGCGTGGCAATTGCTTTTTCCTGAATTTTTTGAACGATTTATTTTTTAGATAATAGCTGTGCATAGTGGCGTGATAGTGCAGCATAATGCAGAAAGAAGCAGGTTACTACGAATCGGGCGTCTGAGTCGTTATTTCGTGGGAAAATCTGGATTCAGATTACGGATTAGACCCCGTACGACGTGGTTCGGTAAAGGAACAGACCAGAATCAGTAAACGAACCGACCGTAATCGTAATCAATCGTTATTTCGTCGTAATCTGGATTCAGATTCTGATTCCGAATACGGACTCAAATGTTCATAATGTAAACAAACCGAGATTTCGCCGCCACCTCGGAGTTTAACAACACAATTAACCATAAGAATCCACCCACTGTGTACAAATTATGGCAGAATATAAACGATCTATATCAAAGAATTTTAAATGCGGAGACAAATTTGTCGTTATTTCGTGGGAAAATCTGGATTCAGATTACGGATTAGACCCCGTACGACGTGGTTCGGTAAACTAACAGACCAGAATCAGTAAACGAACCGACCGTAATCGTAATCAATTGTTATTTCGTCGTAATCTGGATTCAGATTCTGATTCCGATTACGGACTCAAATGTTCATAATGTAAACAAACCGAGATTTCGCCACCTCGGAGTTTAACAACACAATTAACCACAAGAATCCGCCCACTGTGTACAAATTATTGAAGAATATAAACGATCTATATCAAAGAATTTTAAATGCGGAGACAAATTTGTGTTATCGAGTGTAAACGGGGAGAATATTACTGAAATTAGCCAAATAATGTTATTGATAGTAACGCTGGGGGAGCACTTCTGTTGATGGCGAACTTGAAGCAAATCATTGTCAATTTCATTGTCACTTTCAACAGTCAATATTCTCGTTAGTTTCTTTGTGAATATCAGATATTTTTCCTCATCTACTTAAGTCTTCGTCTGTTCGACAATATCAGTTTTGTCAAATTTCCTCAATGAAAAATTATATTTTGTTTGCAGTTGTAACCATGCTGTTTTAGATTACTCCGGTCAACAAAAATCATTTCATTCACTTTTGCCCAGGGGAATTTACCCATCGTAGCCCAGCGTAATGAATGGAATCTCCCCCAGTTTAATGCGCGAAATTCGGCAGCAACAGTTTCTGTCTAAGTGTCTAGGCCTACTTCATGGAAGTAAAAGAAAATTTTAATAAAATATTCTCGTCTTGATATAATTGCTTAGTGAATGAAAATTGATATCTAGCTGTCGGCTGTTGTTGTTTCTGCGACTCTCATGTCTGTTTATTTGCGCGCACTCAATGTCTCTTGTTTAAGAGACTGGTTCTTGTTCCATGACTCCATGCAACAATCTGAAAAGGGTAGTAATCTGACCCCCCAGCCACATAATAGTGCTTAGATACAACATATGAGCGAATTCGCAGAAAAATTGGGTAATTAATTCCCTGGTCCTTAACTCCTTTCTATCAATCTCTACCAGAGCGCACCAGTCATACTTCCTTTCTGACTCTGTCACCGGCTGGGTACTGGTCAGCCGTTTCTATATTTAGCGCGGGGTTTTCCAAACAAAATGGCGTAAACCGATCGCCCCAAAAGTCAAATTACCTATATATGCTGTATATGTGCTTTGAGAACAATTCCCGCACTAAAAACTTAATGACAGAATGGAGAATCAGAGCGGTAATTTTGTTGATGATTTTCGCAAACAACTCGTCAAAATTGGAGCAAATTAGAACTTTTGTCTGCCTTGCCATGCGTGTTGTTGGGACATTGTCGTCCATGTGCGTTTAGACTTTTGTTTTGATAAAATAATCGGAGAACCGAATCACACCGTTTCGAAATATAGTTCTTCGGTTTTAGTGGGACTTATCAAACAAGGTTCGAAATTTACACACATTTTGTTCGATATTTTGTGTGATTAACAAGGGGAGCATGTTGCTCTGTTCGCTTAATATATATCTTAATATCGCGGAATGACTTGACAAATAGAGAGTGTTCGCCTCAAAAGGATTCCATTGGTGCCATGTGCCCTCTAAGCATAGCTAAACACAAAATATTATTCTCACTATGTACACAAAGAGTGTCTATGAGGTGTGATATATACATGGTATATATATTTTGATCGTGTAACTACCGGAGTAGTACCGTATATAAGATTGGTGTGCTCTGCTGATGACTTTGATAATTTGGCATCCGTTTAGCTCTTTATTAAGAGATTACTCATTGACGATAGTTATCCTTAGAAAATGCTCAGATATATGATCTGCATGGAGTTTGCCTTTCTATATTAATGGATTATCTTATTCAATTATACAAGTATAGATGCTCTATTCATTTGGAGGAGTGTTCAGCAAAAATGACGACAGACAGACGAAAATATAATACAAGTTCAGAATGATTTCTTATGTGCACGGGAATTTTGCAGATCATATATCTGAGCATTTTCTAAAGATTTATGAGGCGATGGCGGGTGGTCCGGAGGGCACAAAATCAATTTTTCCGCAGCTAAAAAAATGTCCTCCATACTCTTTAACAATTTTTGGTCTAAAAACTTGGTCATCAAAACTGCCTAATTAGAAATTCCGTACAGACTGTTTGTTGTAAAATTACTAAACAACCCGGTATATGTCATTCTATGTAACTTCGAACATAAAATACATGGGCAGGTTGCTTAAGCAATCACTGCCATATCACATACACCAAACCGTAATAGGTAGTTGATTGGAAGCTGGCAGTAAGAGGTGAAAAATCTAATATTCTTCCGAATTTTGTTTTTAAATTGGGTCGAGGGGACAGTTTTCAAGCAAATGAATAAAATAAATTATATGTTATATGCATACTTGTCCCATATACTCATTTAAGTCATATGTGCCACGCGTTGCCCGCTCCACTATCCGTGAATTATTTTAATTACGTCTTGTACATGGAAATTCGTAATTTAATTTATGGCTCCAGCCTTTAATTAAATTTATATCAAATTATTAACTTTGATTTTAAGATAACATATTAACCTGGACGTTTACAGAATACATCTCAAGTTACTTAGTTTTCTATATATTATCGATATGAGATCGTTGTTATTACTGGGAATTTATTGAAAATGGTGTACAGTACCCCTTTAATTAGAATATAATTATGATATTCAATTTGTGTTGGGTTCTTTAGTGTTGACTGAGATAAACATGACTGATAACAATGGTTGAACAATTTTGTTAATTTGAAGACACATTTAAAATGGAACTATATTTTTTCTTGAAGGTGTCTTTACCTCCGCTTTGGTTGTGTTAAGGAAATCAATATTAATGTTGTTTTACTCCAGCCGTTTCGAGATAGTTTTTCCTTGCTAAAATGTGATTATGTGATAAAATGGATCTCGAATTCGTTGCAATTTTATACTAAATTTGTTAACCTCGTCCACTAAATTTAATTCGAGCCATTCTAAAGCGCGTTAACTGTTAGGGACCGCGTGGCAATTGCCTTTTCCTGAATTTTTTGAACGATTTATTTTTTAGATAATAGCTGTGCATAGTGGCGTGATAGTGCAGCATAATGCAGAAAGAAGCAGGTTACTACGAATCGGGCGTCTGAGTCGTTATTTCGTGGGAAAATCTGGATTCAGATTACTGATTAGACCCCGTACGACGTGGTTCGGTAAAGGAACAGACCAGAATCAGTAAACGAACCGACCGTAATCGTAATCAATCGTTATTTCGTCGTAATCTGGATTCAGATTCTGATTCCGATTACGGACTCAAATGTTCATAATGTAAACAAACCGAGATTTCGCCACCTCGGAGTTTAACAACACAATTAACCATAAGAATCCGCCCACTGTGTACAAATTATTGCAGAATATAAACGATCTATATCAAAGAATTTTAAATGCGGAGACAAATTTGTCGTTATTTCGTGGGAAAATCTGGATTCAGATTACGGATTAGACCCCGTACGACGTGGTTCGGTAAACTAACAGACCAGAATCAGTAAACGAACCGACCGTAATCGTAATCAATTATTATTTCGTCGTAATCTGGATTCAGATTCTGATTCCGATTACGGACTCAAATGTTCATAATGTAAACAAACCGAGATTTCGCCACCTCGGAGTTTAACAACACAATTAACCATAAGAATCCGCCCACTGTGTACAAATTATTGCAGAATATAAACGATCTATATCAAAGAATTTAAAATGCGGAGACAAATTTGTCGTTATTTCGTGGGAAAATCTGGATTCAGATTACGGATTAGACCCCGTACGACGTGGTTCGGTAAACGAACAGACCAGAATCAGTAAACGAACCGACCGTAATCGTAATCAATTGTTATTTCGTCGTAATCTGGATTCAGATTCTGATTCCGATTACGGACTCAAATGTTCATAATGTAAACAAACCGAGATTTCGCCACCTCGGAGTTTAACAACACAATTAACCATAATAATCCGCCCACTGTGTACAAATTATTGCAGGATATAAACGATCTATATCAAAGAATTTTAAATGCGGGGACAAATTTGTGTTATCGAGTGTAAACGGGGAGAATATTACTGAAATTAGCCAAATAATGTTATTGATAGTAACGCTGGGGGAGCACTTCTGTTGATGGCGAACTTGAAGCAAATTATTGTCAATTCCATTGTCACTTTCATCATGTTCATTTCATAATTCCATCCATAAAATACCGCCCGAACGCATGTCGATTTCAAATTCGGCGGATACGTCACCATTGACCGAATTCACGTGAACCTGCATGGATATGTCTTCTGATTTGTTCGTTATTGTATATTCCTTCTTATTCAAGAAAACGTAGGATTATATGATATCGATGGATTATCATATACACGTATATGTACTATCTATTTTGTACAATTCATATTTAAATGTTTTGTTTCGTTAAATGCAGTCGTTTTGCACAATAGTATCTGTATAGTGCAGAACACAGGATTTTTTTGGCCAACGTGCTGTATATTAGTTGGAAAATAAAGCTTTGCCCATGAAGCTAATGTTGGAAATGTACCAAGGTTTTGTTTAAACATATTTATTTGTCAAATTTAGATAACACATGATATATAACACATACGTTTGTTTATACAGATAATGGGATTGGAGGACAAGTGCTGACTCACTTTAGGGTACCCCCTCTTCCATATGTTATTACACTGAAAAATAAATAATAAGTAATGGCAAAGCAACATGACTACCAAAACAAGTTGAACATATATACAGATCACCGGTCACCCCATCCCCCGAGTTAGTCAAAAGTTTGTATATGTATTTGTTTAAAATCGGGTTTGTTTGTTGCGTTTGCTGGCTTGTACGTATCATTATTTGGAATAGTTAGTCAAAAGAATCCTGATTTGCATCACGTATGAATGACTGTACAGCTAAGAAAATTGTACCAAAGTTCGGGGGGGGGGGGGTCGAGACACCCGACCAACCCCTGTCATCACGCCCCTGTACAACTGACAAGTTTCGTTTACCTGAAAAAAAGATGCGATTAAGTCGGATTGGCAGCTAATTAGGTGCCATGTATATACACATAGAAGAAAAGCATGACAAACAACAAACATGAACATTATAAATATAAGATACAAATGATACTTGTGCCAAATACATGAGCCATGTTTGACGCTGGGGGAACATTAAACATAGTATCGGAGACCACATGGATTTCAAAATCTGACCTAGAATCCGTGTAATCTCGATTTAGCCCCACCCCGTAATCGGTTTAGGATTCTGAATCCAGATTCTCCCACAAAATAACGACTCTGGTTCTATTTCGGCCATGGCCAGGGGAGAATTCCATTCATTACGCTGGGCTACAATGTGTAATGACATATGCATGGGCAATGAATGGAACGATCCGGCGTAAATACGCTGGTCACTTTCCGCGCGAAGATGATCAGTTGTCAACTGAGAAAGCAAATTGGAAATATTTATGTAATGGGTCAATTGAATTCTATTTTTTTTATAATTTGTCATGATTATATCATATATAATTCTGAAATATATAATTCAATTGGATGACAGTTAGAATTATTTATCCAAAGTTTTAGATACTTTGCGTCAAGGTTTTTCTAAAATTAGGTATATTTGCTTGTTCGATAACAGTCAATATTCTCGTTAGTTTCTTTGTGAATATCAGATATTTTTCCTCATCTACTTAAGTCTTCGTCTGTTCGACAATATCAGTTTTGTCAAATTTCCTCAATGAAAAATTATATTTTGTTTGCAGTTGTAACCATGCTGTTTTAGATTACACCGGTCAACAAAAATCATTTCATTCACTTTTGCCCAGGGGAATTTACCCATCGTAGCCCAGCGTAATGAATGGAATCTCCCCCAGTTTAATGCGCGAAATTCGGCAGCAACAGCTTCTGCCTAAGTTTCTAGGCCTACTTCATGGAAGTAAAAGAAAATTTTAATAAAATATTCTCGTCTTGATATAATTGCTTAGTGAATGAAAATTGATATCTAGCTGTCGGCTGTTGTTGTTTCTGCGACTCTCATGTCTGTTTATTTGCGCGCACTCAATGTCTCTTGTTTAACAGACTGGTTCTTGTTCCATGACTCCATGCAACAATCTGAAAAGGGTAGTAATCTGACCCCCCAGCCACATAATAGTGCTTAGATACAACATATGAGCGAATTCGCAGAAAAATTGGGTAATTAATTCCCTGGTCCTTAACTCCTTTCTATCAATCTCTACCAGAGCGCACCAGTCTTACTTCCTTTCTGACTCTGTTACCGGCTGGGTACTGGTCAGCCGTTTCTATATTTAGCGCGGGGTTTTCCAAACAAAATGGCGTAAACCGATCGCCCCAAAAGTCAAATTTCCTATATATGCTGTATATGTGCTTTGAGAACAATTTCCGCACTAAAAACTTAATGACAGAATGGAGAATCAGAGCGGTAATTTTGTTGATGATTTTCGCAAACAACTCGTCAAAATTGGAGCAAATTAGAACTTTTGTGTCTGCCTTGCCATGCGTGTTGTTGGGACATTGTCGTCTATGTGCGTTTAGACTTTTGTGATGATAAAATAATCGGAGAACCGAATCACACCGTTTCGAAATATAGTTCTTCGGTTTTAGTGGGACTTATCAAACAAGGTTCGAAATTTACACACATTTTGTTCGATATTTTGTGTGATTAACAAGGGGAATGACTTGACAAATAGAGAGTGTTCGCCTCAAAAGGATTCCATTGGTGCCTAGCTAAACACAAAATATTATTCTCACTATGTACACAAAGAGTGTCTATGAGGTGTGATATATACATGGTATATATATTTTGATCGTGTAACTACCGGAGTAGTACCGTATATAAGATTGGTGTGCTCTGCTGATGACTTTGATAATTTGGCATCCGTTTAGCTCTTTATTAAGAGATTACTCATTGACGATAGTTATCCTTAGAACATGCTCAGATATATGATCTGCATGGCGTTTGCCTTTCTATATTAATGGATTATCTTATTCAATTATACAAGTATAGATGCTCTATTCATTTGGAGGAGTGTTCAGCAAAAATGACGACAGACAGACGAAAATATAATACAAGTTCAGAATGATTTCTTAGGTGCACGGGAATTTTGCAGATCATATATCTGAGCATTTTCTAAAGATAACTATCGTCAATGAGTAATTTCTTAATAAAACGGGTGCCAAATTATCAAAGTCATCAGCAGAGCACACCAATCTTATATACGGTACTACTCCGGTAGTTACACGATCAAAATATATATACCATGTATATATCACACCTCATAGACGCTCTTTGTGAACATAGTGAGAATAATATTTTGTGTTTAGCTATGCTTAGAGGGCACATGGCACCAACGGAATCCTTTTGAGGCGAACACTCTCTATTTGTCAAGTCATTCCAGCGGATATAAAATCCGAATATGAATAGATACACTTTTCAAAAAAATCCCGATAGCGAGGGTGGTCAATTTTGAGCACGCATGAGGGGATGACGGGTGGTCAGGAGGACGCGCATGAGGGGATGGCGGGTGGTCAGGAGGACGCGCATGAGGGGATGACGGGTGGTCAGGAGGACGCGCATGAGGGGATGGCGGGTGGTCTGGAGGACGGGTATGAGGGGACGACGGGTGGTCAGGAGGACGCGTATGAGGCGATGGCGGGTGGTCCGGAGGGCACAAAATCATTTTTTCCGCAGCTAAAAAAAATGTCCTCCATACTCTTTAACAATTTTTGGTCTAAAAACTTGGTCATCAAAACTGCCTAATTAGAAATTCCGTACAGACTGTTTGTTGTAAAATTACTAAACAACCCGGTATATGTCATTCTATGTAACTTCGAACATAAAATACATGGGCAGGTTGCATAAGCAATCACTGCCATATCACATACACCAACCAGTAATAGGTAGTTGATTGGAAGCTGGCAGTAAGAGGTGAAAAATCTAATATTGTTCCGAATTTTGTTTTTAAATTGGGTCGAGGGGTGGGTGGGTCCAAAACAAATGGCCAAAGGTAAAAACGTATCATACGTGCCTGGAAATTGTTTTTCCGACACCCCCCCCCCCCCCGTAAAAGCCCCGTATAGTAGTTTGAGATTATTCTCTTGTTTGTCACACCACGGTCCGTGATGAGAATAGGCCCTGAAATACATACATACATACTTACTTCCGCGCCACTGGAAGAATTACACAAATCGATTCATACAATTAAAAATAATCAGGCCTCGAATGATTGATTGATTGTTTATTTTTACAATATTTACAAACATAATTCTAACAGTGATCTATCCAAAAAATAAACAAGATTATATTGTGCAGGAGCGACTTCCTGTCGCCCCTATATGGAAGTTTTAAATAGTAAAACGACAATATGAAATAGAAAGACATTGAATTTGAAATACATGAAACATTAAAATATATATCGGAATGGTGCGTGTAACCAAACAATTTACATGATGTACATATTATGCTGTTATACATTGTATGTAATAGCTGCATCAAACACTGGGCTTAATATTACTGTATCATAAGTGCAGAGATTCTGGCTGAAATATTATGGTTTTAGATATTAGACCAAATAAAAGCCTGTTAAGGTCGATGTTAATTTTGTTCATATTCATCAGTTTTGTTTATTAAGGCCAAGTTTACATATCATCCAGCCAATAAACAAGGTGGACATCATTATCAAGGCGTTTAACTGGCTCGATGATTACATCAGCATATACCAATAAAGAGTGTTACTTGTTAATCTTTTCCTGATAAGGTAAAAATAAAGAGCGTTTATCTTATTGTGAGAAACCTTGAACACAGCTGGAAAGTTGCTAAAAAAAATGCCAGTTGTTTGACAGTATACGTAGCCTGTAGCTCGGTATTTCAACATATCCTCGCGCAAATAGGTTCACAATCGACATTCACATAGCATGAATTCCACCGTGACGGAATCACCATTGTTTGGGGATTTTTCATGTTCTAATCACCATTTTGGTGATTTTTCATTTTCTATGTCATTTATTCGACCGACACGTGTTCAGAATTGAAAAATATCGTTCAGTGCTAAATTAGAAAAATCTAAGAATGTTGACAAAAGTTAGGTGCACTAACCACCATCTTCCCACAGAAACAGGGTCGTGGTCTAATTAAGTCAGTTATTATCAGAATAATAATTAATTATTCCCCAATCCGCGATCGCACTTCGTTCCGGTGCCCGGTATCGAACAAACATCCGGAAATTATACTATTCATATCGACCAGAACTGTGACCTTTGAACTTAGCGCCAATTTGAAATTAGTTGACATTTTTTTTAACAGGTGGTTGTTTAAGATTTATAAGTGTTTGAAAATACTAAGGGGCTAAATTCTCTACATAAAAGGTAGTCCAAGTCTTCTCGTACTAAAACTAGCTAAGATTTTGGGATGGAGAGATGCTAGTATTTAGTCCGAGATCGCGCGCATAGCCTTCTTATGACACGAGTTACGCCCAGGATCTGTGGCGGGAATCTGTGGTGTATTTTACTCGATTTACCTAACAAAGCAATACATGATGCTATATACGTCGGAAAGAGTGACATCTTATGGTCAGAATGGTGTATAATAATCTAACTTTAATGTTAAATTACACATAGAATATTCCGGTTGATTGTCACAAACATCGTTGTTTTTTCTGTTTGTTTACTTTACTGAAAGCCGAACTCAGGTTCCGAAGAACTTCGGCATTGTCCGGTGTTTGTTTTGGCCGAGACGAATTTCGATACAAACAAAATGGCGGCCCCCATGATATTATTCTAATGCTCGTTGTGTTTACACTGTTTTTAACTGTCAGAGGGTTGTAATTTCCGTTATTTATTTAATTTATTATATTTATATCTTCAATGTTTACTTAATCTATTTATTTATTTATTGACACACATAATTGCGATTACAATGGAGAATTCATCGTCATGTGCGTGGTGTGGGAAGTCATTTCCCACATCAGGACGTTCTTATAGACGGACAGGAATACACTCTGAAGTTGATGGCATGGTGCCATCAGCATTCCTAAAAGAAAAGTTTAGTGTTGATATTACTCCTGGGAAGAAAGTGTTTGTTTGTAGGGACTGTGCGCGTAATATGAATGTTGTAACAAAAAAGGAAAATGAATTTGAGTCGGCGGAGGAAAAGTTTAGAAAAGTGAGAGATCCTGCCTCGTATGCTGGTACTAAAGTTGCTGCTACCCCGACAAAAAGAATGACTCCAAAAAAGACAGAAAATAATATCTACACCCGTTAAAATGGCATCAAAATCAACGAGTTATACACCATTCAAATCACCATCTGTAACACACGCCAGAATTCCCTCATCACAAAAGAGAGTTCGCACTCCTGCAGACCAAGTGAGTACACGAAGTTCATCATTCATAACTATAATAGTGTTTTTCTAGTTAACCCTTCCATGACTGGGGCTTCCCATATGGAGCCTTGCATTTATACGAGAATACAATGCCGTAAAAAATTTACAATATTTACCTTGACCCTGTAAACCAGTGCATTATATTTTACTAGCAGGTTAGCCCGCCACCGGCGGCTTGTCCGAAACATGACATTTTTTTTATATATTTTTTAAATTTTTAGCTCCACGCGTTTCAATAAGAAAAATTTGATCCCTGTAGCTCCACCCGTTTCCGAGATCTGGTTTGCGCATGCGCGAAGCTGGCGTCGCACGGGCTCGGCGACCCGATAAAATTTGTACCCGGCGCAAGATACATTCACATAGCAAATTTAAAGTCGATAGCTCCACCCGTTTCCGAGATCTCGTCTGCGCATGCGCTGCACGGGCGTCGCACGGGCTCGGCGACCCGATAAAATTTGTACCCGGCGCAAGATACATTCACATAGCAAATTTCAAGTCGATAGCTCCACCCGTTTCCGAGATCTCGTCTGCGCTGCACGGGCATCGCACGGGCTCGGCGACCCGATAAAATTTGTACCCGGCGCAAGATACATTCACATAGCAAATTTCAAATCGATAGCTCCACCCGTTTCCGAGATCTCGTCTGCGCATGCGCTGCACGGGCGTCGCACGGGCTCGCCAATACGACAACGACCACCGCCTGGTCAAACTACACACACGTACCAAGTTTCGTCCCGATCGGTCGAGAATCGTAGATTTGTATGAAGTACAACACACACACAAACATAAATATATAAGAGAGATATGTAAATTAGATAGATTGTATCAAAATATATAGGAGATATATGTAAATGATCTACACACCATTACTGGTGTTTGTCAAAGTTTAGTGGGGTATATCAATACTCATTCACGATCATATCATTGAGGTCCGGAGGGTGTGGGCTATCTCTCGAATACACGGAGTTCTCAAAATATATAGAAGAGATGTGAGACTCGCATATAAGGGAGCTCACCCAAATTTGTTATGAGAATTAACACAAAACTACAGTTATTGCAACATTCTCGTATTTTGCATGCAGGTATGGGCCTTATTGTATTGAGTTGAGATATCGGGCAAATGATCTCATTCGTAATGTTTATTTAAGTACTACAAAAATGTGAAGAAAAAAACAATTCCCATGTGACACAAACAACCTGTGGTAAATATTGGAGTCCCTGATATGTATGATATCATGTGAAGTTGTGAGCATCACATTGATTGCCCCCCCTTACATTGTACATGCAGGTCCTCATTCTTTATCATGGACTTCTGTGCGCCATAGATACAGCCATCTGAAAAATGTCCCATAGAACATTTATTGCTGCGGCATTATGAATTTCCACATGCTGCCACGGCATTTCCCACACTATTTCTTATTGCTGTCGTGAATTTCAACGACTGTGCATACCTGATTTTTTTTTTGCAGGTTGTGTTGCCAGTATTGGATTTTCCTCACTTTAAAATAATGTTATTCTTACACCATGCCTCTGTCCCATTTCTTTGTGCATGCTTTAGAAGTGAATTGGAAGATCCATTTACTTAATATATGTTAAGCATACATATTTTTATTTTTTCAGTTGAAATTGACAGTGAATGATACAAAGGTAGGACGCTCCATCAAGTTGATTAGTCAGCTCAGATACAAAGCCGGTCTAAGACAACTCGCTCGCCGAAGCAAGGTTGCGAGAAAGGTGATGGTCGAAATTACGAAGGATGCGGTTAGGCAGGAAGTGATGAACATGATTCGGAAGCGACGTAGGGTCCAGACCGCGAAAGGGTTCATGAACTATATCAAAAATTTCAAATGGACAAAGCAACTGAGAGAACTTGCCAAGTTATGTCCAGTTCTGACAGATATAATTGTTGCATCTGCAACAAGTAAAGCTAATGAACCGTTTGTTGTCAAGAGGATGGGCCAGAGAGTTGTGTCTGTTATTCCGGCTGTAGTCACAGTATTGAGCATCATAGGCTATACCAAATGTAACCAGCACAACAACCTCCAGAAACTGGCATCAGTTATGCTGTGGTTGTCAGGATGCAAACGAAAGGTGAGTATTCAAGAAGTTTCTCATTTAAATATTTTTGGGTTGAAGTGGCACATAATATTCAGGCCTCAAACTAAGCTCACTACAACATTTTTGCTCACTATTTTGTCATTCTGGGATAAAAGTACTTGGATATTGATAAAAAGATCTATTACTTATACATGTATACCGGTTGTATGTGCAAAATACTTACCATTCCTTAGCTGTTTTAGTATATCACTCAAAAGTTTTTAATTAGCAAATAAAATCTAACAATGACCAATCTTTAGTTTTACATGTTGATATATAAGAGATTTTGGTAAAATTTTATACTATAGATGACAGTGGTTAGCATTATTTTTTGTTAGTTTAATAATTGATTTTGATATTAAATAAAGCATCTTTTGAAGAAATCTGATGATACGGGGATCATCAAATCTGATCGTGTTCCTTTGAACGTAAGATTATGTTCTAATGTAAACATTATATGCATATAACCAATGTGCTGATTATTAGAAAGGGAACTGGACAGGGCCACTTTACATTTGTAGCAAACTAAACATTTATGTTGTGTCCTACTAGTACAAGTACTAATATGTGTTACAGACATTTGCAAGCCTCAACCGACTTGGAATCTGTGCTGGATTGCATGGGACGACAATTACAATGGACAAGGTTAAACAGAATTTTGACAAGGAAGTGAAAATATGGAAGAAAAATCTCACAGATAAATTAAAGCAATCAGGTGGGTCTTAATTTATACTCTATACCTCTCGATTCCAGGCTAATACCACAGTTACAACAACATAATTTTGATTTATCCAAGACTACATATAGCTGTTTTGTGAATAAAATACAGATATGATATATTTAAAGATGTGGTATATTATTTGTCTATAAAGGCATACTAAAGTGGTAATTTTTGGTAAATATCTCGTCTGTTCTGCAATTTGCCTTCTTTGGTTTGCTAGCAAGATCGTATGCGCTTGCTATGCTCCAAAAATATTTGTGCATTGTTTTCTTAAAATATCAGCCTCTAAAACTTCCCCTCGAATGCCAAGTATTCAAAATAAAATTCAAACTATTAATTGATAACAGTTTTTCCGAACAGGTGTCCTTGATTCATATATATTATTTTATACCATGGAATCTATATATACTATACAATTTGCTGGGAACAAACAGGCCATCTTTACATGAATCTTGTTTTAATATGCAGTATGTGTAGGTACATGTATGTTGAATGAACCAATGGTGGCAGGTGCATTATAAAATGAAATGCCATCACTGAGCAGTTTCTCAACAGGCCACTCTCAGTATTTAGTTAAATTTATTCAGCTGTATCCTTATTTTAATTAGATAAGCTTCTCTTTTATGACTTGATATTCAAAAGGTTATTTGATGTAGTAGTTACATAATTATCTAAGTATTGTAGGTCTTTCATAAGTTGGAAGTCAATCATTGTATTTGTGGGCACGGAGAAGATCCCCTTCCACCCATTCTGATGTTAGTAGAGTGCTGACCAATGGTCACCCTGTATTGATGCTAATTAAAAGTTTAATGCTTTAAGCAATTGAAGTGCTCTTTTTTCTGGAAGAAATACAATTTACTTTACAACTGTAAATTCATTCTAGATCCACACGCAGATGACACTTATGAGGCTCTTCCAGAGTTGGAGGATATGTGGGAGGAAATGGAAATTACTGACCAAGATGTACCCATTTTTCAGCAGACAGGTAGTGATAGCACAGAGTTGTTAACAAGTAGTGCAACAAATACATTTGGAACAACAGATACAGAGTCTACCCAAACTCCGCAAGGTAAATTCCCCAATGGTTTGAGGAAAAGAACCTTTAGATCGGTTAACCCTTTCATGATGGGAGCTGTGCTGGTGCAGAAAAAAAACAAGGAGCCAGTGCAATATAATATATACATGTATGTGACTCTCCCATATGGAGCCTTGCATATATAAGAGAATGTGCCGGCTTAAGGTAAATATTGTTAGGCTAATGCATGCTCTTATACATGTATGTGCGAGGCTCCCTTTGGGGAACTCGAAATATAAGATAATGCATTGGCACAGGAATTTCGCAAACTTTCAGGAAGCCGCAATCATGAATGGGTTAATCATTATTTAGATTTTTACTAATGCAGTCGGGGACATGAACTGCCATTTTAATATCTTAATAAGATGTTTCTAAAGCTCACAAAAGTGTTATAATCATTGCTATATGTGCCAATATGACTCCTTGTGTCTTTGAGGTATTATCTCTTCTGCACAATAGGATTTTAACTTTGTATGCTAAACTGCAGTGTATACAGTAACTAGTTACAAATACTTGTCATTTGATACAAATGGTGCAGTATGAATTATGTCATAAGTCCCTCCTTGTGGTAAAATAAGAAGCTATATTTTTATGAATAAACTAGGTGAAACAGGTCCCCGGCTCTTTTTTGGAGCCTTTATTCAATGTCGGAGGGGCCTGCAGCTTCGCTCACATTTGGACTTAAATATTCACATAGGTTCATACTCATCTTATGTGAATTGGACATAAACCAAGCCCATAGTGGACTTATACCCGTTATTCTGTTGGGTGGCACAGGCCACAGTGAAAACACATATATAAAGTGTTAATCTGGTCTGCAAATAGGTTCATATAAAACCTAAATTTTCACATTTATTTGATTCTGAAATAGGCCCACAGTGAGCTTATTTCAATTTTTTTTTTTATATTTAATTGATTTTTTTTTATAAATAGGTTCATATTGGACTTATTTGATTCTGGAATAGGACAGCTTATTTAATTAAAAAAATTTAAATAAAAAATTTGAAAAAAACTAACGCTGTTATAACCTCTGTGGTTAAAATCGGACCATCAGTCTGGGAGACAATGCAGACAGACGGACAGACAGACATATTCTACTCTTTTCTATATATAGATATAAAATATATTCTTTTGCAGAATTTTTATTGAAGCTTCAAGGTGATTCTCTACAGATACAGCACCAACTCATGATAGGGAGCCATCTGTTTATTATGACTTGACTTTTGACAATGTGAATCAGAAGATTGGAGTGCGGAATCATATGAGAGGGAAATCAAATGTACAACTGAACATGGTTCAGACTTATGCTACTTTAGACAGGACAGATAGTTATGGCTTGAGTGACAAAATTCCATCTGCTAGTGACGTGAAGAAGATTGGACTGTCAAGCTTGTTACCAACGCCGAATGCTGTTGAAAAGCTAAAAAGTGAACTTGGTGTCATTTACAGCCGCATAGTAACGACATATATTCCTGCTTTTAAAGGACTAAAAACGGAATGGTCAATACCACACATATATTCAGCTGAATCTGCTCGAAAGAGCCATGTGGTATGTTTTCCTATTGGATGCAGTAGTACTCTACTAGTTCATAGCCTGTCGTCTTTGCCATCAGTTATATTATGTTACATTATGATATATATGTCTCATAAAATGTGGAAGCAACAAGACCGCTATGGGCTAAATTAAAAACACTGACCCCCTTCTCAACAGACTTTGAAGACACGCATATTTCATTTTCCAGATAAAGAATACACATTGCATATATTAGAGTAAAGTTAATTTATTAGATAAGTGCTACATATGGGTACTCGGGTGACTTATATATGTTTATACATGTATGTACATTACTTTATTTATATCTACCTAGTATTCCCATTAATGTTGCTTAAGCATTTCATCATCTACTGAGTTCAAGAGAGTCTCAGCCAATATGTCTGTTATTTTAATTCCCCTCAGGGGCATGGGCAGTTTCATTGACCAATCTTATTGAGTCATTAACTCATTTTTGTTTGCATCGTTCATATAACTCATGAGTGTATTTTGCACTAATAAATAGTTCAAATCCATTCATTTTTTGCATATATTATGTTGAGTATAAAAGGAAATGGTCCCATAAATGGCATGATTTAGTGTACATTTAAGCACTAGTATATACTGAGGTATTCATTATCTATTATTTTCAATGAACTGTCCAATACAGGACCATTTCAGCGGTGTGTGTGGGGTAAATTGCCACCCATTGTTTTAATTCCATGTATAATGCTAAAAGTTGGTGAATAATCATTTTCTGGAATATATTTATTCCAGACTCCACTTTGAATCCTGAACTTTGATAAAACCACAAGGACAGGGATGATTGGCATTCTAGGTGAGTACAGAAAGTATGTTGCAAAGAATAAAGATGGAACCCCTGTTACAACTGTGGTGCATGGCGATGGCCTTAGCTGTGAAAGGCTTGATGGTGCCAAGAGAGCGAGACTAAATGGCGAAGATGTATGGTCACGTCTTAGCATGTTTGAGCCAAACACACAAGAATGGCACAGAAGGGCTATGTTTGTACAGGTCTGTGCTATATATTGCTTTTTATGATATGTTTTTATACATCTGTTTTTTTTAAAGAAAAAAAATGGGACTTGTTATGTTATTGGTCTATCCATCCATCCGTCTGTTTGCCTTTATTTATGTATTATAACTTTAGTAAATCTGAACTGAATGGACTGAGATTTGGTGTGAGTTTACTAGCACAAAATATAAGTCATTTTCGAATTCGGGTTCCCCCACCCAATGACCATTGTTAAAATTACCACAGGTGCATTTTGCCACACCCTAGGATGCTCTTGTTTTTCAACACATAGGGCGTGGTAATCTGTAGCATGCTGTAACTGATGGATCAGTCCCTCCCTGTTCAATAAATTACCTTCAATTTTTTTTACGTTGAAAGAAACTTTGACCAATCATTAATATGACTTACGTAACAAATTGATATATCCCAAATTTGCAGTTTGGTTTAGCCGAATAATAAAATACATAACTGCAATTTTGTTGTGATTTTCATTATTTCTTTATAATTATTTGTGGTAAATTTGACCTTCCAAAAATATTGGCATAAATAAGTTAAAGATATACTGTGAAAAATTTATTGCAGGACACCTTTGATCAACTCTTCAGTTTTGATAGCCACAGAGAAAAGGGAACTCTCTATTATATTAAGCAGAAATTCGACCATAAAAGTGTTGGGAGCAATGTGATAGTCAATTTTGACAGATGTGAGGACTTTCTAAACTTTGCAACTGCTGGTTATGCTGTGTCTGCCTTCATGCAGAAATCTGCAATGGGTTTAATTGATGACACACCAAACAATTTTCCAGACAATGATGATGATAAGATAAAATTTCGTGACCAAATTATTTGTGAAATTATAGCGGACATTTTCCCATCATATAACATCAGTGAACTCATTAATGTAGTTGTTGAGGATGAAGACAGCAAAGACATTGCAAATGGAGATGAGTGCATATGTAAATTATATTTGGGAGGGGTGATGGTATACTGCAACAACAATGCGTGTCCCCGGGGGAGTTGGTTTCATATAGACTGCATTGGTCTCAAGGAAGAAGACATTCCAGAGAATGACTGGTATTGTTCCGACACTTGCAAGAAAGGATATGAGATCAGCAAGAAGAAGAAGCAAACTATAAATAAATTCAAAGATGGTAAAATGGAATATGCATTCAGTCTTTTATGGCGAGGATTGAACAATATAGCCCGACATGATGCTGTGAAAGAGAATGATGGTCCCAGAATGATCCTCCATTGGAAATTTGACCTATTTGACTTCTCGGAGTATCGTCATCCGAAGTATATGTTATATGCTGTTCGGCTTTTGGCCAATATACCTGGGGCGGCATCGGATCGGATTGCCCATAATTTGACATGGGAGAGAACAGTCAATTCGAAAGGTGGAAAAAGAAAGAATGTTCCCAAAGACTTGCATTGTGAGCATTTTAATAATGAGTACAAAGATAACAGCCGAAAAGCAGGTGGATCTCTGACAGAGAATACTATAGCAAGATACAGCCAAATGCTGGGAATAGGTAAACTGAGAGATCATTCACACATGGTATAATTCCAAAAGGAAAGTTTTCTAAGAGCCGAAAGGAAGTAAATCGATCCAAAGATGTGAAAAAACTTGTCAAAATTCTCCACTCTGAAAACTTGTTCAATTGCAAAAAAGGGAGAGCTTTTGCAGGGTTTGAGGACCACAGAGTTTCATCTGGTGTCAAGGATCCACGTAAATTCAAAAAAATCTGTGAATCGCCACCTTTCCAGGCTAGTGGTTTATAGAGAAATGCAAATGCTTGAATTGAAATAACAATGAACTAATAAGAGTCAGATTTTACACACTAAAGCCACCATGCTTAGCAGAAAATTATCCAATTGGACACACTAGGCCATTATTATAAGGTTTTAATGACCATATATCAACACTAACAAGATGTATTAAAGGCATGCATGTCCTTCCCGGTGGGTAATGTTATTAAAAAAGTCACATCTGTTAAAAATTGCCCTGCATTGACAGATATCATGTAAATAGTTTGTTATTATCAAGTCTGTACATTGTGTAATGTAAACGAAATGCAAATGCTGTTACAAAACCTGGCTTTTGTTTATATAACACAGCGAACAAACTTGAAAATAGCATACTATTTATGCGAAATTTATGATTGGTATACAAACAAAATCTAAATTTAAATATTCATTATTTGTGGCGGTTTTAACAGATGTGACTTTTAACAACAATACCCACCGCAAAGGCCATCCGTGCCTTTAACATGTTTTTAATTATAATCCAACAATTGTCTCTTATTAAGAGCTTTCATGCTACTGTCACTCAAACGCCCCTGAATTTTGAATTATGAGCTTTTGTGATCAGTTTCGACATGTGACTTACATCTGATTTAGTTTGTGTTTTATTTTTTTTATTTCATACTTTCTAGCCTGACTACACTTATTCAAAATACAAGCAAAGGGAGGGGAGGTCACGAAAAAACAGTCATAGCACAACCAATATAAAATGGCTTTAATCAAAGGAAGCTGTAGCTACAGTTTGATAATCCTCCATATGATACCATATGATATGCTTTTGATGTTTCCTGTTTTCCAAATATAATACAATACATATGAACCATGAATTCCATTATCATTCAAAATTCACAGAAGAAAACATCCAGCAGTTCACTGAAAGCACTTATTTATTTTTTGGCATGAGCAATTCTTTATGCAATTGACACAACACATGCAGTATTCACATTTGCATCTGCTGTCACACAGTCCAGAGCAACGAGACTTCCGTTTCATGTCATCAACATGGCGATCAGATGGTGTACTCAGGGAAAAATGATGTAGACAGTACAATCGTTGGCATTCCTCTGTGACTACCAAATTCCTCATGTATGTACGATTGGGGCACTGACATGTCTTCATTCCAGTTTTTCTGCAATGGTCACACATAACATATATACTGCGTGGGTATGCATAACACACAGCTATACTCTGTTTCTGGTCTCTGTCACATCTTCCAATCTGCTGCCAAAAGCTCATCATAGTTGTTGGTAGCCCCCACAAAATCACACAGCGAATATCAGGAATGTCAATGCCCAGTCCTACAGCCATAGTCGCTATGAGAAGCCTTATGGTTGAATCCGACTTAATGAATTCATTCATTATTCTCTCCTTATCTGTTTCATGTGTGCTGGAATGATAAAAGTCAAGAAGTCGATTTTTCACATTGACTTCTCCATCATATGCTTCATCTTTCAGTAATGAGTGCAATCAAATATATATTTCATCACACATTCCTATTGTAGTGACATACAAAATTGTTTTCTTTGTCCTTTTTCCATTCTTCTGGATGGTGTCTTTCAACCAGGACAATTCAGTCTGGTATTTTTCTGTTGATACACAAGAACCTATCGTAATATTTGTCCTGAAAATGGAAAAATTCAAAAAGTTGTTAATTTAAAGAGAGACGGTACCTATATGATATATCTAGCCAGTTATGACGCTATCTCCTACTCTATTCAACAGACAATATGCAACAAGTGAATGAATTTGAGTCTGGGATGATTGCACAATACACCAATGGTAATGACAATACAAACATGGTAATTATGATGAAGATGAGTAAATGGCTTAAGAAATTTACTTAATTTTGTTATAATTATTATGTTGTAATAAATAGTTCCTTGTGAATGTATTTTACTCTCATTCTTGACTCATATTAAATCTTTTATTGGATATCTGTTGATTATAGTGGGAGATGGCCCCATAAATGGCTGGAATGAGGTACAGTCTCTTTAAGGAACTAACTTAGAAGTTGTCTTTCCAGATTAAACCTAATCATGCATTTGACTTACAAATTGTGGTCTGTCTTCATTTTTAGCATTCACAACAACACTTTTATTAATGTATCTATGAGCAGCCTCGAAAAACATCTGCCAGTATACACATTAAAAAAAGCAAGGTTCTCTGATTTTAAATAAAACCATTTATAGATACAACCCACACACATTGTTTTTGAATTAAAAACTGACATGCTGGGTCTATATTCGTCACAACACTTGTTGTTGAATTCCAATTTGAATTAGGAATCACCATATATGGAAGTTGCACACTCCCTCGTTGCACAAAACCGTCAAGAAAAAATGTTATTATAGGACTTTTTTGCCATATATGATATTGTGCTTGGTGTCATGGTGAGTATTTATTGGTAATAAACTAATTTGGTTAGCTAAATCGGTTTTGATGAAATTTCGTTGTTGTAACTGGATGAGGGAGGGACCTAGTCCAAGTCTCCTCGTACTAAAACCAGCTAAGATATTGCGATGGCGAGATGCTGCATATCTTAGCTGATTTTAGTACGAGAAGACTTGGACTAGCAGGGAACATGTAGTTTTTTTCAAAATTGATGACTACAAGATGCATACATCTAGCTTTTGACACATATTTACCTGTCAGGTACAACACAAACTGTTTTTACATATCTCATTCCGAGAATTCTTTGGATGTCACTTTTTATCTGTGAGTTAGCTGTGGCAGTTAGTGCAAGAGCTGGGCAGTCCACAACTGTTTGTAGCACCCCTACCTTAGAATAATCTTGCCTAAAGTCAAGACTCCTGAAATAATGAGAAAGATGTATCTCTTAACCAGTGAAAGCAATTTCGTTACACAGAATGCATGCTGTTTCCTTTGTCGGTGATAGCTTGAGATATCTGCTTTAAATAACATTTATTACTGGTCCAAATTTTCCCATATGTACACCAGCTAGTTGTCCCCCGAAATGGGCTCCGTCCGTCCGTCCATCCGTCCGTCACACTTTTGAGTACATTCATGGTGTAATCAACTCCTCCTACAGTTTTCATCCTACAGATTTGAAACTTCAGAATATTGTTGCCCATATATTGAAGATATGCAACATGTATATCGATGACGGAAAAATTATTTTTTGACAAAGTTATTAACCCTTTTCGACTTAGAAATTTTCAAGATTTTTTATAATTTTCTGTACGAGGGTACTTTCATGGTGTAATCAACTCCTCCTACAGTTTTGGTCGTAAATATTTGAAATTTCAGAGTATTGTTAACCACATATTGGAGATGTGCAACATGTATATAGATGATGGACATTTTTCTTTTACAGAGTTATTAACCTTTTTCGACTTAAAAAATTTCAACATTTAAATTGTTTTTTTTAACAAAGCCGCATCGACTTGCCACGTATTCGGGGGACACTGTGGTCTGCTGACCTTTTATTATACTGGAGAGCGAGATCCTGGTAAACATACGAGCAAACCTTTGACTAATTTATTCCAAGGTGAAACGGCCAGATAATAGTTGGTCTGCAGATAATTATATTGGAGTTGAATTATTGTTAATGTGTTCCATCCAGTTGGTACATATTAAAACCATGGATGTGTCTCAAAGAACTAAACAATGAATGAAACTAAATTTGGTTTTGCTGGACTATTGCCTACCATTCAGATAGACAGTGTGCTTCATCGTAAGCAATGAGACAGATTCTGTCACCGTATACATCTTCAAATATAAGTTTCCATGAAGAGGTTATTGCCTTTTCTGGTGTAGATATCAGAATCTCTGCTTTACCATCTGATTTCTGAAAGAGAGTTTAACATAAATTACATAAATGATAGGATACCGGGGGGTGGGGGCTGTATCAGTAACATTCTGTTTTAAAGTAGGTGGTCACAGTTAAAGATGCCCTGCCTGATTTGACATCAAAATTGTTTTAAGTTTATTTTCAGTTTAGTAGTTTTCTGGGAATAAACCAGCTATGAAATTGGTTGGAATAATACTGGTTTGTGTTATTACAAACCGATTTGCCTACCGGTAGATGGTTTGGTCAAAGATAATGGGCCAACTTCCTGGGCAAAGTAAAAATGAAAAATAAATGATAACGCTCTTTATTATCTTCTGCAAGCGAAGCATGGACACTCTTTATAAGAGTTGATCTTAAATTAAAAACATGTTAAAACTCTCTACATGTATTTTGAAAGTTGATATCTGGCCTCACACCTCCAATTCATGGTACCCAGCCCTCGAAATTAGGAGAAATGTCCCACATCAAATTTAATGCCATGGCATGTTAATTTTCACATGTTGCCACAGCATTTCCCATGACTGTTTATTGTCATGGCCAATTTCGAGAACTGGGCCTCGTTGGTCAGATGTAATTATTATTTGGTATCAAAAATGTGCAGATGTTAGTATTATCATTCGGACAGGGCATATTAAGTGTGACCAGTTTGTGTTTGCCATATCACTGTCACCGGAGAGCCACCAAATAAACAAAGAACACATATACAATTAAATCCCAGGACTGAAGCAAATGGCTTATTTGTATACATGTATACAATCATGCATATTTTCAGGCTTCAAGTTTAACAAGTGACTGGGGTTGGAACTTGGTCATTCTCAGTGTTTATTTTTACTTTTGACTGGAAAAATACTATCAAAAATATTCTAATTTCTTTGTGAAAAATGCTTCCGATTCGTCAAGTTTTTTTGTTTAATTTTTATTGTTCTGCAAAAAACATGTTCATTGTTTTTATTATATCTTCTATAAATTAGTGTTCATACCTTCCTTATCTGAATTAGTTATTCCTGAATAAATCCCGTATGCTTTTATGCCATGGTCCCTCATTGTCCTAACTTGCTCCTTTATCAGTGACGTCAATGGTGATATTACAAAGCTTACTTTTCTCTGCCCTGATATCATCTGTAATATGAAAAGTTTTCAACATGTACATACAACCTTCACATCAGGCACAACAAGAATTCAAGGTTATTTTGTCATCTTAATTAATCTCGTCTTCAAGCCCACATCAATTTTAAAGACATAGTATGGATTTTGTCACATGCATGAAACTGATATGTATGTCCTATTATGACATTTTGTTTGAGAAACACCCAACTTATGATTATATTGCAGGGTGCAATTACACCCGTCATGAATTGCGGGAGCAAATAAGTGCTCTTGTTGTGTTTTTCTCCAGGAAAGAACTGTTTAGCCCAGCTCAAAATTAATGTGTTCCAACTTTTTTTCATCTAAACTTACAATTTAGTCAAGGTTTAGATAAAAAAAAGTTGAATACCTGGTGTGAATATCTACCACAAGGTAGGTCTCAAGCAGTATACCTCTTCGCAATGAATGTCTCAATGATATCGATAGCCTGAGGATGGGAACGACCCATCGTATGGTAGATATTCAACCAGGATATGCTTAACCCTTTAATTCATACTACTAGTAGTGGAGCTTCCTGAAATTTTGCGAAAACCCTGTGAGTGTAACAATGCATTCTCTTATATATGCGAGTCTCCCTTACGGAGCCTCGCATATACAACAAATTTATTATATGATCACAAACTGTCTTCTAAAAGTCAATACTAAATGATGGGCAAAAGAAGTTGATAAATCACGATATCTACCTGGTTGTTCTATAAATAGGCCAGATGGGTTAATAACAAGATCACATTGTTGTGCATTTTATGGATTTATATACATGGGTCAGTAAGGTAGTTCAGGTCTAATGGGCTTGATAACATCCTAGTGGATCATATTATAACACATTTATTGCATGGTTTCGAGGTTGACATGAGGATTTATCAACCCTTGGAAGTTAATATTCACCTCGACCTGTAGCATCGGTGAATATTAACTTGATAAATCCTCATGTCAACCTCGAAACCATGCAATAAATGTATAATATTGGACAAACTATTGACCTTGTAAGCTAGTGGTTATTATTGATGAAAACGGCATTTGTTTTCATCAAATGTGAATTTCACTTTCACTTTCGATTTAATTTGAAACACTCACTTTGTTGAATATTAACGGTGGCAAGATGTAACAAAAGCTTTTTCCGTAGCCAGTCGGCAGAATTGTTATAGTATCATGTCCGTCCATTATTGACGATATAACTTCTATCTGGCTGTCCTTGATTATGAAGTGATATCCCATTTGTTGCAGTAGAATGTCTGCGAAACGTCTTCGTTCGTCCATGTTGTCTTTTTTACTTCCGCCAACATGAGGCGGATCAGGAAATTGGGCGAATAATTTCACCGGAAAATGCCGAACACAGTTCGCGAGGTCAAATGTGTTCGCATACTTTAAAGGCACGTGAGGCCTTAGTTGTCGAAAATATTCATATTTGTTCCAATCACCGTAAACAGAAAAACATTAAAACGCATACAGTTTCGTTCATATATACCATGCCCATCGCGTAAACAGCATGTTATCATAAAGATTTACTATATTTTACATAAGCAGGAGCCTGATTGTGTTACAGAAGACAGCACAATGCTGCTGGCTAATCACACACAAATGGCATAAACGCTCTTTATTCGTTCCATATCAGGAATTCACCAACAAAGAACGCTCTTTATGTTTACCATCATAATATAAACAAACACCATAAAAGTAACTTGTTATGCTTTTGTTTACATAACAATGGTCAAATATATGACAATAACATACTGTTTATGCGATATTTCTTATTTGTATACGGACAAAGTCTGTCTACATTGTGTTGTTCTTTCTGTTTGTGGCGGTTTTTGACGGGTGGAAATATTTTCACAGGATACCCACCGCCAAGGCCAACCGTACCTTTAAAAAAATGTAAACAGTGCGGTAAATGTCTCTTTTCACATTAAATTACCGCTTTCGATTCACAACTGATGTGGGTTTTAGATCAAATAGCATGTCTTCTGCGGAAAATATCCGTTTTATTGTCGCAATTGTGATTTTTTATTTCATATAATTCTGGTTTTATTTGAGCGGGTCATATTCCCCGTGTTGATCCATTGTAAGATTTTATTACATTTGAAGTGGTCCACGTGGTCAAAATTGTGTCGCACAACGCGTGATTTGGGCTTCACTTTTGTCTTCTGAAAAATTAAATATCACGAGGGACTCTTAATATACCGTCTATAACGATATATGTACCCAATGGAATCGAAATATTTCTCATTCAAGTTGGTTATAACTAGATACTCACCATTTTCGTCGTCGTTTCTCACAATTGTTTTCTTGATGACAACAAAATCGAACTGAATCATCGCAAATATCGCGAACGAATCATCGCAAATAAGGCGAAGGAACTGATTCTTTGATCGCAGCTGAGCCCCAGTGATTAACGCTTAACTCGTGTCATAAGAAGGCTATGCGCGCGATCTCGGACTAAATACTAGCATCTCTCCATCCCAAAATCTTAGCTAGTTTTAGTACGAGAAGACTTGGACTACATAAAAGGATGCCTCGTCGATGAAGTCGGTGGTCTGTATTGGCACCAAAATGAACGTTCGGCGCAATGGTTTGAAGAGCGCATAGAAACTTCGCCATTTTCGACAATTTCGTGGCGTAGTGACTAGTGTCGTGAAGTTAGAACCAGAACTGTTCAGTGTTGTTTTCCGTTGTTGACCATCATGAAACCTGATGTTACTTTGCTGTCGTCGATGTCGGTTGACTCGGATTATGAAAGTTATGGCGAGGACATGCCTGATTTCGATTCAAGTTACAACGAATTTGACGAAATATACATTCTAAAAAATGGCATACACAAATTGGAACATAATCTTATGATTACTCAACAAAAACAAATATACATTCAGAAATTAAAACAGCTAAAACATAAGAAGATATTAGAACTGAGAGAGCTACATATGTAATGTTATTTGAAAAGTAAGAGTATTTCTCTTTTAACACTTATGTTGAAAAAGAATTGTTTTTAAAACTTCATGAATGATACATGTATCACAATCTCACAGCAAGGATGCTAGTGACAGCAATGATGCTAGTAGAGTGGTATCTTTTATTTAACCCAGTGTATAGTCTTTTCAACATTGTGTATTGCTCTATATTTCATTAGTACTATGAAAGTGATCTATTGAATCGTTTTAACCTTTAAATAGTATATTGTGAAGCTGAACCTTTGCTAGGAGCAGCTAGATGATACTCACAATGATCAAATTAGACTGACAGTATTGAGCAGAGCCTTACTCTACATGTACAAGACAAGATCCTTAATTGTAATATTGGCTGCTTCATGTATTAAATGACCTACATGTACTTTGATTACGTAACATGTATTTCTCGTAGAGGATAATTTGATAAAGTGATTCGAGGATTAATGTTTGTTTGACGCAATCATGCAACGGGTAGTTACAGGATACATGTAATTAAAACGATGTAAGATTTAGAAATTGATGCATATATTACCATTGGCAATGAGATTCACATGATTAAATAATATTTTGATACAGACAGCGACGAACATCATCGTGGATCCTATATATCGGTTTCACAATCCTATTGTGAAACTCCATATCACTATCTCAGTATTGGATATGATAGTGTGCACCTTCAGGTTTCATTGATATGTCAAGAGTTAGTTTTGGATAAAAGTAAAGTGAGATACCGTATTTTAAAGAATTTGTTGATACATGTACATGTATGTGTTTTAAACATCTGAACAATTTCGACCAGCTCCCATATCAGTAGTGAGTAGTATCTCATTTGTAATGATTTGTTTAAGTCTTCATTCACATGTACTACCTATTTCAAATTATAAGGACAATATGCATGTGTACACATGTGAATGTCTGTATACATGTATAAGGTCACTTCTGTGTCAAGTATAAGTATATATATATTACATGAACAGTGGTAGCAGAGCTCGAATTTTACCTTTAAGTTGGGAGCTATGTCTGCCGCGCTGCCCATACTATACATTTCATCAGAACCAGTGCCTGCACATTAGATGCAATGTAGTACAAAACATACTAGTACGAGCGATATCAATTTATTAAAATGCACCTTATGCTGAGATCATATAATGTGTGGACTCAGTGAGAACTAATATCAATGGAGTTGTGCTAGTAGATAATTCATACAGCAAAACATCACTAGTATTCTAAAGATACTATTATAGATACTTAATCCGAATTAACGCTCCTAAATTACTAATCCTTGACTTCGGGGGTAAAAATTATTGAAGAAATTGTTTTGTAACTTGATAATATGGGGATCGGATTGAATACCTTTAATAATTTATGATGGTTATCAGCTGGTTATTATATGGACAATCTAACTATACATGTATTTGAACACGACTGTACTCCTACGTGCGAGATGTTGTGTCTTTCACTAGTAAGATAAAAAGGTTACAGAGTTTAGATCAATGTCATGAAAATAATTATCTTTGCATCTACAAATGTACAAAATAGACTTTCAAAGAACAAGATTTTTACACTAGAGATAAGTTGGTTATTCACATCGGAACTTTCTCGTACGACGAGGTCCTTTCCAGTCTATATGTACCGGTATACTCTTCGATCAACAGTTTCTTAGCAGTGAACAAAGCCATAACTCACAATTTTCGAAGAAGGTTTTTTGCACAAGAGAAAAGTTAGTTTGTTCTTATAGGTCCCCGTAAACCTATATACTGTTCGTAATCAACACACATTTTAACAAGGTGGCACTTGAATAAATTGACACGAGCAGGACCCAGGCAATGTGCTCTGATATTAGTATGACTATTGCACCTTGCTAGATGTTAATGGATATATTGTCCAAAATATATTTATATTTATATAGGATCGGTTTGGCCACCGCGAAAGACGACACTTTGATTTGAATATGATAATCCTGTTAGATATTATGAGTGTTGATTAATTTGACCATGGCTACCTTATGTATTAGGCGAAATAACTTGACTACTTGTGAAGTGAGCATGGTATCTTCGAAGACGTAGATATTGGTTAAATTGATGTTAGCATGGTTACCAAGGCTACATATTATGGTATTAGACGAAATATATTTGACTTATCAGGCGATACGGATACATTTAAAAAACAAAAACAAAAAAACAAAACAAAATTTACATCATCATGGTCACCCACGACATGACCTTTGACTACCTTGACGATAATGATCACAATAATTTGATTGATGGTTGTAATCATGGATCAGTAATAGTGTAATTGTCAGTCTGAATGAATACGATCACATATTAGAAGAGAAAAATTTATCTACATGTACTGGGACATCATACCGGTTGTAGCCTAATTTCGAGAAACAATAGTCCTTTATATTCTTATATTAATCGGTTGCGACATGAGTTTTGACCATATGTATATTGCAATTGCATGTGATGATACATGTATTGGATATGTTGTTGTCTTGGATCATTCTGATGTCACATGAGCATTATCATCTTATTGGTTGACACGACGGGGACTATAGAACATTGTGCATGTAGCATTATCTTGATAGACGGTGGCCCTTGATTGTTTTTAGATGAACATGGTAAATTTTATTCAAGTCTTTTTGACAGATAATTTGACCTTTGAATAGGTTTCTTGGAAATTTTATGTCATTTGATACATGGTATATATACATATATCTGATACACCCCTCACATTTAAAGTTTTACGAGCATGGAGAATGTTAATTTATGTTAGATCTTCTCCTATTAGACCCATATATAGCATAGTTTTCCAGAACTGGCAGCTCTGGTGGTTTTTTCTTGCTCCCTTCCAGGGTGTTATTGCTACACCTTGGGGGAGGTGGTCCTTTGCTGGAATTTGATATGATTTCTAATTCCCTAGGATCCTTGTCTGGTTTTGGATATTATTGTTATATGCTTCCAGACTGTTTTGTCTTCCTTGGCTGCTGGTTCTGGTTATCTTTGAATGGGCTATGTCCACCTTTTTTTTTGCTAGCATAGTTAGAAACAGTAATACATGTAGGCTTCGTTGTATGTGACAGGTACTTTATGCACCAGGATTCTTAACAACAAATATTGGATAAACCTTCAGCATAATGTTTTATTTCCAATCAGAATTAGACGAGTTAAGATAATTGAGGTTCTGGTATGTGTACTGCATTAAGCTTACCAAGCATGAATTACAAGTATTGAAGTCTTTTTCATTTTTGACGGGCCTACGGCTTGGCGGTATACTTCAATACTCAGATTTTGACTTGTGTATTTGAGATATGTTATTTGAAGTGATAATAGCGAATGTGATTTCCTTAGTGTTTGACAAATTTATCAAACTGATATATGTTATTGTGTAATGATATTCATTTATATGTGTATATGTCGCGAAAATGATGATTGTTGTCGAACTGAGTGAATGTGTGGTGAAGATCGTGGATGCATATGTACATGTATAATATTCACTGTGTAACAATGCTGAGCTTGGCTCACTCTTGTCCTAATAAATTGTGTAATCAATATTACACTTCGTTTTCATCTGAATTCCTGTAATATACTGGTATTGGAATAAGAGCGTTATCTCACGATAGATCACCATAATTATGTTCCACATATTAGGTTAGTTTCAGGGAGCAATGGGAGTAATTCAAATATAAGAAAAGGGAGTATGCACATATTGTATTCGCTATTCAATGGGGGAAGTATACCACTTGATCATGGAATGCCCACGAGTTTGCTCATTAAGAAACACATTTATACCTCGCCACCCAACAGAGCAACTAACATTGTCTATACTAACTAATTCCCTTAGGAAATATTCAGATACTAAGTTCAACAAACGACGAGTTTGTAACTTATTATCTGAACATTTCTCTACAATGGATATAAATTATTCTGCACCGTATTATCATTTCGTCTGATAAATACGTCAAATAGCTGTATATATATATATATATATATATATATATATATACTTTTCATTAGTTTTAGACAGATAATGTATTGATATATTGATAATTAATACCCACTAGGTGCAGATGCAATAGCATGCACCCATACTTAATATGCAAACAACATAAAACATCATAAAATGAAATTGGCAGACATATAGTAATTAATTGGAACATGTCTCTTTTCCGAAGGTTCGCTATTCCGAAGGTTCACTATTCCGAAGGTTCACTATTCCGAAGATTCGCTATTCCGAATGTTCGCTATTCCGAAGGTTCGCTATTCCGAAGATTTTTTTTTTTTAAAGTTTAATTCTATATTCTAATGTATTGAGAGGGTTCTTTATCAGGAAGAATCTTTTTATGAAGGAAATAACTTAAAACATGGAAACAATAAATGTGATTTTTCCCCGGTGGGTTTCCTTGAGATTTAATGTCATTAAGTATGACGTTAAAACTATTTCCCAATATATATTCACGTCAGGCAGCCCACACAATTGCTATGTTTCCATACGATTTAATGTCATCACGTATGACGTTATATCTCAATAATCTTAGAGGCAAGAATACACCAGCTAAAGGCGGATTAAAACAGTGGGGCTATAACTCTTAATGAATATTGCGTAGCAGAATGTCGTTGAATAGACGGGTATGAGATGAACCTAGCTGCAGTTGTGAATTTACATTGAATTTTAAGGCCCACTTAATTTTCGAGTCGCCGACTATCTTTTATATTGCCTTGATATCAGGTTTTAATAACAATCTGTGCCATAAAATATGATTAAACACTATAGTTCATCCCCATTTGAAACGTCTGTATCAGAAGATGCCCATAGAGAAATAGAAAACAGCATAAATCATAAAGATTCCCCCGTTATGGATACCAGAATGCAACAGAATTCAACCTAATGTATGTTCAATTGAAGGGGAATAACACTATCTTTAATCACGCCGAAATATAGCACTGCGATGCAGGGAGGATAACTCTATATTCATACGTCGACGAACGTATGCAATTTTAAGGCAATTACGCATCGTGTATTTATCCCAAAATTATAACATTTACAATATATATTGTCAATTTGCAGGCTATTAAGAATCGGTGTATCTATCCCAAAATATATCATTTACAATTTCTAATATATATAAAATTTTGTTACAGCTGATATTCTTAGGTCTATTGTCGTTTTATTTTTTGTATATTCACACCACGCATAGGCTCAAGTCGTTTACAGTTACCCCGCGGGTCTGGAATCTCATCCAAGAATCCATTTAGCTGAAATGCTATTTCGCTCTTGCGAAATGGAATCTACCGAAATGGAAGCCGTCAATTCCAACAACATCGACATTGTTCAACTTTGACGACGAGAAAATAATTAGTTATAATTAGTTAAAATAATTGACCACACAATGCTAATTTATCTTTACGTTGAAGCTTGATAATTAATGAGCATGTGTAAATGAGGCGCGTTTATATACTTTAGTGGAAATCAAATCGGGTAAAACTGGCGGATTTTTACGAACGAAATTTGATACATAGGGTATCACGGTATCCGCTGGGCCGATTTCCCGGTATCCGCTGGGCCAATTTCCACCATTTTTGGGGTGTTGGTGTTGCAAAACTGCCAATTTGATAATTAGTGGTTATTGTTTCCAGGGAGTGTTTTGGACGGGTCAAATCGTGACCCCCCCCCCCCCACCTGACCTTGACCTTCAAAATGGTCAATTCAATGTCAAAGCCCGGACGAAGTCGGGTCACCTTCTAGTATTTTATATATGTGATCTGTGGGTTCGAAAATTAAGTGGGCCTTTAATGTTGATGTTTTTTCTTTCAAACTGTATCTTTTACATATAGTTTATTTCAGTCATCGTGTTTTTAACTTTCCATAATAAACGATAAACTGATACTGTCTTCTTGCTATTAATAACTAACATCTAGGACAATTTGGGAATTAGAAGTGGGTGTATAACTACTATATGTGAATACTAGCGTAATAGTATGTTTCATTCCTCATGTGGTTTTTGTGGTGGGGTGAACATTTTGATTCATTTCTGGTTAAATACGCTGAGAATAGAAAACCTTCGGAATAGCAAACCTTCGGAATATCGAACCTTCGGAATAGCGAACCTTCGGAATAATGAACCTTCGGAATAGGGAACCTTCGGAATACTGAACCTTCGGAATAGCGAACCTTCAGAATAATGAACCTTCGGAATAGAGAACCGTACCCGTAATTAATACACGCAATTGTTTTATGCTCGTCTGAGAGTTTCCGTACCATGATACAGACAACATTGTGCTAACATCTTTGTTTCCGTTTTTCATTTGAAATATGAATTTATCGTCCATTATCATATTTGTTCTCAAGTATCAATGAAAACCTTTTCACTCGTTGTATTCTACTTCGCATGGTGCATAATAAAGTGTGTTTCTGTCTCAATGCGATTATCATCATACTGCCTGCATACTAGTAGTCTGCTATCGTATTGATGCTTGTTTTGGGTTGTCTATGACTCAAGGCAATGATTACTCACTCCGACTTTACTGTACGCCTTTCTGGTTTCGAAATCCTCCACGTTCATTAAATATGTTCCCAGTGCATAATATCCATATTATTATTATTCTATAATTTGTTCATATCTGACTTCTTTTCGTCGTCCAAAAATTCCCTCTTAAATCATAATCATGCTCGTTTTGCACCAATGCAATGGTCTTCCTCGGTATATCATCGGATATATGTTCAAATTGATAACGTCATTAACTGATCCAAGCTTCTCAGACCAATGTTGAGCTATTTAGAAGAGTCCTTATATAATCCTTTGTCAGAAAAAGTTTGTTAAAGTTCCTGTGTCCTCGACTGTAGGGAATTATGACGTCACAAATATGACGTCATTATCAGTTCAGTTCAGATGTATGATTGCCTTAAAAACAAGACCCATTATGTGCACATTTATAATATGGTATTCTTTTTCTTAGTAATAGATTAGTAGTTAGAGTACAGTACCGAACTCGTGGTAAAATATAATCCCAGCCAAGATGGCCGCCAAAATTTAAGAAAATTACGAATTTCAAATATCTCTCGCAAATTACCTTCCGTTTAACAATTATGATATTGTGATATTTGTGATATTTCTCACTATTTGTATTTCGTATTTTCAGTGGGCAAATTATTTCATTGAACAAACTTATCTGCTATAAGCCAAACTTTCCCAATACATAATCCCGGGTACAACTGGTAGATCATTTAATAATACACGGAAATCCCTGTTATGTATATGGCCGTGAGAAGGTACGATTAGAATGGATAATCTCATAGCGCATGTCTAACATTCGTCTTGGAGATATGCACACGCCTTTTGTATCAAAGCACACACCGTGTCGTAACCTACAACATTAATCAAAACAATTACCCAACTAGAGTCCGAGAATCAACAAAAGCCTAATTATACACGTAGCAACATGCATAGCCTTACAACATACCTGAAATAAAAAGGATTCACATTTGAACTCAAGCAATATCCACGTTTGATTCTTAAAGAATTCCTGTCTTTATTTAAAGATCCCGGTGAGCTAGTTCCCCCCAAGAAATAAAACCAAAATAAGCTCTGCCATAGTGGTGGTTGAATCGGTGTTCAGTATGCCATTGACAAGACCGGGTCAACAGCAGAAACCAGACGAACAGCAGACAATAATGGCACATTCATGTTATTTTGGTGAGTCACTGTGCAATTCATTCAATGGAAACAGACAATGCCATTAGCTGGCTTAATGGTGTAGAAGCTGTTTGGGACTTATATAATCACAAGGATGCAGTTCGAGTAAAACTATTCAGAGTGTTAATGACGGGCCCAGGCCGCCCAGCAAGTACCTGGTATCAGACTCTTGAACCAAACAACAGACAGTTATAATGCTCTAAGAGACGGTTTTAAAAAGCAATTTGGTGAAACCCAAATAATGAGTCACATGAAATTGGCTAACTTATTCTGGCTAAAACAGAAGCCAGAACAACCTGTCAGAGACTTTCTAGCTGACATCAAAAGTAAAGCACATGGCGCAAAACTACATGGAGACCAAATCATGGCTGCCGCCGTAAATGGATTACTACAACCAATTAGGGAAAGGGTTATTAAAAAAAAACTTTCAACTATTCAAGAGTTGACCGATGCAGCTCTTCTTGCAGAACAGTCACAAATCCCCTCACATCAAGCAAGTGGTATCACTCCTGAACTAATGTCTTTAGTTGAGAAACTGGTGATAGAACGAACGCAAAACGCTCAACCCATGCCTCAAATATGTCCCATTTCAAAGCTGCCTGCGAAAAATGAGCCAGAATCTAATGGTTATATTTCTACACCAAATACACATACAGATCGCAAACCACAATACAACACATCACATGCAAATAGGCAAAATAATTCAAACACATACAATCGTACTAACAACTCCAGTCATAATTCCTACAGCAGACCACGTCAAGATGACAGAGGTTTCCACCAAAACAGAGGTAAATATAATCCGTGTGCATCATGTTCTTTAACTAATCACTTAAGACAAGACTGTTGGAACAGGTGGGCGATATGCGATAATTGTCATCGAGATGGCCACATAGGTAGAGCCTGTAGAAACACACCCCATGTAGGTACACCCTACAGATAGGGATTTTCGCCTGCCACTAGGTTCGATGGAAAACCTGGGGAGAGGCAAAACAATTGTACAATTCAAAGTGAAAAACCTCCATCAGTAGCACCAATCGTCTTTATGTCATCCAACTGTATCAGAGTTTCAATACTGGATAGAAAATTCAAGGCATTGGTGGATACTGGTGCATCCATTAGCTGTGTGGCTGCCCGTGTGGTCAAAGATCTAGGCTTGAGCAACCATGTTATCCCATCTACATTCACTCAAGTCATTAGCATGGCTGGGGATATGCATGGTTCAACTGGTCAAATTCAGATCCCAGTCACCATACAGGACACACAATATAAATTAAACTTTCATGTATTCAAAAAGCTACACCATGATATCATCCTGGGATTTGATTTCATTAGTACATTTAATGGTAACATAGATTGTGGTTACCGATGTTTAACCTTTGGTGACACCAAGTCGGACTTTTGTAAACCTCAGATAGTATTGGGCTCTGCACTAACAATTAATTATATTTCAATTCCTGCTCAGTCCGTTTCTTATATTCCAATTAGACTTTCTGGGGTTCATTCAAACAGTGTGGTTTTATTTGAGCCCATGCAACATATGTCATCTAAGCTTAACCTTCTGGGAGCCAAAGTTGCTCTGGATACTTCCAGTCCTAATCATTTTTGTCAGTTTATCAACCCTACAAATCAAGACATTGATGTTCGAGCACACCACACTATTGGTAAAATTCTTGCCATGGATCCAAACTGACTCATGTGAGCAGGTAAGTTCTATTTCACAGGTTGAACATTCGGGATGCAATGAAGAGGCCAAACCTGAGACACCAATTACTCAGTCAAATTACAATGACATTGCCTCTGGACTTTGTTTCGACATAGCACGTTCACAATTGCCAGTTGACTACAAAGTTCAACTAGTGGATACACTCAGAAGACACCAAGACATTTTTGCCAAGGATATGACTAAGCTTGGTTGCACCAATATTTATCAGCATCACATTGACACTGGAGATGCTCCTCCCAAGATGCAACGCTATTACAGAGTGTACCACAGATGAATGCAGAAATAGCTCGTCAAATTGAAGAAATGGAAGCCAACGACATCATTGAACCATCAGACGCTATTTGGGCTACGCCTGTCTTATTGGTCAAGAAATCTGATGGAACCTGGCGTTTTGCAGTCGACTATAGACATCTGAATTTGGTCACAACACCTATGAACTATCCCTTGCCAAGATTGGACGATGTCTTTGACACCATTGGTGAGTCTAAAGCCAATATATTTTCAGTTTTTGACTTATGCAGTGGATTTTGGCAAATTCCAATGACAGACGAATCGCAGTCTAAGAAACGTTTACCCCACAACAGGGCAACTACATGTTTAAACGAATGCCATTTGATTTAATGAATGCTCCGATGAGTTTCCAGATGGTTATGGTTCGGGTACTGCAAGTTATAAATTGGAAATTCACGCTAGTTTACGTCGACGACATAATTCTGTACTCCAGCACCCCAAAAGAACATTTGAACCATATACAGCAAGTTTTCAACAGCTTACGAGAAGCCAATCTCAAACTCAAACCCTCTAAGTGCCAATTTGCTCTCCCAAGTGTCAAGTATCTCGGTCACGTGATTTCCAAGGATGGCATTCTTCCAGATCAAAAGAACATTGCTGCCGTTAAAACGCACCCTATTCCAGTAAACCTTAAACAGGTCAGATCATTTCTTGGCACTGCAAACTACTATCGCCGCTTCTGTAAAGATTATGCCAAAATCGCTGCACCACTGAACAAACTTTTACGGAAGAGTGTCAAATTTACATGGACTTCAGATTGCTAGCATGCATTTGAGAGGATGAAGGAAATGTTGACATCAGCACCAGTGCTCGTCTCGCCAAACATGAGGAACCATTCATGCTGACAACCGATGCTTCCGATTTTGCAATTGGATATATTCTCAGCCAGAGAGATGATGATGGCAGCGAAAGGGTGATCTGTTATGGTGGACGTGCTCTCCGTGATGCAGAAACCAGATACGTTACTGACCGTGAGGGCCTAGCATTGGTGGAAGGAATTCGTCAGTACAGACCATATCTCGCAAATAATTTCTTTGATGTATATACAGATCATCAGCCTCTTGTCTCAATGATTAAAATCAAAGATGCAACTGGAAGAGTTGGAAGATGTCGTATGGAACTGCAGGGTTATCAATACAAGATACACTACAAGCCAGGAGTCACCCACCAGTATGCAGATGGACTATCACAAAGGCAATATCCAAAGGAAGAAGATGAAGTGAAGGCAGAGTGTTTTAATATAAACAGATCCGGCAAACAGCAAGAAGAAAATCATTCTACTGACAATAATCAACAAGACCAAGTTGCAGTGGCTCCTGTGACTGTTGATGTACCACAGACTCATCCACAAGATATTTCTACTAATCCTGATATAGCCAGTTTACAAAGGGAATGTCCAGACTTCAAAGCTCTGATGGAGAACAGGGTCAATGGATCTGTTCCAGACAATGCAAGCTTGGCAAACAAGTTAGTGGCAGAAGCGGAACAGTATGAGATTATTGATGATAGACTCTTCCACATTTTTAATAGGCGCATGCAGAAACGACCATCTGACAAAATCATGCAACAGCTGGTGGTTCCAAGGTTACTGAGAAAAGATGTCCTTATGGCCTATCATGACAGCATTCTTGGAGGATCGCATATGCACTTTGAGAAGACATTTCTGTCCATTAGAGAAAAATACTACTGGCCAAAGATGTATGCAGATATACAAAACTATGTTCTTTCCTGTCCTGAATGTCAGATGTCAAAACGTAGTTTCCAGCATAATACAGTGCCACTAACACCGATGCCAATATGGCATATGTACATGTTAGGACCACTAACAACTCCTGATGGATACAAATATGTGCTACTATTTGTGGAAAGCTATACAAGATGGCCAGAAGCATTCCCCCTGAAGACTCAGACAGCTCAGGAAATTGTGAATATACTATTCACACAAATAATAGCTCACCACGGTGCACCCGATGAACTTGACTCCGACAGAGGAACAAATTTTGTATCCCAGATCATATCTACATTGAGTGAGCAGTTCAAGATCAAGAGGCTACTCACCAGTCCATATCACCCGCAAACAAATACGGTTGTAGAAAGAACTAATTCAACTCTGGCATAGTCGTTGAGGACCTATGTGGACAACAACCATTCAAATTGGCCAGATGTCTTGCCAGGGTTGATGATGGGATTCAGAAGAGCACCAGGAAAAACAACCGGATATTCACCATTTCATATGATGTATGGCCAAGAGATGAGGCTTCCCATTGATGTCACTTTAACATCAAAGGAGAAGTCAGCTCAAACAACCAAGGATTTCATGAAGAATTTCATCGACATTCTTAGAGTATCACAAGAAACTTCGGACATGAATATAAAGGAAGCCAAAGAAGCTAACAAAGTTTACTATGATGCAACTAACAAGGTTCGGGAACCAACTTACAAAGTTAAGCAAAAAGTTCTCATAACTAATGAACAGTTATAAACAGGTCTAGCTAGGAAGTTACAAGGTAAGTGGAAGAGTCCTTATTATATAAGTGACATTCTGGATCACTTTACATACAAACTAAGATGTTGCAAAACACATAAGGCTCTTCCTCCTATTAAATACACGGTTGGCCTTGGCGGTGGGTATCCTGTGAAAATATCTCCACCCGTCAAAAACCACCACAAACAGAAAGAACATCAAAATGCAGATAGACTTTGTCCGTATACAAATAAGAAAAATTGCATAAACAGTATGTTATGGTCATATGTTTGACCATTGTTATGTAAACAAAAGCATAAAAAGTTACTTTTCTGGTCTTTGTTTATATTATGATGGTAAACATAAAGAGCGTTCTTTGTTGGTGAATACCTGATATGGAACTAATAAAGAGCGTTTATGCCATTTGTGTGTGATTAGCCAGTAGCATTGTGCTGTCTTCTGTAACACAATCAGGCTCTTGCTTAGATAAAATATAGTAGGTCTTTATGATAACATGCTGTTTACGCGATGGTCATGGTATATATGAACAGAACTGTATGCGTTTTAATGTTTTTCTGTTTACGGTGTTTGGACCAATATGAATATTTTCTACAATTAAGGCCGCACGTGCCTTTAATGCTAACAGAATGAAGCACTATTACGACAGAAAAGATATGGTAAATATACACCCTAATGGTCATAGTTCACAGCTGAGTCAAGATAATCAGTTAAACGATTCCTCTCAGCATGACAAATCACAATTGTCTACACAGCAACAGTCTTTCAGTCAAAATCTCAAACAGTCACAGCCAGCAAGTCAGTCAATTCCTAATGTTCAAGAAATGATTTAATGGGGATCCACCATCATGGGAACCGCAAGAAAATGTTTCAAACGATTTAATTCAAAACTATTTTGTTACCCATACAAGATGGGTAAGAAACGGAAAAGACATTTATATTTAACTAAACAATAATACCGTCGTACTGTTCTACTCAGTTGTTAGGGAGAGGTTTAACCAAGTAATTGTCAGGTAAGTGTCTTAAGACAAATGGTAGATCTTATTTGGTTCAGGTTTGATATACTTTTGGGTTATGGGGAATTGAGTTCGTCGTAGCGAGCAGAACCATAGCTCGAGGTAAGTAAAAACCATATATTTACCACTACAACTAGGTGACAAATCTTGCCTCATCGTTCTCGTTGAGGTCACACGACAAGACAACACCAACATATTTTGTTTTACAACCTCAATACTGCCCAAATCCTACAATCACTTCGCTTATGTTGTATACTATTTTTGTTCACATTTAAAGCACAATACATACGGTAATCTTGTTGAAAAATATATATATATAAGTACAATGACCAGTTGCTAACTCGCAATGCTTCACTTAAATGCAAACTGGAATTACATGCTGCGATGTTTAAAATATTCATTTTGTTCATCTATATAAACTTCATGTTAGTGCCTTTTTGACATTTCTCCCATTCAATTTACACCATAGTTCAACCATGCTACACAAATATTCGTATTTCCTACTACAGATGCTTCACAAAATTCTAACATAATACTGCGCAATTCAAATTCTACTACGACCAATAATGCTAGCATATAAGTATATTTACTTTAACAAAAACTGCTATTGGTTCTTCGGATAGGCGAACTGCGATTAATGCTGGCCTTTTACTTCACTATCCTCTATCATCCCTTTATAGTTCCAGTAGACCTGATCACTCTACAATTGGTGCTGTTATGGGAATATTATTCCTTCCTTTCTATCTTTGAAGGCCCAGCATACTTCGGAGTAACGCCATATTCATCAAATTCTTCGCCTTCCTTATAGGCTGTGAAGCATCATCTTCAAACAACGATTGAACTATGGTGTGATAATCAAGTCCGTAGGAGAGTTTTTTATTCCCGATTTCCAATCATTGGATGCACATCTTCAGTGTAACAATACCCATTTCTTCTTCAGAAGCGACCTACTGCAAAATGATTGGTTCCTTTCAACAATCAGGAAACTATCACATCTACAACAAACAACACATGCAAAACTTCTTGAAACAACTTCCAAAATCAGACCTCTCATCCCACACAGCACCATATAGAAAGCGAAGAAGTTGGCTCCCGTTCGTAGGCAGCTTAAGCCGTACAATATATTGTTAAGGCATTGGATGCCATAAAACTCAACCATAAAATTTAATAGCAGCTATATACTCAAAACTTAATAGATGTCTCAGCAACATCAAATTTTCTGAATATACTAGGGACGTCCTTTTCATACTTCACTTGGCAAGATCAAACTCCATACTGATTAGCTTTGAGGGACTGTTCATGGGCTTATATGCAATGATCCAGGGCGTTCTATCTCCAATTGTGATACCACCTTCAGAAATTAAATCTGTGCTCCATAATATATCGGCATTACTGGAGAGTCAAAACTCTCCATTTCATCTTTTTAAGTTACATCCCGATCAATATTATTCTATAGCATTCAAAATTCTTAATTTTCCTGTCCTTGTTAATTGTTCCACTAGCCAAGGCACACAGGTTTCTGATCAACGAAATGCTTGCTTTAACCGAGGTCAAATCCTCATTGCTAGAATTTGACAAAACCTACCTTTCAATTTGTTACCATAAAAATAAGGCATGGTTTTGTCAAACTCATCTTGATCTGCAGAAGAGCACTGCTATAATTATGTCTGCTCCAGAGCACTTCTCGTTTATTGGAATGGTTTATCTGTTTCTAAAGTTTAGAACATTAGCAAAAACATTAACTCTAATTTCGGCTTTTAAAACGGAAGTGGTTTAAATATTCCAAAGTTTGTGTACACTCCTGAAGAACATGTTATCACTTCCACAACCCTAGAACCTTTTTCAGACACTCATATATACTCATCCAATTTGTCAGGTATAACAGTATTCGTGATTGTTATTCCCCTAATTTACATATCCTATTCCAGAAAACGTGCATATCGTAACTCCTTAGTTCTGGAACTATGCAATGGAAATCAATCTTTCATTTTACATTTGTTATACCTGCCAAATTGTTTGAAACACTCAGTTTCTGGGAAATGGAGAAATTACAGATATCTCACTCAGTCAATGTTTTGCCCATACCCAACATTTCGATCATTTGGGCTGATCTTCAGATATCTAGTTCAACTGTAGGGACAAAACCAATTCCACTGCCTAGTAGGATATATATATATAAATCCATTTACGGCTTGGGCAATACAGAATATTCACGTCTACATCGCCAGAGGACCATATATACAGCCACTGGTGTTGGACGCTACACCGACGGATCCACTCTACCCAACGTTATCGGATCCATCACACGACTGTTACAGAACATTCGGACATCTACCACCCATGTTTCAATATTCTTATAAGAGATGCCAGGAATCATCTCACCCGAGCAAAGAGGTGGTATGATATTGTGATATTTGTGATATTTCTCAATATTTGTATTTCGTATTTTCAGTGGGCAAATTATTTCATTGAACAAATTTATCCGCTTTAAGCCAAACTATCCCAATACATGTCGAAGAATAATCCCGGGTACAACGGGTAGATCATTTAATAATACACGGAAATCCCTGTTATCTATATGGCCGTGAGAAGGTACGATTAGAATGGATAATCTCATAGCGCATGGCTAACATTCGTCTTGGAGATATGCACACGCATTTTGTATCAAAGCGCAAACCGTGTCGTAACCTACAACATTAATCAAAACAATTACCCAACTAGAGCAACATGCATAGCCTTACAACATACCTGAAATAAAAAGGATTCACATTTGAACTCAAGCACAATCCACGTTTGATTCTCAAAGAATTCCTGTCTTTATTTCAAGATCCCGGTGAGCTAGTTCCCCCCCCCCCCCCCAAGAAATAAAACCAAAATAAGCTCTGCCATACAATGACTGCAAATTGTGAACAATCGCCGTTGTTACTATTGTCGAAAAACCATTTTATACACTGGCAACCGAAGTATAGCATGTTGTCAAAGATCCATTTCAATATTATAGAATATATCTTATAGAAAGTTATGTTCGTATACACATGCTTTATTAGTTTGTCAAATAATTTACACACCGTATTGTTATAGAAAAACGTTATTGTTTGTGAAGCGCTGATAACAGCTTTATTTTGCTTTATTTTGCTTTATTTTACCATTTGCACAAAATTTGTAACCTGGTTGTGTACTCAGAAACTTATTGTATACATATATCATTGACGTGGACCACTGGCTCTTTCTTAATCGATCGTTTTCGAAAGACAATTGATTTTGTTTTCGCTATATTAATTGCCAAATTATTTGATTTTGTATGGCAAGCCAGTGTATTTAAAGAAATCTGCATTCCTTCAACTGTTTGTGACAAAAACAAAAAGTTGTCGGCGAATAAAGATGACTTATTATCTCTTTGCGCAGTTGCTATGGATTGCACGAAGTGTCGAATTCATGTCCAACATCACCGATAATATGAATTCTTTAATAGAAAACAGCTGGAACATTTCATGACTGTGGCTATAATTTTTTTATTTTAGAGTATATGAACCCGTTTGTCGATATTTCCGGTGTATTAATCGACCTATATTATACTTCCTTCAAATTGGACGTAGGCATTCAAATTGATAATGTTCCTGGTCCAGTGACTGGTTAGTGGTAGCTATTGATCACATTCACTTGGTGAAGACGTATGTCTTAGTGGTCGAGAAAAGACAAGGAAGATGAAAAAGTTTATTTCACTATGAAACTACTCCAGACATAAAAATACTTGCTCAAATAGATGGACTCGTGCAACTATTAGACACATATTCGGGAAATAATAACCGATAGGTGAGTCTGTGCACGGATCTTTGATATAATTGCTAATATCTTTTTTAAATTTTTTTTTTTTTACCAATTTTGGATGTTCTATTCACCGAAGAGCTTCCCCAAAATGACGTCACGGATTTTAAAAAATACATCGATGATTGACAGGTGTCCCCATGTGTTATTTGTTGTGCTTTGCCGACTCATCAACCCACAGAAGGCCAGTGTCGCGACATAAACTTACAGAAGATAATATTTGTCGCGTGTGCGACTATTCTTTTTCGGGAGATGAACTCGCTGCATCAACGGGAAAGCTGCATCCGAGAGCAAAAAATAAGGTCGTCATCAAAAATGATGCTTTAGAACTATTTAAAAGTATAAAATTAAGTCATTTCCTCGGTGTTTGACTTTCAGGTGACTTTTTTACGGCAAATAATTTGATTTGCAAACCATGTTACAATAAAGTAAATCAAATACACGGACATGAGTAAAGTTCTATTTAAGAAATAAATACACGGTGTAGAGGACTGAATAGTCAACGAAATACTGCGCTTTTTCGGTCTCAGGTGAGAAAACATTTCGTGGTGTAATTCGTATTGGGCGTACTCGATTTATTTGCACGGAGTACTCTGGTAGTGTCTTGTCTTGTTATGAAATTCCCCCGTTGACTTTTCGAGGCACCTCTTCTAGAAATAATCGTTGTGATTGGCTAAAAAACGATGTGTTTTCAGCGGCGCCCGTGCGTTTCATTTAAATTGTACAGGAAATACGATGCGGTCATTTCTGTTTTGAACGTTGTTGCGACAACATGAATATGATCATCGACTATGGACCATTTTCCTTACACAAAACGATCTAAATGATCTAGTTTACTAAACTAATCTTATTCCCCTTCTGTACTGGTGAACAAACGCTTTCATTTTCAACTTGATTCCGAAATATCGAATATGATCGAGATTCGAATCGACGAATGCACAGCCCGGCCCCATGGATTTATTTTGTCATTTAATATACTTATTAAGTAACTTTCTTTGGTCGTAACATATATCAATATACCATAACATCATTTGGACCATATTCATTGGCAACCAGACTGGTTTCAAGCGACAAATCGCTAGAAAATTCGCAAGATTGTCAAGATGTAGCAAAATTCAATCAAAGGGTTACGGGTGCGGGTGTACTCCGTTGATGCTCCGTTTGCGCGGTGTTAGAAAAGACGGGAAAAGTCGCGTGCGGCGATCTGAATAAACCGATTTTTTTGATTTTTTTCGTGGTACAATTGGAAAAAGTAGAATTGTACCACAAAACTGGAACGAGATAGCCATGGTAACTCGGGCCACTGGCCAATCAGGACATGGCTTTTAAGCATAGTTAGGCATGGTCGTATTACAATTATATTTATGGGAGGCCAAGTTGGTACCATACGCACGCCTATCTATCAGGTCCAGCACATCCTTCAAATTAATCGGAATCGTACCGAATATATAATTTCGAAGCCATTTTTTCTGTCTCTTGTATTTGCAAGCCTCGAAATTCCGCTGTTACTATATTTAGAGGTGACATTATGTGAGTCTCCGCCCACTAACACTTGTTTATTGACCCATACGGTTTCATTGGACGGAAAATAATTTACGCAATCAATCAGATTACGGAATCCCGAGGACTTGGAAATGAGATAGCGATGTTATCCGTCAGACCTAATATTCAATGTTGTAATGAATATTTAGGTATGAGTTTACTCAGACTGGTGCCCCAGGTGTCTCAAGTCAACAGTTATACATGTATGTATATTCATGTCGCTGTGGCAGATTGGTCTTTATCTTATTATTCAATGATTTATTTCTTTCTATTTTTGTTATTATGTCCAATGATCCCATATCAGTAACGTTGCGACATTCACAGTGAACAGCCTTGCAATATGAATTGTTCGGTTTCTGGTTAGTGCTGTCGAATAGGTTCCTGTTCTCAGGAAAGAGTTTCACCCCACTTAAAGGTTTCATGACATAAATTCTGGGTGGATGTTCCTTCAATGTATACATGTATATTAATATTACATATCTCATATATATTTTGAAGACCTCTGTCTGTTTGTTTGTCTGTATGTTTGTCTGTATGTTTGTCATTTATACAAATCTACGATTCTCGACCGATCGGGACCAAACTTGGTACGTGTGTAAAGTTTGACCAGGCGGTGGACGTTGTCGTATTGGCGAGCCCGTGCGGCGCCCGATTCGCGCATGCGCAGACGAGATCTCGGAAACGGGTGGAGCTATCGACTTGAAATTTGGAATGTGAATGTATCTTGCCCCGGGTACGAATTTTATCGGGTCGCCGAGCCCGTGCGACGCCAGCTTCGCGCATGCGCAGACCAGATCTCGGAAACGGGTGGAGCTATCGACTTGAAATTTGGTATGTGAATGTATCTTGCCCAGGATACGAATTTTATCGGGTCGTCGAGCCCATGCGACGCCAGCTTCGCGCATGCGCAGACCAGATCTCGGAAACGGTGGAGCTATCGACTTGAAATTTGGTATGTGAATGTATATTGCCCCGGATACGAATTTTATCGGGTCGCCGAGCCCGTGCGACGCCAGATTCGCGCATGCGCGGACCAGATCTCGGAAACGGGTAGAGCTATCGACTTGAAATTTGGTTTTTGAATAGCCCGGACAACGTCGGGCTGGGTAGAGCTTTCGACTTGAAATTTGGTTTTTGAATAGCCCGGACAACGCCGGGCTCATCGGCTAGTCTCATATATATTTTGAAGACCTCTGTCTGTTTGTCTGTCATTAATACAAATCTACGATTCTCGACCGATCGGGACGAAACTTGGTACGTATGTGTAGTTTGACCAGGCGGTGGTCGTTGTCGTATTTGGCGAGCCCGTGCGACGCCCGTGCAGCGCATGCGCAGACGAGATATCGGAAACGGGTGGAGCTATCGACTTGAAATTTGGTATGTGAATGTATCTTTCCCCGAGTACGAATTTTATCGGGTCGCCGAGCCCGTGCGACGCCAGCTTCGCGCATGCGCAGACGAGATCTCGGAAACGGGTGGAGCTATCGACTTGAAATTTGGTATGTGAATGTATCTTGCCCCGGATACGAATTTTATCGGGTCGCCGAGCCCGTGCGACGCCAGCTTCGCGCATGCGCAGACCAGATCTCGGAAACGGGTAAAGCTATCGACTTGAAATTTGGTTTTTGAATAGCCCGGACAACGTCGGGCTCATCGGCTAGTACTATATCTATATTTATATTTGCGACTGTCTGTCTGTGTTCTATAGAAATTCAGAGGGGACCATCTAGATGACACCAAAGGGGTCTACTAGGGGTAACATTTTACGAGAAAGATAATGGTGAGGGTTAGGAGTTTCTAGAGTGACGCCATTGATGTCAGGGGCAGAAAAGGGAGAGGGGCAGAAATCTGTTTTGTCGCCGTTGCCACAAGACTTATATATAATCATCTCCATGATATAAGGAATCTGAAGATGTGGTTTAAATGTGTCAAGAGTGGCGCCGTTCGAGTCAGTGATGCACGGAAGGGGAGAGGGGCACCGAAATTGATAAGCTAAGTTTAGCGCGGATGGACCATCTAGATAGCACCAAACGGTCTACCAGGGGTAACTTTTTACGAGAAAGATATTGGTGCTGGTTAGATATTTATAAAGTGACGCCGTTGTTGGGGGCAGAAAAGGACGAGGGGTAGAAAAAATGTTTGCCGCCGATTGCCACGAAACTTTTATATAATCATTCCCATGATATGAAGAATCTAATGGTGTTGTTTAAATATGTCAAACATGCCGCCATTCGCGTCAGTGATGCACGGAAGGAGAGAGGGGCACCAAAATTGATAAAAACTAATTTTAGTGCCGATTTCCACCAAATTGATATATATTCTTCTCCGTGATACAAGGAATCTGATTGTGCGATTTAAAGACTCCAAATTACTGTTGTTTGGATAAAAGATTGTGGGAGGGGCACTCAATTTGATAAGAATGGGTTTAGTTGCCGATTGCCACCACACTTATACAATATCATCCACATGGTATGAGGGGTCTAATGGCGTGTCTTACATCTGTCAAAAGTGGCGTTATTCGAGTCAGGATTGAACTGAAAGGCAGAGGGGCACCAAAATTGATACACAATCATTTTAGCGCCAATTTCCACCAAAGTGATACGCATTCTTATCCATAATGCGAGGAGTCTGATCGTGTGATTTAAAGACGCCATGTTGGTGCTATTTGGGTGAGAGATGGGGTTTAGTGGGTACCTAATTTTATCAAAATTGGTTTACCAAACTTATCAATAATTATCTCCATGATATCAGGAGTCTTAATTGTGTGGTTTAAGGATGTCAAAAGCTGCCACATGTGGGGACCATTCGAGTCAGGATGCATAGAGGGTGAGAGGAACACAAAAAAGATGAACAATATGTTTAGCGCTGATTTCCACCAGATTGATACATATTCTCGTGATATGAGAATTCTAATCATGTGGTTTAGATACGCCAAATTGGTGCCATTTGGATGAGAGATATATGGGACCTACATTTGATACGAATTTGTATACTCGCCAATTTTATACAAAAACTTATACAAAATCATCCACACGGTATGAGGAGTCTAACGGGGTGGCTTAAAGCTGTAAAAAGAGGCGTCATTCGAGTCAGGGGTGCACTGAATGGGAGAGAGGCACCAACATTGATACAAATAATTTTAGCATCGATTTCCACCAAATTAATTAACATTCTTCTCCATTATACAAGGAATCTAATTGTATGATTTAAAGACACCAACTTGTTGTCGTTTGGATGTGAGATTGGGGTGGCACTAAATTTGACAAGAATTGGTTTAGTCACCGATTGCTACCAAACGTATACAAAATCATCCTCATGGTATGGGGAGGCTAATGGTGTGGCTTAAAACTGTTAAAAGTGGCGTCATTCGAGTCAGGGGTGCACTGAAAAGGAGAGGGTTGATACACAATAATTTTAGCGCCAATTTCCACCAAATTGATACACATTCTTATACATGATACGAGGAATCAAACATGTGATTTAAAGACGCTATATTAGTACTGTTTGTGTGAGAGATGGTGTGGGGTGGGCACTAAATTTGATAAAAAAAATTGTTTAGTCGCCGATTAGCACCAAACGTATAAATATTTATCTCCATATATCAGGAGTCTAATTGTGTGGATTAAAGATGTCAAAAGTTGTGCCATTCGAGACAGGGGTCCACAGAGGGTGAGAGAGACACAAAAATGGATAAATATGTTTAGCGCCGATTTCCACCAGACTGATACGTATTCTTCTCCGTGATACGAGGAATCTAATCGTGTGGTTTAAATACGCCAAATTGGTGCCGTTTGGGTGAGATATATGGGTGCTCTCTAAATTTGATACAAATTTGTATACTCGCCAATTTTCAACAATTATATATATATTCATCTCTATAATGAGTCTAAGTTTGTGGTTTAATGATGTCAAATATGGCACCGCTTGAGTCCGAAATACGGACGGGCGTGTCACCAAAACAGTACTGATAGAAATATGTTTAGTGCCAATTAACATCAAATTCATACACATTCTTCTCAAACGATAAGAGGAATCAAATTATGCATGTTAAAAACGTCACATTTGGTGCCTAGATATATTTGCAAATATATGTCTGTTTTCTATATAGAACTTCACGGGGTACAACCGAGATGGCACCAAGGCGTTCTAACAGTGGTAACTTTTGACGAGGAAGATAATGGTGCATGTTAAAACATTAGAATAGCTCATGTTATTATTATAACACAATTGAGTCTGCCCCATTCAATATAGTTTCCACAAAAAAGTTACAAGAGATATGGAAATGTATAGAAGGCCTGTTCAACAATAGTGTTCTCACTGTGCCGTCAAACGTAATTTCTTCTGAGATAAAAGAAAACATAGTCAGTGGCACATGACTTTTCCGAATCCTCCAATACTGACATCTGACAAGGTTATATCTGCCCAAAATACCGTGGATATCTTTCATGTCTTAGAACAGACTCATCGCCTAACATATACAACTCAAAATATCACTCTGTCGGGCATATGTAGCTGATATAGCTGCCTACCAACATTTCTTTTAAACTGAGAATAATTAGCCAGTATATAGCACAATGAACAGAGGAGCACCTGGACATTTCTTTAAAACATCTGTATCTTCATGGAGATATGATAACTAGGTGTCCTCTTAGTCAAACCCACTAGATTGATACATCTCTATGTAAAACCCAATTGTCGTCTTTCATTATTGCCCACTAATGTGTTTATGATGTTCATGTTATAACGTCTGAAGTATACGCAGTTGTAAATAAATAAATAGTTCTTTATTGGTGGGACGGATTAATCGCGATAAACAAAATGACAATCTCTCCGATCCGACAAGGCGAGCTACTACTTATATTCCGTGTGTAAGAGTCATGTTTTGTGATGCTATTTGGATATATAATTTATGAGAATATGTTTAGCGCTCTGAACAAGAGTATCCTCTATTCCCACCATATATCCACAATATGCAGAGGGTTTCACATCACTTTAACCTGGGCAACGCCGGGTAACCCTGCTAGTATTATATAATTATGAACCTGTTAAATGTGCTTTTGTCATGTATTTGTATCTAAATTTGTATATCTCACATACCATATTTATTGGTGTATTGAGATTAAAGAATTGAATTTGAGGTGTCCTTGATGTCGATTGACGCGCAATGAGCAACATCCCCCATACGAAAGTATAAGAGGTGCAGCTGTGAAACGTATTGTTTCGGGTAAATTGGTGAAAACAATATATATGACAAACAAAAACAAAACATTCAAGCGGTCGCTATCGTGTGGTATGCCAAAAAGCAAATTACCGCGTAATATTCATACTATTAACTAATATGTTCAATCCAAACAACCAAGTTAACTAAATATAGAATAAGTCAAACGCTATGTTCAAATCACCCAGTCGTTTCCACATGCGTGCTCTGGGTTCAATGTGCATTGGGTAATGTGGGAGGTAATGGTTTGCAGCCTCACACACGGGTTAACGCGGACACAACTTTTATCTGCAGAACTGTAGTGTTCATAAATGTCAAAGTTTAGATTACTGCAGTTATTGCGAATCTGCAGTACAAGAGGTTGAATATTCGATGGCCCACATTTTAAATTGTAATACGAATCGATCAATAAAATCAGATTATGGCATCTTTGAATAATAAATACATTCTCGATGTAAAAATCGTGTGTCCTAGTTAAGCTTGTTGGGACTCGGGTTAAAATAGTGGCATCTTTGAATAATAAATACATTCTCGATGTAAAAATCGTGTGTCCCAGTTAAGCTTGTTGGGACTCGGGTTAAATAATGGCATCTTTGAATAATAAATACATTCTCGATGTAAAAATCGTGTTTCCCAGTTAGGGTTGTTGGGACTCTGGTTAAAATGTCAACGATTGTCCGAACAGTGTGTGGGCTTTTTATAAAAAAAAACGGATCAAGAATTTGTAGCATGACCGATTAGAAAGGATGGCGAGTGACTAATTGAAGTGACATCTTCACAGCGAATGTGCCTGGTGGGTAGTCGCAATTTCCGTGTCGAGGCCGGTTTTGGGTATTGCTATGAAAAATTGAGCGTCCCTCATTCTCGTCCACGAGAATTGACAGAATAAAGCCTCAGGCGACTAATATTCAAACTTTCAATTTGAGTCGACTGTTGCGTGCAGCCATCCACCATGAACGACACTGGTTATAAGTGGTGCTGCTAATTAAATACGACGTTGGTGGTCCTGCTGATGTTGGTGGGACAAACCGATGCTTTGTGGAGTGAGACACCACCGTCGCTATCGCCACGTCTCTACACACAAGGTGGTGCTATCCCGAACGGAATATGTGCGAGCACAACGTAAATACAACATGAAATAGTGTGAGTTTGTTTTTGGGAGAGTGGCGCACTGTGATTAGCATGCGATATGGTGTAATCATCAGGGTGATGGCAGTTTTATCTAAATCTCACCATATACGACAATGAATCACCAGAAGAACTGACTGTTATAGGGAAGGGTACATATTGAACGTAGGTATTCAAATTGATAATGTTCCTGTTTTTTTTTCCAGTGACTGCAGGTGGAGGGGGGGGGGGGGGCGTCGGAAACATATTTGCAGGCACGTATGCTGAATTTTGACTTTCGACCCTTGTTGGGACCCACCCACCCCCGCGTCCAAATGTTTTTCCGTTTTCGGCAGTTTTTTCCGACCATTTTTGGACACCCACCCCCTTTTTAACGCTAAAACAGATTTGCGGGGGGGGGGAATTCACTGTAAACAGCTGTATATGAATTTCTGTGCATACTATTTGTCATGGATGTTAACATTGATATGTAAATTGGAACAAGTCATTTTGGGGTAATTCGGTAAAAAAAAAACATGGCTGCCAGCAGCCATCTTGGATTCAAAATTCAATCCATTAGCATGGGCTACAGGCTATACTGTTTGTCTGATCATCGTGAAATTTGTCATTTATGTTAATATTGACATATAGATGTGTTTAAGCCAAACTCATTGCAAAAACAGTCAAAAAGACTTGCAGGAAAAATATTTTTTAGTTGCGGACAAAAAATTGTGTTGGTCCTATCGGTCACCCACCCACCCCGGCATACGTGCCCGGAAAAAACTTTTTTCCACCCCCCCCCCCCCCGGTGACTGCAAGGTTAGTGGCAGGCTATTTGAACCTCGTTAAACATTTCTTAGTTAGATTATCTTTCACAAAGCTTCGGATCAGCAACCATAGTTTAGAAATTGAGAAAGGCAGACACAAACAACCTAAAGTACCCGCTGACGAGAGCATTTGCAAAAAGTGTAGAATGAAGGCAGAAACCGAAGAACACTTTATTATGCGATGCCCCATTTATAACAATCTAAGAAAACGTTTATTTGGGGAAATAAACGACAATATTCAGACTTTTAACCCTTTACCCAACAGAACGGCCCTGTGCCAATGCATTCTCTTATATATGCGAGTCGACCATAGGTCGCCTCGCACATATAAGAGAATGCATTGGCTTAACACATTAAAAATTATAAAATTGTTAAAGAATGTAAGAAAAAATGGTAAAAAGTGTTAAAAAAGGATTTTTTTTAGGCCAATGCATTCTCTTATATATGCGAGGCGACCTATGGTCGACTCGCATATATAAGAGAATGCATTGGCACAGGGCATAACTGTAACTATCACAATGTGGTCAAGGAGCCGGTTCCAATGATATCCATATGTGTATGGTTCTATTGAGACAGACCGAAGATATTTTAGGCTGTTGAAGCTTTATTTGGCCGGTTTTGGCCGCTTTGTTGGGTAAAGGGTTAATAATATGGCTGACATACATAAATTCTTTATCATCTTGAACCCAAAACATGGAATATCATCTGCAACATCGTCCAACTCTTTCTACATAAACGGTGTGAATCACCAAACATTGAACATTAATATATTTATGTAACTATACTTATAATCACATTTTATTTATGTAATTGTTTTGAAATCGGCCTCGAGTGGGTGTATCTGTCAATAAATCTATCTCTCTAAAGGCATTTATGTGCACATTTTCTCTATGTACATCATGTATGTGTATTGCTAGTTAGTGTCACGAACTCGCAAGGGAATCTGTCTGCAGAATTAAACTCGCAGCGTACAATTTATATAATTATTCTGTGAATAAACATACTCTGAAACATTATAGTTTAATTACCTAAACTTTATCGGAATTTATATCAATTATATACAACCGGAGAATTGAGATGGTTTTTCTTCAAATATTTACACTGATATTTCTCCGACGTCTTATTCACCCCCTTGTACGTGGTATTGCTAAACCCGAGGGTGTCACCAAACCCAAGAATTGCGGTTTGATAAATGAACATATCTTCCCTCAGATGAAGCTATATATCTCCCAGTTAAATGGTGATATCCACTATTCATAACATAATTTCGCAAAGCGAAATGTTCCCTCAATGGGATAGCGACCATAGCTTGCTCTCACCCCGATCAGTAATAGATGGCGGATAATGCGTGTATCAATAGAAAAATATATGTTTAATCAACCACAAAATTGTCTAGCCTGCAGATCGGTTCGCAAAAATACTATATGCGTTCAAGTGTGGGTACTCACCATAATTTTGGGTATCAACGCCGCAGATCGATCCTGCCATGAGATGTCGCCAAAGGGTCTTTAGGGTTGGGCGCATGTGCAAGGGTGAAAACGTGTATGTTTGTTTGTGTTTTATGTTCTAATGTCATATTAATAGTATACACTATTCTGTGTTATTCGACATTCTACGCCCGGAACTGTACAACGAATGGATACATTAATTCAGTATAAATCATGAGTTAGCAGGGACGTGGCTAGAGGGTCGTTGTTAGGGATGTTCACCTATAGTTTCTAAATGCACCCCTTCCAGTAACTTCTATTTGCACCCCCATGTTAGTTTCCTGTTATCATCGGGTTCTTCCAACTGCGGGATATGATAACACCTAAGTTTAGATTATTTTTTCATCTGGTGACCGTTTCAGTTCACAAATATGGTCGAAATTATTTAAATTATCTAAATATGCGGGTTTTTGTCTGAAAACAATTTACGCACTAAATACTACAAAAATGTGAACCAATTTTTGGAATGAAATTTCCAACTGAGGTTGTGTAGGGCAAGACATTTCCAAATGTTAAAAGTGAGTGTTGACCGACGTATGGGGGGAGGTGTTATGTTACACCAACACACCACTGCCACATCCATATAACCGAATGAGTGGATGAATTACCTGACTAAGAGAACAGAACATGTGATCTTCGGAGGTAGAACAGTATGTTCTTTTATCTTTTCTTGCGATGTTTTGTATCAGAATTATCGGCCACATTTCTTGTCATATATGCAGTTCACATTGCAGACATCTAGCGTCATTAAGATGACATTTGTTCTCATTATATGTTGATATTCAAATGTGTGCGTATTAGGTGCAGCCCTTTTCGAGTTAGACGGAAAACGAATATTTTCCGACTCAATAACTCTCACGACTGACCGCATGGACTCCACTGTGACGTCGGTTTCTTCTTCCTGAACGCTAGACGATTTATCACAATTAAATTGCAGCCGCTCGTGAAAATTCGATATTTCTTTCCAGACATTCATGAGATATTTCGGTGTTCAAACAAAAACTGTAGGTATTCTCTATATCTTCTACTAATGGTATATATCGTGTCACCATACTAATATTCATATTGCATGTATTTTATTTGAATGTGTAGCGTATCATGTATTAAATAACTGCCTCCATTTGTGTATTGTAATAAATAATCTTATGACTATCTGAGAAATGGCACAGTTACCGAAAATGCCCGATCGCCGCAAGTTGATGTCTTAATTAATACTTGTTCCTTAATTTTGTATTTCACTGTATAGGTGAAGGACCCATGCAGCTCGAGATTGCATGATTTAAGTGACTTTGGTGAACGATTATGCTTTGCGTCGCTCACAATCATGGACTTTCTCCCGGTTCATCAATTCAACGTTTATTGCGATATCGGTTTTATATACCACAATAAACCACACTATGTACGTTTTCGATCATTGGTTCTAATTGAACATCTTTTTTTATCGATAAAAAACAATTATTGTAGATAGTTTAGAACTTCTAGACATTCGATGCTGATTCACCATGAAATACCATTGGCTAAGAGAACTGTGACGCAGCTGACGCTTCCTTTAACCCTTCCATGACTGAAGCTACCTGAAAGTTTACGAAAAAAAACCTGTGCCAATGCATTCTCGTATATATGCTAGTCGCCCATAGGTCGCCTCGCATATATAAGAGAATACATTGGCCCAACAATATTTACCTTGATCTTGTAAGCCAGTGCATTCTCGTATATATGTGAGGCTCCCTATGTGAGACTCGCATAAATAAGATAATGCACTGGCACATGGTATTTAATGATGCGCTAGCGCAGCTCCCGTCATGAAAGGGTTTTGTTTGAACATATTTTATTTGACCCTCGTTACATAATACATTTAACAAATTAGAATATGAAATAAGATATGAGTTAATCAAAAGGGATGGGAGCACAAGTTATTCAACTTAGAATATTGCTCCTCTCCCTTAACAATATTGAAACGCAAATTATTAATTATATATGGAATTATGTAGGACTCAATATTTGCTTATAATTGGAATGTAGTACCTAAAACGAGGAGGGTCGAGAATGAGGGTAAGGTATAAAGTGAGTAGACAGATATCAAGGATGGGATGTAGGTCCTATGGCGAGCTGAGCCGAGTATTTTGATGGCAATATGGGGAATGTATGAAGATATAGGCTTATTTGGATTTTGAAGGTTTTCCGTCAATGAAATCTACCCGATGATGCAATGAAAGTTTGCGTATTGCGAAACAATTTATCATTTAAAGTATTGGATAGGTTGCTTTGACCAAAGAGGATATCTTCAATCCTATCAACGAAAATTCCATTTAGCCAAAGGCGTTGGATGAATATTAAGCGACTCTCTTCAAATAACGGGCACTGGAAGAAAAAATGTGAGGCGTCTTCAATATAAAACCCACATTGACAGTGAGCTGTTATAGAAATATAGTTTTCAAGTTTATCAAAATTTAAATCGCTGCAGTTATTCCTTAGCTTGGTGTGCACGATGTTCCATTTGCGAGTGCCTGAATTGAAGTATGGCGGCGGTTTTGGGGGAAATATAGGCAATTTGTCATACATTAATTTCAATATGTCGGTTTTGGTGCGATCAGATGAACCATTTATTACCACTGCATTCCATTTAATTACCATCTCAGGCAGAAAGGTCGATTTAAAATGTTCTGTATTGTTGCGTTTCTGTAAAAATAATAATGGGTATCGATGTGAGTAGTTAGATTGATCTTTAGCAAAGGTCGGCAAAAGTGTACTCAGGTAATTGGGAGCTTTACCAAGAATTATTTTCTGCCAAGTATTAAATTTACGGTGTTCGCGTCTGGTGTAAAGTGTAAGCCATCCTACTTCAGTGAGGAGTTTTTCATTCGAAACAGATTTATTTAACCCACTAACAATTCGAGCGGCATCATAATGTATCCGATCAAGCAGTACAAGAAGAGTGTTCGGTGCGTGAGCCCAAATTACATCTCCGTAATCCATAAGCGGCAAAATAAAGGTTTTGTACATACATTCCAAGGTTCGCCTCGCCGATTAACTGTGAATTTCAATCGTCTCAATTGCGATAGGCGAGATCTTAAGCGTCCACACAAATTTTCTATTTGCTTGTCCCAATTGAGGTTAGACTGAAGAAACACATCAAGGTGTCGATGTGTGTCCACCTGCTCTATTAACTGACCGTCCATTGCGACACTTAGGGTATTGTAATTAGATGAGAAGGAAAAATTTATTATTTTTGTCTTGGAAGAGTTGAATTGTACCAGCCATTGTTTGGACCACACAGATATACTTTCTACGTCTGTTTGCAGGTTATGTTCACATAAGGTACTAGCGTCTTCGAATGAGGTAAAACACGTGTCGTCGGCGTACATACGCGTGAAAGATATTAAATTCTCATGTATATCATTTATAAAAACTAGGAAGAAGAATGGGCCAAGGATTTATCCTTGGGGCACTCCCGCTTTCAGTTGCAGGGGACTCGAAAATGTTTGTCCAACTATTACACTTTGTGTCCTGTTAGATAAATAATTTTTAATCCAGGCCAGAAGTCGTCCATTGACTCCGCATTGTTCAAGCTTAAATAACAGCCCCTCGTGCCAGACTCGTTCAAAAGCCTTGGAAATATCGCAAAAAATAGCACATGTGCACAATTTCTGATCGAGAGCCTGGCACAAGGAGTGTTGTATTTCCAGCAGCTGGTATAGTGTACTGTGGCCAGGAATGAAACCGGACTGATAATCATATATTAATCCGTTGTTAAAGAAATGTTTGGAAAGGTATTTCAATGCCACTTTTTCAAAAATCTTTCCAAGAACGGGTGAGATTGGTCGGTAATTGTCAGTAGCGGATCGGTCGCTTTTTTATGAATTGGAATAACATTCGCCTGTTTCCAAGAATCTGGAAAGCATCCCGATTCAAATGACATTAAAAATAAAATGCGAAGAGGGACTACCACTCGGTCAATCGTCCCTAGTAACATGCGAACGGTAATTCCGTCGTGACCGTGTGCCTTATTTGGTTTGGTCGATTGTATGGCTTCAGTTATATCATCGATCGTGACAGGTAAATCTGATATATTATTATCACATTTTTTTCGGAAAATAGGAAGGTTGCATTTAGAATTGTCGATATCTGAATTAGCAACAAATTTTTCATTAAGGAGACAGGCTTTGGAATCGTCATCAAACACCAAATTTCCGCTGCTGTTTCGCAGGTGTGGAATGCAGGAGTTCGGTGCATTATCAAGAAGCTCTTTGACAATGTGCCAAAAAATTTTGGCTGTTGAATCGGACTTTATTGAAGTCTCGAGATCTTGATCAAATTTAGCTTTTGCATACTTTTTCATGTTATTCACAGAATTTCGACTCTTTTTGTACCTGATCCAATCTTTCGGTTTCCCCGATTTTTGGGCTATGTGACGTAAACTATTTCTACTACGGATGACAGATCTTAGTTCAGTATTGAACCAACACTTGTCGTTTTTTCGGATAAGAACTTTCTTTCTGGGAACTGTTTCTCTCATTATTGAGAGAAATTTTCTAGAGAATACACAAGTCGCCGAGTTTATGTCTTCAGTACCTTTCAGAATGTTATTCCAATCTAGTTCAAAAATCAGTGACCGAGCTCGTTCAAAATCAGCTTTTCGGTACTGCCAAACAGTACGATAAAATGACTTTTGTGGACTATACTCAACGGCAACGTATGCATATACTGCATAGTGGTCTGATATACCGAGATCCAAAACATCAGCATGGTAAGAAACAACATCTTCACTGACTAGAATGGGGTCGAGGAGGGTACTAGTAGTTTCTGTTACTCTAGTGGGAGACTCAATCAGGTTTCTCAAACGGTAGGCATCTTTTATAGTGTTTATTTTAGAGCCGGGGATGATCGCATTTGAATTGAAATCTCCTGTGAGTATTAGCGGCAAGTTAAGATCCAATGCAATGTCTATAGACTCATCTAAAAATTTCCAATATTCAGGATCGCAAAATTGATCAGATCTGTAGGATATGCACAATAAGTAGCTAGTTTGGGGCATATAAATTCTGAACCATATAACCGAGTTATCAAATTCCAATTCCGGTATACGCGAAAATGCTATATGATTTGCAAAATAAACTGCAATGCCTCCCCCAGAGTTTGATCCATTATTTCTTATTGGTTCACAAAAGGATTGCATCAATATATTTTCGGATGGAAACGTATCATCAATGTGTGTTTCAGTGAAACAAATCACATCATAATCGTTTAGTAAGTAGGAAATTTTGGCGAGTTTGTGTCTTAAGCTCCGTATGTTTAGGTGAAATATCGAGATATGATGCAGCTCATCCGAAGAGGAGGTCGAATTTGTTCCAGGATGTGGATGGATATCTCCACAAATAATCAGGAGTAGAGCAACAAGCGGCACCAGTCGGAAAGCTGTTTTTATACCAGATAGATTGGCGGAAAAAATTTGATTTTTTCCAAAGTACTTTCGGAGATCAAAGCCATAATTAGCGTAAGTGAAAAGCCCCATGGAAGCACGATACTGTTGGATACTAATCCCCATGAGAGATGGTACAAAAGTAAAGTTCCAATTTGTGCTTCGGAAAGGGAATCCCAAACATCAGAATAATCAGCTCAACTAACCATGGACCGGGGGTGATAAACTTGTATACTGTCAATGTGAATTTGGTTTCGTAATTTTGATTACATTGTATATCATCATATTGTGTAATAACTTCCTTCCTCGGAATCGAGAAATACACATTTACAAAGATATACACGTTTAACAATACGAAAAATCGGATCCCCGACATCTTATCTTGACTGTCAGCCTTTGCAAATTCTAGGGGCAATTTAATGGGTTTTATCGATGTAAAGAGAAAAACATTCTAGCGAACATGTATAAAGTTAACAAAAGCGGTTCTCAGTATTTCTGGACAGGTAACCTAATGGTAATGTGCAGACATTAAGCACTGCTGTTACGTGAAGGCAGACTCAAATGGGGGGGGGGGGGGACCAACATCAATGTATCATGAAAGGGTTAAAAAGAGAAAGTAGAGTCGGCGCTGGCCCAAACTTTACTCTTGCCAAATGTTTTGACAAATGAAAATGCGTATCCTAAGTTGCCGAATTATATCGAACCGAAGCTTAGGGTGTTCATAGCATACTGTCAAGTCAATGTGCTTTAACATCGTTTACAGAAGCGTATTAAAGCATCCATTCTTTATACTGCAGTAATGCCCTAAATAATCGACTCCTTAACCACAGCAGAATTATGAGTAACTTTTCAGGATTTATATGGGTTGTTCACTGAGAGATTTCCGATGAATGGCAACAAGCCATATTTCCGACCAAATCCTGAAAACTTACCAATAATTCTGCTGTGGTTAAGGATTAGATTATTTAGGGCATTACTGTAGTTATATACTTTTGAATATGCATTTCTCATTCTTGTAATGCTTATACTTATGTAGAGAGATCGCTCCAAAATAATTATTACATCCACGCTCAGATATCATAAGCAAGGCATCAGGAACAGGCATGTCATTATGTCTACAGTAATGCCCAAAGTAATTGACCACTTAACCACAACAGAATTATGGGTAATTTTTCAGGATTTAGTCGAAAATATGGCTTGTTGCCATTCATAGGAAAGCTCTCGTCGAGAGATTTCCGATGAATGGCAACAAGCCATATTTCCGACTAAATCCTGAAAAATTACCAATAATTCTGCTGTGGTTAAGTGGTCAATTACTTTGGGCATTACTGTACATGCAAGCTGTGCTTCGACATTAAATACTTTTTGGTAAGTGGTTCGCTACCAGGAAGCTAAGGACGATTCTCCTCAGTACACATGTAGGCCTACCAAGATTGGAATATACCAGCTGCTCCCGAATTTCTCCCCGCCATCCAAACTGACAGTCTTTGATATCACAGAAAGAAGAGTTCAGCAGCTGAGTTTATAGTTCCCAAGAAAAAGTTGATGGGCTACCATCTTGGCATGAATTAGTGACAATGGTAAATTACCATTCCTCGCTAATCGAAAATGAACCCAGTTGTTACGTGGCCCACAAAGGTGATATCAAAGGTGCATGTTTGTGTCGTGCATCTCCTTGGCCAAGTAACCGGGACATTGGTTTATAGTCCGGGGGCAGTAGGTTTTGTCGTCTGCTATGGATATTGGTCCAATTATCAAGGATGCGGAACTGCGTTGCCAGTCAGACTCAAAGCCCATTTAAATTTCGTTGATATTTCACTCCGATCACAAACAAATAATTATCATAATATTAATAGCAGACGACTAAACAAAATTCCCGTTGTTTGGTGAGACTTTGAGATCCTGGGTGTCATTTTGCTTGTTTGGGACACCCTGTGTGTCTTTTTGCCGCTTGAGAGATCCTGGGTGTCTTATTGCTCGAAACCATGCGACAATGCCATACTAAGGTCGTCGTTTGAATACTGAATACCAGGTAAGAAAATATGTGAAAGGAGGACATGAAGTTCATACTTCAATACCATCTACAGTATTGCCCTAATTAATCGACTCCATGCATAACCACAGCAGAATTATGGGTAACTTTTCAAGATTTAGTCGGAAATATGGCTTGTTGCCATTCATCGGAAAGCTCTCGGCGAGAGCTTTCCGATGAATGGCAACAAGCCATATTTCCGACTAAATCCAGAAAAGTTACCCATAATTCTGCTGAGGTTATGGAGTTGATTAATTGGGGCATTACTGTATTTTCATCTCTTTTCTCAATAGTGATCTGCCAAAACTGCACCACAGTAAGATAACAGGTCGTGATAACTACACATTACTCTATTTTTACAGTGATGGCCGGACACGACACGTGACTGTGACTAGATAAATATGAATGACCACAAGTCTCAGATAACCTAGCACCCGAAGGATAAAACGGGCTTAAAAGGCTAATTCTAGCCATCAAATATGTTACATAATTGTACATTTTATGGTTTAATCACCAAACTTTGTGTGATAATTTGTCGATCTGTCAAGCTATCGAGGGGCCATGGTAACCTCAGAAAAAAATATGTCTCCCAAAATGCTGTAAACTTACTTTGTATGAGTGTGAAATGATTCGTCTTCATAACTAGGAATAATTTTGGAAGGCAGTATATATAATGACTCAATTTGGCTGCTCTGTCTATGTGGAGTTGTTTCGAAACTTTCGATCATGTCCTCTATCCGCTCTATGCACCATGTAAGTCCGCAAACACCTCCGTTTAGTCCAGTGATCGTTATGTTGAAAATGAAACAATATATCATGTCATGAACCTCTACGCTAGTTACCCACGTAGAGATAATTTATTCCACCCGTTCAATACATGGGAGCCTTTTGATGTTCTGATCTTTTCTGGCTGGGAACGTTATAACATTTACAAACAAGGCAGGGGTTATATTCCTATGTTAATTCTTGTTTCTTAATAATCAATTACACAGTATGGGGTGGTCCCAACTCGAGATTGCATGGTTTTTGTGAGTAGATATCGCAATAACCATAGAATTATTTACCGGGGAAAATTCAACGATTGTAAGCAGTGCAAATCAAAATCGGCTCAAAAAGTCTTCTAAATCATGTAATCTCGAGCTGGGACCTGAACCCGCTGTGAAAACAATTGTTTGGGAACAGGTATTAGCTAAGAAATATATTACCTGCACTGTTTTTTCAATGTTATAAACTTCCCTGTCAGCACATCACCACGTTCCCGGGTTTTTAACTGGTGGATTATATTATCAATATACGGGCGTAACCAGAGTACAGATTTATGACACGATCTAGGGAAACAACGGCATGTACGCTCCTTCACAGACGACCGTAGGATTTTAACTCGCAAGACAAAATATCTTAAAGATGCATAATCCGAATTAACGCTCCTAAATTACAATATCTTTGGCTTCGGTGTTAAAACATATTCGATTCTAAAGTCGGGGAACCCACCCATCAAAGTTCAAAGTTATCAGATATCGATTTTTGAAATCTGTAATTTTTCACCACCTGAAAATTATGGTAAGCAGTGGACACTATCCGATCGACATACTCTCGGTACCAAACTGCGTTGAACAAAATGTTTATATATAACACGTTTTTAGTCGAGTCGACAGTGGTTAGCATTATATTTTTGCTAATGAATCAATTCTGATAACTAAAGCGTCATTTGAAGAAATGTTGTTGTTGATGTTGTTGTAATCTGATGCTACGAGGACTATCGAATCGGATTGTGTACCTTTAAAACTTCCTCTTGTGTGTAGAGTATATAGGTCGGTATAGAGTATATAGGCCGGTATAGAGTATATAGGTCGGTATAGAGTATATAGGTCGGTACAAAGCAAATGGGGGTATACTGGATTGACTGCGTCTGCCCGTCACACTTTCTCCCTCCGTGTGTCCGTCCACGTCTGTCCGTCACATTTTCTCCATCCGTGTGTCCGTCCGTCCGTCCGTCCGACCTCATAACTCCAACAACTATGAACCGATTTCAATGAATTTTTGTATGCAATCTCCTTAGGACCGCCTCTCCGCATGATGCTAATTGCGGTGCGGTCCAACTTTCTTGTTTTAAGTTACGCCTTACTTTTCGACTTATTTTGACTTAGAAAATTCTGTCTGACATAATAACTTTAACAAATATAAACCGATTTCAATAATTTTTGGAATACATGCTTCTCATTATACCCTCTCTATATGTTGCGGCTCAGGGTTGGCTCGGACTGTTTTTCCTAACATTACACTTCATTTTCGACTTATTTTGACTTAGAAAATTTTGGGATTTTTTTGTTGTGGATTTGGGATTTTTTGTGTGTGGATGCTATCAAGTTAGGATATTCTATTGCTATGATATCTCAGATGAGTTCGAAAATCAGCTTTGTCCAATTTTTTTCCCTGGAGTTGTGTGCCTTCTTAGCAGAAGTTTGGTGTGACTGACGAAACACTCGACAAAAGCCATTTTAGATGTTAATGTTGCGTTTCATTTTGCTACCCTTTTTTGGGTTTCTGCAATCATTCGAACAAATATGAACCAATTTGAATATTTTTTTCTGTACAAGCTTCTTGCGACACCATATCGATATTATTAATCCAAATTTTTCTTTAAAGTTAAAAATCTTTTTGTTTGGTTTACGGATAATGCGGGTTGAATTTGCCACGGTGGGGGTATGCTAGCACACGAGTGCACACCTCTTGTTTCACGTGTCCACCTAGTTTCACCATCATGATACTACTGAGGTTCCGAGGGACCCCGGGCAATAGGTATGCTGGCCCAGATGGGCGTTCATATTGAAAAACAAAACTCAATATAATCAACAATATGTTATTTATTACTATACAGTGACTAACGAACTTACACATATATCACTAGACATGTCATCCATTTTGTAGACAAAATAGACCATGTTTCCCCTGTCTCCACAAGAGAAGAACATCGGTCGTAATAAACGCTAAATCAATAATGGGATCACCGCAAAACGAACTCTAACGGTACGTTCATAGACTGACATGTTTGCACGGTATGGTTTGCGGGATTTCGTCGTAGAAAACGATATGGTGCCAGTATATGAACGGAAAGCAAGCATATCAAATGCATCTGAACCATGCACAGCTAACTACATGCGAAGTAAAATCTGTAGTTTCACTAGCGATGCTAGCGGAATTTATCTCGCAAGAATCAATCATACAGGTATTTGAAGGCAAATGCCAGTAGCACCGTTACAAGTGGTCCCACATAAATGTTACTTCTCATGTAATTTACTTGGTAAAGATGCATGTTATATCCACGTGCCCGTTCATATTCTGGCACCATGTGATTTTCTATGAATGTCTGCAAAACATACTGCGCATTATTGCCAGCGTATGAACGTACCATAAAGTGGACAGTCCTTATGACTTCAAATCATTATAAATACAACTCTGTTGTTCCGTGTCGAGATAATAAAAACCAAGATGCGTAACGATTTACAACATGCTAAAACGAATTGTCCAAGTTTCCGAGAATTCTTCATTTCTGAATTCTGACTGGCGAATTCAACCTGACAATTGGTTTGTTATACACATTGATAAAGGGACAAAGTACCTTCGAATTGGGTTCGTGCGAAATAACATAAAAGTCTGTAAAAATAACTATCATCAACATGTACAAAAAAAAATAGATTCACTTTGTTCTTATTTTCATTATTGATAACTCTGCAATAATGAGACTTCGCTATGTCAAATGTTATGTAAGCATTACTGTTACAGTAGAATTACCGATAAAAGTCCAATTAGTCCAATAAGATATTAATGTTTCATTGAACCTTAGACGGTAAAAATCGGAAAAAGTCAAAGCATTAACAAATAAACGGAAAATCACATCCAAACTAACTACTTGAAATTCACGCCTTGCGATGCCTGTTGACAAAATCACTTTAGTTTTGTTCAAGTTTACATAACAATGATTTTAACACGCGAAATTTCGTTACTGGAGGACTTAGTATCATTAGTGAATATAAGAACACAGTTTATCTATTTCAACATTTTCTTCTTAGTGGTGATGTTTATACATATTGTTTGCACATTTACCTGTTTGAAAACAGTAACATTCTCTGTCCAAGTTCGTGGAAATATTTTAGGAAACAAATTGTGGTATGACTCTCATATCGACCGTGAGCAATGGGGGTGCAGAAAGAGTCAGTCTGCTACGAATCGGGTGGCTAGTTCGCATGGGATAAAGACCAGTTTAAAGCGCGAAATTCGGCAACAACTGTCTAAGTTTTTCGTGGAGTAAAATTACATTTTATTAATAGATTTTCGAGTCAAAGTTGATATAATTGCTTATTGAATGAAAATTGCTATCTTGCTGTCGTCTGTCATTTTTTCTGAGACTCTCGTGTCTGTTATTTGCGCGCGCTCAATGTATCTGCTGAATAGATTGGTTCCTGGTCCAAGAACTGTAACCCTTAATACCAATGTTTTGTTAACCCTTTCATGACGGGTGCTTCCTGAATGCGAAAGCCCTGAGCCAATACATTCTCGTATATATGCGAGTCGACCAAGTCGCCTCGCATATATAAGAGAATGCATTGGCCTAACAAATTTTATAATATTTTTTATAATTTAAAAAAAATGTAAGAACAAATTATAAAAAATTGTCAAAAAATGTAAGAAATAATGATAATTTAAATTTTTTTTTATTAAAGATTGTAAGAACAAAATGATTAAAAAACGATAAAATTGTTAAAGAATGTAAGAACAAAAAAATGATAAAAATAATAATATTGTTAAAGAATGTAAGATTTAAAAAAAAAAGTATTATAGAATGTAAGAAGAAATTATAAAAAATTATTTAAAATTGTTAAAGAATGTAAGAAAAAATTATATAAAAAATTGTCAGACCAATGCTTCTCTTATATATTATATGCGAGGCGAATATAGTGCATTGGCAAAGTGTCTTTAATGTTGCGCCAGCGTAGCTCCCGTCACGAAAGTGTTAAAAGCGTAATAACCTGATCCCTTCAGTCCCACTAAGAGGGTACCTTTCCATGCACACCGGAAACAATAAATTATTCTGCTAATGATGCATGCACGGACAATCTGACGTCAAATCAGTTTTAGAACAGTCAGATATATAGAGGAATAATCAGTCAGGGAAACACAAAAGACTCAACATTTAGTAAATTAATTTTAAACGGCGTGGCTGATATGAGCCAAAACTAGGACAATTTCATGTGCCAGTTCGTGGAAAAGTTTTAGGAAAGAAATTGTTTCCTAGTGACAGACGTTCCAGTTGACTGACTTTCATCGACTCAAATGGTATTATTTTATACACCCGAATCAATGCGGATATTTCAGAAAAGAGATACACCGTCTTTGATGGGAAGTTGCTATGGACAGTTATGGTAGCTATAAAGACTATATATATACTCAAATTATAGAACACGAAGTAGTAGCATGCCTTGAAAACTGGCAACTCAAGATTATTTACTGCAACATGGTACTTCTTAAAGAAATGAACAGTAATATATATAATTTTACCAGACTTACTTCATAATAATTGAAGACTGACTGGTAGTATTGATAAACAATTCTTCTGCAGAAAAACAACGTTTGTTAATAAAAAAAAAATTCAAGTGTCATAGCTGTGACCACATTCCACGACTGCACAATTCACATGCACTGAACATTATTGTTAACTTACACGCAGTGTTAAAGTTTAATTCAGTTAGTGTTCAAATTATATTAAATTTAAATGTTCTTGGAAATATATCACTCTTAATCTGCTTCATTATTCCGCTGAATCCTGAATTGGATCAAATGTTCAATATGTGGTTCGGTAATAATAGTAATAACACAGTCGTATCGGGCATTGTGGGTTATTAACGGCCATCTGGAATGATTAACATCACTCGGGCCAATTAGTTCCGACTTCGTCTGGGGCCGCTAATAGGCATTTGGGCTATTAATCAGTCCTGCCGGGCCGTTAATAAAGCATAACGACCGAAAACAAATCACGTTATTCTTATATTGTTCATCTCGAGGGCTTTTAAGGAAAAACTAAGCAACGACAGATGATAATAATAACACAGAAGGAGTCCAATTTAGTGGAGGGAAATGTGCCGATAATATGTTCATCCTTTAGTCCAGTCGTTTGTTAAACATAGTATCTAACCATTTCTCGTCAATGAGTATTAAGTATAGATAGGTTAACCCTTTACCCAACAAAACGGCCAAAAACGCCCAAATAAAGCTTCAACAGCTTAAAATACCCTGTGCCAATGCATTCTCTTATATATGCGAGTCGACCATAGGTCGCCTCGCATATATAAGAGAATGCATTGGCCTAACAATATTTTATCTTTTTTTTTAAATAAATGTTTCTTACAATTTTTAGGACATAAAATAAAAAACATCCATTACCCTGCAGGGAGCCCCACACATATATAGAAGCATATAGAAGAGTGTCGTCTGCTCATGTTTGTCTGGGGCTCTGTATGGGTGAAATTATAAAATTGTTAAAGAATACAAGAAAAAAATATTAAAATTGTAAAAAATTGTTAGGCCAATGCATTCTCTTATATATGCGAGGCGACCTATGGCCGACTCGCATATATAAGAGAATGCATTGGCACAGGGTAAAAAAAATCCCGACTGTTGGGTAAAGGGTTAAAATATGAGGGGCATAGCGACGGTGAAGTGCTGCATCGCCATACTTATGGACCTTAGTTTCTATGACGCATCAACACCAAGTACCATTCCATTCTGTTAAGCTTTAAACAAAGTAGTCCAAAATGACCACCAGGGACATGTTTGCCAAATTTTAAAATTAGCAGAATATCAAAAACGTCACAAAGAAAAAAAAGAAAGAAAAGAAACAAAACAACTAGCAATATACCATATGTAGCAAACAGCTGGTTGCAACTTTGTGCTCATATACATACATAACAGTCGAATAATTTCCATAAAAGAATGTATATCTTGTTTCATGAACATTCCATAAGAAATGTGTTCTTGAACAATCTACATTTAGTTGTACCGAAACTTATTTAATAAAAGCAGAACGTCATCAGCTGTCTTGGACACTGACTGTAGTGACTGTAGTGACTGTAGTGACACAGGGTTGGGTTCCCTCAACCAGAAACGCATTCAGTTTAGCACTGCCAGTCAGCACCAAATCACAATCAGGATTAATCAAGATATTATTCATGAATACACAAGCAAGCAATGGATAAAGTCACAGCCAAACCCATCTGTGTCATATCCGGTTGTGTCATTTCAAAATTAAATCATTCACTTCAAAAACATGACAATAAAATAATGTTCTGTGGTGTCATATAAGCATGTCTCAACAAATCATTTCTGCTAGAGAACTCCTCCATTTGGTTTTACTTTTATTGATGGACATTTCTCAACAACATGCGCCGTACGTGTGCACAAAGTCAGATTTTAGTTGGGAAGAAAGTGTTACATATTTTTGTGTTCTGTCACAGAAAATGGGTTATTTAGTATATCGAATACATGTATAGTAGTTTTTATAGTTGTTTTCTATATTTAAAATTTCACCCAACATGTTCCCAGAGGCCATATTAGACTGCTTTGGTTGAACAGCAATTAGAACTTGTCCATCATCACTGTTGTCAAACTCAGAATTGATCAGTTAGTTTTGTGCGTGTTTCTTTAAATTTCTGAGAGGCTGAGAGGACTGCACCCCCCCATAACGTTTTGAAAGCTCAAAATTCGGGAAAATTGGAGATATTTTCAGTTAAATTCGGGCAAATTGAATGGTATTTCAAGGGGAACTTGTGCCAAATTACAGTATTTTCACAGTTCTGCCCGAATTTGACATATTTATAGTTAATTTGAATCTATTTTGTTATACTTCTGTGTATATACAAGGTATATGCTACGAAACAGTGTTAAAACCATGAATATATCATGTAAAATAATTCGGGCAAAAATTCTGAGCCTCCCCTAAAAATTCGGGCACCAGTACGGCTATGGTTCCCCAACTTTCTCTGTAACTTGTGTTCACATACATTCATACCAAGGTCCATAACATATAGGATAACACATGGTGTTGCCATTTGACCAAGAGGTTTAGGGGGATAAGTGAGGGGTAAACTTATGTCACATGGGTGTGGTGCAGGGTTGGACACACATCTTCCTGCTTTATAGACACTACATACAATATCTATAATGTAGTCGCACATGATGCTTGACCAGATGGTTGACCAAGTCTGTCACCTATATATTTCACATTAGTTTTCTGTGCGACATTCGTGAAAGGTTTGCTATTACTAATCACGAAATCCGCATTTCTTCACGTGTCATCATCGTGACGTATTCGTGTCAATGTCAACCATGTAAGGGTCGAGTATCCTGTCCAAGAAATGCTCGCGTTAGCGCATGCGCAGAATAATATATTCCTATCAGTCCGAATGATGATCCTAGAACTATGATTGTTATGTTGAGAACTTTAATGTACCATTTAATACTACGCCATTTAAGACGCATGTGGAAGTAACATGGCCACACAAAAGACAGCATTGTCCCAGTGAAAGACCCGATTAGTCCCATAAGTATTGCAAAATGTGGAATAAATATTGCTAATAACATGGTGAGAAGCACGAGAAATAACTTCAATACTAAAGCCCACACTTCAAGTCGATAATTCTCATCGACGCAACTGGAAAACATTGTCCGATTCTTTCCTTTAAAGAACGCCGTTTCCAGTAAATCAGCTGCTGCAAAATACGGAAGAGGGTACGAAAGCAAAGCTTTGGTAACGAGAATGAGATTTATAATGATTTTGAATCCTTGTGTCGGAAGGTTGTTTGTTATCACTTCTTTGGTTTCGTAACCCCAGGTGAGAAACCCGACGTAGGAGAATAATGCTTTGAAGAGTGCGGCGGCAACATGAGTCCAATGCATCATACACGTGAACTTTGATTTGTCTGTGAGGTTTCCTTCCAACGTCGGTAGAAAGATCTGAGATGTGTAACTAAACACGACGACGCCGATAGATATAGGGAATGTCCATATATCCACACTTATAGTCACCTCCCTCCACTTCCATTCACCGGCACGCGTGAAGCAGTAAATTAATATTATCGCGTTTATAGCCATGTGGGCTACCGTGCACAAGAAACTCAACCACGAAACTCTCCGGAGTGATTGAATGAACGCACACGACAGAAGGGGAATCGTGCTTATCATAATCCATGACGTCAGATCCAATGGGCTATCCGGGAAACTTCCTTTGAGTAAATCCCCACACAAAAGAACGTACAGAATACACGTCATCAACAATTCGATAATTTGGGCACAATTAACTATTCGTCCGCCAATGCACTTTCCCATAGCATCGTCTGCTATCTCGACGTAACTGTTCCTGACACGAATACGTTTTCCGTTTTCGTCCTCCTCATACAGGCATTCTACGAGGATTTTCCCTGTATGGCAACAGAAATAGGCCACCAGAACCATGGAAACCACCGCCCAATATCCACCCTGAAGTACTGCATATGGGAAGCTCACGATGAACATGCCCTGTAAGAAAAATAGACACAATGTAAGTATATATAGAATTTCACTAAATCATAAAGAACTTCCTCATTTCCATACGTCTACATTCTCAGAAGAAGTGACACATTTAGTGACTACATATTCTCATTGTGCACATAAAGGGTTTAGACTTTAGACATGCATGCATGTATGTGCCCTCTGCACTGAAATATTATGATGAGGCTTTCCACGACGAGAGTCTAAACCCTTGCATGTTCAATAAAATTCATATCGATAATGGTGGATGCGCGGTGACAATGATTTGTCTGTGCTTAATCTGATAGATCGTGCAAAGCGAAAACCTCACTGAGTACGATTATCCATGTAAACCTCACTGAGTACGATTATCCATGTAAACCTCACTGAGTACGATTATCCATGTAAACCTCACTGAGTACGATTATCCATGTAAACCTCACTGAGTACGATTATCCGTGTAAACCTCACTGAGTACGATTATACATGTAAACCTCACTGAGTACGATTATCCATGTAAACTTCACTGAGTACGATTATCCGTGTAAACCTCACTGAGTACGATTATCCATGTAAACCTCACTGAGTATGATTATCCATGTAAACCTCACTGAGTACGATTAACCATGTAACCCTCACTGAGTACGATTAACCATGTAACCCTCACTGAGTACGATTATCCATGTAAACCTCACTGACGAATGATATGATTGTCACTAATAGATAAGGCCACATGGCGATCAAAATTTAAGGACATAATCTCATATAATCATCTCCAACATTGAGGAGCTGAGAAACGATCGCGAAATTATATATATTATGTAATACTATATATATCATGTATTTGTGAGTTTTGTTGAAAATCCGAAACCGTAACCGTAACAACGAATATGGAAAAACGACAACGAATAGAAAGAACACAAATTCTAGTGACGTAGTGCCCTATTCGTAATAATTATACGTCGTCGTTCATTATGCGAAAGGTGTCTATTCTGCAAAATTGCGAATGTATAAACCTATCCTCAGTGGCTGTCACCATAAAGACCCTCCTGGTCCGGTCATGGAATGCGTTATTGTGAGTTTAGGACAGGCCGGATATCAGAACATCCATCTTTTGTGTCCTTTATAGAGGGGGATTAAATACTCATTTTCACCAGGAAATGAGATCACTCATACACGAAATGGCAGAGGTTATCACCTTCATTTGGGCGTCAGCGGGTCTATATAGCTCTTGGTGAGAGACGAACTAACAAGAGGGAGTGCAATCTGAATACTTTGTTAAGAACATACGTTCTATACGACGAAGTTCTCTTAATACGAGTGACCTTGTATGCCCAGGGGTCATAACTAGGCGCGAGATTTAAACAGCGTTTAACAGCCACACTCCGATCAACTCGATACCTAACCACCTTTATGCAGTCAAGCGGTGGGATTCGTACTCATGTCGCTGTGTTTACAGCGACTACGAGTCTGGCACTTCGCGGACAGTGACAGAGTGAGTTTTAGCTTTCAGCTTTAACCTGAATTTCTGTAAGGTGCCGTGTCGTGGACTATATAACGTTTGATATCTTAGTTGGCCTCACGTCACGCTAAGCATGACGAGTCCGTGATGTAATTACAGCATGAACTATTCGTAACGTTTGGATGTTGGTATGGATCGTTAAGCCTAAGTTTCCGCGATGTACCGAGCACGAACTCGTGATGGTTTGGCCCGCCCGGAGCAGCTGTTGTACCGAGCACGAACCCGTGTTACGTTTGATGATGGTTTTGGCCCGCCCGGAGCAGCTGTTGAGGAACTCCATCACGAGAACACGTTTAGCACAGTGTTCGGGAGTGTGCCGCATCCCAAGAGGCGCTAAATGCAGAAAACTATGCACCGCGTCACCACTCGGGGGTACGACCGAGTACACCCATGTCACATCGAATCAAATGTCACAGGATGTCGGTTCATACAACGTGATGGTGCAGTAATATCGTGCGTAATTCACCATATGGGGATCATGTGTATTTTTTTTATAGATCGGCTGCCTGTAAAGTTTCTGAAATAGTGAGATAGAAGAGGGCATATATGGCATATTTTATTTCAGAAAAGTACGACGCATATGTAACCGGTTATTGTGTTACAAATACGCTATGTTTTTTTTCACGTTTTGAATTTTTTTTACATTTGGAGTAACATTTGGAAATCGTTTAAAACTATCCGATGTGTTTTTGTCACAAAGTTACAATTGCTTACTAGAGAATAACTCCAACTTGAAAAAGTTAAAATATTTCTCCTATCCCTGTGGGCATATCCAGAAGAGAGAAGAGAAAGATAGCGAACCGGGACGTGTCCAACAGAAATTACAAATGTACAAGTACCATGAATCAGTTCCATGTGTACGACCCTTCGTTTGGAATTCTCCAATCGTTACATCGAGTTTCTCTATTAGCAGGGTGAAATAAGCCGTACAACCATTTGGTTAACTGCATAATAAGACAGAGTAAGTGTGCTGCGTACATATAGTCAAATCTAATGAACCCCTTGTCGAACCATCGAAAGTTCTGCAGCCGAGAGGAAACTATACATGTGGATCAAACGGTGTTGTGTGAGCGTAACAAATACCCTGGTGAGGTGTACGTGGGTTCAACCGCGGACACGAATTGCACAGACGGATTAATGTACATCGCTTCAGTATTACATCCAGTAATATATACTGACAATACATCCAGTAATACTGACAATACATCCAGTAATACTGACACACCGGTCGGTGAACATTTCAGTCGACCAGGACACCCAATCGATGAATTGAAAGTCACCGTCATTCAGGGTTTGAAAAATACGAGGCCGCGTATAGTGCAGCGCAGAACTTCGTTACATGTATATCAATAAGCTTCATGCACAGCATAAAATATAGACTGAACAGAGAACGAGGGTTCCTAGCACATTGCCATAATTTGGGCTTAGACATTCGTAGATAACATCGACGTACGTCGTATATATGTACGTCAATACTACACAAGGCGACATTATCGGACTGGATGGCAATTCGCTTGACAAAGGTCGCAAAGAACGGCCGAAAGATATAGAACAGTTATAATAAACAAGTCTCTAAAGGAATATAGTCTCTCTTATTCTACAATCTTTCGTACAATTAGTAATTTCCCACATATCACCTCCTATATTTGGGAATATTTCAACTGATGGCCATTTCATTAAAAAAAGGATGAAAAGCATGAAATATCTTAATTTTGGTCTAAAAACAACGAATTTCAAACTAAAACTTTGTTGGAATATCAAACTTTCAGCACAATTTAAAACTATTTTTTTTTTCGCTGTAAAATTTTCAACTTATGTTGTGATTGTCCGGTATGAAATTTCCAAGTGTTGAACAATTTGACCAAAGTTGGGGTGATAATCCCCTGTGAATAGATGCGACGAACTGAAATACGTACACAGAACTACGCGAGCGCTAATGGGTTGGTGGATAGGGCACGAGTGCTAACGCGAAAGTATATAACGTGTGGCACAATCTCAAGTTCTATATATCCTTCCGCGATGACAGAAGGGCAGTATCGACAAACCCATCAACACACGTGTCGTGCTGCATGTGTTTAGTACACGACACCGTCCTAGATTATGTGAATATATAAACAAACAGACTTAAAAAGCTTATTCAGGTACATACATAGCTTGTGTTATCATGTGTGATGCTTTTATTTTATAGTTCCGGTGTCATATTTGAGGCGAACGTCAATGGGATGCGTATGGAACGCGTGTGGCATACGGATTTGTTTTAAATATACGACACACAAAGAGAACACTGTAATTCTAGGAAGAAGAGCGTAATAAATTGAGTGATTTGGGCGATAAGAACGAGAACGTGGCGGAAGAAACCCTCCGTCACTCACCCATTAGACAATAGTACACAAATCGGAAATTTCACCACATAATTATGTTTTAAGTCCGCATCAATAAGGCAGGATGACAGTCTTGTTTGAGATTTCCAGCCGTCCACTCACCGAAGAATGAATGACTATTAAATTAATTGATTGAATAATTATGGATTAGCAATTAACCAGAATTGAGTTACAAAGTGATGCAATAATCAGTAATCATCATAATATCATATTTGGGGAAGTCGGCGTACGGACACGTGAATGTACTAAAGTGCGAAATACTTCCTAAATAAAAATCCAAAAATATTGGATACGACATGCCAAAATCGGGGGCGATACTCTCTAAAAAGTGTTCCGCACCTCCCATTTGAACTGAAGACCAGAAGCTACTACAAGTGCCTGGTCGATTCGTGACGTATAAGCATAAGACAATAACGCATCCAACGCAAATTCCACCACAGAATAGTGTTTCATATCCACGCCATTAAGGACAAAGAATTATTGGGAACTAATAGCTCTTTAAATAAAGCTGTAGCAGCGTGAATCGGCTTGTGAAGAAACGATAAATTGATTTTCACGCCATCGAAATCAATGATAATACTCAACGAACTCTTCTCAAATCCTGGCATTTCTTCAAAGGGTCCTCTAGACGGTCGTTCTACTGTCTCAAACAGTCCCGATCAATGCCTGACGTTCATGAAGATCCACTCTCCGCTCACTTGGGATATCTCTCAAATCTCAGACGTGCTGCATTTACGAGATACGAATTGAATTAGACTGCACATAGACAGGCCGTCGGTGCAAAAATGTAAAATGAATCTGACGGATGAAAATCACACACAGCTATATCAAAGAGACAGTCACACCAACAAACCAATTGGACATGTGTGTTGGAAGGTTTACCATTCGATAATGAAAATCACGCATCTTTGAACCAGAGTCGGAGAGACCCCATTACGGCAACGGGAGAGCTGAACACTTTTGTCGAATTCTTCATCTCTAGTTGAAACATCTGAGTTTAAACTGAACCCTTTCATGACGGGGGATGCGCTGGTGCAGCATTAAATACCATGTACCAGTGCTATCTCATATATGTGCGGGTCTCCCATAGGGGGTCTCGCATATATAAGTTAATGCACTGGCTTATAAGATCAAGGCAATATTGTTAGGCCAATGCATATGCGTGGCGTCCTATGGGTGACTCGCATATATATATATAAGAGAATGTATTGGCACAAGGTTTTCGCAAAATTTCAGGAAGCTCCAGCCAAGAACTGAATAAATGCCCTCTTAAATTTCGCGTCACCGATTATTGCTTTGATATGTGGTTTTAATAACAATCTATGCCATAAATATTATTAGAATATTATAATTCATCATTTGAAACGTCTGTGTCTCAGAAGATGCCCATAGAGAAAGAGAAAACAGCTGAAATCATACAAAGATCACCCCCGTTTTGGCTCCCAGAATGCAACAAAATTCAAACTAAAAATGTATGTTCAATGGAAGGGGAATAACTCTATCTTTAAGATATAGAGTTTTTCCCCCTCCATTGAAAATAGTACACTTTGCACATCAATCCAAATGAAACTTAAGCACGAAAACACGTCGATAACTCAACAAAAACAACATGTTCACAGTTTATTACACCGAATAAGTTGATAATACAATGTTTTGGGGCTTCCTCTTTCAACTGGTATATAATATGGCATATATTTTATATATGTGATCTGGAGGTTCGAAAATTAAGTGGGTCTTTGAACACGAATTGCCGCGTTATCTAGATGCTTTATATATACTATGTGAAACAAGATAAGTCATGGTGTTCTCCCTGTTCTTTTATTTTTTTCGCATATAATTGATATAAACGCTCTTTATTTTACCATATACAAATTAAAAATAACACGAAACGCTCTTTATTCTGCAATTCTATAATCAGTGTTATATATGTATAAACTTTTACATAAATTTCTTGGCACCGAACAGTATCGAAGACAAATTCGACGCAACGCGTCGGAACTGTTTAAGATGTTGATATTATTTGCCGCTAAAATATTCTGATACGACAGTAGAACTTCGTGGCATGGTATAGGACCTTCACCTATACCAAAGTAGATATTCGTGACATGATCTAGGTTCTCATCAACTTGAGACGACCTGACCGTTAGATTTGCACCCCACAGTCAGCACTGACCCCGTGCAGCATTATCGTGGTTTTTGTCATTCTAATTATATGGAACTCACAGAATGGCCACTCGGAATTCGCGTCACGATCACCGAAGCTGTTAAATACCCATAATGCATCTGACGGGAAATATATCCGGTCTCCGATCCGAATCAATGCCTCGTGTTAGTAAATTGACATACGCTGTATGGACCCCTGCTGCGTGGGATGTCAATGTGGTCAGTAAATAGTTAAACCACTACATCAGGAGAAACAATTAAATTCACTCGCTGTCACGAGTCGGCGTCGTCGAGCAGGCTCGTATACCGAAGGTCCAATTCGTCACCCCCAGTTTAAACCCTGTTTAAACAAATCTCTACTGTCGCTTATCGATAACACCTCGGTCAAAATACCAATTAAATTTTCAATTGATCTAATAATATTACCGAGTTAATGCGCGAAACATGAAACCTGTATCGTGTAAAGCAATGCTGTGCATCAGTTGTCTCCGAGGAACATGTCATTCACATGCCAATGCAATAGGATATATAATACTACGGTATAATTATAATTATACAAAATAGTCCCACGCAAATCTGACAATTATTTGGGAAACTCATCATTTATGGACCGGTTTGAACATGATTCTGGTATTATGTGATCAGTCTGTGTTCGGCGACAAAATTATTATTGAACACGCATGTTCTCCAAGTTACAAGAATCTTTGTAAATTATTATATTTGGACAGCATCCGATTACATAAAAGAGGTTAGAGATGCTTTAATAGCACGGGTTTAATCCTTTCTTTACTAAATGGATTCTCCCAATCAGTGACACATATAGGTTATAACCACCCTGTGTGTTTCCGAGATCCTTATTCAAGTCGAGCTGTCTTCTCTGGGCAGTCTATCAACGAGTCCGCAGGACGAGTCGATAGACAGCCCAGAGAAGGCAGCGAGACTTGAAAACAGATCTCGGAAACACACAGGGTGGTGATAACCAATTTATCTTACAATTCGTCCCTTAAAAATGCAACAAAACTCAATTTAAAACAGGAACTATTTTATTACGCCCAACACACAATGTACACAATTCTCAGCACGCGACGTCGTGAGAAGTCAAATTCTGAAAATTCACGTCACGTCACGTCAATTTCTCTTTGGCTGGAATCCTATTAGTGCAGCGGCCAATTTGAAAAAGAGCTCTAGTTTTCGAGATACCCCTACCCACGGTAGAACAAGTTGAAACCATCTTTTTTTGAAGGAGAAATGTATACTGTTGACGAAATTGATAGTGAAAAATAACGGAATTGGTGGTGGCTATTGTCAAATCGACGATAAACGATACCAACAGTGACTTTTCCCAGAAATTAACGATTTTGGTAAAGCGAGCCCTGTGGCTATGTCATAACTTATTTGCCAATAGTGTTGGGGTTAAAATTACTATATGATATCACATCTCTACCTGGTATGCAAAAAGTGTTGGTTAATTTAGATTTTCCTGCCATTTGGAGCCGAAACATTTATTTTTTGCTGAAAAATCGCTCTTTTTCACAAAAATATTATATTTCAAACATTATCATTCAAATGAGTACTGCTATAATGCCAAAATATTTATTCCATATGGTGTAGCAGTTATCTGATAAGCATATGTAGAAAGAAGTTAACAGAAATTTAGAACGGTTTGCGAAATAACGGATTTTAGCTACCCCTCCCCCTAACACGTTTTTGGTCGAAATATTACATATTTTTGTTAAGAACTTTACCAAATTTCCAAATTGATCATAATGGGAACCAACAAAACTCGTTTGCTGAAAATTGAGCCCGGGGACATAACTTAAGTGATTAAAGACGTGTTCGGGCTTCCAGACACCAAATTACAACAACAACAACAACAACAACAACACATTTTATTACCACAGTAAGTGTTGCATATATCACAAATACTCAATTCTAGCTTAAGATTGAAATGCAGTTAGTTTGAGCCATGACCTAGTGAGTAATCACATTATAGCGTCCCCTCTATGTCATTGTGGCAACACAGAAACAGCACCTCATTACTTATTGGAATGTCCTGAATACAATGGTCCTAGGACTGAACTTATATACGTCATACCGAATGTTATTTGACCAGAATTACTCTTCTACGAGGAACAGGAACTCAGTCATCGTGAAAACATTAAAATATTTGAAGCGGTTCAAACATTTATCTCGAAAACAAAGCGATTAACATAACGCTGTCATTTGTGGAAACTTCGTGAAAAGCATTGAAACACTGCTGAGCGCGAAATTTACCCCCACCAGATCGTCTGTCATCTCACGGCGACGGACGTATCAACAATATTTGTATATGATTGTATCTAATCAGATCCAACGAAATTATATGTATATCAGTGTATCCAATCAGCTCCAATTGGATTACAGCCTCACTTTCTCCATATAGTCTCTCTCTCTCTCTCTCCCTATAAATTGTTTACCTCCTGATAGAACTAAACCCTATGTCCACAGCCTCAGTAAAAACTGAGAATATATCCCTCGAGTTTGTGTTGTTTTCGTGACTTAAAATAGCGAATTTGTCACATGAACAGTTAAAATTGCATTTTTGTTATCCGCCAGCCGCTTTCTGTAAAGTGTCACATGCTGTCGGAAACCAATGGAGCCTTGAATATCGCATAATGTCGGATAGAATATACCCATTCGGCCACAACATATGTTGATATTATAATAATGTATATCAAAGTAATCGTTATGACAATCGCTTTGCTTAATCATTGGTGTAGCTCTAAGCGCTTACATTATTACCCAGCTGTTTTTATGAGTAATGCCGAGTCTTGTGTCTGCTGCCATTTTACAGGCGCTTCACTGGAGCGGCTTACGGATACCCAACAACCAGGTACCTATTTCTCGTCTAGATCCGATGACGCGAGCACAGTACAAGTGACCTTGCCCAAGGGTGACAATCTGGCGCGAGATTTGAAACGGCGTGCGGCTATATATCACACACACGCACACACACACCCCTTAATCCGGCCAAGCCACTGTTGCGGAGACGATAGTCCACCGACAGGGCGCGAACTCATGCCGGTGCGTTGATACCATTACAAGTCCGACATTCTAACCACGGGCTACCACTTCCACACCACTAGGCTACCATTGAGAGCATAATCCCTTCAGTACATGATGTGTTCAAGGGTATACATAAAACTGAACATTTGCCAGCCGCTTGTTGTGAAGTGGCACACGGTGCAGACTTTCGGGAACCAACACATGTGTATATCCTGTTAAAAATTAACCTTTGGTCAAACCCTCGGTAAATAATCATATTATTTCTGCATGTAGCGTAGTCAAGACTTCAAATAAAGTAGGGAGTCCTCTAAATTGTTTTTCTTATTTTTCAGCAACTTTTCGTTAGTTGCTCATGCTCTTTGAGCCCAATCAATCTATATAAGCTGTGTCCTTATTCTCTCCATTGTCCCTATTCTCTCCATTGTCCATACACTCAGTCAGTGAGGATATCGTTCCAGTTCGTGGTGTGTTCTAGTCTTCAAATTGGGTGAGGGTAGTAAAAACAGTTAAAATCACATTATTTATTTTTCTGTTGCTTTTTGTAAAGTGTCCCTGAATGTTGGATAACAACCCATCTATAACAATAATTGTGTATTTCCTGATAGAATAGACATGAGAGCACATCCATTCAGTTCGTGATGGTTTCAATTGTTTACATGGGGTAGGGCCCCCTAAAATTCGCCTTTATCGTTTGCCATCTGTTTTGTTTAAGGTGCCACGGTGTTCTCGCGAACGGTTGGTTCGCGAGAGCATAGTATCTTTTCTGACAGAACAGCCATTCGGCCACAATCTCGGGTGATATTGATAGCATATGCCTTCAGCTAGTGGTGTGTTCAAGACTTCAAATAGGCATTGGAGTCCAAGAAGAGAGAGAGAATTAGCCCTTTTCGTTTGCCGACCGCTTGTTGTAAAGTGCCAGAGGATTTCGGGAACCATCTCATCCATAACGGATTCGTAGTTCCGGATAATACTATCATTTGTCCACACCCCAGTTAATATTATTTGTTTAAGACTTCAAGTGTGATATTGGGGTCCACAAAACATAGAAAATTCGCCTTTCGTGTTTGCCAGCCGCTTAATTGCCTAAAATTAAAAAAAAATTGCTCCAGGATTTCGGAGGAACCAAACCACCCATATCAATTGATAATTCCGTGATCGCACCATACCTTTCGTTCACACACTCAGCTAACTATGATAGCATTTACATGTAACTTCAGTTCATGCTGTGTTCAAGATATTAAATGGGTTAAGGCCCCCCCCCCCCCAATAGTTAGTGTTCACCTGTTTAATTTGTCAACTGCTTTTTGTAAAGTGACCCAGACATTCAAACACCAACACATCCATAAAAGATGTGAATTTCTTGATATAGCGTCCATTTCTCTACACACTCAGTTAATACTGGGAGCATATTCTTTCATTTCGCATGGTGTGTTCAAGACTTCAACTTGAGGTAGTGTGGCCTCAAAACAAAGAACATTCACATTTCGTATTTTCCAGCCGCCTTTTGTAAAATCCATTTCGTTCACACACTCAGTTGATATTGAGCGCATATATAGCTTCAGTTCAGTGCTCAAGAATTATGGGTTATTGGTACACAAAACAGTGAGAATTCGCCTTTCTCGTTTGCTATAGCCACCTTTTGTAAAGTGTCTCAGACATTAGGAAATCAACCCATCCACTAAAGATGTTCATGTTGGCAATAACCTACCATTTTTCCACACCCTCAGTTAATATTGAGAGCATATCCGTTCAATTCGTGGTGTGTTTAAGACTTTAAATGGTGTAGGGTGCTCGAAGAAAATTCAATTATCAGCGACACAGACACAAGCCACCCATACAAATTATGCACTCTCTGATATCACTACCTTCCAATCATACTCTCTGCTATAGAGAGCACATAGCTTCAGTTCGTATTGTGTTCAAGACGTGAAATCGGGTTGAGTGTTCTCGAAAAATAGAAAATTCGCTTTTCATATTTGCCACGCATCCGCGTTTTGTAAAGTACCACACTATTTCGGCAAGCAACCCATCCATAAACATGGTGTATTTCCTTATATAACTATCCTTTCTACACCCTCAGTTAATAATGAGATCATATTCTTTCAGTTCGTGGTGTGTTCAAGACTTCTAATAGTGTATGGGACCTCAAAACATAGAACATATTTGAACTAACGGTTGCCACCTTGGTCAGACTAGTTTATGATATAGAGAATACAATATCCATTGTTTCTATATTTTGGTAGATTTAGAAGGACTCTAACAATCTCTATGGCAGCAACTATGATTTGGTCTGTATGTTAGGCTATATTATGTGTCGTTTAGAACATTATACTTTAGTTCTACAAATTCGATATATATTAATATAAAATTACATGCATGTTATAAATAACACGTGTTGTTGTTGTAATTGGGGGTTTGGAAGCATGGGGACATCTTTAACCACGCTCGCGATGTCTACAGATCATGTGTTTTTCACATGAATCATGATATGATGCCCATTAGATAGAGAGTAATCAATTGGTTTCGATGATTACGTGACATAATTCACGAGGGGAGCCGGGCCTGGTAAAACCCGAGTGAGCGGAGCGAACGAGGGTTTTACCAATAGGACCGGCTACCCGAGTGAATTATGTCACCTTATCATCGAAACCAATTGATTATTCTGTTTATTACACACTTTCAACCACTAAAAGTTGCTAATTCTAAAGAGAAAATGTGACAAAATAAGCCCAGATCAGCTGATTCTCCCATTTTGAACCCCAACGTACAGTTGCGCGTGCAGTTACGCGGACGGACACATAATTTAAATAATTGTGACGTAACGATACCGATTGACCTCAAAATTTGATGCGATTCATTTTTTAAAGTTTCGGAAATTCTCTGTAAAAATTGTGTTTATTCTGACCGAACAAGCATGGCACTTGGAACGGAATATTGTGAAGATGCTGATGGTGTGTGTAAATAATGTTGGTTCATACAGGAAATGTTTGGAAATCGTGCTAAAAGTAGAAAGATAAGTTTCGAAGTGACGATATTTGAATCATCGACGTAAACAAACTCTCGAAGTGCAACACGTGGAAATTCAGCTCGGAACCGGATAAATGTATTGTTCACATGGAATTGTTCGTAGTTCATTTTACTGGAATATATATGACATCGTCCGAATCATCGATAATAGGTAAGATTCTTCTTCATTTTACCACTTTATTAACTGCTTCTGCATCATCGTTAGCAGTTCGTTTCTGTTCAACTTCAACCATGTTTGAGCCGCAGAAAGTGAAAATAGTTCCGGCTTAGACGGAACTGTCTAAAATCGCGTGCTCTCACCGGTGACGTAATTCACAGGTGTGACATTATCACTTTTAACTCACCAAGAAATCCTTATAAATCACGTCTAAGTGTGTAATAAAATCATTTATTCATTCATTAAGTATGTGGTGTTATCATAATATGTATTTTTTGTACCAAAACGTGTATCCAAATCCAATATCTGGAATCCGTTCACAATTTCTGTCAAATTCTTTCTACTTGTGATGTTCAGATAATTACTGAGCCCTATGAATTATTTAGTTGGTCAAGTGTTGCTTATAACATATATTTTGGTACTATAAAATCAAAATCAATGCATGCAGAATTACCTGTTATCAATCAAATACGTTGTTGTTGTAACTGGGGTCTGGAAGCCTCATCACATCTGTAATCAATTAAGCGGTATCTCTGGACAAAACTTTCAGTGCAAGATTCATATTGAGTCCCGTTAATATCAATTAGAAAATGTTTGTAAAGTTGTTATCATAAATATGTATTTTTCCCGACTAAAAACGTGTTTGGGGGAGGGGTAGCTAAATTCCAGTATGTCACAAACCGTTCAAATTTTCTGTTAACTTCTTTCTTCATATGGTTGTCAGATAACTACTTCACCATATGTACTAAATATTTGGTCATTAGTGCAATATCCGCTTGAATGATAATGTTTGAAAAATAATATATGTGTGAAAAAGAGCGATTTTTCAGCAAAAAATAAATGTTTCGGCTCCAAGTGGCAGGAAAATCTAAATTAACCAGCACTTTTTGCATATCAGCTAGAGGTATGGTATGATGTAGTAATTTTAACACCAACAATGTGGGCAAATAATTTAGGACACAGCCACAGGGCTCGCTTTACCAAAATCGTTGATTTCTGGAAAAAGTCAATGATGAGGCGACGATATTTCCGTTTCAAAGTTTCGACATAATTGTCACTTTTAACATGATCATTGTAACATTTTATGGTGAAATCTCCGTGGATGGAAATAGTTTTGACGAGAGGCATTGCAGGAGATGGCTGTCCATTCACAGTTTTAATGAATTTCGAAGTTTTTGACACTTAAACATTTGATTTCTGACTCACACTCTCACCCTCAGTGTCGTGTATCAACAATTCTAGTTGGAACGCAATTATAATTGTAAATTGCGGACTTTTCTTAAGTATTATGTCTTATATCCTTAAAATGTATTTGATTTTCCCTTCTGTATTTTATCGAATAAAAAATGCGATTAGTAGCTTTTGTTCAAGACCGTACTGAATTACTGGGAATTCCCTACTTCGCTAAAATATAAATTGTAAATATAGTCCGTATTCCGTGCGCGCTGTAAACAATGTGTAACGTTCGTTACTTTTCGGATCCCAACACATTTTTTGGTGGCATTATTTATTTTTTTGAACGAAGTATTGATTATTTTACGTTCGTAGCTCACGAGTATATTATTTTACGACATTTAATTGGTTATTTAGACGTTTTGTTTTGAAAGCAAGCCAGTTGTCGAAATGAACGTGCACCAGCTATTGTCATCCACGATATCCGAGTTGCCATCCAGGATACAAGATCTGAAACCACCAAGGCGTGTTCGCGTGTATTTCAGAAAAAAATAGCTAAAGTGTAAGATAAAAGTAAATATTGGAATGGTATATTATTTATTGGAGGGTTTATTTATTGGAAAACTGAGCAGACGACAGACATGAAAAATAGAAGTGCAGGGTTTCTAAACATTGTTAGGAAATGTTCAGATAACAAGGTCGATTGTTGACCTTATTTTTATGAAAATTTCCTAAGGGAACTATAGCTAATGAGAATTTATTATATCAAGGGATAAATAACTACACCAGGGGAAACAACTAAATTCATTCGCTGTCACGATTTACTAAATGGATTCTCCCACCAGTAATACAAGTAAATATTGGAATGGTCTATTATTCATTATTCAGAAAATCTGAGCAGACATGAAAATAATAGAAGTGCAGAAGGATTCCTAAACATTAGTGGGAAAAGTTAAGATAATATAAGGTCAATTGTTGAACTTATTGTCTGGAAATGTCCTAAGGGAACTACTCGTCAATGAGTATTTAGTATCGAAGGGGTTAAATAACTACATTAGGATAAACTAAATTTACTCGCTGTCACGAGTAGGCGTCGCCGAGTAGGCTCGAATACCGGAGGTCCAATTGACTCCAATTCGTCATAGCTAGTTTAAACCCGGTTTAACCATTTATACCAAATGGATTCTGGTATATTATTCATTTAGATGGCCGTTGGGGCAAGCCTTGAAATAGTGTGTCTGTCATTTGCAGAATGAGGTCCTCAGAGGGTGAATTTAGTGATGCTACCCCGCATAGCGGGCTAGCATCACCAAATTGACCCTCTGGGGACCTCATTCTGCTTACACCTCAACAGAATGAGGATATCAGAGGGTGAATTTAGTGACGCTAGCCCTCTGGGGACCTCATTCTGCAAATGACAGACACACTATTTCAAGGCTTGTGTTGGGGACAAATGAGACGATGTCAGCCGTATGAAAAGACAACACAGGATCAGTGGAATTCATATTCATTGGTATGAAATGTTCTACGACCGTGGAGATCACACTCCACCAGTGATTGATGTTATTAACAATGAAAAAATAAAAGAGGCAATATATTACGTATAACACCTGTTCGTCAACAATATATTTCACAGTAGGTGAACGTCCAAGATTGAGATCGCATGATTTAGGTGGCCATGGGAAGTCGATTTTACTTTGGGTCAGTCGCTTACATGTACAATCATGGCATTTTAATTCAATATTTATTGCGATATCGGCTCATAAAGGTCACGAAAATCATGCAATATCGAGTTGGGACCAGCCCCTACTGTGAAATATATTAACAAAGAAGTATATTCCCTGTGTTGCTGTGTGTTGTGTTTTTTTTATTATGTTATAAAGTTAATCATAACAATGGGTCAGAACATCATCAAAATGCTCCCAGGTTTTGAACTGGAGGAATACGATTTCAACGGGTGTTACTAGAGTAGAGATTCATGCCATGGCATGATCTAGGAAATGTTTAGATAATAAGTTCAAACAAACGGCCTGTACGGTTTAAGCCACCGTTGAACATTTAAAGTTAAACCCGAGGCCGCAGGTAAAAGTGACGGAATCGCCATCTTCCGTTCGCCTGTATGTCCATGCACACAGAACGGGTTTAGCTGTATTGTCTCTATATTGTCGAGCTAAACAATCGTACCCGCCTAATGGGAACCGCCAATTCTATCGTCATTGAAATATTGACAATTAATGCACATGAATATGGAAATAGTTGAATTAAATCGTTTTAATGAGCACATATTTAGCTCAAATCCATATAATTCATATTATGTTGTCATACGGTATGGAATGGGGATGCACACTGATGAAAAGAATACTCTACAATCTCTAATTCTCAATTTAACTCATCAGGAGAATGCTATTGAATTTAAATCAATTTGACATCACAACACATCGACAGAAATAGAAGACATCGAATTCCAAACATCAATACCACTCAGCAAGCATAAGATGGTGATGTAGATGTCATCGTGTAGCCTCGGGTAACAAATCTGCGTTGTGAGATGGCTCCGGAGTGCGTGACACCACACACCATACCAACGGGTACCGAATCCGCGGAGTGCGATGGCTCTGGGAGCATATGATATCCCATTGAAAAGACATAGACTTGCCATTGTGATTGTAAATTGCCTTTCTGAATCTTCCTTTATACAAACACATATGTATCGATGAGAGCTGCTGAACAAAACAAAAATGCCGTTAATTTTTGTCTGTGCGGTGTTTTTGTCAATCCTATATATATTGTATACGTACATGATTTATCCATTAAGTTATTCTTCATCCCCACACGTGTACCATCGAAAGACCTATTTTTTCCGAGCATATATAGTTTGGAAATACATTTTCATAAAATGTCCAAAGGTACGGAAGGTTGAACATTTGGCCATATATGTTCAGGGGATAGGCCATTTCGCACCATGACAGTATCCAAATGTGGTAATGAGGCTTTCATTTCAGGTGAGCCAAAATTATGTTGTCATGAGTGTATGTGGCGTTTCGTGAAAGTGCTTCGCTGTACTTAACGACTTGTAGCCCAGTGGATTAACCAAAAAATCGTGACTGGCCGGATTAAAGCATGACATTTGGTACATATGTTCTTTGAACAAAGGGTAATCTTTTTGGCGGGGGTGCCCGGACTACCAGATACTGGTGAGGAATATATATGGTTTCCATGGCAACAGCATCTGGAAAATTGGGGGAATCGGGAAATACCTGTTTCTGTGAAACTAATTGATACTATGTTTGATATTAGTAACTAAGTTGAGAATACAAGTGGTTGGCCACTTCATAATATAAATGGGGAGAGGCATTTGTGTCAAGGTCATCCAATAAGGTCAAGGTCATTTAGTAATTTGTTCATTTACAACAAGTAATTCAACATTCACCTGCCCCTAAATGTACCTATTTCGCAATTAACCCAAACCATGTAATTTATGTAGAATCGGAGGTTTCTTGCCTTCAATTTGGTGTATGAACTGCCTTATAGATGTATTTCGTTTTCCAGTTTGAACTGTTTGAATTGTCATAATCAGGGCCTGAAATTTCAGAATTTTGTATATGAGCTGCCCAACAGTTACTGCCATCCTGTCATTTGTAATAAAAAAAAAGGATTTCGTAAAATGTTTTGTGGATTTCAGCAACATATTTTTTCATAAAGCCCACATACTGGAGACATTGGAAACCAACGTTGACACGCTTCTTATCACTCAGTTTCCTAAAAAATGGTGTTACCATAGCAACAGTGTGTGATTTCTTAGAATTCTATATATGAAGTATATTGGTGATAGCAGTGGACTTATTGGTGGATATAGTTATATAAATAAGGTGTATCAGCAATGTTAATATTCAATGTAGAAGGCATATAAGTCGATTTTATCTATGAACCACAACTTGTAAGTGATTGCACGGTGGGCTGGGGCAATATATCTACTCCCCCCCATAATTTAGCCGTCATCTTGCCGGTCATTTTGAGTCAAAATGACGATTTTGGTTCCATTGTGTTGGAATATTTATAAGTAAAGGTATGCCTCACTTACATTGCACAGTTCTGCTCATTTTTTTTATAATATGACTAGAATCCCAATGGTGATTTTTGGTGGAATTTTATTCCATTGCTCCAAAGGTCAGTTAACATATAAAATATATAATAAATACGGGTTGCAATGTGCGGCGATGGATTCAATTTTGAAATCCAAAATAGCTGCTGGCAGTCATGTTTTTTAACGGATTTTGGAAACAATTGATGGCTCCCACCTAGAGGTCACCCCGATGATTTGTATGAAGTTTGTTGTTGATCGGATGAGGGATATGGTCTGTATGGTGTGGCAAAGGATTTAGTCATACAAAGAGTGAAATCCAAGATAGCTGCCGGCGGCCATGTTTTTCATCAAAAATCATTCAAAAATGGTCAGAATCCATCAAAAAAGGCGCTGTTATACAGGTTTGTTGCCACACGAGGACGCACGCTAACGGTCTCTCGCCATATTAACAGTCGAGTCTGACGTTGACAGAAATGTTACTATGTCAATGATCAAATTTTAAACAGGTACATTGGGTCCACCCAGCATATTATTTGTAATGGGCATGTATAACTAACTTACCCCGCGGATAGTATTACGCATTGAAGTTTTTCTGAACGAAATTGAGGAAGTAATACACAAAAAGTCAATTGAATTGCCCATTGTGACATTATTTGGCATAATGGTTGTCATGGAAACCATAATTATGTTCATATAAGTCCATATTTTACCTCCGAAGTGAATGAATTTCTGATATAGGACATGTCGGTGGAATTAATTCTGAGAAATTATTCGCAAAGCCTTATCATTTTCATTCGAAAATGGTAATTTTGTGATATTTTCGCTAACAGTTGCCATGGCAACAAGATATATGTTGTGTATTAAAATTACCAACTCAACCTAAAAACTCTAATACTAATATTAACCCAACACAATCGCTCTATAATTACGTCGTATGACTATATTAATATTTATTTGTGAGGGTAAAATTAAAATTCACTTGATTTATCTTTAGCATAGTCCATGCAGGCCGTAATTGCACAAATACCATAAAAAGTGGTATCTAAAAATGTGATGATCTAAACTTAAGGTTATCAAAAATAAACAATGACCATATGAAATAATGTATATCATATACCAAATTGAACATGGTGGTGATGCCCTATTTGTTTGTGCATTTATGAAAGGGAATGCCTTTTGACTAAAGCATTAGGGTTGGCGGCATATGAGACCATCAATAAAAAATAGACAGAAAAATGATATATTTTCCAATGACCTTGACCTTAGTGGTTGACCTTGACCCTACATGTCCTAGTAGCCCAGTTCAGTTGATGGACCATTGATTGCACTATGAGTTCACATCATTTATTCAAACACAAGTCTAACTGTTTCCATACTGGGGCATTAGGTGATGCCCTATTTGTTTGTGCATTTATGAAAGGGAATGCCTTTTGACTAAAGCATTAGGGTTGGCGGCATATGAGACCATCAATAAAAAATAGACAGAAAAATGATATATTTTCCAATGACCTTGACCTTAGTGGTTGACCTTGACCCTACATGTCCTAGTAGTCCAGTTCAGTTGATGGACCATTGATTGCACTATGAGTTCACATCATTTATTCAAACACAAGTCTAACTGTTTCCATACTGGGGCATTTTTTCACTTTTCCCCAAATATTTTATGACGTTTCCATGGAAACCAGAAATTCTCCTGAACCATGACCCGCAGCCCGGGCAACCCCCTCCAAAAACATTCCCATATCCCATTTTACATATCGGCAAAGTTTCATGCTTTAATCCGGTCTGTCACGATTTTTCTAAATTTTGACCCTAAGCCACCGGGCTATTGGTCACTGGGGGGGAACTGTTTCACCAGAATCGATTCTATCGCCCTTCCGGTTCCGTCTCTATCGAATTAAGTTCCGAATCTTTCGCGATTTCTAAAACATATTTTCAAAGTTTTGACAGTTGTTTATAGACTGAATGTCAAAACAGAATGTATTCTCCAATAACAATCGACAGATTATGTCTTTATACGTGTTTATTGATGACAGTAATGCAAAAATCGGCTGCATGTTGTGCACAGTTAGAGACGTAGTGCATTTGGGTGCATTTCCCATGAAAATTAAGCAGCACTTTGATGCTCAGATTATCGGCCTTGTCTACTTTAAATTGGACTGAAACTTGTCAAGTTTTATGGTTGAACATTAGATAATTATAATACAATACCTCCCGACGGTTCCTCGCCGTACACGCCCTTCAAATTAGTGCCTCAAAAAGCAACAAAAGGTTCCGATTCTATTGTGATGTTTATGTTCACGATCGGTTCTTTCGTTCCTGTTTACAGTACATTCATATTTGATCAGATTATTTTATTGTACATCTATAGTTGTCCAATGACAATACATGGTCATATATGGTTTAAAATGTAGCCATAGTAACTCAATAGATGAGTTTTAGTGGTCCCAAACGATCATAGGTCAGATATTAAAGATGATCGACAGATAATCTTTAATATCCAACCTATGATGCTTTGGGACTACTGAAAAACTCATATTGGTGTTGCTGTGACTATAGTTTAAACCATATATGGTAATATGGCAACTAGAAACACAAATTAACTATCTGGTCGAATATAATATTGCATTAAACGGGGGGCGAAAGAACCGATCGTGAACATAAAAATCACATTAGAATCGGAACATTGCGTTGCTTCTTTTGATGGATTAATTTGAGGGTCTTTTACTGTGAGGAGCCATCGAGAGCTGTGCTGTAATCGTGTCATGGTGTTCGATCATACAAGAAGACATATTTCAGTCTAATTAAAAGGTAAAAAGGCCGATAAAAGGAGCATAAAAATGCTGCTTAATTTACAAAGGAAATGCACACAAACACATTACTCTTCTGAGTGTGCAAAAAATAGCCGACTTCGCATTATTATCACCAATAATTACGCACAATCTAGCGATAGTTTTTGTAAAATACGTTCTGTTTTAACATTTAGTGTATAAATGGAGGTCAAAACTTTGAAAACATTTGTTTCAAGTCGCGAAAGAGACGGGACTTAATTCGATAGAGACGGAACCCGATAGGCGATAGAATCGATTCTTGTGAAACAGTTTCCCCCCAGTGTTGGTTATACATGTATCTACGTAGTTTCGTGTTGACTGGGTGGTAACTAAATTCAATTTACATGATAATATCATAGTTAAGCGAACATGAGCCACCACTATTTTCGGCCGGGTCATATCTTACGACACAATCGCAGACCAATCTTATCAGGCTTAGTGGTCATTATCAGCGGAAGCAAGACAAAAATAAGGACAGGCACGCCTAAACCGCAAACATACTACAAAATCGGAAGACTCACAGATACCCATCACTTTTACGGCTTATATCACGTCGCGATATTAGATTCTGGTGAAAATTTGACAGTCAGACGACGTCGGCACATAGCTTTCTCAGATTAGCAGAGACACCAATCCGTAATATTAGCAGCCGTCTTCTTGATTGTGTCTCCGTAGATTATTAAGCGAGTTTAATACTCTCGAGATAATCAACAACTTCCGTGAGTGATCATTGATAGCTGATATTACTACGGGACCTTAGCGTGCGACATTCGTGCTATTCTTACGGAAGAAGCTCTCATACCAAGCGGCTTAATCACGCTTAAAGTTTCTCAGAAGGGTCGTTTGATCGTCAGATATATTAATCAACTGTGTGATGGATATCGGAAGACAGGACGGCGATGGGATCGTCTTGGGTGACATTCTTCTGCGCTGACGGTTTGGGCGTGTGTTGTGACATTATGACACGGTATGACTTGCGTGATATGATGATTTTGGGCGTGTCTTGTGACATTTTGTCACGGTCTGAGGTTAGCGCGACATCGAGGGTCGGGCGTGGTTAGTTGTATTGCCACATGACATGGTTAGCAAGACATCACTGGTCGGGCGTGGTTAGTGACACTGCGACATGCTATTGCTAGTGTAACACCGGGGGTTTGGGCGTGTGCCGCGTCATGGTTACACATTATTCGTAGCTATGAGCTATTCTGTCAATGCCAACGTCGGAATTTTGTTGAGTGTTGTCTGGGGTCAATGCTGCGCAACAAAACATGTATCTGCACACGATGCATCATTGATGCCCGTTAAACTGCATGGCGATTTAACGCCATATATACAAGTGAGTTCGAAACAGCTGTTGATAAGAAACTTATACAGTTATACAAATTTAGGTGGACAACGACCATTATCAAATATCACTTGAACATGTTTCGAAGGACTGTTTTCGGGAATGCAGCTTCGACCTACAATTGAAGTTTTTCAAACTCGTGGAAAACTTAAATTCTGTAACTAGACGTGCAGTGTTTCGGGCCAGTGCAGACTCTTGTCGTTTTCGAATGTTGCCGATGTGTACAGAAAAATGTCTTAAGAATCGACTATTAAATTGTACAGTTTTATCCAGTGCTAGCTGATATGTGTAAATTGTGGAGAAATGCACCACATATTCACAACACCACGCAAATGTTTTTTGTTTTTTTGGACATTCTGAAAGGAATATATGTCGCTGATATATTATGTTGAAAAATTTAAATAAAAAGTACGTAAAATAACAAAGTTTTACAGACACACTCTAAATCACTCATAGTAAAAATGCATTTGGCGCCAGTCACGGGTTATTTGTTTGATTAGAATGTATACCAGGATGCAACCATCACAATGGTTATCCGTAAAGTGATCTATCGTCGAGAGGATTCTTGATAATAGAGAGGAAATATCGATCGACGTGGACAAGTAGTACCACAACATGTGCCCATGACAACGCATCCAGCGTTTGAATATTTTCTGATTGTTCCAGAAGGTTTCCATTTTTAAAGATTTTTTCAGGGTTAAATACCTCTAATTGCATACAACAATATGCACAATATAATTTAACACTTTCATTACTATATGGGTTCTCCCATATATAGTTATATAAATATATATGTTTCTAATATATGTTGTGAATATGTACTTTTCTCAATAACCTGAATTGATAGATCAAATAAAATAAAGCATAACATATATAGAGTATAATTTATATACGTTCGTCTTTTTCAGTGCCATCTAAGTTCTCCCAGGATGACACCCACGATTATAAATTATTCGTGAGTGAGGCGGGCATCACTGGCGTCGGATCACGTTAGGGTAAATATAGTGTGTGACCCCACAAATAGATGTGTTGTCAAAAGCTAATTGAAAATCAATGCCATCTTGGCGACAAAATTGGTTACTTTCCTCTAGAGACTAACGTCGTACACTGAATATTTACGTTCTCAACAATCTAGTAGAAGTGTTTTGGTGTCATTTGTGGAAAGTCATTGCACATGTTATCGCCTTTGGTAGAGTAGGCATAATTACAGACTTGCACTAATATGAAATATCCGTTACATGTAATTTCCATGTGTTTATTTGGATGAGAGAATAAAGCATATCTGAAAGCTTTATACGGTTGAGTTTCTTGCTACTAATTTGGTTTCGACAGACGGAACTACAACAACTAATGAAACTATTGAAATATTGAGTTAACCCTTTCGATACTAAATACTCATTCATTCGTAGTTTACTTAAGTTCAACAGCCTGAGCCTATCGTTTCTTTGACTTATTATCTAAACAATTTCCACCATACATTACTTGTATTATAATTTTGTCTGGCTGTCGTCTGCGTATGTATTTCCTGAATACCACTCCATATGAGTAATATACCATTCAAATGTATGCTTTTGTAACTGAGTGGGGTAATCCATTTAGTATAGGAATGGATACAGACGACGCCCTCACAAGGATGATTGTGAATATTGTGGTTGGTGATTCCAAGTCTACAGTAACAACATTGTAGGTCTGCAAATCTGCAAAGTTTGTAATTGGGGCTTCCCTTTGTTGGTGGGTGTGATTGACTGCTCCGCGCGGAAATATGCAACACGTTCGGTTACTCCTTGCTATACTAAACATTGACGAGTAGTCATAACATAATGCACTGGCTTACCAGGTCAAGGAAAACATTGTTAGGCCATTGCATGCTCTTATATATGCGAGGCTCATTATGGGAGACTCGCATATCTAAGATAACGCATTGGCACAGGGTTTTCCCAACATTTCAGGAAGATCCAGTCACGGACGGGTTAAAATGTCAGCATAGCACTGATGGATGCCTTTGTTAATTTTACAAATGATGGTGATTGCGAGTATTTTCCTTTTTCTTTTAGTTTGTAGGATGAAAATCTCGCTAAGTTTGGTGTCAAATCATCCCGTGAATCTTTACGAATTCAAAACGTTTCACGGCCGAACAGTGTATGTTTTAAAATAGGCAACAATTGCTGGCCCAGCTGGCGTAAAAATTTGAAAAAAATATGTAATAACCACAAATCTGTTGGTTTAAAAGACCTATTTTATGTCTCTGAATCAATACAACCTTTCACGTAAGAGAGATTTCATCTTTATAAAGCGTTTATCGATTTTCTGCCCGAATCGTTGAAATTATGCAGTTAATAAATTCAATTAACTGAAGTAGGTGGTTTTGAGGAATACCAGCTCGTATATCAGTATCTTATATTTAGCTATCGACTTTTTTTCAATTTTTCATTTCGGAAGTTGACAAATGTCCCTCTAACGTTGACGAAATCGATTTTTCATTTCTGTAAACAAATGAGAAGTTATGGTCTGCTTCCTGAATCATTGTATATTTATCAGCCAAGCGTTTGCATATATAAATCAAATACCGATTATAATGGTTATTGAGCCAAGCATGCGGCCAGATAGTGACATATTTCGACTGTTTATTAACGTTTTATAAAGAAGCAATGTTATATGAATACAAGAGTCCATCGTGCTTCTCGAGACAAGCAATCGGGGCGTGGCTAAAGTATCTCCGTTGTGGGTGGTGTCCAACTTATAATTTCCATCTGCACCTCATTGGCTTCGAATTTAACAATTGATACCCCAATATTTCCAACTGTTGGAAAGTTCAATGTCTTGTAGTCCACAAAACTGATAGCAATTTTAGTCCAAACAATTGGACAATATTCGACTTTTGGTCCGAAAACATGTTTTACACTTAATAATGGCTGGGAAATTAAACTATCAGAACTATATCAACCGACACTGTACAATGTTTGTTTTCTTTTTTCAAACAAAGTTGGGAGTCACCTCAACCCGTTCCCAGATTTAGGTGAAACGATTGGTGTTTTATAGTTGGCATCATTGCGCCCTTTCAATCCCCTCTCCATGCAACACACAACCCCAATCCAAAATTGCCGCCATCCAGGTGGGTCCAAATAGTGCCAGCATGTCATTTCTTCAGTCCATTGACCGTATGTCAAACGATGCATGTTGTAGAGTAGACCCTCACCAGATCCAAGATATTCGCCGCCCAAAGTCAACACACGACCCCTAACACCTCACCCGACCCAAAATGGTCGCCGCCCAAAGTCAACACACGTAACACATCACCCGATCCAAAATGGTCGCCGCCCAAAGTCAATACACGACCCCTAACACCTCTCCCGATCCAAAATGGTCGCCGCCTAAAGTCAACGCACGACCCCTAACACCTCACCCGATCCAAAATAGTCGCGTCCCAAAGTCAACACACGACCCCTAACACCTCACCCGATCCAAAATGGTCGCGTCCCAAAGTCAACACACGACCCCTAACACCTCACCCGATCCAAAATGGTCGCCCCCCAAAGTCTACACACGAGCAGACTTATTTCTAGTGCTTTATCGATGTAGCCTACATGTAGCTACAAGCGTTATTGACATCAGTTGTCCATTCTATTTTGCGGATGCAGACCTTTCCTCGGCGTGGTACAATATAGAGCTTTCCTTGTTAGTCTGATGTACGGAAATAATAAAGGAAGTTAATCTCACTTTGATGTGTGAACAATGGCTATGACTTTAAGTTTTTCGAACTATATAAAGCCATACCCCTTTGTAGCACTATCTTATATCCAATAAACTGTATGTATGTATACAGGCACATATGGTGGTGTGGTCCTCAAATCCCAAAATGATGCAAAGTAATGATCGCTTGTGTTATGTTACGATCGACACGGTCGTGGATCGAAATATGTCGAAAAACAAGTGAAATATACTTGTATATACAGTAATGCTCTAAGTAATCGACTTCTTAACCACAGCAGAATTATGGGTAACTTTTCAGAATTTAGTCGGAAATATGGCTTGTTGCCATTCATCGGAAAGCTCTCACCGTGCACGTGTAACATGTTATTGTGTGTTACTATGGTATTGTATAAATACTGGGGTGATATTGCAATGTTTAGAAGTGTCTTAGAGCCAGTAATTGGTTAAAGGGGTACTGTACCCCAATTTCAATAAATTCCCGGTGACAATAGCGATCTAATATGAATATTATATTATAAAATAACTAATTTGAGTCGACGATGTCTACTGAAAACGTTCCGGGTAATAGGCTATCGTAAAAGTAAAATTGAATTATTTAATATAAATTCATTTATGGCTGGAGTCATAAAATTGAGAATTATGCCATTACGAGTTACCGTTCTTGAAATCGCACCTGCTGCGTGTCTTTTATCGACGGCCGTTCGCGAACATTATTGAGTTGCAAACAAAACATGTTACCTGCAAAAGAAGGCCCGTTATAACCGTTTCGGAAAACAGGGAGAAAGAAACAAGAGTCATAAAGCGTCAAGTATTTTATAGGGAGTGAGATTGTTCGATGGAAGAGATTGAATGCATCAATCGAAGCTGTGAGCAATGAACTTCCGGTTCTTCATGCGAGCTGCGTCTTCTCCGGTGAAGGTCAAAAACATGGCGCGTAGTTTGAAATCGTAATATTTTTGTTTCCAAGATCAATATTTTCTTCGCTAAATTATGTTTATACGAAACTCATATAACACGAACACAATCTAACTTGAAAGTTATTTCAATGGGAGTAAATAAAAAAATCACCTATCTTTGTGTACAGTACCCCTTTAAGCGCAAAATAATTATTGCTATGGATATACACTTGGCGGGAAAGTCATGTGATTTTAGGGCGCCAAAGCTACACGTTTTGAGATATCGGCCTGACGAGTGTAACAGTACCTTTGATCAATATTCGGTGGTAGAGACAAGCTTTCCGTAGTGGGCTGCCGCCGACATGCTTTGCTACAGGTTTCACAAGTTTGGAGTTTGGGATGAAACCCGGGAAGATTTGAAAGGGCCGTCGGCCCTCTCCTACAACCCACTTTTGAATGACGTTATTCCGCTGAAGAGCGTTTGTAGGGTTTGTGAGATTTATATATACCCATGCACAGTAGGTGTTTGCCTACTGCGCATGGGGTGGATGTCACAATAGCAAGAAGCAAAGCCCCACCCCCATTCCGAACCAGGACCGGCGGAGAAGACCTACCTTGATTTCTCTGTGTGAGTTTTATGCGTTGATATATGGGGAGACAATAATATGATGACTCAATCGCTCCTTCATAACAACATATATATATATATTATTTTGAGTTGTGAATATTTGTACTTATTGTCCTATTTACTGCTTGCTTGGACTCCAGTTGCCTTTGTCTGTTGTATTCCGGGGGCTTGTACTACGGACCCAACGCTAGGAAGAGGGAGAAATGCCAGCCGGTTGACTTAAGATCGGTTGGGGCTCCTCAACTCTTGATGGTGCAATGCCCGCCTTCCACTCCGGTGTGAGTGTCAGAACCCGTTGACCTGGTTATGTAGTGCGGTCACGGACGATGAAGCAGCTGAGGCCAGACTGTGTTGGTTGGTGTGTCTCTGAAGGTTTGGAGTGCCAAGTAGTGTTTACGATTATTATGTCCCACCCGCCCTCCCAAAAAGCGCGGGTGAATTGCTATAGGTTTCGTAATGCTGAATGTTTATATGCGAAATGGTCATATGAGTCACATGACTGTCGTAGGTAATGACGGCACACGTTACAAGTTACACGTACGTGTGGCTGAACCTGGCTTATAATTCTGGGTAACCTAATCTATCCGATTGATAACTTGCTAAAACGAGCAATTCATTTTTTTAGTAGATGTAGCAGCAGTTTTCCTTCGGGCTAAAATGCATCTTACTAAGAATTTTACCAGAGATTTTCAGTTTGATATTGTTCGTTCTAATGGAACTATTTCAGACCGGATATAAGCCGGTGTAAATGTCGTATACGCCTTTTCCTTTTTGCCGTAATATAATTTCTGTCCGCGCTTGACATGGGCCGATTCGATTTGGAATCTCTCATGTTTGCCCGATGGCTCAACTCCGAATCGAATCAAGCGTTAACGGGACGTACCACGTGACATTGCAGACGATATGTGTTGTCCCACACGACCCCGGGCTGCAGTCTGCAGAAGGTTTCGGAACACTCCAGGCAACACCATGGCTCCAATCTCTAACATAATGCATTTCGACGGCCAATTTTGGTTTTGTATGACCAATTGTATTACTGGAGTACAAGAAAAATGGAATTAAGATGGGACGCTGACGTAAGCACATATCATTTTCTTGCGGGATTTGTCGGTTTATTATATTTGAAAATATAGTTCTTTCTTCATGGTATTGCTGAGGGAATGTGGCGGGTGGGTGTGGTCGTAATTAATGTTTTTTTTTTTTTTTTTTAATGACGATAAGTGCACAGCGCATCCCCAAAAAAGAGACACGTGGTTCTTTAGATGCGCATCTACAAGTTACACGAGAATAGTACACTTGTGTGCCATTTGATGGCCGACTGGTTGTCGCAATGTCCCATAAATTACACACAATGGACTTGGAGGTCAGAAAAGATTGTAAATAGGTAATACTATATGGGGTGTGTTGTTATACATAACCCTGGCCTCAATTCTGCAGAACCATTCCAAAAATTCCAAGGTACCACCATTGCTACAATCTCTACCATAATGTACTTCGACGGCCAATTTTGCGGATATTCTGCTTTTCGTGACTAATTTTGTCAATGGAGTACTGGAACAATGGAATCAAGATGTGATGTTGACGTAATCACATACCATTTAGTTGCGGGTTTTGTCTGTTTTTTTTATAGTTAACCCCTTATATACTAAATATTCATTGGCGATTAGTTCCCTTATGGGTCTCAGACATAGAAAACAATGCACCGATTACTACTGTCTGATTGGGTTCGTGTGAGGCTCCATACGGGAATGTTATATATAATTAACCCTTGCGATACTAAATATTCATTGTCGAGTAGTTGCTTTACGGATAATCTTGTTTTGCGTAACCAAATGTGTCACCACCGGAGCAGTAGAAAATATAATTTAGATATGCTGGTGACGTAAGGAGGGACTGTTTTCCTTCGGGTTTTGTATTTAAGAAAATTACGGACCATGAGTCCTTACATACGCGATAACTTCTATACGCGGCGCTGTGTGGACTGTTGTGACGACAGGAGTACATATCATCACAAACAGAGACAAGTGGTCCATTAGAAATGCATACGTCTATCTACTGATTGTATGAGAATAGCACGGTTTGACGGCCTACTGCCTCGTTCAGGCATTCAGTCAGCCTATATATAGTGCCCCACACATGGCAAATGAGGAACTTTGAGCCAGCATTTATTGCTCAAAACGTGGTAAACATAATAATTATATGCATATTTGTTGCTGGAAACATGAAAAACACATTACACGTTACACCGGCACACCGGAAAAAGCGAAAAACTGTCAGAATTGTGTACTTTTCTTTCTGCTAAAGTAGAAGGCAATGGCTGCGAGACATGGCCACAACTTTTGGCCCACAAGACGATTTCTAATTTACATATTTTCCTTTCTTTGTCAGAAACAGTCTGGGCACTAAATAATTGTAACATAATATTATTCGCCTCTCATTGCCACATCACTGGCATATTGTATAGTTGAGAGCCAAAAGTGGCTGCCATTCATCGTAAATAAATGCGCCCGCGCGGAGACCTCATTGAGAGCATGGGTGGCGCGAACTTAACACTCACTCAGGGGTGGTAGGGCAGTTTCTAGTTTCTATATATATCTGGCGGATGTGTGTGAATGTCTCAGCCGAAATAAGCCAAGTTCGAATAATTTAAAAATAGTTATGGCCTAGAATTCAATTATTTATGGCAATGTTACAAGTAAACTGTTTTTTTTATTATAATTTATTCATCTTTTTGGTACAATTTGCGATATGTTATATTACATACATTCATGTACATACATAACTTATATAATAATAAAGATATATGCTATTAAATCTTACTTTTTCCAATGCATTGTTACGTTATATTATGGCAGTGTTAAAATGAAATTTGTGTCATTAAAATATTTTGTCAGGTCTTCATTAAGCAGGCATTCTCTGATTTTACTAGTGATTGACTTTTTATGGTATAACTAAAATATAATGGTTGTATTTTTATGTATAATCTGACTTGTTACTCATGTTAGAGGTTGTGTTTGTGAACTTTCTGCAGAGGCCTTGCAAATTTTCCATCCTATCATTTTGGAGAAAACAAATTTGGGAAGTGTTCTGTCCGGGAGATCAAAATCAAATTCAGATCCTTCTGTTATTCTGTATTTAACGATATAGTGTTTTCTTTTAAGATACACCATTAATTGGGCTGAGGACACTTTATAAAGAAATGGAAACAAAATAGTCACGCCCCAGCGATGCTCGATGCCTTTGTTGATGATCTGTATAGTTTCTCATTTGTCGAAGCAATCGCTGTATGGTTACAGACAATGTAGATGAAACTAAATCAGTAGTATTCTCTCTCATTCTGTCCGAATTGTCGGTTGACTCGCTTGACATCCGCGACAAGAGACCGTTCACATCGGAGTGTCTTTGCAATCGAACCTTAACTGGTATACACATATCACTGGACTATGTAGCCGAGTAGACAGTGGGCTCACATCTTATGCAACTCAAATTCCAAGTGAATCAACAAACACTTGAAAACAGTAATTTCGGTTTCATCGCTTCCTTCGCTGTGATTTTTCCCAAGATCTGGGCAACGAAACAAAATATTGTTCGTGGACGCAGGTTTATGTGTCAACGCCTAACATCACTCAAAATGTGAACGACATAATTATGCAATTTGTGACTGGCGCATTGAATTGAGCTCAACATATGCATGGGCACAATGTTCGTATGGTAGTTATCTAAGCACGGCAGCTGCATTCACCCTCTTTATACGAGTTTATTAACGCCCCTCGGGTGTATTCTGTCGTACAGATTTTTAGAAAGCTGTGGTTCGCTGGGCATTTTATAAATAGATAATGTTTTTTTTTTGGACGGATTAAAAGCTGTAGTGCTACCCCGAATCCGGTAAAAGGTGTAGTTGTTTTAGGATATTGTAGGAAGGCTAATCTGGCCGTGTCAAATTGAGTTATAGCGATGGGATATCTCGCATGACAACACATTTCGGGTTTTCGTGGGGTTTGTATTCGCTAGATGTCTTATAGTTGCAGTATGTAACTACTATGACCGCGTTAATTGCTTTCGATGTTTAGGTATGAACAATGGCTGGGCCATGCACTCTTGACGGGAACACAATGCCTCCGATTTTTAATCCGCATTTAGAAGCTTTCCGATGTGGTGAATGAGAAACCTGCAGTAATAAGCCGTAGTTTTTTGTAATAATTTGAAGGATTAGTTGTTTTAACGGAATTCTGAGGCGGTGCATTCATGTAACCAATATATTTGATATTATCTATATCTATATTTGCGAATGTCTGTCTGTCTGTCTGTCTGTATGTCTGTCTGTGTTCTATAGAAATTCACAGGGGACCATCTAGATGATGCCAAATGGGTCTACTAGGAGTAGCTTTTTACGAGAAAGATAATGGTCGGGGTTAGAATTTTCTAAAGTGACGCCGTTGTTGTCAGGGGCAGAAAAGGGGGAGGGGCAGAACAAAAATTTGTCGCCGATTGCCACAAAACTTATATATAATCATCCCCATAATATGAGGAATGGCGTGGTTTAGATATGGCAAAAGTCGCGTCAGGGGTGCCCGGAAGGGGGGGGGGGGGTGCAGATTTTTTTTCTGTCGCCGATTGCCACGAAACTTACATATAATCATCCCCATGATATGAAGAATCCAACGGTGTGGTTTAAATATGTCAAAAGTGGCGTCGTTTGAGTCAGGGGTGAACGGAAGGGGAGAGGGGCACCAAAATTGATCAAACTAATTTTAGCGCCGATTTCCACCAAATTGATATATATTCTTCTTCATGATACAAAGAATCTAATTGTGCGATTTAACAACGCCAAATTGTTGTTTTTTGATGAGAGATTGGGAGGGGTGTGCACTAAATTTGATAATAAGTCGCCGGAGTCAGGGTTGCGTTGAAAGGGACAGGGGCACCAAAATTGATGCACAATGTTTTTAGCGCCAATTTCCATCAAATTGATACACGTTCTTATCCATGATACGAGGAATCTAATCGTGATTTAAAGACGCCATAGTGGTGCTGTTTGGCTGAGAGATGAAGAGGGGAGGGATTGGCACCAAATTTGATAAACAAAATTGTTTAGTCGCCGATTATCACCAAACTTATAAACAATCATCTCCATGATATCAGGAGTGTAATCGTGTGGTTTAAGGATGTCACAAGTGGGGCCATTCGAGTCAGTGGTATATAGAGATGAGAGGTACACAACAAATTATATCTATATGTTTAGTGCCGATTTCCACCAGATTGATACATATTCTTCTCCGTGATACGAGGAATCTTATCGTGTGGTTTAGATACACCAAATTGGTGCCCTATGGGTGAGAGATATGGGGACCTTAAATTTGATACGAATTTGTATACTCGCCAATTTTCACCAATTTCAAATATATGCATCTCTAATCTCTAATGAGTCTTAGTGTGTGCAGCTTGAGTCCGAAATAGGGACGGGAGGGTCACCAAAACTGATACAAAATATTTTTAGTACCAATTACCATCAAATTCAGACACGTTCATTCATACAGTTTCCACAAAAAGTTACAATTTGTCAAGAGATATGGAAGGCCTGTTCAAAAATAGTGGTCACAGTGTGCAGTCACATATAGTTTCTTCTGATATACAAGAAAATGCCGTTAGTAGCACAAGACTTTTCAGGATCCTACCAATTCTGACATCTGACAAGGGTTTTAGAACAGACTCATGGACCGACATAAACAATTCAAAATCTCGCTCTGTGCCTGGCACATGTAGCTGAGATATATGCGCAGCAATATTTCGTTTAAACTAAGAATATTTAGCCAATATATAGCACCATGAACAGATGAGCACCTGGAAATTTCTTTGAAACATCTGTATCTTCATGGAGATATGATAGCCATGTGTCCTCCATATCTTAGTCCAACCCACTAGATTGATTGATACATCTCAATATGTAAAACCCAATTATCATCTTTTATCGAACTAATGTGTTTATGATGTTCATGTATCATATAATAACGTCTAATGTATACGCAGTTGTATATAAATAAATACTTCATTATTGGTGGAACGGATTAATCGCGATAAACAGAATGACAATTGACAAGGTGAGCCACTACTTATATCCCATGACTGTAATAATCATGTTTTGTGATGCTATTTGAATATACAATTTATGAGAAAACGTATAACACTTTAAGCAAGAGCATTCTCTATTCCCAACAAATATCCACAGCATACATTAACCTGGGTAAACGCCGGGTAACCCTGCTAGTAATTTATATTTATGGCTAATAATATGATCTTGAGGGCGTTACCATTTCTGATTATGTTTTTCTTGTAGATCATGTGGTTAAAATTGGGCGAGGTGTAACAACCAAGGTATATCTGGTTGTTATCTCGCATTGACAGCGACGCCTATGATCACTAAATTAAGGGGAGTGTATCATGTTGGAGGGCATGTGTATTGCTATCAAGGGTGGTGAGGATACAGTATATATACAAAAAGCTAAATATTCTATAAGACAATTGTTTTTGTTTTAACATTATTCCAAAAGGTGAACCGAGGCGTGAAAAAAGTATAGATATATTTTCAAGAAGTAAAAAAAAAACACGGACACACAAATTAGGATACCCGATATAAACTATAGGAATATGCCAATGTCAATTTATCAAACGGGAGGAAAAATTATAACGTGTGACATTACGGACATGCGTACAGATAGCAATGTAGAACTGAACGATATTTCGACGATGATAAATGAATAACAAACCAAATTCGACCAGCATCTTCCTGACAAAATTATGAAACATTCCTTTGATGTTCTATCGAGCGTTAAGGGCGACAACTCGAACGGATGAACGTCGTTATTACCTCCCTTTGATGGCAGTAACAATATCAGAGCAGATCAGCAGGCCGACCAGCAGCTTTGTTTCCTTTACCGTTGTTCTTTGATTTTCCTATTATCGCATATTTGGTACAGATCTTCGTTTCTCGTCATTTCTCGTCAAAGACGAGAAAAATCCACTTCAGCGTGTAACGACTGATATATCCGCCCGCATCACACGTTGTATTGGACACCACGCTGTTATAGATTATATATGTATCATGTTATCAAAGGAAAGCTAAGACCTATAATTGAAGTGACCTTTCTGATGAAAACACTGAAATAAGCCACAAGTCTACAAATTTAGTTTGGTTCGTGGTCGATTTATCTCTGCCGTGAGAACTGTGAGTCATGCCAGTCACTACATGGGTTAAAGGTACTCAACCGATTCGATGGTCCCCATATCATCAGATTCCAACAACAACAACAACAACAACATTTCTTGAAATGCCGCTTCAGTTATCAAAATCGATTAATTGCCAATAACTAATGCTAACCATGCACTATCAACTATACACTATAAAATTGCCCAAAAAGTGTTAAATATATCATCATTTTGTTCAACGTAATTTGGTATGGAGAGTATGTCGGTCGGCATTCGTCGAATGTTTGGCGGTCTGGCGATGGTGGTGAAAATAACAGATTTCAAAACTCGAACATTTGTTGGGGGTTCTGCTGAATTGTTATTATGTTGTTAGGGCAAATTGATACCGTTACGAATAAGTACCGTTATTTTTTCTTAAATTGTCATTTTCGTGGTGATTTTAGAAAAAGCCAGGGTCTATATGAATCATTCAAGAACATATATATATTTATCATATGACTCAATCAGTATTTACGTTGGAAATTATGTCATAAATCAATTTCATATGAACTACTAGTTCATATCACCTTCCGATAATTTGATTGGTTTGTTGACATTAATATATATTAAATATATATTAAACCCCCGACCCTAAAGTTTTATTTTCATGATTTTCAAGAATTTATTTTTTAAACAAAAACCAAAAGATAATTCTCAATTTCGCAGAATAGCTTGTTTCGTGTATCTGCCAAAACATTGTGTTTATTACAGTTTATACAAAGAAAATCATAATTATTCATAATGTTATCGAAATAGTGCGCAGAATACAGTACATATAAAAATTAAAAAAATAAAAATATATATACAACTACAAGCCTACCAATATACCGACACAAATTTCTGCTGACATGTAACCCGAACTTTACGTACAATTCATTTGGTCTTATCACTATGCCTGGTGGAACCTGGAATAAAGATATGACATGGACGTGGCGACATGGCTGGGGTGGGTGTGTCTAACTACAACATTTAAACAATTGGAAATGACATGCCTGACATTTTACACCACATATATAGGTAAGAAGTGTTCTCATTGTTTGATTTTCCAAACAGCATTTAGAAATAGATATGTTGTTCTTAGATCAACAGTAGCATATTTGTCTACTCTTGGTCAAAATTTTGGTATGAAATGGCCATTAGTTGGACATTTTTTCAACCTTAGACAGGGGGGGGGGGGTGGCAATTTTTTTAGGCACGTATGCTGATTTTTTACTTTTGACCCTTGTTGGGAACCACCCACACCCGCGACCAAATTTTTTCCGTTTTCGGCAGTTTTTTCCGACCATTTTTGGATGGACACCCACCCCCATTTTTAACACTAAAACAGATATTTGCGGGGGGAAATTCACTGTAAACATCTGTATATGAATTTCTGTGCATACTATTTGTTATGGATGTTAACATTGACATGTAAATAGGAACGAGTCATTTTGGGGTCATTCGGCCAAAAAAACATGGCTGCCAGCGGCCATCTTGGATTTCAAAATTCAACCCATTAGCATGGCCTACAGGCTATACTGATTGTCTGATTATCATGAATTTTATCATTTATGTTAATATTGACATATATATGGGAATGAGTCATTTTGGGGTCATTCGGCCAAAAAATTGTTTGTTGGTCCCATCGACCACCCACCCACCCCGGCATACGTGCCCGGAAAAAAATTCCCCCGCCTTTGGGGGGTGTCAGGTTGGAACATTTCATCAGTTGGAAAGCTTGCGGTATCAGTTAGAAAGTTCCAAGGGGGTGCACATAGAATGTTGCAAACTTGGTTAACCCTTTACCCAACAGTACGGCCCTGTGCCAATGCATTCTCTTATATATGCGAGTCGACCATAGGTCGCCTCGCATATATAAGAGAATGCATTGGCTTAACACATTAATTTTTTTTTTAGGCCAATGCATTCTCTTATATATGCGAGGCGACCTATGGTCGACTCGCATATATAAGAGAATGCATTCGCACAGGGCATAACTGTAACTATCACAATGTGGTCAAGGAGCCGGTTCCAATGATATCCATATTTGTATGGTTCTATTGAGACAGACCGAAGATATTTTAGGCTGTTGAAGCTTTATTTGGCCGGTCTTGGCCGTTTTGTTGGGTAAAGGGTTAAGGGGATGGTTGCAGCTGTAAATTTCTAGATGGCATATACCGCTTTCGGTAAGGTGTGGGTGGATTCCATCTGCTTCAATAAAACTATAATGCGAGTGTGACTGAACTCAATACAAATGACTTAGTATCATCCCGCCGCGCCCAGCGTTTCGTTCTTCCGCCGATTAATTTTCTATTTCCGTGGACGACCCAAGAATTCATGCATAAATAAACGGGTTGACAAAAATATGATTCACACCATATCTTCTCAACCTGGAAACGGAGACAGCGAATCGCGTAGTCAATATCTCACAACATCATACATCAGAAGACAACATTTGTGAATGACGTCACTTGAAGATTGTTGAACAATGTACAACCGACTCTTGATTCAACCAAACAATTATCTACAATAATCAATAATGGGGGGGGGGGGGGGTCGTGGTAATAATAGATGTCTTAGTTTCTCCTTCTTGTCGTATTATTGGCGGAGTAAGAATTTAATGTGACTGAAGTCATAAATTCATTATCACCCATGTTTATCTCACAGTCAACACTAAATAACCCAACACAAATTGAATATCATAAGTATATTCAATTTAACATAATAATAAAGTTACGGCATTGACATCGATACCATTGTGCTAAGCTCTTACGTCATTGCGCGTGCCGATAATACACGTGTGTCTTTAAAAAAAACAAAATGAGACCGGATTTAGCGGCTAATTATGTGATAAAATGTGTTTAACACTTACTCTACTAAATACTCATTGACGAGTAGTTCCCTTGGGAATTGTTCAGATAATAAATCCAACGAACGACATCGGTCGTGTGTTGAACTTATTGTCTGAAAATTACCCACAAATGGATATGAATAATTCTGCTCTTGAATATTTGTTTTCCTGTCTGTCGTCTGCTTTTGTTTCCCGAACATCACTCTAAATGAATAATAGACCGTTCCGATGTAAGCTTTTATAACTGAATGGGAGAATCTATTTCGTATAGAACGGGTTCAATAAATCAAAACCATCACTACACAAGAAACCCGTATAGTCCGGAAGCTAATAGGGGTACCCTTGCACCCCCCTGGGACTTAACTTCACCCCACTCATTTTGTTCATTATTATGTCCTTCAACTTTTAAGCAATGTTAACAAGAAAAAAAAGTGGCCGTGTAGACTTCAGACAAAATGGCGTCCATCATGGCGCCGTTTTTCAGCCCAGACCCTAAGTCAGTTTATGCAAATTATAGCGGGAAAATCTTGTAAAATGTATACAAATGTATATATTTTCGTGAAGCTGAGACATAATGACACATTTTTGAGCCAAAATTTAAACTCACCATCCAAGATGGCTGCCAAAATGGCCACCGGAAGTTGAAAATATAATTTTTTTCTCACAAATGTCTTCTAGATCAATTCATGCTGTTTGGAACTGGTTGAGTAATGCAACTTTATTTTGTGTTTTGTATATTAACTGATCATTGGAGCAACGAATTATGCAATTATTGGGGTCCTAATCCCTTCCGATCCCTCAAACATTCGATTTTACAGAATGCGGTGTAAAATTTCACAAAAAATCACAATTGGGATTCTAGTCATATTTCAACAAGAAATGAACAGAACTTTGTAATGTAAGTGAGGCATATCATTAACTATTAATATTCCAAATCACTGGAACCAAAATTCTTACTTTGGCTCAAAATGGCTGCCAATATGGCCGCCAAAATATGGAAAATGGTAAATATTACACCAGCGTGTCCTGCAATCGCTTACAAGTTGTGGTTGATGTATAAAATTGGCTATTCTGCATTCTATACATTGAATACTAACATGTCTGATGCACCATGGTTAATTGTTACTATTGTCACCCCTGACATCGTCAAAAATATTGGACTTTTCTCTCAAAAACTTGACATAAATATGGGCAAAATTCACTTTTCAGGTTTGGACAATTTTTTCAGGTAAAATATAGCTATCTTTGGATTGAAAGGTGTTTATTGTTTTGGTCTATTTTTAATGTATCACACTACAGTGTTTATAGACTGAATTGCTCAAGATGGCTTCCAAAATGGCAACCAAATTTGTAGAATGTTAATTTTTTACATATATCCCGAACATTCTCTGCATTATCGGAAAAGGTAGCATATTGTGACTCACTTGGTTATTATACATGTTATTTAATTAACTGAGAACTACATGTTCTATTCTGGTTGTCTCATTTCCTTTTGGAGCATGACAAATTCATTTTAAAGTATGCAATTTTGCTGAGAACCTCTTTTGTAATTTTGGCCACATTTATTGAAAGGAAATGGGCAGAACTTTGATACAGAACTGAGATGGATCATAATCTTTGGCTATTCTGGTCCATTATGATAAAAACAATGTCAACATGATACAGTGTGGATGCCAAGATCATAGCCAGGGAGCTACTCTATGATCATATGTGAGGTGAATAGGTATACAGGGAGTTATTGTATGTCATGACTGATGTGAGTATGTATACAATGAGTGACTATATGGTTATTAGTGGGTTGTCCATGGTAAGATGCATCTAGGTATACAGGGAGAGGTCATGGTCAGGTGTGAGGTCAATCGGTATGCATGGAGTGACTCTATGGTGTATGATTGTGTATATTCAGTACGGGTGCAACCGGTGTACATGTATGGTCATTGGTGTGGTGTATGGATATAGCTACATGGTCATCTATGTGTTGATTATGTATAATGGAGTGACTGTAAGGTCCTGGGAGGTATGTACATGTGTTGTCTGTATGATCATGGATGGGGTGTGTGGATAAATAGGGAGTGATTTTATGGTTACGGGTAATGTGTACAGATATACATGGAATAACTGTTCGGTCATGATTGAATATGAATACCTGGAGTAAGCTGGGTGGACATTATCGAGGGTGTGGTTATATAGGGAGTGTCCGTGTGGTAATGGTGGGATGTATATTTATATATCTCGTGGATGTATTATCATTTGTGGGTGTATAAGGCTTAGCTGTATTATCATGGATGGCGTGTATGATTATGCAGTGAATTGCTGAATTGTCATGTGTGAGGTGTATATGCAAGTATGGAGTGTTTGGGTGGTCGTGTGTGCGTTTTTTGTATATCTGGAAGGGCTGAATGGCCATTAGTGAGGTTTACATGTATACCTGGAGTAAATCTATAGTCTAGGGTGAGCTGCATATGTATATCGAGTGGTTATATGACTGTGTGTCAAATAGGTATACAAGTAGTGACTGTATGGTTAATAGTGAGATGAGAACATGTAGGTATACAAGACAGTAGTGACTGTATGGTCACAAATGCAATGAACATCTATACAGGGGGTGACTAAATGGTCATGTGTCAGGCGTATGAGTATACCTGGTGCTCCTGTTTGGTGACTCGTGGCGGTATGGTCATGTGTAGGTTATACCAGTATAACACGTGTTGCTTTATTGTCATGGGCGAGGGATATGTGTATATAGCGAGTGGCTATATGGCCATGTATGAGGTGCACATGCATACATGGAGTGACTAGAGTGACTTGGATAGGGTGTATTAGTATATCTTGAGTGGCTGTTCGGCTATGGTGTGACAAATAGGGATACAAGGAGTGACATGGCCAATGTTGAGGCGAATATGTATACAAGGATTGACCATGATCATGTATGAATGTTTTGAATAGGTACACTCGGGGTGACTATATGGCCATAGGTCAGATGAAGGAGTATACCAGGTGACATGGGTGAGGGTATGAGTATGAAGCGAGTGGCTATATGGCCATTGGTGAGGTGCATATGTATACCGGAATGACTTTATGACCATTGTTGTGGTGTTGATGTAGATATTGATTGTCTATTTGACCATGCGTTTGGAGAATGGGTATACAGGGAGTGACTATATGGTTATGCGTCATGTTTAGGAGTATACCCGGTGTGCCTGCATTGTGACGCATGGCTGTATGGTCATCCGTGGTCATGGATCTGGTGTACATGTATACAGTGGGTCACTATACATTTTACAAGATTTTCCCGCTATAATTTGCATAAACTGACTTATGGTCTGGGCTGAAAAACGGCGGCCATGATGGACGCCATCTTGTCTGGAGTCTACACGGCCACTTTTTTTCTTGTTAACACAGGGGGGGGTCTGGAAAAAAATTGCACATATAGGGCCCAAAAAGTTTTTTTCCGACCTCGAGGGACCCACCACCCCATTTTTGCAAAAAAAAATATTTTTTTCCTCCAAAATTTTGGGGACCCACCCCCCGTTTCTCATGTTTTTATCAAAATTTCAGAGGTTTTTTTCAGCCGTTCTTCAATAACTGTGTTAACTGCCTTACTAATTGGTAAACACAGATCAGAAAAACGAAAAATATAAATTAAGCATTGTGTATATAGGTACACTATATGTCACAAATTGCCCAAGACCTCATTATAGCCTTAATATATCGAGTGTGTTGTGTCTGACAGAGAACACTGGCCAGTGTAAATAGTGGTAAACAGGTCAGGGGTTCCACAATTGTATGTGCATGACCAAAGAACTCTTTAGTCTTATCCAATGGGATGGGGTGGGGAGTGGAATTGTTTTTTGGTTAGGTATACACATAGATATATGGTTATTATACTGCCCGATATTAGTCGGTGGGTATATAGTTGACGTCTCGAGCCGTCTGTCCGTACAAACATTTTGAATTTTAACTCAAGAGTCAGTTGTCATATTTGATGCCCTATGGCATGGTGACGGACCAGAAATGGGGGACGAATATGCATAATATCGCGGGTTGTGACCACTAATGCCTACCAGAGTTATGGGCCCTGTTCGACTTTATGAAATTCAGTCCATACAAAGATTTTGCAATATAAGTTAAGTGTCGGTTGTCAAATTTTGATGTGGTTTGGTATGGTGATAGACCAGAATGAAGAATTGAATGTCATTTCTCAATGCATCTGAATGCATCACATTATTTCAGTTCATCTATTTGTAAGTGATAACAGTATACAATTAGTATTTTCGTCTTGTTGAGCAGTAAAGCTCCCAGATGAAGTTCGGAAATTCAATGAGAATAGCATCACCTTCATTTGGGATTGTCTGAGCAGTAATGTCATTCATCATAACCAATTCAGTTTTATTTGGATAATTGTTGCAAATTAACATTACTAGCAATCATTCAAGATGAGAAATAACCAGAAGAAATTAATTTGATTACATGCCAGAACAAGACAGTATTTCAGACATTAGAAATTTATGAGATACCCTTTTCAATTTCATGTTATGCAACAATCAGGTTAATGATATCTACTAGTAGTCGTCCTTGAGTATTCACCATGTAGTATCCAATTTGTGATAAGAGTTTTTTTGTTTTATTACTTTTATTCAGATAATACAACTGGGTAATATATTAATTTTGTTAATACGGTGGTCCACTGTGAAGTGGTCCGGGATACTGTGAAATCCAGAATGTTGCTAAATCTGAGGCTAAAGAGTCACTTTAACTGCCTATATAGCCCTATACGAACAAGCATGGTACTAACATGCTTACAAACAACATTACATGGTCAGTACTTGTAAATTGTTTGAAAAAAACCCATTTTGGAAAAAAATTACAAGCACCATTTTTTCCGCCTCTGGATCACCCACCCACCCCGGCCCTATATACGGATTTTTTTTGCATACCCCCCCCCCCCCCTGGTTAACATTGCTTAAAAGTTGAAGGACATAATAAGAAACAAAATGAGTGGGGTGAAGTTAAGTCCCATGGGGGGGGGGGGTGCAAGGGTACCCATATTAGCTCCCGGACTAGTAGTCAGAAATGGTAACGCGCTCAAGATCATCTATCTATTATATATTTTGGAAGATCTGTCTGTGTGTGTGTGTGTGTGTGTGTGTGTGGGTGTGTTAACCCATCTCTGTGAGGACATTCATATAGTAAAACAATGTCCTCACAATGTTAACAGTTTTTTCCCTTAAGGCGACGGAAATTTGTATTTTTAGAAATTTTTTATATTTTTTCGTCCGCACTAGGCGGAAATGATACTACGCATGCGTTACAAAGATTGCCGTTATTTCGTTAAAGGTACCCTCCGAGTTTGTAATATTTACGAAATAACGAGGTCCTCACAACTACGGTATTGTTTTAATTTCTAAAGAAATGTCCCCACAACGTATGTAATACAAACAAGGGTGTGTGTGTGTGTGTGTGTGTGTGTTCGCGATTAACTCGAAAACGACCGAGCCGATTTCGATGAAACTTGGTATGTGGGGGTATTTTCGGCCGGGAACGGGCATAGGCCTATTAATTTGTCCGTGCGACGTGACCTTGACCTTGAAATCGGGTAATTTCAAGGTAAAACGCCCAAATATTACGGGATTTCAATGAAACTTGGTATGCGGAGGTACATTCGCATGGGGAGTCTCATAAGCATATTCATTTACCCGTGCGACGTGACCTTGACCTTGAAATCGGGTCAATTCAAGGTCAAATCGCCAATTTTGAAGGGATTTCGACGAAATTTGATACATGGGGGTACTTTTGCAATTGAGTGTTTTGGACGGGTCAAATCGTGACCCCGACCTGACCTTGACCTTCAAAATAATAAATTCAAGGTCAAATCGGGTAAAACCGGATGGATTTCGACGGGCACGTTTGTCGGGTACTTTTGTCCGGGCAATGTTTTGGACTGGTCAAATCGTGACCCCACTTGACCTTGACCTTGAAAATGGACAATTCAAGGTCAAAGGGGGTGACCTTATGGCCAATGGTGAGATGAATGGGTATACAGGGAGTGACTATATGGTTATGCGTCATGTTTAGGAGTATACCTGGTGTGCCTGCATTGTGACGCATGGCTGTATGGTCATCCGTGGTCATGGATCTGGTGTACATGTATACAGTGGGTCACTATATTGTTATGTCTGTGGTGTTTATGTATATATGTAATGACTGTGTGCTAATGGGTGGCTATCGCTTTCCACGCTTAACACCCCCATCTACATAAACATCATCAAGATGGAGAACTCTCTGACATGACCTCTTTATTGATTAACATACCCTTGAGTTATTGTAGAAAGCGATAGCCACCCTTGGAAGATACAACCCACCCATTACCACCAAGATATAACCCACCCATTACCCAAGTCACTCCATATGTACATAAACACCACACAAATGACAACATAGTAACCCACTTTATACACGTACACCTGATCATGCAGCCATACTTGGTTATACCCGTACATACCACAAATGACGATACAGCCACGAGTCACCATACATGAACACCAGGTATACAAATACACCCGACGCATGACAAAAAGTCACTCTATGTATACATATTCACTACATTCACGATCATAGTCACTCAGTGTATACATATTCACCTCACCATGGACCATACAGCCGCTACATGTATACCCATTCGCCATACACATGACCATAGAGTCAATCCAGGTAAACATATTAATCTCAGTTCCGTCTCAAAGTTCTGCTCATTTCCTTTCAATAATATGGCCAGAATCACAAAAGAAGTTCTCCGCAAAATTCCATACTGCAACTTTAAAATGAATTTGTCATGCCCCATACGGAACTGGAACAAATATAATAGAACGTATTTGTCAGTTAATTAACTAATACGTAAAATAATCAAGTGAGTCACAATTTGCTATCTTTTTCGGATAACGCAGAGAATAATGTTCGGGATATGTTAACTTTTAACTTTTTACAAATTTGGTTGCCATTTTGGAAGCCATCTTGAGCATTTCAGTCTTTAAACATCACAGTGTGACACACTTAAGATAGACCAAAACAATAAAAACCTTTGATACCAAAGATAGTTGCAGTTTACTTGAACAAATGGTCGAACCCTGAAAAGTTAATTTTTGCCAATATTTTTGTCAAGTTTGTGAGAGAAAAATCCCATATTTCTGGTGATGTCAGTGGTGACAATAGTAAAAATGATCCATGGTGCATTAGACATGTTATTATGCAATGTATAGAATACAGATTAGCCAATTGTATACATCAACCACAACTTGTAAGCGATTGCAGGACACGCTGGTGTAATATTTTCCATATTTTGGCGGCCATATTGGCAGCCATTTTGAGCCAAAGTAAGAATTTTGGTCCCAGTGATTTGGAACATTAATAGTTAATGATATGCCTCACTAACATTACAAAGTTCTGTTCATTTCTTGTTGAAATATGACTAGAATCCCAATTGTGATTTTTTTGTGAAATTTGATACCGCATTCTGTAAAATCGAATGTTTGAGGGATCGGAAGGGGTTAGGACCCCAATAATTACATATTTCGTTGCTCCAATGATCAGGTAATATACAAAACACAAAATAAAGTTGCATTACTCAACCAGTTCCAAACATCATGAATTGATCTAGAAGACATTTGTGAAAAAATGTTATATATTCAACTTCCGGTGGCCATTTTGGCGGCCATTTTGGATGGTGAGTTCAATTTTGGCTCAAAAATGTGTCATTATGTCTCAGCTTCACGAAAATATATACATTTGTATACATTTTACAAGATTTTCCCGCTATAATTTGCATAAACTGACATAGGGTCTGGGCTGAAAAACGGCGGCCATGATGGACGCCATCTTGTCTGGAGTCTACACGGCCACTTTTTTTTCTTGTTAACATTGCTTAAAAGTTGAAGGACATAATAAAGAACAAAATGAGTGGGGTGAAGTTAAGTCCCGGGGGGGGGGGGGGGGTGCAAGGGTACCCCTATTAGCTCCCGGACTAGTAGTCAGAAATGGTAACGCGCTCAAGATCATCTATCTCATATATATTTTGAAGACCTCTGTCTGTATGTTTGTCTGTATGTTTGTCTGTATGTTTGTCATTTATACAAATCTACGATTCTCGACCGATCGGGACGAAACTTGGTAAATGTGTGTAGTTTGACCAGGCGGTGGACGTTGTCGTATTGGCGAGCCCGTGCGGCCCCCGCTTCGCGCATGCGCAGACGAGATCTCGGAAACTGGTGGAGCTATCGACTTGAAATTTCCTATGTGAATGTATCTTGCCCCGGATACGAATTTTATCGGGTCGCCGAGCTCGTGCGACGCCAGCTTCGCGCATGCGCAGACCAGATATCTGAAACGGGTGGAGCTATCGACTTGAAATTTGGTTTTCTTGAATAGCCCGGACAACGTCGGGCTCATCGGCTAGTCTATTATATATTTTGGAAGATCTGTCTGTGTGTGTATCTATCGCTGTGTGTGTGTGTGTGTGGGTGTGTGTGTGTGTGTGTATGTGTGTTCGCGATTAACTCGAAAACGACCGAGCCGATTTCGATGAAACTTGGTATGTGGGGGTATTTTCGGCCGGGAACGGGCATAGGCCTATTAATTTGTCCGTGCGACGTGACCTTGACCTTTAAATCTGGTAATTTCAAGGTCAAACGCCCAAATATTACGGGATTTCAATGAAACTTGGTATGCGGGGGTACATTCGTATGGGGAGTCTCATAAGCATATTCATTTACCCGTGCGACGTGACCTTGACCTTGAAATCGGGTCAATTCAAGGTCAAATCGCCAATTTTGATGGGATTTCGACGAAATTTGATACATGGGGATACTTTTGCAATTGAGTGTTTTGGACGGGTCAAATCGTGACCCCGACCTGACCTTGACCTTCAAAATAATAAATTCAAGGTCAAATCGGGTAAAACCGGATGGATTTCGACGGGCCCGTTTGTCGGGTACTTTTGTCCGGGCAGTGTTTTGGACTGGTCAAATCGTGACCCCACTTGACCTTGACCTTGAAAATGGACAATTCAAGGTCGAAGCCCGGACGAAGTCGGGTCACCTTCTAGTCTATTATATATTTTGGAAGATCTGTCTGTGTATCTGTGGTCTGTCTGTGCATGGTCTGTGTGTTTGCGATGAACTCGAAAACGGCCGACCCGATTTCGATGAAACTTGGTATGTGGGGGTATTTTCGGCCGGGGGGTGGCATAGGCATATTTATTTTCAGATCCGAGGTCAACTTTTCACGTGCCGAGGTCAAATCTGTTTTTACGCTGTGTTACGGGACTTTCATTTGAGTTCGGTGCTTACAAATCGATTCGAAACAGCGCGAAAAATTAAATGCCAGTCATAATAATGACACTGTGAGAATCTTTCGTGTTTCCTCTTTCCAACGATATATAATGTTTTAGTTATCTGCCTCAATTATCAAGAAGAAGTTGTACTATCTTCCATCAGGATAAAAACAATGCGTAACTTCTATGACGTCGTTAGAGTTCATAACGTTAGATCACGTTAACGCTTAACCGGCCGATGCATTTGACTGTTTCAGACGTCTTGGCGATATCTCGGGCACCGATGGTAATTTATCTTTACGTTGAAACTTGATAATTAATAAGCGTGTGTATATGAGGCGCGTTTATATACTTAAGTGGAAATCAAATCGGGTTAAAAGGTCAAATCGGGTAAAACCGGATTGATTTCGACGGGTACTTTTGTCGGGTACTTTTGTTCGGGCAGTGTTTTGGACGGGTCAAATCGTGACCCCACTTGACCTTGGCCTTCAAAATAGACAATTCAAGGTCAAAGCCCGGACGAAGTCGGGTCACCTTCTAGTACTATATATTTTGAGACTTCGTTATTGCTTTTTCGAACAAAGCCATGAGACGAAAAATTAAAAAGGCACAATTAAAGGGGTACTGTACACAGGGATAGACAATTTTTTTTATTTACTCCCATTGAAATAACTTTCAAGTTAGATTGTGTTCGTGTTATATGAGTTTCGTATAAACCTAATTTAGCGAAGAAAATATTGATCTTGGAAACGAAAATATTACGATTTCAAACTACGCGCCATGTTTTTGACCTTCACCGGAGAATACTCAGGTCGCAAGAAGAACCGGAAGTTCATTGTTCACAGCTTCAATTGATGTCTTCAATCTCTTCCATCGAACAATCTCACTCCCTATAAAAATACTTGACGCTTTGTGACTCTTGTTTCTTTCTCTTTTTTCCGAATCGGTTATAGCGGGCCTTTCTTTTGCAGGTAAAATGTTTTGATTGCAACTCAATAATGTTCGCGAACGGTCGTCGATAAAAGACACGCAACAGATACGATTTCAAGAACGGTAATTCGTACTGGCATAATTCTCCATTTTATGGCTCCAGCCATAAATTAATTTATATTAAATAATTCAATTTTACCTTTGTGATAGTCTGTTAACCGGAACGTTTTCAGTAGACATCGTCGACTCAAATTAGTTATTTAAAAATATAATATTGATATTAGATCGCTATTGTCAACGGGAATTTATTGAAATTGGGGTACAGTACCCCTTTAACTCATTGAAAAAAAAAAAAAATAATTAAAACTTAAAAATTGTCATGTTTCTGACGATTGCCGCCAGTGGCGGGCTAACCTGCTAGTCTATTATATATTTTGGAAGATCTGTCTGTCTGTGTGTCTGTGTGTGTGTCTGTCTGTAATCGATGGACTCGAAAACGGCCGAGCCGATTTCGATGAAACTTGGTATGTGGGGTATTTTCGGCCGGGGAGTCACATACGCCTATTAATTTGCCCGTGCGACGTGACCTTGACCTTGAAATCGGCTAATTTCAAGGTCAAACGCCCGAATATCACGGGATTTCGATGAAACTTGGTATGTGGGGGTACCTTCGGCCGGGGAGTGGCATAAACCTATTAATTTGCCCGTGCGACGTGACCATGACCTTGAAATCGGGTCAATTCAAGGTAAAATCGCGAATTTCGATGGGATTTCGACGATATTTGATACGTGGGGTTACTTTTGTCCACTGGGTGTTTTGGACGGGTCGAGTCGTGACCTCGACCAGACCTTGACCTTCAAAATGATCAATTCAATGTAAAATCGGGTAAAACCAGATGGATTTCGACGGGCACGTTTGTCGGGTACTTTTGTCCGGGTAGTGTTTTGGACTGGTCAAATCGTGACCCCACTTGACCTTGACCTTCAAAATGGACAATTCAAGGTCAAAGCCCGGACGAAGTCGGGTCACCTTCTAGTATATTATATACCCATGATTGTAATTATAGAATATAAAATATATTGGTTTCACGAATGATCAACTCATAGAATTAATCGCCATGCACTTCTTGACATCCGAATAACAATTGAAATTGAAATTCCCAACTACACCTTTTACCGGACTCGGACTCCGGGTCGCAGTTCGACTTTTAAACCGTCCAAAAATTCCCATTCTATAAATAAAACGCCCATGCGCCCACTGTATCCCAAGGAACAGCGAAACATTATACACGCGGAGCGTGGAATGACGCGCTACTCGCCGACTGACCGGGACACATTGAGAGTTGATATGACAGAGGGTGTCCGACGACCTGTTGAGTTAATGGACATCGCTCGGTCGGAAATCGAACAGACACCGCAGAATAATGACAGTAGGACTGATGGTTGTTTGTTGGTTGCTGTGGCGTTTTGCCGTCGACGTTGACAGCCGTTGGTCTGTTTTACGGCTTGCCAAGCAGACATCGAACGGGAGCCAATACTTTCGTCACCGATCAGTACCGGCGAGTGGTGTTTCGCATCACGTGAGTGACAACTTCCGGTCGCTGACATTTCCCAAAGGTTTCCATGTTCCGTAATGCCAAACGAGTCTACGATTTCTAACGGAATACAAAAACATGCGTGTCTTCCACGAATAGAACGAGGCTGTTTAGTCAATATTGAATAATTGCTAGAGAAACAATAGATTGTGACTTTTACGCAATTAACACGAATCCCCGTGTGGAAAGTGCTGAACCATGTTAATTAATTATAGTCATTAGCCCCCTGACGCCGATACGCCCAGAACCATCACATCGAATACACACCGAAGTCGATGGGGCCAGAGCTATTAGATCGAACGCGCCGGCAATGCTGCGATCTGATCTATCAGATTGAAAGCCAATAAAATATCAAAGCGATCGTTTAAGAAATCACGCTGCCACCGCATTAAGATTTCAGCGTCTGGAAGGAAATAAAAGCGGAAAAATCGTCTTTTATTGAAGGATCCTTTTTTTTTATATTTTTATTGAAAAACAAAAAGAATCACAATGAGGGATTTCATATACAAAATGGGAGTGACTTTATAAGAGTGATTGTTTGCAGACAAGATCTTGTCTAGTAAGTACTCTCTGACTCGGGTACTTTGGCCATATATGGATGTATCGGGGTATCATAACACCTGAAAATCACATAATCGGTTATAACTATGAAAATGATACCACAAATGACCATTCAATTACGGGTAGGCCCCAAGAACGGATATGCTGCTGCTGCTGATGATGATGATGATGTTAATGATGATGATAAAAATGACGATGGTGATTATGAAGACGTAGACGATGACGACACTGGTGACGATGATACTACCATTAGGGACAATGACGATGATGGTGACGATGATGATGGCGATAATGATGATAATGATGATGATTATGATGACGTAGACGATGACGACACTGATGACGATGATACTACCATTAGCGACGATGACGACAATGATGATGATGATGATGATGATGGTAATGATGATGGTGACATTGGCGTAGACGATGTTGCGGCGGTGATGATGGGTGATGCCTATATTTTTGTTGTTCTAGTTCAGTCATGTTATTGATCTAATTGTCATGTTGCACGGCATATTATGTCTGAAGAATAAACCATTACATTAGCGTGAGGTCACCATACCCGAAATCAGCAAATTTATTTTTGTGATTGTATGCACTGGATTGTGAAATAGCATTGAAGTGATGTTGACGGGAGCAGATCTAAGAAAACATTCACTCTGAAACAGACTATTGCTATGCGCACTCTCCTTGCTCGCTACATTCGCTCACCAGTGATATGAAATTATAGAATAAGTATATACTTATAACATGCATGTGTATAGTAGAATATAGCAATTTTTTATAATTTTTATATGGGACGTTAGGTTATATATACTCAACTCTCAAGACAGATGGTATTGCGGTCATCGGTTTGTAAGGGGAAGTGGCGAGAATCATATAATATACCAATAACTTGATTTTGGAGGGCGTTATGGTTTATTAACGACCCAACAGAAATGATTAACAGCCCGAGGGGTTCATTAAAGGCCCGAGACGAAGTCGATGGCCTTTAATGGCCCGAGGGCTGTTAATCATTTCTGGAGGACCGTTAATAAACATAGCGCCCGTCAAAATCAAGTTGTGACTATTATATTATTCTCGCCACTTCGCCGTGTCAAATCGCAAACCGGAAGCGGGCCATTAATATCGTTAACACATAACTTCCGGTTTGATGCCGGGTGCTAGAAAATCGCAACCCGGAAGCGGGCCATTAATATAGTTAACGCATAACTTCCGGTTTGATGCCGGGCGTTATGGCTTTTTACCGTTCGGGTAAAACAATGTTAACCTACCAGAGAACGCCCTCTAAATTGGTAATAATAGTCACAAACATATCAGAGTCGCACTAGATTAAGTAACTTCGTCGATAGTCGACTGAGTCTCCTGTTTTTATAAAGCTTTTTCTATAATGGACCAGTTTTTCGAGAATTCTGAAAGTTTAGATTCACAATTGTATCTATATTCCAGCTCTGAGGAAAACATTAACAGACGTAATTGATTGGTTTGAATTATTGAAGGATCCTGCATAGTCCGGATGTGTTCTGTGCCGTGGGTTGGCGTTGTTTATAAGCGACTGACTTGTGATAGTACGGCTTACTTATGTACTTGAAAACACAGCCGCGGCGAGATGTACGAAGTTTGTGTATATATTATACACATGTGTATCCATGGGATATACATACACAATACTCGTTCGTTCTTCTGTAACAATAATACATTGCCGGTGTATTCTCATGTCGCGTTTTGTGGTCGATCGGTCGTCCGTATATTTGTTGATAACACACTCACCATATATAATAGGCTTTCATGCACAGGAGTGGAAGGCGGGCATTGCATCGAGATCCGAGGAGCCCCAACCAACCTTAAGTCAACCGGCTGGCATTGCACCCTCTTCCTAGAGTTGAGCCCGTAGTACAAACCCGGAATACAACAGACTAAGGCAACTGGAGTCCATGCAATCACTAAATAGGACATTATGTACAACTATTCGCAACTCGGAACAATATATTAACATATATATCAACGCACAATACTCAAACTGATAAACCAAGGTAAGTCTTCTCCGCCGGTCCTGGTTCGGAATGGGGGTGGGGCTTTGCTTCTTGCTTTGGTGGCATCCACCTCATGCACAGTAGGCAAGCACCTACTGTGCATGGGCATATATCAATCTCACAAACCCTACAAACGCTCTTCAGCGGAATTACGGCATTCAAACGTGGGTTGTAGGAGAGGGCCGACGGCCCTTTCAAATCTTCCCGGGTATCATCCCAAACTCCAAACTTGTTTAGAGTGTGATTAGAATGCAGGCACGTTTTCGTTGACTGTATGGTCTATGTAACTATTAAACCAGAAATTATAATTTCGAAAGTGAAAATCAATGATGGGCGCAGTATGTGTTCAGCTCAGGTTGGATTCGAGGTAAGAAACGGGCGTTTATCTTCGCCATTGACCATGCACTGTTAGAAACACGCCTGTCGCTTTAACGCTGTCACACCGCCCAACATCGCTGCCATCCTTGGACCGTTAAACATACTGTCAGGCTGTAGCATATTCCACGGTACAAAACTGTTTAAGGAACTGACAGACTTAACCAATAACAGTCAGACCTTTGTATTTTTTACGGTTCAACACCGTTTAATTAATATCAACACCGTAACCGTAACGGTCAGACAAATGGTATTTTTAATGGATCACCACCAAATTTTTGCTCTTAATTTGCTGATTTGCCGTAGAATTAGCCTGTTGTGACAATATGATTTCCCGATAGGCATTACGATTCATAAGTTTTACAATGGTCGAAATTAGTATTGTTCAAAACTTAAAAATACATCTTAATTCTTCTATTACGATCATAGTTTTGATGAAATTTAAATCATCAATGCTTAGTGTGACAGACAATACTTGACGGTGTCGGATAAGATTACGACGGCCCGACACTCAAACCGACAGTATTTTCTAAGAGTGCAACCTTCATGAAAAGTGACCCAGCAGCAACATCGCCGTTAATTTCAATGTAAATCTGACACCCAATGTTAGAACATGATCAGCCAATCATGCCATAGCAGATAGTATGGTCAGCCGTGGATACACACACAGTGGCTCATTGCGCAGGCAATATATATATACTTCGCATGTGCAATGCTTGAGAATATGCCGTGGATACACGCGCGATTATAATACACAAGCTCTGGGGTAATTATAGTTTAAACAACACTGTGCAAATTTTTTGATCGTGCATGAACGTTTTGTTGACCAGACTATTTTCAATTGTTCATCTGTTGCTGTTTGGAGTTATATATGAGCATTTGTAAATGTCAAAAAACCTGGGTGTCTTGTATTAGCTGACACCATTTGTGATGCAATTGTAGCTAGAACATCTCGTTACGACCAGATACATCGGGAGATTTGGCATCTATTGGACTCGCCTCGCCCAACATATTCTCAAATCCCAACCCCGGACATAGATAGTTTAAGCGACGGCACTAGCTACACATTCTATATATGTATAGATACGAGAGGTTATGGGTTGTGTTCACTACTTATATCATATTAGTGTTGAGTTCATTGTTCACAAAATAAAATAAGAATTAAATTGTGATCATTCCTTAGAGGGAGGTCAAGTGACCTATTTTGAATGGGGAATTGCATACAATTATCCGGATTATGTGTTATATGAAACAGTTGGGAAAGAAAATTTTCCACTCGGTAACTTTTGAACCGGATATTTGCAGATACCCCCATTCAAAATTGGTCCCTTGACCCCCCCCCCCCCCCAATTGCATCTACGAGGCGTTCTGGTTAAATATATGGGTTATCCGGGTTCCAATAAATGTGAACAAGTTTCATAGTCGACAATTTTGTTAACGTTATAACAGTAATGGGAGTTAAAAGTGAATGAGGGCAGTTTACTGTTCACTTTTGCCAATTTATCGTACTCTTTGGCCGTTAATTTATAAATATAAGTACCTGATGCGGCCATTTCTATAACAAAAAAATGAATACATGGTTACTATACATGAAATTTGACCAAAATGGATTAATATTAACACAGGCTTGCCGAGTGTCCGGACCAAATATCTGGCCCCGCGGGTGAGAACGCCCAGTCACCACTGCACCTGCACATATTCCGAGAAACGCGCCTATTGTTATGAAGTACATACAACTAGACTACCGTGTTTGTCATGGATACCGATATGGATACCATTAAAAGGAAACATGTTTATATGTGACAGACAAATGTTAGTTAGGCGTGTTCGACCATTTATTAGTTTAACCATATTTTATTTGTCTAAATTTATTTAACACATGATATATAACACATACATTTGTTTATACAGACACTGGGCTTGGAGGACACGTGCTGACTCACTTATGGGAACTCCCTCTCCCATATGTTATTACACTGAAAAATAAATAATTAGTAATGGCAAAGCAACATGACTACCAAAACAAGTTGAACATATATACATATTTATAGCAACGATGACACCTGATCGAATGTTGAACCATTTCGTTCGTCTTTTGTGAAGCGGTTATTGTTTACGTGTTACGAAATGTGCAAGTAAAATGCCAGTTTCTCTTTGGGGCCTTCCGTTTGATGAAATGTTGTGCCAATACGGGTACATATAACTCTTAACTTCTTAAGACAATCAAAACGGTTTGATTATTTAATTACAACAAAGTCAATAGCATTCAATCGTCGGCATCTGGTTTCTTCCTAGTTTGTGTTCGTCTTCCTGTCGTCTGCTCGGGTTAGGGTCTTCTCGCGTCCTCATAAGTTGGGCGTGTCCGCTTGTCGTCTGTTCGGTTGAGTTCCGGTTGAGTTCATCTTCCTGTCGTCTGCTCGGTTGAGTTCCGGTTGAGTTCGTCTTCCTGTCGTCTGCTTCGCTTCTTCGTCGGCACATTGTGGTAGCGTTGTTAGAAATACAAGATTGTAATGTTTACCTTGTATTCCTATCCATGTTCCCGGCTGGAGATCCTAGCTGTCTTCTTAGCGCCACGAGAGTCGTTGGTCACATCTTGTAGCTCGTTGGGAACTGTGTATCGTGTCTCGGTTTGCCTGTGTCTAAATACAGCGAGAGGATTATGCTGGTTCGATGCGCATTTCACGGTGCATCAATATGGGCGTTCCTGGGTTAATCGAGCAAGCGTCGTTTTCCTATGCGTCCCTTAGACTGCTCCTCTCGTCCAGCGCTGCATTGGGTTTCAATAGTCTTCTTCTGGGTATACCTAGGATAGCTTATCCGCAAATTGTGCTGTGTATTTCTGAATCTTCATGCTGCATTAGCTTTCTTCTTCGGGTGGTCCAAACTGTTGTTTGCGTGTCGAACATCGTGCCTTCGTATAGTTAACAGGGGCGCGCCGATATGTATGGTGAATCGAGCTGCCCCCATGAACTAAAGCTTGTCTGCTTTCTTGTGTTGAACGTTATGTCCATGGGGTTGTCTTGGTACAATGTGTTCACAATGTTATGCAACTATGCGTTTTCAAGTGAGGTTATGTTGAAGGTTCGTCGCGTTTAACATGTTGGAGGCGAATTTCCATTTGTATTAGCGTCCACGTATTCTTCCGTATTTATTTATTTGGAATGTGAAGCGTAACTGATTGGTCGCCATTATTTTAGTTGACACCAATATGGTGACGGATTGTTAAAATAGTTCCGGCTCTTAATTAAATAGGTAAAGTAGTCACGTGGGTAGGGTGAGACAGTTGGTCATGTGTTGGGTGAGACAGGGAAATCTCATTACATCTTTTGGAACATGGGTAACTTTATCACACAAAACACCGATGAGAGTGACAAATTCGGCGTTACAGAGGAAGCCTTTCAAGTTGCCATTGTCTCTCAATGCTAAATGAGCGATCGCGTGTTCTCTCTGTAAGAAGACATTTAATTCTACACATCTATCGTGCTCCAGGTAAGTACTGTCATTCCAGCGCCTATCTCAATTATTTCTGATTTCTCGGATCATTTGTGACTGACGCACTAGTCAACTCAACAGCCTATACATGTTTTATATCCAGTGGCGCCATACTGATTAAAATTTATACTCACGTGTCGGAAACTCAATGGAAGTGTTCGAGAGATCTGACACTTTCTATATATGTAACAAGCTGTAACCAAATTAGTGCTGCTCCACTGTGTGCGTGGTATGCTTCCATTCTGGAACATCATGTATATGTTCACTTCCGATCCCCTAGTTTCCGATCCCCTAGAGGCTATATTGGCATCGTTCAAAAGTTAATTTGTGCGGGGGCACACTCCCGCAAAATAAAATGGGACATCAATGATTAGGCCTCATCTTATCTGGAAAGTATCTTTATTATCAAATTAATTAATTATAAGAAAATATAGTTTCTTGAAGATAGATTCTTTTAATTTTTTAGTCTAGTTTCTCTATATCCCCAAATTGACAGACTGCATAATTGAGGTGCCCAATGGGTGCACATCACCATCTGCACCATCTGGGAACTTCAAACTGGGTCTATTATCCCATGGCAGATGAGGCCATGCACAAAAAGGTCACCAGAGCGTGAATTGAGTGATGCTAGACCGCTGTGCGGGGTAGCGTCAATAAATTACCCTCTGTGGTCCTTATTCTGCAAATGTCCGGCACCATAGTTTGAGGCCTGTGTGTGTGGCAAGCTGTAACTAAATTAGTACTGCGATGTGCATGGTATGCTTATATTCTGGAACGCCATGTATATGTTCACTTCCGAACCTCTTGTTTGCGACGAAAAGCTATATTGAATTTGTACTCTCACTAAAATAAAATGGACAACAATGATTCTGATGCTTATTCGATCACGTTACCACGAATCGGAACTGAATGTCTACATGCACTTACACAGAGAACATGCGATCATTTATGCCAGTATTGGAAGGCATGGGACTTTGAAAGTCGTTCTGAGTAACAGGCCCGCAGACTTGACCACACTACGAAGGGTGCTAACCATATGGCCACACCGGCGAAAAGTCACGTTTTAATTCAGTACGATCGTCATGCACAGTCTATTGTCAAATCACCTCATAAATGAAGCCAGAACGACACCTAATTTTGGTCGCAATGCCACATGCTATATATATATATATATATATATATATATATATATATATATATATATATATATATACGGATTATGACCATTTCTATGCTAAATACTCATTGAAGAGTATTTCCCTTAGGAAATGTTCATATAATAAGTTCAAAAAAAGTTGAAATTATTATCTGAACATTTCCCACCTAAGAATATGAATCATTCTGCACTTGTATCATTATTTTCGTATTTCTGTCGCCTGCTCTTACCTGAACATCCCCAGACAATTACAATGCATAATTTTACATACATGTAGTTGAATGGGAGAACCCAGTCAGTGTTGCAATGGGGGGGGGGGGTTCAAGTAACCAATTATAAATGGGTATATCTATTAAAATCTCAGGTTCGAAAGTTACAGAGCGGCCAACTTTCCTCGTCAACTGTTTATTGTAAGTTTTACTCCGGAGAGCTGTATGGAAAAGCTCTAACCAAATTAGTGCTGCTCGACGGCGATATGCGTGGGGTGATTCTATTCTGGAACACCATGTATAAGTTCATTTCCGATCCCCTTGTTTTCGACGAGAAGCTATATTGGCATCGTTCAAAAGAGAATTTGTACTCCCGCAAAAATAAAACTCCACCGAAACGTTCGAGAGTTCTAACACTTTCTAAATATGTAACAGGCTGTAACCAAATTACTACTGCTTGACTGCCATGACGAGCGTGGGATGCTTCTATATTCGGGAACAATATATATATGTCGACCTTCGGATCCTCTTGTTTGCGACGAGTAGCTATACATGTATACATTGACATTGTTAAAATAGAACAATGTCAATATCTCGGTAGCCGAGAAATATAGCGTACTGGTCTCTCGCGCTCGCGGACCGGGGATCGCATGCAGCCTGGTCAGGGTATTCTGACAAAAATCAGAACTCGGTCAGATACCAAGTTTGTCAGGCTGAAAAGTCTCATTCGAGATCATTGAATAAAGATCCGAATGCAAAATGCCGACTTCCCCCATATTACAAAACTTGTCCAGGTATGTTGTCGTGGGTGCAGTACGTTGTCCGATCTGGTGCGGACATTAATGGCTGACCCGTGTACACGCCTCGGTGTGTGCACGTTAAAGAACGCTACTGGAATCACCACAGGGTTATAAAGTTACTCGGTCGTAGTAGCACCTGGACCAGTGCGTCTACAACCAAAATTGGTTCCTGCACTGTAATATCTACAGATACAGATACAGAAATTGTACTCCCGGAAAAAAAAACAATGGGACAACAATGGTTCTGACGATTATTCGATCAAGTTACCTCGAATCAAATTTTTTTTCTTCTCATTTCCAATTCACCAACAGAACTCACAAGTTAGCACAATCACATAGATGGCATATGTAGTGCTTAAGTGTAAATAATATTTGTTTTTATCCAAGATATATAGTGGTGCAAGTGGAAATAATAATGAAGATGCTAAATATATTTGATCGAAGATATAAGGATTTGACATGAAGCATTATACAATTCCATGGTTATTATATGGGTCATCTCCCGAGTTACTTAAAGGGACGAGCGGCCTCGTTGTCGGTTATAATTTAGAAATGACATTTATCAAATTGTGATTATTACCCCAAGAATATTCTAATAGTATAGCATAATGATGATATTAATGAATATACTAATAGTATAGCATAATGATGATATTAATGCGATATTGTTCACAAAACACGCTTTGTGTCCGAGAAAATGCAGGTCGAGTGTTATTTAGTTTCTTGGAAAAAGCGCAGTGAATTGTTCATTTGTAAAGACACGATATCGCGCCATTTCCTTATTTAGATGCGCGCGCATTGTTACGTCGGTTGTAAAACCCCTAATTTAGTGCGTCTACAACTTACAACTCACAATACTATCATACAGTAGATTCCTTATTTGGTATGTATTACTATATATAGGTTATATTAGGAGAAAATACTAACTGGATTGAACAATATTCATCTCTTTGCAAGAACAATTATATTATGTACACGTTTTCTGTCTGATCATTTCCCACTCATGAAGTATGTGGATTATTTGGATTTTGAACTGACATCAGTAGAATGGGTCGATTAAAATAAAATTTGGTGTGATTTGAATGCGCCAATTTTATCTTAGTATCCCCACAGCGCAATAGAACATTTTCATTGGACGAGCCGGTAGTTCCAAGTGTTTGTCTATAAACAAATGGTTCTGTAACGTTTTTGATGTTTGATTACATAACAAAGCATACAAACGTGACAATAACATGCAATGTACGCGACATTTATGATTGGAATAAGAACAATATCTGTCTATTATAATAATAATCTTTCTGTTTATGGCGCTTTTTGAGGATGTAGCTATATTTTAACAGCTATCCCCACAGTGAAGGGGCCGCCCGTATCTTTAAGTAAGTTCCCATTTCATGTTCCTCGGACTGACGAGTATTAATTGTTGTATTTGTATGCTTAATGTTGGCTTTGTTCAATTATGGGCACGTATAGGGATAAATAGTTATGTATGCATATCAAAATAATGATAGCTGCTAAATGGGTTCCCCTATTTAGTTAGTATACATCGGAATAGTATATTATTCATTTGGAGGGATGTTAAGTTGATAAGAGCAGACGACCATTAAATAGAATTGCAGAAGGAGTCGTAGTTATTGAGGGGAATGTTTCGTATGGTCGTTTGTTGAACTTATTATCAGAATATTTCCCTTGGGATAACTACTCATCAATGATGCTACGGTATAGAAATGGGTAATAGACATACCGTGTCTTCCCAATGGTATGTCCAATACATATATATATATTATCCATCCCTTAACTAACACCTTTTCTGATTGGGCAAAAGCCGCCACGTGATAATCCGGGAAAAAGTTATATTGGACTCCGAATGTCATATTGGACTCCCAGGTGTGCATTATGACGTTTTTTATCCGGACTCTGTGACGTCACGAAATAACTCTATTGCGAAATGAATCGGTGAAATTGTGATGCGCGCGCAACACTGGTGGATATAGCAGACGTTTCACTTCCGCATTGAGTTTTTTTTACTTCCGTGTTTACTATTCCAAATCATGCTTTCTGATGATCAAAATACAAGTTTTTTTGAGAATTAAGTGCCGACAAATACCACAAATAACCACAATAGTTTTATTCCCAAAATTTGGATAAAGATTCAGATGGATAATAAAAATGTCATTATACAATGTTTTGTACAGTATGAGTTATTCTTGTATTCGTCCAGGTTGTGGTGAAAAGTCATATAGGACTCGACACTGCGTGTCTCGTCCAATATGACTTTTGACCACAGCCTGGACTCGTACAAGAAAAACACATACTTCACACAACATTGTATAATAACTTTATATCCTATCCTTATTCTATTCAATACACCCATTCTATAAATTGTGATATGAGACTTTCGTTATATAACATGAATTAGAGCCAGATGACCTTTGATTTCCGGTGTGTCGTCTGTTTATATTCCGTACGCTACGTCACGAAATTGTATGGCTTCCAATATTTTTCCAACAAGCTATAATGAACGAAAAGCTTGAAAAGTTATTTAATTAAATATACGCCATTAAATACGTCAAGTCTATATTTATCTGGAACTATTTCTTTACGCGGCAAACAACGCATAGTTACGTGAAACGTCATCGCATGCCTTGTAGAAACCGATGCTAGTTTCACGTCCCATTTGTTGATTTAAGTATGTTTAATTGAGATTTTGGATAATGTATGAATAGAATATGCAACTCGTCCCAAGATTTTAGCGGAATTACAAAACACGTCCTATAAATTATGTCTGGACCTCGCCAGAGATTTATCTGCAAATTCCACTATAAACTGGGACTCGTTGTAGATACTCTATATATATATAACACTCGCCCAAATGTTGTTAAGAATTGTTTCACTGTCGTAAGATAAGATAATATAGTTTATTGCGATACATCAGTGCAGGCAGTTGCAAATAACAAAAAATACAAGTAAATTAAACATAATACATAATATATGTGCATATATTTGCATACTAAGTGTGATTATCACTAAATCCAGCATTCTGATTGGTCGGCGCCCACGTGGCTAGTTGCAATTATTTCTCAGTGAACGCGCAACAGCTCATATAACTGCAGCCTCATAATTACATCGACGCGTCATAGGTTTGGGAAAGACGAACGCGTAATGTTTTGGGCGCATATGGACTCGCGCAGGATTGACTTAGTAAATCATCGGGTTTCAATATAAAGAGAAATTGTTCCTGTTAACTTTTGCCAAGGGTGCTATGGGATATTTTGGGCTGGTTTTGTCACGATAAACTTTTCGATTTAAATACATTTACAAAAGTGGCTTTTTCGCTAAATGTATATAAATATAAGGATTAACTGTCATGTGGACTGTTTTTATGGAGATGTAACCGCGAGGTGAGTGGTCATAACTTGTATGTAAAACCCATAAAAACAGTCGACGTGACAGTTAATCCTTATATAACAGTCAACAAACGTATAACTATCCTACATATGATTCTTAATTGAATATAAATTTCCAATAATTTTCATATGAACCGCTTCGAGTTTTCATTAAATGTCTTAACATATTTAAACATTTTAACGTTTTCATTGTGCTATAATGTGTTGGGTCCAATGGAAATGGTTCCTACGTCTAGCGATTCATTGAAGCTCTGGGGTCTTTGTTCAGAATACAAAGGACAAATCAAAGTCTCCATATAGGCATTTTTGCGAGTTTTTGGTCAGATCGTAATTTAAACGGCTACATCATATTCTCAATCGACAATGATGCATTGTTATCTGCCATTGTTGGTGTGTTATTGTTTTGTCGTAGTTAACATGGTGGTAAATAAAACCCTGTATTGATAATGAATATTGATGACAAGGCGGGCTTATACTCTAACCATTTCTATACTAAATGCTCATTGGCGAGTAGTTCCATGCAAAGGATATATGGTCGTTTGTTTAACTTTAATATTATCTGAACATTTCCCACCAATGGATATGAATCCTTCTGCTCTAGTATATGTTTTTTTTCTGTCTATCTTCAGCTTGTATTACCTGAACACCCCTCCAAATGAACAATAGACTATTCCAATGTACATTTTGTTACTGATTGGGAGAATCAATTTAGTAAATAAAGGGTTAGGGAATATAGACCTCAATATCTCAACGCCATGAAATCTGGTAAATGTGGCATTGATCAATGGTTTTATTAAAACAAACTAAATGTGGGGAATAATGCATGAGCGAAATCCTACCACATGTCCCAGCCCTGATGCGACAACCCCTCCATGAGTATATATACCTTAGGTATATACGCATGGTCCCATTATGGTGGAGTTGTCGCACCAGGGGACCTGTTGGCTATATCTTATCATCAAAAGAGACAGCGAGAGAAAGAGAGATATATAGATGATGGAGATTGAGGGTCATCGGTGGCAGATTGGTTAGTGAACTCACACCATGCAGAACTGTCCCAAAATAAGTCCCGGGATGTTCCGACTGTCCGCTAATAAAGCACATCAAGGTATTGACCGATATTCGCCAGCGGGCGGAAATTTGTCATTTGTTCGTCTATCTATAATGTCGAAATGTCTATTTTATGGCACCTAGCATGTTGCGGCTGATAGCATATCAATTCCAAGTGGTCTCGACTATGATGTCGAGGTCGTATGATAAATGAGGTGATGACAGACCTCTGTGGCTCAGGGCGGGACGAGCCGCGTCGTCGATGCCATACTATTACCCATAGAGTTCACATTACAACAAGGTCCAGGACAGACATCGATATACATGTACACGGGTGACATCTACAGCTACATGTAATAGGAATCGATTGGAAAGAGAGGTACTCCCTTTGCGGATTCGGGCGTATATCGTCACTCTCCCATATCAAGACCTGAAATATGGGTTTAAATTATCATATGTATACCTTATCCAGCCCCATCTAAGCATAGTGGTCATATACGTTTTACAAAGAGCGGCATACATCGAATTACCGTGGTACAATTTGAAACTTCTGATCCCAATACCCATCCCTATAATCAGATAAATACTGTAATCGTTTAGTGATTCCGCGCAAATAGCGACACACGAGTGATATCGATACCCTCTCTTTATTAGTAGTAAGAATGAAGTCTGTCAGAATATAATATGCCGGAACAAATGTTGTGTAATTTTGTTCAAAAGTGCAATGGTATATATAGAATGACAATATTGTTGGCATACAAATGCGTCTATACAATGCATACACCGTTATTCCAGCCACCGGATTATTTAACCCTTTACCCAACAAACCGGCCAAACCCGGCCAAATAAAGCTTCAACAGCCTAAAATATCTTGGGTCTGTCTCAATAAAACCATACAAATATGGATATCATTGGAACCGGCTCATTGACCACATTGTGATGGTTACAGTTATGCCCTGTGCCAATGCATTCTCTTATATATGCGAGTCGACCATAGGTCGCCTCGCATATATAAGAGAATGCATTGGCCTAAAAAAAATCTTTTTACCAATTTTTCTTACATTCTTTTACAATTTTATAATTTTTAATGTGTTAAGCCAATGCATTCTCTTATATATGCGAGGCGACCTATGGTCGACTCGCATATATAAGAGAATGCATTGGCACAGGGCCCTTCTGTTGGGTAAAGGGTTAAAGCAACACTCCGATGAGTGGATTCCTATTATATACTGCAAAGCGACGAATTATATGTATGTATGCGACGGCAGCTTGATATATATTTGGAATAGAAATACGCGAAAGATATATATTTCTCATTGTTACTTGAAAGAACGTATATTCGAATATGAGAGTGGAAGTAAATATCGCCTCAAACCGGGTGTAGTCTTAAAGACAATGCCTTTGAAATGTTGGTGATATGTCATACTCGCACAGGGTGGTGCATGGTCGGTATGGTTCAAGAACATATGAATGCCATTAATGCAAGGGCGACATGTTCAATGCAAAGAACAGCTAGAGGAATGTATCGATGATGACATATTGCAATCAAGGTCACTTACGCCTTTGGATGATTTCCACAACGTCCACAGCCACTGCCGTATATATATATATATATAACCCTGAGGGAGGACGATAACAACCCCTACCTTCATCCTTTGAATGGATACCACCAAACTATCAAGGACACCGTCATTTAGACTATACGACTGTCGTGTGTAAGGCTAGCATAGTATTATCCAGACAAAGGTATACGCATGGTCCAGTTGAGTCAGAACATTTTAGAAACGGATGTGGAAATACAATCTTACCACACCAAAAACACGGACACGCATGTCATTCTACATCTAAAACATACACCTGATGTGGTGGTGGTGTATACCGTGGCCCCATTTCTTTCACATGAACTCCAATGGCGCATGTCCACAAACTAGCACCACGTGTGTTGTTCTTTTCTTTTGTGAGCTCTTCGACAAGACGACTGAGGGACATAACACATTTTGCGTGTGATCATGGTCAAGAAGTCTGGGCAGTGAATACATTATGGTATTCTCCTTAGTAGATAGGCATCCGTCCAAGGGAATGAGACAGCTAGAAACCTTCGAAACGCTGCCGAAGTTGTCCACGTATATATGTCAATGCGTTCGCTGAGTTTGTGAGTTGACGGACCATCTATTGAGAAATGACTATAGCTAACTGGGAAGATCGCCAGGCGTATATGTGGTTAGCCCCATGGGACATAATAAAGACGTACATAGATATGACCCTCTGAAAACTAGTATACTCATTGACCGTATGCATTTCTAGTCATGATGACGCACAAATCCCATATTTAGCAGATATTTAAAATCGTGAGATAGACACCGAAAATGAATTATTTGAAAGTTCTGATTAGAGGGACCCTTCTCTCAGGAATTATGGAATACTTTGTTGGTGTGATCTACCTAGATACATCATCACATAAATGGAAGATGGTCCAGATAACTCTGGATGTGGCAAATCAGAATCTATTCTCACGTAATTGTAGTGAATCTTGCACGTCATACTATGACTATTTGACGCATCTACGGTTACGGCCATTATCGGCTCTTATAATAGTGAATGGATTTCGAAATGTCACATCGCGATTATTAATTTTTGGTTTTCGTCCTTCTAGAAGGTTACGAGATATGTTATGCGTTTGGAGACGTGTTAAGTTGGATCTATAGATGATTTATGCACCGTTTCGTCCATAAATATTTATTTTTATGACAAAAAGTTGAAATTAGTATGTGAAAATATCGACGATTTTTAAATTTCTGTCCACCAGTTTGGCCGCCATCTTCGTTGTGTGTATCAATTGTCAAAATAAAACAAATACTTCGTATCAATGTTTCATATTCACATGTAAATGTGTGTAGAATTCGCTAAACAATAACGCCCATTGAAAGAAAGTAAAGGAATATAGGCTTGTTTTCAAATTTCGGTCGCCATATTGGCAACCGTCTTCGATTTGGGAAAAATCACCTCAGTATTTCAACTCAACTGTAAGCATGGGTGGAGTTGTCATGACAATAACGCAAAATGATGTAAATATGAGATTTTCGGTAATTTTTCAAAATCTGTCCATTGTGGGCATAAGTTTTGATTTGGGGGACTTTTTGTTGGATGTGTTATAAGGACAATACATTTCCCCAGTGTTGTCAACTCACAGCAGTAAGCATGTGTGGAGTTGTCGTGACAATAACGCCCCTGGGTTCATGGGGTGCAGAGGTTGACTAAAGTCTCCTGGGCTATATGGCTGTTGAACTTATATTGGCTAAACATTCCTACAAATGAATCAATGGGAAACCAAGTAACTACTCATCAATCGAGAATTCAGTTAACGGATTACGGTTCGGCAGAATTCCTCTCCCGCTATGACAATTTGATTATTCTCTATCGGTATATGGACGGAATCAATTTATTTCGAATCGTATATATACAAATCGGATTGGGAGAGCTAGGGGGTAGTCACAAAAAGGCCATTCTTATCTGGAAACGCCAGGAATAACGTCTATTAAGTTATGTTTTATGTAATAGTGAATGTTTATACCCAAAATTGCAGATGTACACAAAAGTGTAATCAAAAGTGAACCGTCTGTCCGTCTCACGTTACGTCATTCTACACATAATTTGAATAGCAGATTTGAAGGGGTGGTCACAAAAAGGCCCCTTCTTATCTGTAAACGCCAGGAAATTTCGTTTCTTAAATTATGTTTTTATGACCAGTGAACATTAGTTGATATTTAAACTAAAAATGACGGATGTACGCGAATGTGATTTTGGGGGCACCCCCAGCCCCTAAACGTCAGGATTGCGAAACTTAAGAAATAGGTTTTCTACGATGATTCAAGGGTGATACCAAATATAGGATATCAAACCCTTCGTACGCCATAATGTAATTGAAACACGCTGGGCTCCCTGTCTATACATGTTTAACTTCTCGCATAACAGCTATAAGCGAGTGCTCTTTATTTTAACCGTATCAGGAACAAAGTACCGCATATAACGCTCTTTAATACTTGCTTCGTTTTGAGCCAAATTTGAGACGACATAATGTCGTGTATAAAACAGTATACGTACATTGATCGACTTTGTGTTATCTCTGGGAAGTGATAATTTGCGTCATTTAACATACATTCGGTAATAAGAGTCATGCCTTAAATGGAGATGATATATCGATGTTTATTTAGTTCGTGTTCGTTCAGTTAATCTGACTATGTAAATCGGGAGAAAAATTTAGCAAAAACTTTTTCGTCACCTTTTTTTTCGGAAGCTATAATAATAGTAGTAGAAAATACAGAACTGGAGCCCCTATGAGTGTCGTGAACGCCGAACAGAACCTTAGCTGCGGTGTGACTCGAGCCCCTATGAGTGTCGTGAACGCCGAACAGAACCTTAGCTGCGGTGTGACTCGAGCCCCTATGAGTGTCGTGAACACCGAATAGAACCTTAGCTGCGGTGTGACTCGAGCCCCTATGAGTGTCGTGAACGCCGAACAGAACCTTAGCTGCGGTGTGAAATGGTCATAATACCGCTAAGGCTATTATTGAAATCCGTGGATCGACATTACGCAGGACCATGTTATATTGCGCACACAAAACGTGACAAGTTTCCCAAAGAGATGAAATCTAAGAGCATCTCGCACCATCGTTACAGAAACAGTGAGTTGATGTATGGCATATTAATCCCTTCTCACGTTGTTGGTATGCTGCACGGGGTTTGCTTATCTAAATAGTCGGTGAAACATCATAAGGCGCATTTCCCGGGAGTGCTCTCAAAGGCCCTTTCACACGGCGACAACTTAATTTTCTACGGCGACTGGGTTTTCTGCGGCGACTGCGTTTTCTGCGATTACTCGTATATATATGTTTCCGTTGAACTCATGTTTTTTTTTGGTTATTCGCGAATTTTGTTTTAAATGACTGCATAGCGAAGCGAGGCACAACCACAGCGCAATGCTCACCTAGACCGAAAACGGTTGTGCTTCCAGTGTCTTCGTTCTATACCGTAATTAAAAACGGCAGAATTTACCGAACAATCGCGGACAAAAAACGCGCGGTACCTCACCGCCAGATTATGACACCGATGTAATATATATGCTATATATGTCTGCTACCGTATGCAGTCACTCATTGCATCCAGTGTGTTTTAATTCGACGAATCGCCCGGCATGTCGCGCTACAAACACCCGCGTGGAAGGGCCTTACTGTTACTCTGTACTTGACACAAACAGTATAACCACCGTATGTACATTTCCATCCCAGAAAATAATAAAAGGTCGCTGGCCATGCACGTGTCCATCGAAAAGTTTTGTTTTAAAGTAATGATAGCTTTTTTGTAACTCTGTCAAAATTCATTGGACCGTTACCAAATTCAAACTTGGCATTTGTCTTCAGAAATTTGAATCACGTACCAAATATCAAGAGATTCGGTTGAATTTGAAAACAGACCCATATTCGAACTTGACCTGTATTTGGAGCCAATAAAATCACATACCAAATTTGGTTCAAAGTTATCATCCGGAAACCTTAAAACGAAAACATTCAAATCAAAAAGGGGCTATAACTCCGGCATAAATGGGCGGACCGAACCCATATTAGAACTTGACCTATATTTTATGCTCATAAACTCAAATACCAAATTTGGTTTCGATCCGAGAACCCAAAAATAACGTTATACGTTTTTTATTTTGCCTGGTGAACTTATTGGGATACTGTACTCAAATGTTGTTGTTGGTTTCTATAGTCTCTGAGTCGTAGAAAAAGGTACCCAGATTTCCATTATTTGAAAGTCTGTTTAGTACGAAGTAATGTTACGGATGGCATATTAACCGGAATGCGAACATGCCAATTGTCGTTGTCGCAGCTGCATGGTTGTCGAGTCATTTAGTACAGTTTTCAAGCAAATATATCAAATAAATGTTATATTATATGCATACTAGTCCCAGATACTCATTTAAGTTAGTGTGTAGTCACTGAGTCAGTGAGTCAGTGAATGACTTGAGTTTACGCCCTATCAACATAATTGTTTACACGATCATGTTTGCCACGCGTTGCCCAACCCGTACACGGAAATTCTTAATTTAATTTATGGCTCCAGCGGCCAGCCATAAATTAAATTTATATCAAATGATTAACTTTGATTTTAAGATAACCTGTTAACCTGAACGTTTACAGAATACATCTTCGACTCAAATTACATATTTTCTATATGTTATCAATATTAGATCGTTGTTATTATCGGGAATTTATTGAGAATTAACTTAGGAAATGTTTGATTAATTTGGTGTGAAATCGTATCGTGTATCTTTAACCTTGATGTTCATGACGGGGGCTGCACTGGTGCGGCATTAAATATCCTGTGCAAGTGCTTTCTCTTATATATTCGAGTCTCCCATAAGGAGCCTCGCACATGTAAGAGGATGCACTGGCTTACAAGGTCAAGGTAAATATTATTAGTCCAATTATTCTCTTATACATGCGAGGCTCCCTATGGGATCGAGACTCACATATGTAAGTTAATGCAGTGGCACAAGGTTTTCGTAAAATATTCAGGAAGCTCCAGTCATGGAAGTTATAACCCGTCCAGTGAAGATTTTCTTTGGGCATAATATATAACATTACATACAAGTGCGATCACATAATCACCACATACACATAAATAAGAGATGTAGAGAGACCGCACCATATTCCCAAGTCACGGTCGATGTCATAACACGGTGTCGAGTGCGCATGTTCAACTCCACCTAACAAACTCTATAGGAAATTTCTTATTCATAATTATAGCGAGAATGGTCTCTATATAGTCGACAATGAATAGTGCCTTAATTTCTACACTATATACATATGCGATCCTCTCAAATGTAGAACCTCTGGTAACTGCTTGGTGCTAACCGCCATCGAATTGCTGAACTGAAACATATTGCCCTCCTACTCACTGTCCTACTGAGCAAATCTGCATTTCCCAATAATATTCTGTGCAAAAGGTGTGGGATCGTATATACAACAAAGAGATGATACACGCATTCAACTGTTCCTGGTTTGTTGTGACCAACAATCTCAACCGTATGTGATATTTGATCGTCATGGCGTAAAACATTCCTATCACTGTATTCACCCGAAAGAAAATCTCTTGTCGTGGAAGCGCCACGCACCCAGTACATCACAGCTCTGCATACGATGGAAATATACATTGTCCGCTAATAGACACTGCCAATGTTCTAATGAATGTGTACTCTCTATTCAGAGATAGAACTCTGACATCCTCATAAACAGTCACAATCACCTGTTTCCTCGTCTAATTCCTGGGGCTTAGACTGCCAATTCTAAATCATCATGGTCATTCTTAGTTCAACCGTGCCACTGAACTACTGTTGATGATATCGAACATATTATTGTATAAATATACACATGTAAATATACCATGCTCTTCATTATGGAGGAATAACGAATGTTAAAGTGATGTTCAGATATATACTATAAGGTGAAAGAAGACGTGTGCCTTTAACCCTTTACCCAACAGAAGGGCCCTGTGCCAATGCATTCTCTTATATATGCGAGTCGACCATAGGTCGCCTCGCATATATAAGAGAATGCATTGGCTTAACACATTAAAAATTATAAAATTGTTAAAGAATGTAAGAAAAAATGGTAAAAGTGTTAAAAAAAGATTTTTTTTAGGCCAATGCATTCTCTTATATATGCGAGGCGACCTATGGTCGACTCGCATATATAAGAGAATGCATTGGCACAGGGCATAACTGTAACTATCACAATGTGGTCAAGGAGCCGATTCCAATGATATCCATATGTGTATGGTTCTATTGAGACAGACCGAAGATATTTTAGGCTGTTGAAGCTTTATTTGGCCGGTTTTGGCCGGTTTGTTGGGTAAAGGGTTAAGAGAATCACATGATGTGCGGGTCAGCTTCAGGTGACATTTATAAGGATAATTATAAATAGGCCCCTTTCACATCGGGCGGAACAGTGGTATTGTGGAATACAATGTTCAGCATTATGTACTGTACATGCATATAGCTTGATAGCATAGTTCACATATCATTCAGAATATTCTCGTTTAAATTGTCAATGCTGCCTGCTTTGTTGTGTTGAAGTCTTTAATTGTCAGTACGCACAACAATAGGTTATCGACATCAACTACAATCATGTCAAATCAATCGGTGCTCCGATGCTGCTATTGTTTATGGGTCCTGGTAATTTAACTTAGCTATCTCTGCATATTTTGCAAGTACTTTCTCATAGAAAGCCATATAGCTCCAAATTATGAACGGCAAAAGGCATATAAAATGCAATATATTTTCCAAGCTATCGACATGAGAAGTGACATTTCGGCAGTTCCACATGTAACGGTGCTACTAACACATTTACATTAGCATACATGTATGGTTGATTCTTGCGAGCTATAATTGCATGCTATTTACAGGCAAATTTCGATAGCATCGCTGCTAGAGGAACTACATAGTTTTTATTTCTCATGTATTTAGCCGTTGTACTAATGCAATTTATAAGCATTTTTTTTGCATTCGGTTTCTGGGATATTGTAGCTTTCTATACTGAAATGCATGCAAAAGAATGCGTGCCCAAAGTAATCGACCCCTTAACCACAGCAGAATTATGGGTAACTTTCCGATGAATGGCAACAAGCCATATTTCCGACTAAATCCTGAAAAGTTACCCATAATTCTGCTGTGGTTAAGGGGTCGATTACTTTGGGCATAGGTTAATTTGCGAGTGTCTGAACGTACCTATTTAGAGAGAACCAATGCTTTGAGTATGTTGTTGTGGGGTGCACTATGTTGGCAAAAAAGGCGATAGACAAAACTAGCTGCACTTTCGCACTTTAGGACACTAATGCTAATTTACAACTGACCAAACAGCTATCACGAAAGCCCACTGGGTCCTAATTAGCAGATTTGTCACATATTTCAAGGACATTAATAACACCCACTCGCATCGTGATGCACGAAACTCGTATATTGTACACATGTGTAATGCAAAGAACGTTCGCGAAGAGATGCTTGACCATTTAATGACGGGTCCGTGATGGGTGCTGCGCTGGTGGAGAATTAAAGATATGCTAGTGCATTCTCTTATATATGTGAGTCTTCCATAGGGAGCCTCGCATATATAAGAGACAGCACGCATATATACGAGGAAGCACTGGCTTACAATGTCAAGGTAAATATTATTAGGCCAATTTCGAGGTTGTTATACTGTTTGTTATATATTACTAAATAAAAATTGAATTGAATTGATGGTCACATAAAAAAAACGGCAGACCATGGCCCCCGGGGATACATATTCACCGGAACAACACACAAGCAATAATGCTGTACGGTTGCAAGCCTTTCTCGATATATGCAAGTTAGTGCAATGCTCAGATGCCGATATTAGAAAGGGGGACATTGTCAGACTGTAATCCCTAACTAACAAATTGTGTAATACATGTACCGTCCATACATAAATAGTGCAGCTGTTAAACGCCTAACATGACACTGTTTCGTCCTAACTCCATTATGATTTCATATCTGTCAATGCGTTTTCATCAAAATTTTCTCAACTTTACTTTATGGATGCAACACTTGGGTCCATCAGGATTTTGTGATTAACATTTAATCATTAACTGTATACACACATTTGATTGGTATGGTTGCTCTACGAGAGCATTTCGATCACCACAGAAGAAGAAGAGTGTGCATTGCTTGCATAGATGTCACGGATACACGTGAGTGTATAATACATAAGCTTCGTGCATCTCGCCGATAATGAGCGAGCAACCGATTTTCTCTTTTGGGAGACACCAATATACAACTGTGTCATAGAATATGGACCAAAAATAAATAGCGCTAAAATATGTCCATTCAGCGACAGAAAACCATCCATGCTGTCAGCTTTGGACATATCCTCCTCTTAAACTCAGAATACTGTCTCCATGGAACAATATGGATCGTTGTTTATTAGTATTTTCATGATATGGCAAACATAAGCGTTTATCTACATATGTGCGGGAAATTAACGGTCGATAAATTGCGATGACCTCGCTAAGTATTGTCATAGTATAAAACGTTCGTTCATAATAATTTGTTCGACCTATTATGATAATCTGGCTTAACGCACTGGGCACTAGGTAGAATTGTCAGTTACTTATCTGAGGTCGGTGATTTTATGTGCCATGGAGTAAGTTCTGATTGGTGGCTTTCACTTCAGAGTAAGTTCTGATTGGTGGCTTTCATATCAGAGTAAGTTCTGATTGGTGGCTTTCATTTCAGAGTAAGTTCTGATTGGTGGCTTTCACTTCAGAGTAAGTTCTGATTGGTGGCTTTCATTTCAGAGTAAGTTCTGATTGGTGGCTTTCATTTCAGAGTAAGTTCAGTTCTGATTGGTGGCGTTCGTCTTAGAGTAAGTTATGATTGGTGGCTTTCATATCAGAGTAAGTTCTGATTAGTGGCTCTCACCTTAGAGTAATTTCTGATTTGGGGTAATGCTTCAAATTTATGGGTTCGGCAATAGAAACGCTACGGCAAGAAATCAGACCCAATAGTATATATATGTGGGCTACTGACAAGCAATGCCTTTCCGCAACCAGAATTGAAAAACGACAGACGGATGTCGTTCCATACAACAGCTTAAATCCAGAACGAATGTACCCAAGAGATGTGATTATGCACTTAATATGATTATAGGTGATTTTTGCTACTGTCAGATCCGCTCACGCAATAAACACCACAAGAGATCTGCACACATGCCATAATTATTCCTATTTGGTCCTCAAACATGCAACCTGAACGCCATATTTGTGACAGCCCATGCTCTCTCTCTAACTACAGGCTGATTATATTTGCATTTGGCAGATTTGAAAATAACAGACGACAAATACAACGTGCAATGCAGCTACGCTGTTTCCAGAAAGATTGATTTATTGTCGCACGACAAAACGCTTCACATAACCACCAGAACTAATTGGCAGATATGTGCACACAGAGCGCCCCGAGGTCTGAATTACCACAATAAAACTAATCCGATTTAAAAGACTTTAAAAGCGATTAAGCATCAGATGATCAGAGCCATTTATAAATTTCCTCGACAGATCCATTTGTTGAATAAAATATTTGGTAAATTTATAAAATGATTTCCCCATGGTGAACAACAAAACTGGCGCATTTTAATGTCCCATCTCGAGATTGCATGATTTAGGCCACTGTTGTGAACCGATTCGCACTGTGTCGCCTAGAATCGTGAAATTTCTCCTGGGTAATTAATTCAATGTTATCGAAAGTGTTTATTTTTCGAAAAGTCGGGATATAACAGTTATTGACTGCCAAAGTATACACATACGTGATATTCGTGGTGCAATTGAGCCACGTGCTTTTAACACTCCCATGTCCGGAGCTGCGCTGGTGCAGCATTAACGATCATGTGTCTGTTCATTCTCTTATATATGCGAGTCTCCCGTAAGGAGCCTCGCATATATTAGAGAATACACTGGCTTACAAGGCCAAGTACTGTTAGGCCATTATATTTTCTTTAGTTAGTATTAGCACTTTTTCATGTCGTGGTACGTCCAGATGACTGAAACGACATTAAAACCTCACCAATCAACCAATCACATTTGTCGTATTACTTTACGCCATAATTAAACAAAAAGAGATAACAAGTATTGAACAAAAAAAACCCCTTTGAGTGCATTGTCCGTGTGGTGCGTGGAGCTGACCAGGGAACCCCAAACATTTCAAAGAATATCAGGACACAGTTAGTCCCATCTCGACGTAAAGCAGCTGGTGACATCGGGATAGATACTACTTTACGTCGAAGCATTCTGTCTATAGCTTTCTATAGCTGGGCTTACGCCCAGATCCAGTGCCGGGATATTTATTATATTTGTATCGACTCTATCATAAAAAGAACACATGCGGAATACTATATTTATCAGAAATAGTGATGTATGACGGTCATAATAATGTATTATACTCTATCTGTTATGTTAAATTACGCATAGAATGCGCCGAGAAATTAAGCGTAAGCACACAATATACGTTTACCATACGACAGTACTTCACGACGTCAAATGAGTTCGTATTATTTTGAAATGTGGAAAAACAATGTGATAAAATGTATTAATTAAATTACCGCTTACAATTGACAACTCATCATGTCTAAGTTCTATAGAATAAACCGAATTACTTTACAACGTACTGTGACATTTTGTCACATCTATTTGTTGCTTTAGATGATCTGGTGATTTGCGCTTAACGTCCAACATTAGAGTGAGGCAATCGTACTTCGACGTAAACCAGTATTATCTCTGCCGATTTCACTGTAGCGGGTTTACGTCCCTGCCGATTTCACTATAGCTGGTTTACGTCCCTGCCGATTTCACCGTAGCTGGTTTACGTCCCTGCCGATTTCACTATAGCTGTTTTACGTCCCTGCCGATTTCACTATAGCTGGTTTACGTCCCTGCCGATTTCACTGTAGCTGGTTTACGTCGCTGCCGATTTCACCGTAGCTGGTTTACGTCCCTGCCGATTTCACTATAGCTATTTTACGTCCCTGTCGATTTCACTATAGCTGGTTTACGTCCCTGCCGATTTCACTGTAGCTGGTTTACGTCCCTGCCTGGTTTACGTCTTTGCCGATTTCACTTTAGCTGGTTTACGTCCATGTCGATTTCACTGTAGCTGGTTTACGCAGGGACGTGGCTAGAGGGTCTCCGTTGGTGGTGTCCACCTTGGGGAAATTCCAACTGCAAACCCCCCTTAATCACACCACACACAAGTTTTGCATAATTCCATTTGCACCCCCCTTGCACCTCAATATTCATGCCTAATATCCTATATATGTATTCATAAACCATGGTTCTGTATTCCCGGTATGACAACATTCAGATATTTTAACCTGAAAAATTGCATAAATCCTAACATCTAGTGGTCTAACTCCAGACAAATGCATACGGCTACGGACAAGACATCAGGACACACCGGGCTGACCATGGTTCTTCGGCCCGGTGTGAGAAAATTTTGAAAACTATACAAGAAAATCGCAAATCCTAGCATCTCGACTGGCCTCAACTGAAGCTTTCCTAGTGTTGGAAATTTCAAACCTTATACCCCTCCTCAGGTGGGTAAATTCTCCAACTGATGATCATTTCAGTCCACAAGTTTGACCAAATGTAGTAAAATATTGTGTTGTTAAACTAATTATCAGTTTTGTATTGGCCACGGGGGGGGGGGGGGGGGGGGGGGATGATACACCGGGCTGACCATGGTTTACGAATTTTTTTTAATCTGAACATGAAAATCGCAAAATCCTAGCATCTAGACTACCGAGAGTTGGAAATTTCAAACCTGAGTTAGGTTGGAAGATTTCCAACTGATGACAATTCCAATGACAATGTTGACCAAATGTATGACACTATTGTTTTCTTAAATTAACTAGCAGTTTTTTGACTGCCCACGGGGTAGGGACCAGCAGGACTCAAGCTTTCCAAGTGTTGGAAATTTCAAACCTGTCACCCCCCGAAGGTTGGAAAATTTCCAACTGATGACCATTTCAGTCCATATGGCATTCCTCACATACATCTTTCTTACTGCACGCACTATCCTTCCTCACTACATTCGCTCATCGTGGACATAAAATTATATAATAAGTATATACATGCATGTGTATAGTAGAATTGTATTTTGTGTTATTATAATTATATGGGACGTTTCGGGTATACACAACTCTCAACATATAAGGCAGTCTCTTTGGAAAGTCGGCGAAACTCCTATCTGTTGTAGGTCTCTAGATGTGTCCATTATATTTCATTTCTACGACGACGCGCCATTCCCAACATGACGTAATAAACCGTTTCCAAATATGGAGTAAATTCTTGGCGTAGTAAATGTCTGTGAGAATCGTAGTATTTAGAAATAGTTATAAATTCAACAAGATGCGGAAGAATAATCAGTCATGAATATCGTTGACTGATAAAAACTCGAAGATGATGTCTCCTATATATAGCGATGAGTAAAATGAATTATTGATATATCGCCCGTATTAAGATTTCCAACAATAGTTGAGTTTGACAATGCGTGGGAAATTTGTCAACACGTCATTGACCTCTGATCTGTGAAGTGATCTGTTATATCATAAACGAAATGAAATCGCGCATATATATAGTCTGTGCCACTTTCCAATAAAATGGATGGAATCCCTTCAATACAGAAACTAATTTTAATAGAGACGTACATTCGATAGGAGTTTCGTCTGCTTTTCAAGGAGACTGCATATATAGGAGGTATCGTGGAGAACACTGCATGTGTCATTTGTTTCCATGGATGATAAGGGGTGAGAATCATAATCAGTCACAAACAAGTCAGTGTCGAATAAGATTCCGGTAACTTGTGTGCTTGCGGTGGAGAAGAACACCGTTGCCATATATTTGACATTTAAAAGACCGCAGTGGGATAGAATGACTTAGTAATCGCTTAGTTCCATATAAATCTCGATCTGGAAACCATTTTAGAAACTAGTTTTCATTGTGTTGCATTCCATGGACTGTGGATGCATCTTGGTCTGACACGGGGAAGCATGAAACGGGAAAGCGATCCAGATATAAAATGTCAGATCAACTTACAACCATAATCCACGGAACGCAAAAGAACAAACATCAATTTGTTATAATTACACTCAACTGACAAATTGTGACCCGCCATATGAAATCCAGTGGGAAGTCGGGATTTTTTAACCCTGTGCCAATGCATTCTCTTATATATGCGAGTCGACCATAGGTCGCCTCGCATATATAAGAGAATGCATTGGCCTAACAATATTTTATCTTTTTTTTTAAATACATGTTTCTTACAATTTTTAGGACATAAAATAAAAAACATCCATTACCCTGCAGGGAGCCCCACACATATAGAAGCATATAGAAGAGTGTCGTATGCTCATGTTTGTCTGGGGCTCTGTATGGGTGAAATTATAAAATTGTTAAAGAATACAAGAAAATATTATTAAAATTGTAAAAAATTGTTAGGCCAATGTATTCTCTTATATATGCGAGTCGACCTATGGCACAGGCATTGGCACAGGGTAAAACAAAATCCCGACTTACGACTGGATTTGATATGGCGGGTCACAATTAACCATTAATTTATTTATTTATTGGCGCACGGTTCCGTACAATAAAATCAACAAAAGGCTATTTCCCACCAATTAATAGGAATCAATCTGCATGCACTTGTATTATCTGCTCACCTGTCCATCGTCTGTTTATTTCTTGAACATCCTTTCAGATGAATCACAGACCACTCCATCGTATATTTTTATATAAATGAATGAGAATATCCTTGTAGTAAATAATGGGCTTAAATGGTCTGTAGCAACCGTTTCCACGGTGGGGAATCAAGTGGTTTCGAATTGATGAGTATCACCCATTCAAAATGACGAGGCGATCGCAAACGCGCCCAGAAACGCGCCCAGAAACGAGGACCAATGTAATAAACTATGGTATGATATATCGCAAACGCGCCCAGAAACGAGGACTAATGTAATAAACTATGGTATGATATATCGCAAACGCGCCCAGAAACGAGGACTAATGTAATAAACTATGGTATGATATATCGCAAACGCGCCCAGAAACGAGGACTAATGTAATAAACTATGGTATGATATATTACATAGTGTTTTGGTAGCTATGAGCATATGCCATACTATTTTTCAAATAAGCTGATACATCATTTGTGCCCAAACGCGCAGTTGTTTGCTCTAACATTCTGACAAAAGTTGTCAGTCGAAGGATTCTCCTAGATGTATGGACCAGTGTATGAAATAATATGAAATCACCATGGGCACTGTTCGACGCCTCTGTGGTTAGCCAATAAACGTTCTATCTTAACGTAACATGTTTGAATGTAGATATGTATGTATCTATTATATATTTTGGAAGATCTGTCTGTCTGTGTGTGTGTGTGTCTGTCTGTTTCCAATGGACTCGAAAACGGCCAAGCCGATTTCGATGAAACTTGGTATGTGGGGGTATTTTCGGACGGGGAGTGACATGGGCCTATTAATTTGCCCGTGCGACGTGACCTTGATCTTGAAATCGGGTCAATTCAAGGTCAAATCGCGAATTTTGATGGGATTTCGACGAAATTTGATACACAGGGTTACTTTTGTCCACTGAGTGTATTGGACGGGTCGAGTCGTGACCCCGACCTGACCTTGACCTTCAAAATGATCCATTCGAGGTCAAATCGGGTAAAACCGGATGGATTTCGACGGGTACTTTTGTCGGGTACTTTTGTCCGGGCAGTGTTTTGGACGGGTCAAATCGTTACCCCACCTGACCGTGACTTACGTGAAGGACATCTAATATATATTTTGGGACTTCTGTCTGTTTGTTTGTTGTTTGTTAGCTATGGCCGGGAGAACTGCCGGGCGGATTGAGCCCAAACCTATCTAAGGGAAAAATCGCAGATGGAGTGTCATCGCACCGCTTCTGAGAACGTCAGAGCACTCATTCTCCAATCCCCCGCCACCGCAATGGCAATTCATGGGTTAATCGCGTGATAGTTAAAGAGCGTTCGTATCCGCAGTGTCGTTGATAAAGAGCGTATGTGTGTCCAGACATGAGCGTGTTGTGTCTGTGTACAGACATGAGCGTGTTGTCTGTGTTCGTACTTAGTGGTTCCTGGGAATGGCATGGGGAATGGGGAAGATTTTCATCGGGTCGGTTTTTCCGCCCGAGGTGACCTTCACCTTGAAACGGGTACCCACAAATGATCTAATATATATTTTGGGACTTCTGTCTGTTTGTATGTCTGTTAGCTATGGCCGGGAAAACAGCTGGACGGATTTCGACGAAATTTGATACCTACGGGTGATTTTGTCCGGGGAGTGTTTTGGACGGGTCAAATAGTGACTCCGACCTGACCTTGACCTTCAAAATGGTCAATTCAAGGTCAAAGCCTGGACGAAGTCGGGTCACCTGCTAGTATATATATAAATGTATCGGACATAAGGGCGCCGTTCACGTAAGCAATATACAAGAACCATGCCAACTGACAATATTATGTATTGGTCTGGGCCATTGGGTCAGTTCGGACGTTCCAAACGTATGCCTTCAGCATTTCAATCAGTTGGGACGCCCGCCGTTGTTTTGGCCCATTGCCTTCAGCATTTCGGTCAGATCGGACGCCCTTCGGACACTTCTGGGACCACGTCTCAATCAATCAATTATGCAGACGACACATGGTTCCCATGCCATGCATCCAAGTACGTCTTCTCCGTAGGGAACAGCGGGTTTAGCTGTCACGTGCATATAGAAGTCGGCCATACTGATTGCAGTACCGACGTACATGAACCTTTATACATGTATATGCCATCGGCACGCAACAAGATTCCTGTGAGACCACGACGTTTGAGTAAGTTACAAATTCACTCCAAAGGTTTGTAAACATTCGTCGCAACCCTTTCAGTGCCAGGTCCGATTTTTGTATCAACCCATAGACCCTGTGCCAATGCATTCTCTTATATATGCGGAGTCGACCATAGGTCGCCTCGCATATATAAGAGAATGAGTTGGCCTAACAATTTTTCATCATTTGTTATTATTTTTTACAATTTTTTACAATTTTAATAATTTTTTCTTATATTCTTTAACAGACTTATTTTGTAGGTTTAGTGCCAGGGAATCTTACGTTTTTCATGGGCATAAAAATTATTACTATGAATACTTGGTGATAGTTTTGAGTTATAACATGCCCTTAAGGTTTTATTCAGTTTGTTTTTAAATTTGCTATAGCATGCTTAAGCATACCCAAAAAAAATTCAACCCAAAAAAATCTAAAAAAACAAACAAACAAAAAACATTTTTATTTTTTATTTTTTAAGGCTGATTTTACAGACCGTAAATTAGGGCCGATGAGATCGGCCCCTGGCACTGAAAAGGTTATTAACCCTTTGATTGCAGAACGAATTATCCCATAGTTACAAACGTATAATTCAGAATAGTCTGTATACGTCATTTGTCATCTTCTGATAATAGTATCAAACGACAGAAAACCATTGGGTTAATTGGTTTGAATTATTTGGAGTTTTAATTTAAACATATTTTATTATCATATAAGATGGTACAGACAATGGGGGTTGCAGAACAAGTTCTTAAATCTTAGACGAACCTCCTCTCCATGCACACAAGCTCATTCGTGATTTAAACTGTTTTAATGTTTCCCGTATATAGGTGAACAGTTCCGGGACTATAATATTGATTTATGGGAACGATTTATGGAAATATCAGGCGAACTGCATCCTATATGGACCACGCCAGCGTCATAAATACATATTGTGAATAACTGACACAATTGATAGCTTTCAATTGAGTATGACTTAATATATATTGTATAGTATAATAGCTGAAAATTGATTCATTGGAATGCGTGACGCACATCTTTCATATATGTATCATTTCGCCTGAGAATGAAAATGCCGCGATGGTTTACAAGCCAGGTGTTATACAAGAACTCGTATTGCTAATTCACCGACATGCACGGTCAAAATGCGAAATATATAAGCCACATCTTTGACATCCCAACTCCGGTTTGGTGACATTTCATTGCAACATCGATCCGCGTCTTGACACTCGAACTTCTGGTGGGTATATACTCACACTTGATCGCGGGTTGGTATATTTTTTGTTAGGGGAACCTCACTGGAGGGTAGAACATATTACGGTCACTTGAACATTTATGTTTCCGTTGATACTCGCATTGTCCGCCGTCAATGTCTGATAATTGTGTCTCAAACGAACTACCTAACGTCAAAAAGTGTCTATTATTTATGATAAAATCGGAAATGAGCCGGAATGTTCATCCAAATGTACCGGGATGTGAGCATGCAAGCTATGGTCGCTGTCCCTGTGAGAGAACATCGTTTTACGAACGTATTTTTTAAGTAGTGGATATCATTATTCAACCGGGCGATAAATACATTCATCTGAGGGAGGATATGGTCATTTTTGTAAACCATTGATCCGGCGTTGATGATATTTTCCGGGTTAGTTATACCATATAGATATTTACATTTTATTCTGTCCTAGTTAGTTAGTCGGTCCGGTGGAACAACTGTTTATGGTCGTCGTGCACATAAAGGGGTACTCTACACTAAATCAGGCCATTTGTGGGACCATCTAGTTTTATACTCAACATAATATATGCAACAAATGAATGAGTTTGAGCCATGGGTTAGTGCAAAATACACTCATATGTTCTTAGAGCACATGGGTGTATTTTGCACTAACCCATGGTTCAAGTTCATTCATTTGTTGCATATATTATGTTGAGTATAAAACTAGATGGTCTCACAAATGGCCGGATTTAGTGTACAGTACCACTTTAAGGGATGCCCCATCGGCTCAGTTTGTAAGGTGCAAGGCGCATTGGGCCAATATAATGTGAATTCCAAACGAAACCTCATCAAAAAATGAAAAGATGATCCACATTGTTCAACAAATCGTTTTGAACCGGACTAACGTTCAATTAACACGCCAAATGATGGTCTTTTCACATCATGTCCGACCACCGAGTCTTTATACAGATGCAGATAAAAAAGAATATATTGAATAAATAAATAAATGCGACCACTGACTACATTCAAGCTACGTACCGAACAAATGCAACAGATATAACATATAAATACCCATTATAAATAAACAAATATAACATATAAACACCCATTATAAATAAACAAATATAACATATAAATACCCCATTATAAATAAACAAATATAACATATAAATACCCATTATAAATAAACAAATATAACATATAAATACCCATTATAAATCAACAGATATAACATATAAATACCCCATTATAAATAAACAAAGGACTACTTTTTCTTAATTTTGATTTCCACGTAGAGAGAGGGAGAGAGGAAGAGATGGAAGAGAGAGAGGGAGAGAGGGAGAGAGAGAGAGAGAGAGAGAGAGAGAGAGAGAGAGAGAGGGGGGAGGGGGCCGACAAAACACTCGAAGTACAAACACAAAACAGGACTATCACTCACTCTTTGCACAAACTTTCTTCTTTTGTGTTGGCCAAATTTATGCAACCTCATCATGTATATATTATCTGTCATCTTGTTTAATTCATATACAGATTGTATTTGGGAGCGAGGACAAGTTGTTAAAACTTGTACACCAATTCCGCTGTAAATTAATTTACAATAAAATATGTTTAACCGTTACATGACTTAAACTTTCTGAAATTTTACGAAAACCCTGTGCCAATGCATTCGCTTATATATGCAAGTCGCCCAGGGCACCTCGCATATATAAGAGAGTACATTGGCCTAACAATATTTAACCTGACCTTGTAAGCCAATGCATTATTTTTACATATGCGAGACTCCCTGTGTGTGGTTATGCATTATGCATTATACAGACTGAGTCACCGGGGCCCGTATAGATGAAGCACACACTTATTGTTTTGTCCATGAACGTATTGTGTATTGTGTACACGTAGCTCTGGGAATAGGCACATACATTAATCTTCGCATCGTTTATGGTGGTTAATGTGTTATGCACTATACAGACTGAGCCACCGGGGTCCATACACTTATTGTTTTGTCCATGGACGTATTTGTATTTCTAGTAGCTCTGGGAATAGGCACACAAATTAATCTTCGCATCGTTTATGGTGGTTACTGTGTTATGCATTATACAGACTGAGCCACCGGGGCCCATACACTTATTGTTTTGTCTATGAGCGTATTTGTATTTCTGGTAGCTCTGGAAATAGGCACACAAATTAATCTTCGCATCGTTTATGGTGGTTACTGTGTTATGCATTATACAGACTGAGCCACCGGGGCCCATACACTTATTTTTTTGTCTATGAACGTATTTGTATTTCTAGTAGCTCTGGGAATAGGCACACAAATTAATCTTCGCATCGTTTATGGTGGTTACTGTGTTATGCATTATACAAACTGAGCCACCGGGGCACATACACTTATTGTTTTGTCCATAAACGTATTTGTATTTCTGGTAGCTCTGGGAATAGGCACAGCTTCTTTTCGAGGACGTCCATCATATCCGATGCTGGATAAATGTTTTGTCATCACGCGACGGTAGAGGATGTCGATGAGAAAATAATTTGACTTGCACATTCGGCAGACATATATAGACAGCTATAAACCATCCGGTGTCGCCCCAAGCCTGTGGAGGGGACGGCCGAGAACTGGATAGATTCAGCTGACGCGAGGAACCAGTTAACCCTTGGTTTAAACATTGTTTATTTATCCACCAAATATATAATAACTAGCATTAGATTAGCCCGCCACTGGCGGGATTGGTCCCATGGCTTTGGTCGATCCATTAATTTTTGTTTTTCAAGGTAACCCCGTACGTCGCTGCCACCGCTGATGCCCGAAATATCGCCCAAGGTAATTTGCGGGTACCCGTGTCAAGGTCATTTGCGGGTACCCGTGTCAAGGTCATGTTGGGTGGACAAAATAACCCGACACAAATATTTCCTGTCCCGAGTTGACCATACATAACAAATTTCACATCGACGTCACCGCTGACTACCGAGATATTGCCCAAGGTCATTTGTGGGTACCCGTTTCAAGGTCAATGTCACCTCGGGCGGACAAACTGACCCGACGAAAAGCTCCCCCGTCCCTTGGAACCCCTAACTACGAAATTTCGTCTCGATATCTCCCCAGTTTCCGAGACGGTCAAATGCCGTATTTTCACTAAAGTAGATAAACGCTCTTTAATAGCGACACCTCATATACAAACGCTCATTAATTATCACGCGATTAACCAATCAATCCCAATTACGGTGGCAGTTGAAGGGTGAACGAGTGGTCACACGTGCTCGCGAATGGTGCGATGACACTTCCCGTGTCTTTTTACCCTTAGATAGGAAGTTTGGGCTCAATCGGTGGAGCCGTTTTGGAGTCTATAAAGGACATGCATATATATAAAGGGAAGTCTTAAAATAGATAGTAGATGTTACACAATATACATTGAACATGGCAATACATAAGGAATTGTTATAATTGATATGGTAGTTTGTATCTGGTAGAAAGGGAGAACGACGGGAACACATGGCTTTCCGGAAGTCGTTCGTCTGCATGTATCAAGGGCCCCTGTAAAATATATATATATAAATCATCCTGGGATGTTACGTTATTATCGTGGCCGGACACTAGATACAAAAGTCGGATATTACATGGGTTCTGGGATATTTTGGGTATTAAGGATAAGAGGAGAATTCGGGAGAAGAAGATGAGGGGTGGTACGGATTCTTCGTTTTGTTACACGTTAGGTATGGTGCTCTAAGATTCTGTTTACCATTTCTATACTTAGTGGATTCTCCCAGCCAGTTATACATGTACACATTGAAATAGTCTATTATTCGTCTGGGAGGGGGGAGGGGGTCATAAAACATACGCAGACGAAGATAATATAAGTACAGATTGGTCGTTTGTTGAACGTGCATCTGAACATTTGTTAATGGATAACTAATCGTCAATGTGTAATTAGTTTAGAAAGGGTTAATCTCGTTTTTAGGGCGCAAGATTGGGACACAACTGTCTACGTTTGGGCGGTATATTATACATACTAATGTGGCGTAATGTCCGTAATGGGCGTGACAATTATTAATGGTCGTTGGGAAAATATCAACAGCAATTTATCTACAAATACAGTAATGCCCGAATGAGAGCTTTCCGATGAATGGCAACAAGCCATATTTCCGACTAAATCCTGAAAAATTACCCATAATTATGCTGTGGTTAAGGAGCCGATTATCGCATGACCGCGGCCAGGGGACTTGAAGTAGCCCGGCAGATATGGTTTCTATCAGTATATATTAGAGTCTATTAGATTGGTCTCGTTTTGTTTGAATGAAACTTGTAGAAGCATTTTCGAGGAAAAGTATAAAAACATGCTATAATTTGGACATGCTGAATCTGATTAGAATGCCTGTCAACCCACTAACAAAGGGGAAATTGGTGAAATTCGTGAAATAAATTTGGGAACATTTGGTCGAATCATCAATTTATGGATTTTCAGGGATGTATATAAAAAAATCAAACTCGAAATAGGTTTGCCTGTCAGCTTTTCCTAAAATATGCCTCTAGGGTTTTCAATTCGATGTTTATCCCACATTGTCGAACTGTATTATTGGCTACGAAAATGTACAAGCATTGGTAGTTGATGAGGGTCGGGATGACAGATTGAGTAAATTGCCTATATAGTTCGACGATTATTATATCCCGTCATTGTTTTCACTTGGAGATTTTCTCAAAATGATATATCACTGTTTCGCATTCAATGAATGAAATATCACGCAAATAAATTCTATTGAATCTTGTTTATACCTGTGCTGGACCTTGGTAACAGGATGTAAACGAACGGAATGGGATAGAAACGGTCCCGAGCGTAAATGTATTCTCCTAGGCGACAAAGCAGCAAATGACCGACAACTATATCCAAACATGGCGTAAAGACTTTATAAATTCAAATTTTATGGAATAATCAGAATTATTTTTAACAGATAAAAAATATGCCGATATATACAATAAAGATTCAGATTTAGTACCAGAAACCACCGACTATACAGGTCGAAACTGCATAACTCATGGACAGACAACGAACTATTATGAATTTTGTGTGAATTTTCAATTTATCTTGTCTGCCCATTGCTGACGCAACTGAGATTTAAATCCTATTATACAGAAGACCGAATATATTGTAACTATAGCCGAATTGTTTCATTGTGGCACTAGACGAACAGTGATTCTCGGGTTATATATTAAATAGGTAACGTCTAACCGCTGAGACGCAAGATTCATTATATTTTTCACACTCCTAGCAATAATGTATACAAATGTATAAATACGTTATGATAAAAACAAATTCTAAATGTTATTCTGAAATTCCGACGTCAGAGACAAAAGTTTATATTTTACTCAAGCCAAATGGGTGGAAACAAAAACTCCAAATGTTGGATGTTTGTGCAGTATACAAATCCGTCGTGGGGCCCGTATATATGCCGATACGCTCCGACAGCGCCTCCGAGCAAAAATAAAATATAACCTTTGTAGAGAACAAAACTTGCCACTTGTGCATGTTTATATACTAATAAAAATTCTACAATAGCACATACGCCCAGAACATCATTTCCCCTTACGAATTGTGATTATTATCAACCGTGTATGTGTAGAAGCTGCGAAGGCTGTATTTTTATATTTCCAGGGGTGCAAGAATGCACATCACAGTTTGTAAAAGTCTTGACGATGGAACTACTTTCCATAATTCAAAATTTAAAATAAAACTTTGTTATTCAGAAAGTGTACTATGGTATAAAACCTTCAGTAAAATGAAAGTTTATCTCCTGGATATTAAGATATAATTATAAGATAATACCGACGTTTTGATACCCATAAATTTATAACACGATTCGAATGGCCGATATTCTATGTGCGTGGCGTGAAAATAACTCAGAAGTGAGACGGCTACAGTCTGTTCTTCATAAGTTTCACAAAGAATGTTCGGGAAACCGTTTTCAAACGTTTCGATAGAGAAATCTAAAAGCCGCCATCCGATGTCCTTATGGTGCGCCGCCAAGGTCCGTACAAACAAAACAACAACTCATGCTATCAGCAGCCCTACGTGTATATACATGTATCAGGCAACATGCAACGATTTTCCTGGCCATCCATAAAAGAATAGTGTAGTCATCAAGTTGGAAGTTCAAGTCAAAGTATTTAAACATTGCTATATATTTTATTCAGATAGTGATATTATTTCAGTTATCGAACGCAAAACCTGTCGCAATTCGATTCCCAACGTTGTCTTTATATTGCTCAGAAGTGATCTTCACCTTACCTTGAATATAATGGGTAAATTCAATTGGAGATAAATTTGAGTGGTTGCCACTGTAATAAAAATTAACTGGTTTTACCAAAACTAAAATAAACGCCACCTCACATTCCCGCCCATATTAGGATATACCTCTCACCTGAATAGCATTCGTCACGTTCCACCCGGCCTGCCATTCCGATATTTTATTTCTCGGATGCGTCTCGTTGTCGAGTTCATCCAGATAGTCGCACTCTGTCTCCGAGAATATATCCACATCTTCGTGATCATTGTGATCATTATTATACGTGCCTGCATTGCCGTTTGCTAAGACTGATAACTCCTTCTCATTTTCTGAATTGGAATACTTGACAAAATGAACTGTTTCCGTTCTATCTCCTACACGCCGAATTAACGAAGTTATCTTTGAAGAAAACCTCCCAAAAGACGCTGAAAACATACTAAATGCCTCTTCAAGATAACTCACTAAAGCTGCTCCCGCATCCGACTCCTAATTTCATTTCAGTTAAACTTTTCTCGATTTACCAGGAATCGCTCGTTCCGGCATGCGACACTTCTTCGTTCCGTTGCGTTCTTCCGTGATAGACTTTCAATTAATTATGAGCATGCGTATTACGGGCTGTTAAGACACTACTGTTCCCTGTTACCGACAGAACGTTTGCCGACTCGATGAATGGTCCTTTGTGGTAATGAAGAATTGGCGCGAAAGTCAATAGACCTCTGTATTCTCAGCATGGGTATGACGTAGAGAGGTGGACTCGATTGTAAAAGCCTGTGTTTTCGGTGTCAATTATCGAGGAACAGGCTTCCCTCCCGTGTAGTTGAGTTCGCTAACTGTTCGGAAATAACGACGATAATGCCATAATTACTGTTAGTCGGTTCCGTGACGAGAAAGATACGATATTCTCTCCCGAGAACGAAACGCTTACAATAAATGTTCCGACATATGTGGACTCGTCGATTCGAGTTTTGTTCCAACCCACCATGCCATACTACATCCTACTCAAATGGTCCCTAATTCATAGACGGCTAAAGTAACATTTTGAGTTAAAAGTGTATTGGTTTAATGTTATTTTATTATTTTTTACAACACCAGGCACAAATAAACAAAGAGAACAATTTAGGTTACAGATTAAAAAATATATATTATATACGCCATCTGGCGTCAGTGCCATATCTGCCTGTTCATTCTGTTGACGATACAAAATCTTCGGTTAATAATTGTAAAAAGCCTTTTCAATGCTGTTTTCGCGTGAATTATGTTGGAATACCATCTGTTAATTACGTATATGGCCGAATTTCGTAAATCAAGCGCCAATATTGGCATTTATGCCCCCGATTTGGCTGGTTTATAGAGGAAAATCCATTTTGATATATCAGGAATATTTGGCAAAACCTGAACCTTAAATGGTATCTTAGTGGCATTTCGTTTTAATATTGTCTATACCACTGTCGTCTTCGGAATGCCAGATACAAAGAAACCCGAGAAAACAAGACTGCATGAATGAATTTATAAAGAAACATGAAGTTATGTGACGTCACCAACATCTGATAGCGATACAACATCTTTTGATTAGATCCATACGATGAATGGCGTCATGTTGTTAGCTAACCAGAATGGCGTAGATATTACTCAAAATCCTTATGATCATTTCGATCATCCTCGACATATGCTAATTGCGTTGGGAAATATATTGCGAAATATAATGTTTACGTCCTATTCGGTGTCAGTTACCGAGGAACAGGCTTCCCTATCGTAGATCAGTTGGCTAACTGTTCGGAAATAACGAAAATAATGGCATAGTAAGTTGGTTCCGTGACGAGAAAGATATGATAGCGTCTCGTGAGAACGAAACACTTACAATAAATGTTCCGATATTTGTGGACTCCATTCGAATTTTGATGAAAATCACCACGCAGGCTTCCTACACAAATGGTTAGGGTCCCTAATTAATTACCACTGACAACTATACTAACATTTTGGTTTAAATGGTGTCTTGGCCCCATGTGACTCATTCCGTGATTCATATACTATAAATCATACCCCGTATATACATAATCAGACAAAGAAAGTATCTCTACTTCTTATTGATATATGTATCAACGCTCCATGCAGAGTTCAGTCCCCTGCTATGCAGAACTTACCGCTACCAGCGCCAGCAAAATGAGAGGAAATCATTCATTGTTTTATTTGAGACTTTTGTAGGTTACAATTCATTCTGCATTATTCTGAGAAACGGAACTGTCCATATTCATTTGAAAATTGTCTAGATCAAGCCAGATTGAATTGTAACTGACAAAACACTTCAATAAAAATGTTAGATTTATTTAATAAAATACACAAGCCGGCAGGGGTCAGACATAGCGTATCTACATATTTATCAGGGCCGGGAACCTACGTCATAGTTTGCTCGAAAGTGGCGGCAAGATTCCTAGTAATTTCAGCATTCGTGTTTTCTATACTTTTTCAGTATAGTCGGAAATATGGTTTGTTGCCATTCATCGGAAAGCTCACACTAAGAGCTTTCCGATGAATGGCAACAAGCCATATTTCCGACCAAATCCTGAAAAATTACCCATAATTTTGCTGGAGTCGATTATTTAGGGCATTACTGTATTAAAGAATAATGAGATACCACAGCAACCCATCTCGGATGCTGCTGCAAAAACTGATATCGGACAGATTTGATTTTAATGATATCACAATATCGAAAATTGGTGACTGAAGTCACTTGAACACAATGTTCTCAACAGTCATATTTATATAGGGACGGGATTCATTGTAGGCTATCACTAATTTAGATATAGGCCATACGATATCTTTTTGGTTGAGTTATTGTCGAAGAAAACGATGATGAATACTCACTTCGATGTGAGGCACTTATTGCCATTTAGATTAATTTAGAATATAATGGATTCAGCGCTATGGAATGCATAATTCAATCAAATTTAAACTGATTCTCGAAAATGAAAAAAACCCAACAGATTTATGCTATAAAACATGCAGCTTGGTTAGGCAATATTTCGACGGAAGATCTTAACAGTAGCTGCTGTTGAACGTGTAGTATAGCATTCTTTTTAAATTACTATCATCTATAGACAACATTGCTATAGTAAACAGTAAAACATTATGTGAAAAACATCGTAATGGTTAATATACCCGAAAGCAAATCAACTGACGAAAATGAAGCACAAGAACAAGATCGGCAGACGATAGAGCAATTGGTAAAGAAATGGCCACACACTACTCAGAAGGTATAGAAGGGTTCCAAAGAATTGGTCACTAGCACGTGAACAGGCATAGACCAGAATATTACGTCAATCTTCATTATAATAAGAAATAACATGATTAGAAACGAAATAAATTACAATAAAAGAAATAAAACGATTATAAGTGAAGACAAAATATATTTTAATAGAGAAATGACAAAAGAAGAACTTTCACTGCCGTTCGAACTTGGTGCTGAATTGAGGACAAAGACACAGGGAGGCATACCCAGGTAAGGTACACCTCATTGAAAGGAACACAGTAATATATAGAGCGATGAAGATGAAAAGTTAATATGACCAACATAAACCTTGTATATACACTGTACTACTCCAATGTATTATAACAATAATATTTATAATATATAACTGGGGACTATGAGTCAATGCGACTCGTTCCTTAATAAAAATGATGATGATGATGATGACGATGATGATATAGTAACGATCAGTTTTAAAGTTTTAAGGATATATCATATATTGTTATATTTAAAGATATTACTATGAAGATATTATGTTATATTACTTATTATAGTATTGTTCAATTATGTATATACTCCCTTAAATTGTGTTTAATGCAATACATGTCATGTTAAACATTTGTGTCAGTTTACTAGTAGGCATACATTTTGTCTGATGGCCGAGTTTAAATGGTTATGGACATTTCGTTTGAAATATCTCATTGAACTTTGATTGATATTACATTGATAGATCGCAGATCATGGTTACAAAATAGTAATAATAATGAGTCAGTCTCGTTAACCCTTCAATGGCGAGAGCTTGCTGAAATTTCTCGAAAACCCTGTGCTAATGTATTCTCTTATATATGCCAGTCTCCAATAGGAAGCTTCGCATTCATAAGATAATACATTGCCAAACAATATAAACCTTGCCCTTATAAGCCAGTCCATTCTCTTTAATATGCGAGGCCTCACGTCGTGGTACGGCCGCCCTAGTACCACAGGACTACTACACCACGCCTCACCATGCATCACACGGCAAACAGGGCGCCAAATTAGGGGATTCTTACCACTCGCAGTGGGGCGGTATGTCTATTTAAATCCCTGACCCATACGGGCAACTTTAACCTGAAACCAATAATGCCGGAATCTATCAGAATTGACCAGACATAATTCGATTCCTGAAAACTTATGTAATTGGTGTGGATATGAATTTTTTAAATCGTCTTCTGTCGCCGAGTAATCCGGATCCTCGACAACGTAGATGATCACAATCAGTTTAGTAACGAAAAATACGGAAATTGAGAAGACACTAACAGACATTACGAATACGAGAGCAGTATTTGGCGCTTGAAAGGAAGAGTATTGCATGCGCTTAAAATGAGAGATATTTAAGCACGACTGGCGACCGAGAAGACCAACCACGGCTATCTAGAACTTAAATCTTTGCCATCTCAATTCGATTTTATCAGGACTATATTTATGCTTATACGATAATTAAGAACTTCAAGTGACCATTGCATCAAGAAAGGGTTATGAATTATAGTTGTAAATATGAACACTCAAACAATCTTATGTGGTCCAAGAAGCCGTACCCTACAACAACGAATATTACCACATAATTAAGTGTTATCGAGATAGAGTGCGGGCATTGAGGGTAACAAAAAGAATGGTGTGGCGATAATGAGCCTCGCATATATAAGAGAATGCATTGGCCTAGCAATATTTACATTGCCATTGTAAGCCAATGCATTCTCGTATATATGCGAGGCTCCCTATATATAAGAGGATCTTTAATGCTGAAACAGCTAATTCCATGTATATCCGGCTAGTAGTACTACCAAATAATTTCTGCATTTGTCTCATTTTGCAACTACGGCTTTCAGAGATCCATCTTAATACGTCTTCATGGACAGTGCAGGCGGTTCAGATCAAAGTCGGTGGACACAATAGAAGTATTTACAACAATTTCCGTCACATGTTCATACAGGTTGAAATTATTGTGTTCCAAGATTGACCAAAAGTCAATACTTTGACCAAGCATCCATCCAGTTGCCATACTTTGGCTGAAGCTTTCGTTAATGCTCCCTCAGATTCAAGGACAGTCACTCCAAGCAACTTGATATACTATTCAGGCATACTCGGATATAGGAGAGGTGCCACATACGAGAACACAACATGACATCTGTTGAAAAAAAATTGTGTCTACGCTATGTCCCGTATACGAAGCAATCCAAACGTGATCATGTCTTCCTACGGGTTACACTGGTGTAAATAAGGTTCCGAGTGACATCTAGCGGATGCGGGAGGAATATATAGGAGAGAATAAAATAGACACTGGGCCCTGATTGGTCAATAGCCTTGTGTGCTTTTCACATAAAAAAATCATCACACCTCTTCCCTATGATTTCCCATAGGTAAAATAACCATTGGCACAGGAATTAACCCTTTGTAGTGAAGTTTGAATTTTTTGGTGTGGTCTAAAATATGACTGTATTTTTTTATGCGGTTCTGACACTAGTTACGAAAACATAAGATTTAAAGGCGAATTCCCTGCTAGACAGACATGATTTTTTTGTGTAAAAAGTTTCCCAAAATGTCAATTTTTCAGATTTAAAGAAAATTTTGGGCCCAACATTTATATTGCCAACACTATACGCTAAAACGTTAGCACTGAGGCCTATGGAAAACATTTACACCAGTGTAACCTAAAGGGAAAAAATAGCTTTTTATCATTTTTGATTCCTGGGAGTCACTTTAAAGCATTTTAATTCATTTTACAGAGCCTGGTCTTTCAGTCCAATGAATATCTCATGCTTGGTGTGGCTATTCTTGCTGCTGATGTCTTCTTTCACTTAAATCAGCCAAAAAAATAGTAAGATTTTTCATAAAAAATGCCAATTTTTCAAGGTTTTTTCAAAAAATTTCAAGGTGGTAATAGTCACATGATAATGCAAATGACCCATAACTTGAGCATGTCAACGACACATATATCAATTGTTATAAGAACCTAATCTAACAAGTATTTTGGATTTTATAGCCAGTGATATACAGATATATATCATAAAAGTGTGTCATTTCCACTGGTGGGTATGGTCATTTGAAGGTTAATAGCACTAAAACTTGGACACATTTAAGAAAATGCTTCAGCAATTCAAAAAGAGCATATCTTTATTCAACTAATTCAATATACACCCACATCCAGTTATCTTGGATCACCCTTGCAGACCTGAAAATGTAATATTTTATTCTTCAATGTGCTGATAAAGTCATGCGCTTGATGCTCAGCTGATCAGATCTGGACCCAATGACCTCACATCACCAGAAGTTCTCTCATGGAAAGAATATTGTACAGTCTTCCATAGCTGATCCAAGTTTGCAACACCAGACCCCTAAAACTGAGTGAAAATGGGGCCTGAACATGACTGGTGGTGGAAAATTGTGCTTTTTTGATGAATAATTTGTTAAAGGGGGTGGGGTTAAATTGTGTGTGATAAATAAAGAACCACAGAAGTGATATTGTTTTTGAACACATTTTGTCCATTGATGGGCAATTCTGAAGAAATGTAGGGAGTTACAATTATTCCGCGAAAAAGCGGGCTATCGCTTTAGGTTACACTGGTGTAAATAAGGTTCCGAGTGACATCTAGCGGATGCGGGAGGAATATATAGGAGAGAATAAAATAGACACTGGGCCCTGATTGGTCAATAGCCTTGTGTGCTTTTCACATAAAAAAATCATCACACCTCTTCCCTATGATTTCCCATAGGTAAAATAACCATTGGCACAGGAATTAACCCTTTGTAGTGAAGTTTGAATTTTTTGGTGTGGTCTAAAATATGACTGTATTTTTTTATGCGGTTCTGACACTAGTTACGAAAACATAAGATTTAAAGGCGAATTCCCTGCTAGACAGACATGATTTTTTTGTGTAAAAAGTTTCCCAAAATGTCAATTTTTCAGATTTAAAGAAAATTTTGGACCCAACATTTATATTGCCAACACTATACGCTAAAACGTTAGCACTGAGGCCTATGGAAAACATTTACACCAGTGTAACCTAAAGGGAAAAAATAGCTTTTTATCATTTTTGATTCCTGGGAGTCACTTTAAAGCATTTTAATTCATTTTACAGAGCCTGGTCTTTCAGTCCAATGAATATTTCATGCTTGGTGTGGCTATTCTTGCTGCTGATGTCTTCTTTCACTTAAATCAGCCAAAAAAATAGTAAGATTTTTCATAAAAAATGCCAATTTTTCAAGGTTTTTTCAAAAAATTTCAAGGTGGTAATAGTCACATGATAATGCAAATGACCCATAACTTGAGCATGTCAACGACACATATATCAATTGTTATAAGAACCTAATCTAACAAGTATTTTGGATTTTATAGCCAGTGATATACAGATATATATCATAAAAGTGTGTCATTTCCACTGGTGGGTATGGTCATTTGAAGGTTAATAGCACTAAAACTTGGATACATTTAAGAAAATGCTTCAGCAATTCAAAAAGAGCATATCTTTATTCAACTAATTCAATATACACCCACATCCAGTTATCTTGGATCACCCTTGCAGACCTGAAAATGTAATATTTTATTCTTCAATGTGCTGATAAAGTCATGCGCTTGATGCTCAGCTGATCAGATCTGGACCCAATGACCTCACATCACCAGAAGTTCTCTCATGGAAAGAATATTGTACAGTCTTCCATAGCTGATCCAAGTTTGCAACACCAGACCCCTAAAACTGAGTGAAAATGGGGCCTGAACATGACTGGTGGTGGAAAATTGTGCTTTTTTGATGAATAATTTGTTAAAGGGGGTGGGGTTAAATTGTGTGTGATAAATAAAGAACCACAGAAGTGATATTGTTTTTGAACACATTTTGTCCATTGATGGGCAATTCTGAAGAAATGTAGGGAGTTACAATTATTCCGCGAAAAAGCGGGCTATCGCTTTAGGTTACACTGGTGTAAATAAGGTTCCGAGTGACATCTAGCGGATGCGGGAGGAATATATAGGAGAGAATAAAATAGACACTGGGCCCTGATTGGTCAATAGCCTTGTGTGCTTTTCACATAAAAAAATCATCACACCTCTTCCCTATGATTTCCCATAGGTAAAATAACCATTGGCACAGGAATTAACCCTTTGTAGTGAAGTTTGAATTTTTTGGTGTGGTCTAAAATATGACTGTATTTTTTTATGCGGTTCTGACACTAGTTACGAAAACATAAGATTTAAAGGCGAATTCCCTGCTAGACAGACATGATTTTTTTGTGTAAAAAGTTTCCCAAAATGTCAATTTTTCAGATTTAAAGAAAATTTTGGACCCAACATTTATATTGCCAACACTATACGCTAAAACGTTAGCACTGAGGCCTATGGAAAACATTTACACCAGTGTAACCTACGATACAATCATAGCACATACACGCGCGACCAGTGTGGGTTCTCTTGATGCAACCGATGAGCATAGTTCGAATCTTGTCTGTTCTGTAAATAGGTCGGATTATGCCATTACAGAGCAATGTCAATAGGATACTACTTCCAACGATGCGACAAACATCAATAATTCAACCATTTTAATGTCATGATGACCATGCCAAATGTTGGCAAGATGTGTTGTCGGTTATGGTATATATTTTCAATCAGTGACGGTTGTTCGAGTTCAAAATATTTTTTGCAACATCCCGAAAGCCTAATATAACCATAGACAATAATAAAAACCGAATTGTCAAAAGTTTTTCAAAACTTTATTTTATTATTGAAATTTGGGGAATTTTTCATTCACACTTGCGGCTTTTTCGGGAGAAATTGCATATAATAATGTTCCCTTTTGTCCCCAAAATAACTATAGGATATATATAATCAACTGTATATCAAATATAGTTGATTATGATACAGAGTGATCGTGTTAACCGTGTTTTTTATTTCACTGAAATATGCACACTCGGGGAAATAGCTACAGCATAAATGCCCACCTCGGATTTTTGGGGACTTTTAGTATGTTGTTCTAGACATATTCGCCTGCAATGGCTGCAAATTCTTAAAAAATCTCTTCAATGGTATTCTTTCCTTTAATTTACCCTATAATGTTCCTGGACTAAAATCACTTAGAACAGTTAGATTAGATGATGTACACTAGAATGGATAATGGGAACACAGTCATGATTGCGAACCCCCATACCAAATTCCATTCAGATTCCATTAACTAAGGCTGAGATAACGGACACAAAAAAACAACAACCAAATTTTCCAGTTGACACTTCCATGACTGGAGCTTCCTGAAATTTTACGAAAACCATGTGCCAATGCATTCTCTTTATATAAACGAGTCTTCGATACGGAGCCTTACATATCTAAGAGAATACATCAGCCTTGGCATTGTTATCCAGTATATATGAGAATGCGCTGACACGGGGGTCGTTAATGCTGCACCAGCACACCCCGTCATGAAAGGGTTAAACAAAGAAGGTTCACTCCAGAATGGAAAACGCAAACAACGTCATATGACCCTCTCTTGAAAGCGGTCACGATCCCTCATTCAGTTTGACAAACCAAGCACTCAAACGAGTAGTTGGTGATGTGTATATGTATATCTGGAATGACTCTATGATCATGTGTGTGGTGTATATGTATATATTGAGTCAATTGAGTGGCTATATGGCCATGGGTATGGTGAGTATGTATACATGGAGTGACTGGCCATTGGTGAGATGAATAGGTGTACAAGGAGTGACTGTATGATCACCAATGTGGTGAATAGGTATACATGGAGTGAATATATGTTCATGGGGCAGGTGTGTAGGAGTATACCTGGTGTGCATGTATGGTGAATCATAGCTGTATGGTCATGTATTATGTGTACGGGTGTACACAAGTGTGGCTGTATGGTCATGGATTAGGAGTATGTGTATAGAACGTGTGGCTATATGCCAATTGGTGAGGTGCATATGTATATCTGGAGTAACTCTATGGTCATTGGTGGGGTCTATATCTTTATCTTGAGTGGCTATTTCGCAATGGGTGTGGTGAGTAGATATACAGGGAGTGGTCGTATGGCCAATGGTGAGATGAATAGGTGTAACAGTAGTGACTGTATGATCATGAATGTGGTGAATAGACATATGTGGAGTGACTATATCGTCATGGGCCAGGTGTAGGAGTTTACCTGATGCACCTGTATGCTGACTAATGGCTGTGTGGGGTGTATGGGTATACATAAGTGTGGTTGTATGCTCATGGGTGAGGAGTATGTGCAAAAATAGAGTGGTTATATGACCATTGGTGAGGTGCATATGTATACATGGAGTGACTCTATGGCCATAGGTGGGGTGTATATGTATATAGTGAGTGACTATTTGGCCATGGGTGTGGAAAATACGTGCACATGGATTGACTATGGCCAATGGTGAGGTCAATAGGTATACAATGGTTGCCTTTATGACCATGAATGTGGTGAATATGTATACATATAGTGACGATATGGTCATGGGTCAGGTGTAGGGCATATACATGGTGTGACTGCATTGTTACTGATTGATGTATGGTGTGCATGGGTATACACAAGTATGCTGCGCGATGATGAGTGAGGTGTATGATATAAAGTGAACGACTATATTGTCACCTGTGTTGTGTTTATTTATATGTGGAGTGCCTGTATGGTTCTGGTGAGTTGTACATGTGTACCTCGGGTGGCTATCGCTTTCCACAATAACTCAATAATATATACACGGATCCTTCGTGTGACATTTCATAAATTGTTACATGTATTATAATCACCACCCTCATCACTATCATCCCCATCATCATTATCGTCAGCGTCGTCGACAGCGTCGTCATCTTCGTCATCATCCTTTGTCACATTTAGTCATCGTCACAATCGTTGTCGTCGTCATCACCTGTATCATCTGCATTATTCGGCATCATCGTCATCGTTCTCGTATATATCGACGTCGTCCTTATTATATCGATATCATCGTCATCAAATCATCGTCAGCATCACCATCATCCTCAACATCGTCATCAACATTATCTTCAACAACATCAACATCATAATCATCATCACTATCATCATAATCATCACCATCACCATCCTCTTCATCGCCATCACCATCATAACCATCATCACATTCATCATAAGCATCACCATCACCATCTTCATCATCACCATATAGTTCAGATAATACTAGTAACCGGTCGTTTGTTGAATGTATTGTCTGAACCTTTCCTAACGTAACTACTCATCAATGAGTAACTAGTAAAGAAATGTTTAACATATTCATGGACTTATCGGTGCCGCCGTCGATAGACATTCTGCTTAATATAATATGATTAGAAAGGTGTCTTTAAAAAAAACAACAAAGCACTCCACAGTCGAATCGGCGCTAAATTTGTCGTTATTGTATTGTTGGGGTTATCTTACAGTAATGCTCTAAGTAATCGACCCCTTAACCACAGCATAATTATGTTTTATGGTTTATGCCAGCATGGCACAGGGGATGTCAAGACCTAGTAAATATACAAACTGGGTGGATAGCACCACACCGACCCCATGGACTAGCAGGAAAATACTAGTATGAAGGATCGACTGGTAATCGAGAGTGACCCCATCGGCTATCTACAACTCAACACAGGATACAGGATAGTAAAATGGCCGATCATTCTGCCGCCATATATGTAAATTTTCACGTCATATGTGTATAAAATAAATGTATGCACACCACGACGGAAAAGGAACATAGCTGTAAGACTTATTACAAATATGGGGATATATTATGGTTCTGTTGCCCAATTTGTATACAGGTATATGTTTCCCCGTCCATCATGATATGAAATTTGCGAGGCATGATACAGGAAATGATTTAGTCACGCTCTTCATTTAGCACATGCAGCATATATGATATACCGTTAGCTGTGCAGATTATAAATTATAATTTCTTATCTGATCCTTTAAAATATATCATTTCATAGTGTACATATAGGAGTTCCCGCAAAGGGTGGTGGGCTACTAACATAGGGGTGATAACAGTTAAGGATATTTAGTAGTCAAACAACAGGTACAGATAAATAGTTTATTGTTTAAATAATAGTATAAGTACAGTAATTCTGATCTGTGAATGTCGCTAAGCATTTTGAGAGCGCACAGTGAAATGTTTCAGAGAAAGAATTACTACGACCAGGCCGAAATATGTCACAATTACAAAGTTGGGTATGCCAGAAAATAAAAGTGGACTGCGGTGATCGTCAGAAGCGCATATGGGTAATATAATGGACGAGACCTTTCCGATGAATGGCAACAAGCCATATTTCCGACTAAATCCTGAAAAGTTACCCATAATTCTGCTGTGGTTAAAGAGTCGATTACTTAGAGCATTACTGTATATATTACTATTTTACCAACCTTCCCAAAAACTGGTATTGTATCACATATGTTCTTTGAAATTGGTACTAAATTGTTGAAAATATTTCTTAGCTACATTGATATAAGCCATATCTATGTCATCCTAACAAACGTGTGAAGCGAAAGTATACACTGTGGCACTGACTTGATCTGTTTTCTCCTCGGAACTATACATTAATACTATTTGATGGGGATAGTCCATTATTCTATAATGTTCTATATTCGTTCAGTGAATATACCTTTCTCGTATTTAAATTCGCGCTGTAATATTTGTAGCTCAGTTTTCTATTAGCGCACCATGCACCACGCAATTCAAAGCTGACATACATGTTTCCGTAAATGTCTTGTATGTGACGACAGTTTCAGTTCTCAGTCGTTCCTGTAGATAAGTGTGTATATTAAAGAAAAACACGACGAAAATTTTACATCGAGTATACATAACTGCATCATTATTTTGTTGTAACGATGGGTGTATATGCTCCAAGGAATTACTATAATATTTAAATAGTCATGGACATGATTGAAATGAATCTGCAAAGAAGTAAAACCATAACCACATGTATAGGCTGCTAACTTCAGGCAAAATAAACAATTGGCCGAGTGTATTTTAAAGTAGTGTTGTTGCAATGGTTGACAGTCCGTGGTTTAGGAGATGGATACTTGCGTTCGTGCACATTGAGCCTGGAATATTTTACCATGATTAATCGCTTTACAGTCACGTGACTGATGGCGTTGAGATAGGTTCCTGCGTGTGAAGTAGTGTTCATTCCAATTACAGTAATGCTCTAATAAATCAACCTCTTAACCACAGCATAATTATGGGTAACTTTTCAGGATTTAGTCGGAAATATGGCTTGTTGCCATTCATCGGAAAAATCTCGGGGAGAGCTTTCCGTTGAATGGCAACAAGCCATATTTCCGACTAAATCCTGAAAAGTTACCCATAATTCTGCTGTGGTTAAGAGGTCGATTACTTAGAGCATTACTGTATGTTGGCTTCCGAATATTCGAATATAAAACTATCGCTTTGGCTTTCGGTCGTAATTGTACCTCGAGTTCTGCCTAATTCATGACACTGGCAGAGATACGACCACGCATATTTATTGTCGTCGCTTGGGCCATGCCTGTGATATTTGGCAGTTTCGCCTTAATATAAACGACATTTACACAACAGGAGATATATCGTTTCTGGTCATCTCCGCGAGCTTAATTGGTCTCTGATTGTTCGCTATAATTATGTATCTATGTCGCATTGCGGCTAATGTCGGTATATGTGTTGTCGAATGTAAAGAATAATAAATATATATATGAAGTTAATTAGATAAGATAGAGACTTAAGGGGGCCGTACTCAAATTTCCGGTAGTTATGTCAGTTAGTTATAGACATGTTAGGCGACCAAAATGTACACAATCCTATATTTAATGCACATAAATTACTATTTCTTCGGCTTTTGGGGTAAAACAAAACTTGAATTCACTCGAAGAACCTACCCATCAAAGCTCAGAGTTTTTTTTTAATCTGTTATTTTTCACCATCAGGAATATTATTTGTCGGCTTGGCAAAATATCCGCTGGCTTCTTCCACAAATAGTACAGACATGCCCGGACGCTGTTACGATATGTCATCGACGGTCATGGTCCCCTGTACGATCAGTGCATCAGTGGCGATCGCAAATTAATTTCGGAATATAAGACGATGAAAAGTACATGTATCTCCAACAAGCATACGGTATGTTGTGATAATTGACTTGCGGATACATACATATACTTATTTACGAATCGGTAATTATGTTTTACTCATGCAAATATAGGGACATGCCAATCTGCGGGATGGGATGGGATATGGGACAAAACGACAATCTGCGGGACAGGATTTTCAAATTGCGTGGGACGGTCGATATCTCGAGGAATACAGCGCGTACAGGGCTCCTTTTGGCGTCTAACGAAAGTTCCACATTCGCCCTATCCACGCACATGAACCCCGCCACTACATTACACGAAAAACTGCGTTCGACATTAATATTTAGAATTTAGATTTCTCGATGAATACGCTAGCAAACAACAAGTTTTAGCTATCAAATAACGCAGTGGAATACTGCGCAGTCGTTTTTAGCTACAATATGGCTGTTTTACTGCGAATATTGTAATGGCGAACACGCAAACACGCGCCGATAAAACAGCTAAAAATAGACTCGATGTTTACAATTACAGGATCGATTTCAGCTGGTATATTCAATATAATGGGGCGTATAGTATATCAAAATGTAGGATTAGACACAGTGAATGTATTTTTTTTTCCAAATGGGTCCACTACCCATTGAAATTGTTGCAGAAATTCGCTCCAAGAAAGAGCGCTACTTTTCTCGTAAAAAATAGAATGGCCGACTGAAGCCGTTCTATCGTTCCAACTAAGCCGTTCTTAGCAGCACTTCATCCACAAAATACGAATATACACCATGTATCAGAAGACGTAACAAATGTAATCTTTAAAAGATTTGCGCTTTTCATTTGTTATAATTCACACTTATTTTTTATTTTAGTTGTGATTAAAAGCCCAGGCCGGAAGCCGGTGTCCGGCGATCACACGCCACGTTACAAAATAAATTAACTGGTTTGAATGCATGAATATGTCAATGGTCAGACAGCTCGAAAGAATATTCAAATCAAATAGTGCTTATAGACTTAAAAACTTATGCGTCCGCCAGTCATACGCGGTGGAAGTTCTCATATTATCTGCTGGTCATATATATACGCGAGGGAGGTTCTCATATGAACATATTATCTGCCGGTCATACGCGGGGGAGGTTCTCATATGAACATATTATATGCCAGTCATACGTGGTGGAGGTTCATATTATCTGCCGGTCATACGCGATGGAGCTTCTCATATTATCCTCCGGTCATATGTGGGGGAGTTTCTCATATTATCCTCCGGTCATACGTGGGCGAGGTTCTCATATGAACATCATTTTTATTATCCGCCGGTCATACACGGGGGGAGGTTCTCATATGAACATATTATCCACCGGCCATACACGGTGGAGGTTCATATTATCCGCCAGTCATACGCGACGGAGGTTCTCATATTATCCTCCGGTCATACGTGGGGCAGGTTCTCACATGAACATATTATCCGCCGGTCATATGCGAGGGAGGTTTTCATATTATCCACCGGTCATACGTAAGGGAGGTTCTCATATTATCCTCCGGTCATACGTAGGGAGGTTCTCATATGAACATATTATCGCCGGTCATACGCAGTGGACGTTCATATTATCCGCCGGTCATACACGGTGGGGGTTCATATTATCCTCCGGTCATACATGGGGGATGTTCTTATATTATCCTCCGGTCATACGTGGCGGAGGTTCTCATATGAACATATTATCCTCCAGTCATACGCGGGGGAGGTTCTCATATGAACATATTATCCGCCGGTCATACGCGGTGGAGGTTCTCATATTATCTGCAAACATCCCCCGCGTATGACCGGCGTATAATATGAGAACCTCCCTCGCGTATTACTGGCAGATAATATAAACGTCCACCACGTATGACCGTCGAATGATATTTTCATATGAGAACCCGGAGGTTCTCATATGAACATATTATCCGCCGGTCATACGCGGGGGAGGTTCTCATATGAACATATTATCCGCCGGTCAAATGCGGGGGAGGTTCTCATATTATCCGCTGTCATACGCGGTGGAGGTTTATATTATCCGATGGTCATACGCAAGGGAGGTTCTCATATCAACTGCGGTCATTCGCGGGGGGGGGGGGAGGAGGTCCTCATATTATCTGCCGGTCATATGCGGGGGAAGTTCTCATATGAAAATATCATTCGACGGTCATACGCGGTGGAGGTTTATATTATCTGACAGTAATACGCGAGGGAGGTTCTCTTATTGTACACCGGTCATACGCAGGGGAGGTTTGCATATGAACATATTATCCACCGGTCATACGCGGTGGAGGTTCTCATATTATCCTCATTTGATTTGAGATAATATGAGAACCTCCCTCGCATATGACCGGTGGATAATATGAACCTCCACCGCATATGACCGGCGGATAATATGTTCATATCAGAACCTCCCCCACGTATGACCGGAGAATAATATGAGAACCCCCCTCGCGTATGACTGGCGGATAATATGAACCTCCACCGCGTATGACCGGCGGATAATATGTTCATATGAGAACCTCCGCCATGTATGACCGGAGGATAATATGAGAACCTCCCTCACGTATGACCGGCGGATAATATGAACCTCCACCGCATATGACCGGCAGATAATATGAACCTCCACCGCATATGACCGGCGGATAATATGTTCATATGAGAACCTCCCTCACGTATGACCGGTGGATAATATGAGAACCTCCCTCACGTATGACCGGTGGATAATATGAGAACCTCCCTCGCATATGACCGGCGGATAATATGTTCATATGAGAACATGCTCCACATATGACCGGAGGATAATATGAGAACCTACACCGCGTATGACCGGCGGATAATATGAACCTCCACCGCGTATGACCGGCGGATAATATGTTCATATGAGAACCTCCCCTACGTATGACCGGAGGATAATATGAGAACCTCCCTCACCTATGACCGGTGGATAATATGAAAACCTCCCTCGCATATGACCGGCGGATAATATGTTCATATGAGAACCTGCCCCACGTATGACCGGAGGATAATATGAGAACCTCCCTCGCGTATGACTGGCAGATAATATGAACCTCCACCGTGTATGACCGGTGGATAATATGTTCATATGAGAACCTCCCCCGTGTATGACGGGCGGATAATAAAAATTATGTTCATATGAGAACCTCGCCCACGTATGACCGGAGGATAATATGAGAACCTCCCCCACGTATGACCGGAGGATAATATGAGAACCTCCCTCGCTTATGACCGGCGGATAATATGAACCTCCACCGCATATGACCGGTGGATAATATGTTCATAATATGAGAACCTCTCCCACGTATGACAGGATGATAATATGAGAACCTCCCTTGCGCATGACCGGCAGATAATATTAACCTCCACCGCGTATGACTGGCGTATAATATGTTCATATGAGAACCTCCCCCGCGTATGACCGACAGATACTATGTTCATATGAGAACCTCCCCCGCGTATGACCAGCAGATAATATGAGAACTTCCACCGCGTATGACTGGCGGACACATAAGTTGTTAATTCTATAAGCACTATTTGATTTGAATATTCTTTCGAGCAGTCTGACCATTGACATATTCATGCATTCAAACCAGTTAATTTATTTTGTAACTTGGCTTGTAATCGCCGGACACTTCCGGTCAGTGGCGGGGTTAATGTGTGTGGATAGGGCGAATGTGGACCTTTCGTTAGACACCAAAAGAAGCCCCCCTACGCCCTGTATTCCTCGAGATATCGACTGTCCCACGCAATTTGAAAATCATGTCCCGCAGATTGTCGTTTTGTCCCACATCCCATCCCATCCCGCAGATTGTCATGTCCCTGCAAATATACATGTTATATGTTGGTTACACGTGGAACTACTATGTGTTTACATTTGTGATAACATGCACGTGTTGGGGGAACTCCGATTTTAACTAGGAATCACATATATGGAAGTTGTAAACCAAACTCGCTCACCGTCCAAACTACCAAGAAACCAGTTGTTATAAGACTTTTTCCGGATAATATGATATCAGGATTGGTAGTGTTGTGAGTATTTATTGGTAATAAACTAATTCATATAAATTTATTAAAAATTTATTTTATTATAACCTGTTAACCCTTTACCCAACAAACCGGCCATAACCGGCCAAATAAAGCTTCAACAGCCTAAATTATCTTGGGTCTGTCTCAATAGAACTATACAAATATGGATATCATTGGAACCGGCTCATTGACCACATTGTGATAGTTACAGTTATGCCCTGTGCCAATGCATTCTCTTATATATGCGAGTCGACCATAGGTCGCCTCGCATATATAAGAGAATGCACTGGCCTAAAAAAAATCTTTTTTTAACACTTTTTACCATTTTTTCTTACATTCTTTAACAATTTTATAATTTTTAATGTGTTAAGCCAATGCATTCTCTTATATATGCGAGGCGACCTATGGTCGACTCGCATATATAAGAGAATGCATTGGCACAGGGCCATTCTGTTGGGTAAAGGGTTAACCTGAACATTTACAAAAAAATCTTCGACTCAAATTAATTATTTTTCGATTTAATGTGGATATTAGGTCCGTGTTGTTAGCGGGAATTTATTTAAATTTGTGTGATACAGTCTCCCTTTAAATAAAATCATGGTATTATGGTTGTTTCACATTGTCGATGATGTTTCATATCGGTCAGTGGGTCATATAGGGTCTTTTAGAATTCCATATGCAATGATGGCTTCAGGACATTTGGGATAATTTTACTCTCGACAAACAGAACAAGAAAGTCACATGCAAGGCCAATCCCGATTACTAATAATAAATATTTTATGTTTGAAAAGAGATCGATGTTGTATAACTGATGGAATAACTTAAAGACATATTATGGACTTGTTCGGGTGCGTGAAATTGATAAGTTGGTATTCAGGCGCTATACCAACCAGGGGAATGTAGCATTCTACTAAAATCGCCAAAATTTCAAAGAAATCGACCATACCACTCCATAGAAAACATCGTCTGAACTACGCTCAATTGTAAATATTTACATCTCGATTCGGGACGCAACTATCGGCCATAATATAACACAAATGATTTCGTAATAGAGAGTATTTGCATTTAATTAATATATAAGAATGACGTTGTGTATCGTCAATTTGGATTAATATTCGTAACAAATAACTAATTTTAGCAAGAGTATTCTCAATTTCTATTTGATCACCATACCGGAGTGTTTCACATCACTTTAACCTTCATCTAGAATTCTATAAATATTTACTTGTGTTGTGCTACAGCTTATAGCAACTTCCTATGGTGTAGTTATGGTGTTCTTTCTTTAAAATTATGTAACGTTTTCGTTTGTTCCAAACTTTCGAATATGACCGACAGATACTATGTTCATATGAGAACCTCCCCCGCGTATGACCAGCAGATAATATGAGAACTTCCACCGCGTATGACTGGCGGACACATAAGTTGTTAATTCTATAAGCACTATTTGATTTGAATATTCTTTCGAGCAGTCTGACCATTGACATATTCATGCATTCAAACCAGTTAATTTATTTTGTAACTTGGCTTGTAATCGCCGGACACTTCCGGTCAGTGGCGGGGTTAATGTGTGTGGATAGGGCGAATGTGGACCTTTCGTTAGACACCAAAAGAAGCCCCCCTACGCCCTGTATTCCTCGAGATATCGACTGTCCCACGCAATTTGAAAATCATGTCTCGCAGATTGTCGTTTTGTCCCACATCCCATCCCATCCCGCAGATTGTCATGTCCCTGCAAATATACATGTTATATGTTGGTTACACGTGGAACTACTATGTGTTTACATTTGTGATAACATGCACGTGTTGGGGGAACTCCGATTTTAACTAGGAATCACATATATGGAAGTTGTAAACCAAACTCGCTCACCGTCCAAACTACCAAGAAACCAGTTGTTATAAGACTTTTTCCGGATAATATGATATCAGGATTGGTAGTGTTGTGAGTATTTATTGGTAATAAACTAATTCATATAAATTTATTAAAAATTTATTTTATTATAACCTGTTAACCCTTTACCCAACAAACCGGCCATAACCGGCCAAATAAAGCTTCAACAGCCTAAATTATCTTGGGTCTGTCTCAATAGAACTATACAAATATGGATATCATTGGAACCGGCTCATTGACCACATTGTGATAGTTACAGTTATGCCCTGTGCCAATGCATTCTCTTATATATGCGAGTCGACCATAGGTCGCCTCGCATATATAAGAGAATGCACTGGCCTAAAAAAAATCTTTTTTTAACACTTTTTACCATTTTTTCTTACATTCTTTAACAATTTTATAATTTTTAATGTGTTAAGCCAATGCATTCTCTTATATATGCGAGGCGACCTATGATCGACTCGCATATATAAGAGAATGCATTGGCACAGGGCCATTCTGTTGGGTAAAGGGTTAACTTGAACATTTACAAAAAAATCTTCGACTCAAATTAATTATTTTTCGATTTAATGTGGATATTAGGTCCGTGTTGTTAGCGGGAATTTATTTAAATTTGTGTGATACAGTCTCCCTTTAAATAAAATCATGGTATTATGGTTGTTTCACATTGTCGATGATGTTGCATATCGGTCAGTGGGTCATATAGGGTCTTTTAGAATTCCATATGCAATGATGGCTTCAGGACATTTGGGATAATTTTACTCTCGACAAACAGAACAAGAAAGTCACATGCAAGGCCAATCCCGATTACTAATAATAAATATTTTATGTTTGAAAAGAGATCGATGTTGTATAACTGATGGAATAACTTAAAGACATATTATGGACTTGTTCGGGTGCGTGAAATTGATAAGTTGGTATTCAGGCGCTATACCAACCAGGGGAATGTAGCATTCTACTAAAATCGCCAAAATTTCAAAGAAATCGACCATACCACTCCATAGAAAACATCGTCTGAACTACGCTCAATTGTAAATATTTACATCTCGATTCGGGACGCAACTATCGGCCATAATATAACACAAATGATTTCGTAATAGAGAGTATTTGCATTTAATTAATATATAAGAATGACGTTGTGTATCGTCAATTTGGATTAATATTCGTAACAAATAACTAATTTGAGCAAGAGTATTCTCAATTTCTATTTGATCACCATACCGGAGTGTTTCACATCACTTTAACCTTCATCTAGAATTCTATAAATATTTACTTGTGTTGTGCTGCAGCTTATAGCAACTTCCTATGGTGTAGTTATGGTGTTCTTTCTTTAAAATTATGTAACGTTTTCGTTTGTTCCAAACTTTCGAATATTATTCGAATATATTCGCTCGTTGACTTGGCCGAATACCCAACACTAATATGAAGATAATTGTCTATTTAGACAAATCTTCCGTAATGTATGTAACTCATTAACGTCTATGCCCCTCTTATTTTCACTGTCGTTAGAAATATACTCAAAAGTCGTTCTCAGTTAGTTTTAAATTGAATTTTAAATTCGCGCACACATGGTGCCCGAAATAAAATACGAATAATGTCTGTAAATCCGAAGGTACGTGTATTCTACTTCAGGATATGTTCTTGTTTAATCTTGAAGACTTTGCCATTACTATGTTGAAATAATTCATATATTGTACACATATTGACTGCCTTTGGTGGAATAGCGATTACTATTTTATCGATGTGGTGTCTTTTAAACGTAAATAGCAAGTAGGGCTAATGGCCGTGGAATCGGGGTGAGGTCAATAGTCCAGCCTGCTGTTCAGAAGACACCCTCGATGCGAAATAGCTCTCGATATCCCACACCAAGGCAGTCAATTTCTGATTTATGATATACTAGCTGCATGATGTGCCAGACTTCGTCCGGGCTATTTAGGGATTTCTTTTTGATCGCCTCCGTCTGGGCAGAATATGCCTATATGAGCGTATATGAGCGAGGTCAAGGTCAAGGTCGCACGTGAAATAGGACCAGCCTACATACCAAAATCGGACGAGGTCAAGAAACATGCCTATAGGAGCGTATATGACGACGTCAAGGTCAAGGACTCGGTCGCACGTGAAATTGGACCCGCCCATATCGTTCCGGGATCAAAGTAGGCCTATACATACCAAATTTGAGTCGGATCGGTCGAGTAGTTTTCGAGTCTATAACACACATATATACAGACAGAAGTTCCAAAATATATAATAGAAGATTACACAAATCTTGCCTGGCGCTAACCGTGACGTCAACAGGCGTGTAAATTGTAATAGTTTAAAGACTCTAGCCCGGGCGACTTTTCGCTTGCCGACCAATGGTCAAAACAACTCTCTGACACGTGATCGCACTTCGCCCAATCAGCAGACAGTATGACTCTATCTATATATAGTAATTACTCATATATATTAAATCCCAACTGTTCGCCAGGTGGAGGTGTCGGGGGCCAATTCCGCATTTAATATATCTCTGGATTGCTATACTGATCCCCCGCGAAGAGTGCACAGCTGAACCCTCTGTCCCATTCCGTGCATTAAGTCAAATCGATGGCTTTGAAGTGCTAAGTGTTTGGTTTTCACTTGTCTCGACACAGCTTGCTTAGTGGAGAGGCAACCAGTTTACTTATGCCTGTTTATCTGGGAACCGGTTTACTCGTGATGGTTCATCCGGGTCTTATCGGTTTTCGATATGGTGTCAGAAGTGGAATGGAATCATCACAGCTGTTGGCGCGGACCCCGCTGATGTCAGTCTTCAAGTTAATATAGACATGTCGAGATTGTCACTGCGTGACAGCCGAAATTAAGATACATGATTGTATACATTCATCATATCATCAAAAAGATGCGTGGTTTGAGACGAATGGCATTATAGTATATATAGATAATGCGTGACTCGATGATGACTACCCAAAAATAGTGAATAATTTCGCAGCTAGGGGGCACTATTTGTAAAGCTCATCAAGACATCCATCATCCATGCTATTGCTTCTATTGAACATCTTAAAGATTGCCAAAAAGCACATAGCCATTCTAGTCACAATTTCTATTTGCTACGAATTTTGCAATATATTGGCGACCATTATTTGGGTCATTCGTTTTATCTTAGACAATCTCTTCTGGTTCCCTTTAATTATTATCAAAGTTAGTGAAGACACATCGGAAGATTACCTTCGATAAAGAGCGGCGTGAAAATACCTTTTGACGACTGAGATTTAGAACTCTGACAACTTGGGAGAATATAAGAAGGAATTTAAATACGCAGAACACATCGGGATTGGAATCATTTCTTGCGCTGAATATTTTCTGATATTGGAGCAACTATATATGTGACCCGCCATATCAAATCCAGTCGGAAGTCAGGATTTTTTTACCCTGTGCCAATGCATTCTCTTATATATGCGAGTCGACCATAAGTCGCCTCGCATATATAAGAGAATGCATTGGCCTAACAATTTTTTATCATTTTTTTTAAATAAATGTTTCTGACAATTTTTAGGACATAAAATAAAAAAACATCCATTACCCTGCAGGGAGCCCCACACATATATAGGAACATATAGAAGAGTGTCGTCTGCGCATGTTTGTTTGGGGCTCTCTATGGGTGAAATTATAAAATTGTTAAAGAATACAAGAACAAATTATTAAAATTGTAAAAAATTGTTAGGCCAATGCATTCTCTTATATATGCGAGGCGACCTATGGTCGACTCGCATATATAATTGAATGCATTGGCACAGGGTAAAAAAATCCCGACTTCCGACTGGATTTGATATGGCGGGTCACATATTACACCCTCGTTCCTAGAATTACAGTGTTATTGGTGTGTCGTATTCACAAATCCTTATGCTCCATGTCTTCCATATTCATCTTGTCGACGTCACCCGGCGTAAATGGTGTTCGCATCAACCATAAAAACCGGAACTATAAAATACTAGCATTACAAAACAAGCCCTGTATCACAATGTGCAACCATATGACCTGATATGCACCTAAAAGTCTAATCTGCGTGAATGAACTGCTACTATACGTGCTAAATATAGATTCTTGTTGTTGTAGAGGAGCGGACGGAACCGAAACGAAATTTTAGTCCATCGGGACCACACACAAGCTTGTAATACATCATTTTGAAGGTTATGACATTCCGCAGAGGGTAGGACCAGGTGTGAAATATACAAATGATGCAAAAGACGATTTTTAGAGGATTAAGTGCCAAAATTCAGCAAAAATCCCTGTTTTTGTAAAATGCGGCAAAATGAGAAATAAAATTATAGAAACGCGAACATTTTGCGCTACAATATTGTAGTCTACATACTTCTAGATATTTTCTATGATAGTGTTACGATTTCTCTAACATAACGAAGATTTGTTTTAGATTTATTGTGAAAATAGACAAAACAGCGCAATTTTTCAATTTTTTTGCCTCACTTAATGGGCAATAGATCAATATTGTTTTGACGAGGGATATCGTATATACTCTAGAAAAGTGCGGATATATATACCGCATACGATAATGTGCTGAATATGTCATTATATTTAACACGTGTTGTGTTATGTAAAATTATTTCAACCCTCACCCCAAAATTCAGCAAAAAGTCACTGTTTTAGGGAAATTCGGCACAAATGAATACAAAAGAACAGGTATTCGGGATATTTTTGTGCTACGATATAGCAGGTTACATACTTATAAATACAAAGTATTGAAATGCCATGATTTCGGTGATAGATGTATAAAAATTCTTAAATTTACTTGGAAAATAGACAAAAATCATTCATTTTCAGTTGTTTTGCCCCTCTTAGTAGGCGATTATTCAATATTGCATTGAATGGAGATCCCGTATATAATCTAGAAACTTGTGGAAATATATACCGCATATGATTGTAGGATAAAGATGTCATTATTTGTGGTGGTAGATTGTGTCACCCCCACCCCAAAATTCAGAAGAACAAAATCAGTTTTAGAAATTTCGGTATGGCAGAATACAAAAGCACAACAACTCCGATTATTTTGTGCTATTATATTGCAGTCTACCCACTTCGAGATATACATTGTTATAACGCCATGGCAATAGTTCGGAGTGTTCTGGTGAAAGTAGACCGAAAATCGTAAAATTTAAACTTGTTTTGCCCCTCTACATGGGTGATAATTCAATTCCATTTTGAACAATGATCTAGGACAAACTCTCCATAGTTGACGAGACACATAATGTATATGGATGTTGTCGAATTGTAATATCTTCTGTCGCATTTGTTTTGGTTACGTTATTGCACCCCTCACCCCAATAATACAATAGATTGCAAGATGAGACAAACACGGAATTATATGCATTATACACATACCTTATCAAGAGGCGTTTGATAGTTACTTGAGTTGAAGAAATTACACCATTGTATATGTTTGCTTCGCATAATATAGCTTCACAGTTGTATAATATTATACGTATTGGGAGGTTTAGTAATTGTTAATAGCCAGGTTCAGCCACACGTACATGTAACTTGTAACGTGTGTTGTCATTGCCAACGAAATCACCTGACTCACATGACCATTCTGCATACACGTACACCGTCAAACAACCGTTTAGACGTTTTGTGTCAAATGTGCAGCATTGCGAAATGTTTATCAGAGAGGTGTCCAATCTTTATGTCAATCGACGAACCTGTGCTTAGTAAACTTTTGTTAAATTCTTCAGCAGCGGTGACCACGCCGTTACTTTTCCCAAAGGGTTGTTGGTACGACTTCCTTTACATATCGTAGGTCGTCTGCACCCTGGAACCGGTGGAAGCCAAAGTTTGTTTGTATCTGGGTGCAGAAATGTTCTCCAATGCGGGCGCATAGCCTACTCTTCTCCGATACACATGGAGGGGTTTTAACGTCCAATGGGCATGAACTACCCACGAGATGGCACAGCCATTAAGGTGAGCTCGCGATCTCACCACATCTAGTGATGGCTCAACCCTGCAAGTTGAGCCAAGGGGTCGTGTTTGGAATGAACCTCCAGCCACCTGGGACTCGATGTTGCCCCAAGGGCTGTCACTTCCCTTTAATCATATAATAGAATATTTTTTTTTACATCAACAATACTGTACAAACATTATATACACTGTCTTTCTGAGGCTCTCCTATCTGGGAGTCATCATCCACGATTTTGTCCATGGGGATCTTCCCACAATATTTGTGGTTTTGATGCGTCACGACATTCTTGGTCACAGCCATCAAATCCAGCCTTGTCATCAACCTTGCGATGCTCTTTAATTATATATATCGTCCTTCAATCTCCATTGGAGTTCCCATGGCGCCGTTTCTGGGTTGGACCATATTTCTTGGGTTTACCACCGTGTTTTCTGGTTCATTTCCGTTTCCGCCGCTTGCGGTGCCTATTCAACATTGGAATATGATGATGAACAGATGCCGCAATATATCCAAGGCCTTGATCATTACATGTCGAATTGCTCTGACCATGTATGTCTGTCAATGTGTCAGGACGAATATATTTCTCCTGTGCATTTGGTTGCCCTTCAAGATAGGGTGGTTTTGGTTCAGCTCTTTGGAACTCACCCACGTTGTTTATGGTAGAAGAAACTACTGCTGTATTGCCATGTGATCATGGAGACCCATAATAGGTTCGGTAAGCTTTCTGGGCATTTGTGAAATATTTCCAGAACTTCCAGGAGTCACATGGCATATTCTTCCAATATCTGTGTTCTATCCCATAGCTGGTGCCTTATATGTGCTGCTTATCGCGGTATAAGTGGGCTCGTGATCATCAGTTTCAACAGTTCCAATTCATTCTGGGGAATTTGTGTTGATGTGCTCCGACAAGTGACGAGAAGATTCTATCTCTGGCAGAGTTTCCGATGAGTCAGAAGATACAACTCGGTATGCCTTATTCGTTTCGTTGGACTCAATGATCTACAGCCCGTGTGCTACATCATTTATGTAACATATGGCATATGGGGCGTCCACAACAGTATGATGCTTTCTTATAGCATTAAGGCCAATAATTCCGTCTAGGCTTATGTCAACCACTATCATGCGCTGTTTGATAGTATCATCTTCGACCACTATCTCACATTCTGCTGCACCATGCATGGTAATCTATTTTGATTCCATTTATTGTCTCCAAATCACCATATAGATGGATATCCAGTTTGGGTTTAACTTCCGATAAGTAGTCATACAGTTTCTTTGAGAGCATGGAAACTGTTGCTCCAGTATCAATCAGAAACCTCACTGGCTGCCCATAGAGATTGCAATCTAAATACAGGCCCCCCTCTTCAGAAGAGCTGTATCTAACAAACTCCTTGGAGTTACGATATCCACTTGTGTTCTGCTGGTCTCCCCTACCACGATAGGTATTAGGACCAATGTCGCGTGGATTGTGAGAAGTTCTGCATCTGGTGCGTTCTTTGTATTTGTTTGTGTTATAATCAGGACTATCATTATAATTTTGTCTCCATTGTCTATCGTCACGACAGTCCCTCCAGGACTCATTTGTGTTACTCTTTTTCTCCTTGTTTTCGGTTCTCCAAGTTTGTCATTCTTTGTTTAATCTCCCCATTACCCATCTTCACATTAGTCAACATTTGTTTTATCTCCTTCATCTCAATGATGGACTGTGGTGTCTGGGACGGTTGTGAGCTGTCCTGGGTTTTCCCATTAGAACCAGTTTGGGGCTTCAGTTCATATATTATCTTTTTTATTTCTTCAAACTCTATATTTTTGCTTTTGTGTTGGGTCTGCTTCATTTACTGCCCTAGCATAGTCTTTAGCCCTATGTTTTTCAGACTTGGAAAAAGCCTCTAATTCAACTGCACGTCTTATGCTCTCATCAAGAGAGCCCGGTCGTGCTTGTTTTACCCTGAGCCGTATATCTGGATCATACAACCCACCAATGAATTGGTCCTTTGCCAAGGTGTCTCTCAATTCATGTGATGCAGTATGATATGCCATATTGGCCAGACGTCGGATTCTCTGTCCCATATGGCAGAAAATGGGCCTTCTGTCGCAGCAACAAGAACGTTGTTCTCGTCCTGTGAGTATGTCGCCGAGTATTCCTTGAGCCAATCCTCTCAAGGATGCGCCTAGATAAAGGCCCTTGTCATCAATTTCCCATCCATTTATTTTGGCACAAATTTCAAAGTGTGCTTGGTAATCTAACCGTAGATCCGGTGCCATCATAGCTATCTGGTGTTACAAATTGTTTCCGTTTTTTACCGGATTTTCTAGGAACATTTCGGTTCGGGTGGTATTTAGCGCAATGCATTACCATGCATGCCTACCGTAAGTTATCAGTTGCTGTGTTGGCACTTGACAGCTTACGCATAATAACCCACTGCATGCACATATGAATTACGAATAGGGTGCCACAGGTACATCACTAGAATATGTGTTCTTTCTATCAGTTGTCGATTTTCAATATCTGTAGTTACGATTACGGATTCGAGACACCAAGTATATGGGCACGCGAGCTGTGTATGCATTCATCTAGTGTACAACTGACAATAATGTGCATGTAAACAACACAATTAAATACAAACATAACTATACATGTATCACAATACTGTGTGTGGCAAGAAGATTAAACGCAATGAACGACACTATTTTCTCCCAAATGGACTCGCAGTCGTCACTTCTGTGAAAATGTGTTTAGACCGTACGAAACACATACGACTACACTATAAGCCACTCGTAATTCTTATATGTATAGTAGTTCATTATGCGAAAGGTGTCCATTGTCCGTATTTATATTTCACTGCACGTTTGATAACTTTACACATAATAACCATCGATTTATTACAATTTATTTTGATGGCAGCTGCATACACGTTTATAAACTATCTTTACATATATAATCATATACATGTGAAGCTATCATACGAAGGTAACATAAGCAATGCTGCATTTTCTTCAACTCAAATAACTTTTCATCGTCTCACCTTGAGAAGGTATATGTATACTACTTGGATGTATATATATATATAGTAATATTCCGTGTATTCGTCTCATCTTGCGATATACTGTATTATTGCATGGGGTAAGGGATATATATACATAAATGTAACCAAAACAGTCATATATATAATATGTCTTGATAGCTGTTGAAATCTTTCCCTAGATCCTTGTTCAAAAACAAAATTAAATTATCACCCATATATATATATAGAGCAGAGGGGAAAAAACGTTTAAAATGTACGATTTTTCGGTCTACTTTCACCATGAATCTCAGAAATCTTGCCATCTATATCAACAAAATCTTCAAATTGGGTATATATCTAGGAGTATGAGTGTGTACAATACTATATCATAGCCCAGAATAATCCCAGTTCTTCCGTCCTGCCGAATGTTCTAAAACCTGACATTTTTGCTGATTTTTTTGGTGAGGGCCGGGTGACACAATCTTACACAATACAGCACCTATGACAAAGGATGACATAATTGGCATATGAGCATATGCCGTGAACATTTCCACAAATTTCCAGGCTATTTCTGAGATCCCTCGTCAAAGAAATATTGAATTATCACCCATTAAGAGGGCAAAACAATTATATTGAAAATTAACATTTGTTTTTATCTATTTTCACAATAAATCTCAGACATTTTGCCATCAATCAACGAAATCATGGCGTTACCATACTTGGTATCAATAGGTATGTAGAATGATATATCTTAGCAGAAAGATATCCCAAATTCTCTGATTTTGATTTCGTTCTGCCGAATTCCCCAAAACTGACATTTTGATGAATTTTGGGGGTGAGAGGTGAAACAATCTTACATAACACATCACTTATTGGATAGGTTGACATAATCAACATGTTGTCACATGCGGAATATATCTCCGCAGTTTTCTACACTATACTGAAGATCGCAGGTCAAAACAATATTGAACTATTGGTGATTAAGTGGGCCAAAAATATTGAAAATTTGCTGTTGTTTTTATATATTTTTACAAAAAATCTCAGAAATCTTGATAACTTTCAACGAAATCGAGCACTATGATATTAGAAATATAGAAGTATGTAGAAAACAATATCTTGGCGTAAAAAAATCGTGTTTCTCTACAGTTGTGTCGCTCTTAGCCGATTTTATAAAAATAAATAGCTATTTTTGCTGATTTTTACCGCTTAAACCTCTCAAAATCATTATTTGTATATTTCACACCGGGTCTTATCCGGTGCACAATGTCATAACCTTCAAAATGATGTATCACAAGCCCGTGTGTGGTGCCGATGGACTAAACTCCTACTTCTAGTGAGCTTTTTGAGTTTGTCCGCTCTACTATTGACGACGTCACTTTTCAAGTCAGGTCGGTAAGTATTTGCTTTTATTTTCTTAGTTTATGCGAGCTAGTTAAAGTGATTTATTAAAGTACTCATTATGCAACAGCGTGTGGTTTGTCAGTATTTGGAAGTGTAGGAAATGTGTCACACAAAATGACAACATGCCTGTTTTTTTTCATAATTGTCATCATATTTTCGTTAATTGCGAAGAAATTAACAACTAATGCCATCTATTTACAACGAATACATCTCTCTGAATGTTGTGTGCGCATTATTTGTCGATATAAGTAAAAGTAAGATCGAAGTTCATTACTTTGGGCGATATTTTTTTCTGACACCTATGTCTTCATAGTTGACTACGTCTGATCTGCCATGTTGACAACTCTGTTGACAACTTACTCCTGATCTGAGGGTAGGGACATTGACGTCTTCGCGACTTTACAAGTGCAAATTTCACAATTTCACTCGGAATGCACACTGTTGTAGAGATCTGGATGTGATATGCCTTCATAACAAAGTTAGTCAAACTTACGTTGAGTAATGTACAAGTACTCTGCGAAACGAAAGCATAGTCGTTCTTTATCAGATACCATCATTGGATGTTTTGATAGCCTGACGTGTTGAAACTCCCCCCTTTGGAACTCTTACACTCAGAACATCCTGTTAAAGGTACGGTTGGCCTTGGCGGTGGGTATCCTGTGAAAATATTTCCACCCGTCAAAAACCGCCACAAACAGAAAGAACAACAAAATGTAGACAGACTTTGTCCGTATACAAATAAGAAATATCGCATAAACAGTATGTTATTGTCATATATTTGACCATTGTTATGTAAACAAAAGCATAAAAAGTTACTTTTATGGTGTTTGTTTATATTATGATGGTAAACATAAAGAGCGTTCTTTGTTGGTGAATTCCTGATATGGAACGAATAAAGAGCGTTTATGCCATTTGTGTGTGATTAGCCAGCAGCATTGTGCTGTCTTCTGTAACACAATCAGGCTCCTGCTTATGTAAAATATAGTAAATCTTTATGATAACATGCTGTTTACGCGATGGGCATGGTATATATGAACGAAACTGTATGCGTTTTAATGTTTTTCTGTTTACGGTGATTGGAACAAATATGAATATTTTCGACAACTAAGGCCTCACGTGCCTTTAATGGGGAGGTCGAGTGACCAATTTTAAATGGGCATTTCCATGCAATTCTCCGCATCTATGTTACAGAGTTGCAAATATTTCTGGGTGTGGATTCGCGCGGTATTGAAAACAATACACATTACCTGGCGGACCGGCTTGGGTCTTTTTTGCATCAGAAAGTTGGTGTATTTATATTTGAATTTTATATTGATTTTTCAATTCAAGAAAATACCTCTCAAAAATAAATTTAGAGCACAAATTGACAATTTACCAAGCCCAACTGCCAGTTAAATGCTATGTTTGTTTAATGATATGGCTGCTTTAGTTCCCAGACATATATAACGTTTGCTGCGGAGATTTGCATGGAAATTCCCATTCAAAATGTTTCACTTGACCTACTCCATAATGTGCTCATTTGTACAATATTATTATTTCATGCCACAGAAAACTGATCATGCAGTGTCAAACCCGACAGCGGATCTTTATAAAAAAAACATACTCATTTGATCAATGTGCTGTATTCAATACCTTGTCCAATACGCATGTGCTATGCCGTACACGATACATGCAGTCGTGTACAAGGTGAATGAATCTGAATCACGGTGCATCTATACTGATAGCGTGTTGTCAATCTCTACCAGAGCGCATCAGTCATATAATTCCTTTGTGACTATGCCACCTGGTTTGATAACAGTCTGTGATTTTCTATATTTAGTGCAGTTTAGTGCGGGATTTTTCCAGCAAAATTGTCGAACTCGATCCCCCCAAATTCCAATGTCAATTTGATTTGTCCCTCACTAAAAACTTAAGACAGAACTGAGATTAGAGCGGTATATAGTCTTGTTGACGATATACTCAGCAGAAATGGCAGCCAATAGCGCTTGTACGCATTGAGCTCCCGAGTACGTCACGAATAATGATATCATATGCTAAAAATAGATTTTCGTACAAACTTTACCACGTGTTTGAGAACGCATGCATTTACTGTATGTGTGAGATTGAGAGTGGGTCTATAAAACTAATTGTAACTTTGTTATCTTTCGTAGTTTTTACGTGAAAATTTACACATATATCAGGGACATATACTTCTTCCAGAATATTAAAAAACATTTTCAGTTGCTCATTGTATTTTTTTTATTGTTTACGACAAAATAGTCGAAGTCGGGAAATTCATAAAACTGCGGTATAAACTACCCAGTGTTTGCAGTGTTAGAAAACGCCCAATCAAAATAGTTCTTTAGTAATTGTTTACAACTTTTGTGTTTGGTGTAACTGATGATTGCCATATGTGTTGTTGTACATGCGCGATAGACATTTGTTTTGATAAAATAAACGGAGAACCAAAGCACAACATTGCGCGAAATAGTTCTTTGGTTCTAATGTGACTTTCCAAACGTAATGTATGCCATTTACACAAACTGTATAAGATATATCATGTTCTTGATCAGACCAACGTGTGGCACTGTTCGCTTAGTATAAATTAATATAATGGAAGTCCACAAACTGGGGGTAAAATGTTGCGCGTGGCAGCGGTCTTATCGAGGTTTTAAGGAAAATAAACACTACATGGAGTTTGGGGTGTTGCTTGGATTCGATTTCATGGTAGTTGGCATGCGCCAGTCCTGAACATCCGTACTTACTTTGACATACTTTGATATACACGTACGTTTTCTATAATTAATATGATTAATGCGGAATGTTGGATTGAAGACTACCAACAAATGCCCTGAAGGTAGAACTTCACTCTTTTGTCGAACGAAAAAGTGGTCAGGCGCTAAATAATGCTATTAGCAGGGACTTATATGGTTAAAGGTACGGTTGGCCTTGGCGGTGGGTATCCTGTGAAAATATTTCCACCCGTCAAAAACCGTCACAAACAGAAAGAACATCAAAATGTAGACAGACTATGTCCGTATATAAATAAGATATATCGCACAAACACTATGTTATTCTTATATCTTTAACCATTGTTATGTAAACAAAAGCATAAAAAGTTACTTTTCTGGTGTTTGTTTATAGTATGATGGTAAACATAAAGAGCGTTCTTTGTTGGTGAATTCCTGATATGGAACTAATAAAGAGCGTTTATGACATTTGTGTGTGATTGGCCAGTAGCATTGTGCTGTCCTCTGTAACCCAATCAGGCTCTTGCTTATGTAAAATATAGTAGGTATTTATGATAACATGCTGTTTACGCGATGGTCATGGTATATATGAACGAAACTGTATGCGTTTTAATGTTTTTCTGTTTACGGTGTTTGGAACAAATATGAATATTTTCGACAATTAAGGCCTCACGTGCCTTTAATGCAGCATGCTGAATTCAAGAATATCCCAGAATCTCCGGAAGGTAAACTCCACTCTTATGTTGAATTTAGCAGCTGAACGACCAGGCGCCGCTAAATGATGCTATCAGGGATGGTAACGGGAGGATTTCATGTGCCCCCCCCCCACAAACTTTGGCCAAACTTTTCAAAACAGTTGGACGTGTCATTCGGACTCATGTCTGCGTCAACGGTTATTAGAAATTGCTAAGTGACAAAAGGTTGAAGCAATTTCGATAGTTTTAATTCCCAATCAATATCTAGTGTATCGTTCGGACCAAGATTCTAATATGTTTCTACTTTCAGTCAAAACTTTAGACTGACATTGGCCACAGTTGGATTAAAGTTTATTCTGACTGAAATAGCCATCAGTTGGGTTAAAGTTTAGACTGAAATGGCAATCAGTTGGGTTAATGTTCAGACTGGAATGGCCATCAGTTGGGTTAAAGTTTAGACTAAAATGGCCATCAGTTGGGTTAAAGTTTAGACTGGAATGGCCATCAGTTGGGTAAAAGTTTAGTCTCAAATGGCCATCAGTTGGAAATGTTTCAGCCTTGGATGGCGATAGGTTGGAATTTGTTTCTAACCAGTTCGATAGTGTGGAAAATTCAACTGAATGGGTGCAAATTAAGTTTCCAGCTTGAGTTGGAAAATATTGGCCTAAATGGGAGGGTTTAGTTCGCAATTCCTCATCGATCGATGATCAACATAATTCACTCAAATTACTTGATTTAAAAACAAATGTTTCCAATCAAAACTGTTATTATGTACCATAAATAACCACATTTTCTGTCCAAGTTCATAGAAAATTGGAGAACAAATTATTTCCTATCGATACCTATCTAACTTAACGTTATTATTTTATCACCCTGATGTGAAACACTCCGGTATGGTGATCAAATACAAATGGAGAATAATCTTGTTCAAAGTAGTAGTTTTTACAATTATTATATCCAAATTGACAACACACATCGTCATTCTTCTATATTAATTAAATGCAGTGACTCTCGATGACGAAATCGTTTTGGATATTTTATCGCCGATAGATGCGTCCCGAATCGAGTAGTAAATATTTACAATTGAGCGTAGTTCTGACGATGTTTTCTTTGGAGTGGTACGATCGATTTGCTTCAAATTTTCGGCGACGTTAGTAGAATGTTACATTCCTCCAGTTGTCATAGCGCCTGAATACTAACTTATCAGTTTCACGCACCCGAACAAGTCCATAATATGTGTTTAAAGTAAAGAGCGCGTGTCATAATGCTGCTCAAGGGAGGTATAAAAATGATATGTGTCCTCACTTATGACGACCGCCACTCGTCAACCATGCATTGTGTCATCTAAATTCTTTATACGTCAGGATATTTATCTCTCCCTTGGAAAATAATATGTCTTTTGAGATGCGTGTTAAACTGGCATGCTCCGTCATTAAAACCCTTTCTTTTAAAATGGATTCTCTCATCAGTTATAAAGCTATACATTGAATTGCCTATTATTCACATGGAGAGATTTTCTGGACAAATACAAGCAGACGACAGACAGATGAACAGATAACACAAGTGGATAAGGATTCCTGTTGATTATGCATGAGAAATGTTTAGATACGCCACGTGCTCGTTTCTTGAATCTATTATCTGAACATTTCCACAGGGAACTACTCGTCAATGAGTATTTAGTATAGAAAGGGTTAACAATAAACCCGTTTGATAAAACCCATGATTTGCTCTCCGTGATGAAAGTACTGACTTTGTAACTGATGCATCAGGGTAGATAGGATAAGGTATTTTATGTTTCCAATATACACGTGTATACGATATAAACCTAACATGAGTTATATTATTATATTATATTGTATATACGAAATAGACTTAACGTGAATTATATTATATGGTATTGTATATTGCAATGGAAATCTGCGACAATCGAACGATTATATCACCGCGGTGTATATGATTATCCAATCAAGGAAGGGGATTTGACAATTCGTATAGCGAAGATTGAAGATATCACGCGCGTTGAGCTGGTACGAAAAAAACCCACCTATAGTTCATAACATAAATCATGCTGGTGAATATGACTGCTAGTGTTTATTCCTTTATAAACTAAATGGATTCTCCCAGTCAGTTAAAGTGTACATCGGGGTGGTCTATTATTGAATTGTAGGGATGTACATGTAATATAAGCAGACGACACATAACTAAAAGTACAGAATTAAGGAGTCCTATTTATTCAGTGAAATGTTAAGATTAAAAGTTCAACAAGGACGTTGTTTTTAATTTATTATCTGAACATATCCTATGAACATATCCTATGAACATATCCTATGGGATAACTGATGATGCTTCAAATAGAAAGGGTTAACCCTTTACCCAACAAAACGGCAAAAAACGCCCAAATAAAGACTCAACAGCCTAAAATATCTTCGGTCTGTCTCAATAACACCATACAAATATGGATATGCCCTGTGCCAATGCATTCTCTTATACATGCGAGTCGACCATAGGTCGACTCGCATATATAAGAGAATGCATTGGCACAGGGCCGTTCTGTTGGGTAAAGGGTTAACCTTACTGAGATTCGAAAACACATCGCAATGCGTGCCTCAACTTTATATTTATACCTGGTACTTGTATAGAATATTATTTTTCATCTTCTTTTGATTAGTCTGCGCTCCGCAACGCCATAGTCAGAATTCGACTCACTGTGCCCCATTAAGTGTCCGACGTCACGTTTTATACTATTATTTATTATCAAGTGAATTTATTTATGTAGAATTGAATCATGTGTCTGACCATTCGTCCACGATTGTGCCTATAATAGTATACAAGTCAGTCGCCTTTTAAAACGAGCGTGTAGTTTGGCGTGATCTGTGACTTTAGAGTTTAAATGCATAATCTAAAAGTGGAATTTGATAGATCATCTCAACTAGTGTCTTCAGAATTAAGAAGGGTGCTTTAATTAGTTTTGATTGGAAGTTATTTACTCTATTCGCGAGCGCACAGCGCGAGTGAGTAGAATTAATAACAACCAATCAAGACTAGCGTCACCCTTCTTAATTCTGAAGGCACGAGTGAGATGATCTATCCAATTCATGATAATATGATTCACGATTACACGCGAGTTATTATTCCTGATTCTCACTATATTCGCAAAGCCGTATTTCCAAAATAAACTCTGAATTTGGAATTTTAACTCATGATATCACCTCAGCCAACTTGATGAGGTATCGTTGGAAAGCTTAGTTTCCGAATATTTCTGAGAACTAGATGACGACATCAAGAAATAATGTATGTTTTGCTAAAGTTTATGATACATATGAATATTCACGTAATACATAATTACCGAGGATACACATGTAGGAACCCTACACTCCGTACAATAGCTACATGTAGAAGGGATAGGCCCTATCCCTCTTATGTTGTGCTCAGCAATTCCAATGTGAGAATTCGACTCTTTTGCGCATTTGAGTGTCTTACTGCGAGTTCTCTACTCCATGTTGTGTTCCGTGTAATCAGGTGAGTGTATTGTTGGGTTGACCCTTCATTTGATGCAAAGTATATAACAATCGATACATTAACCTAATCAAGTGTCTGACCATTCAACCATGATCTGAGCTTTATAATTGATGTAACTGAGGCTATCCTTTCAGAATAAGAGCACTAAAATCGTTCGTCTGCACTTCCGATCTAACGGGTTTCCGGCGTCTATGCTTCCGTTTCCGCCTCCGTCTCCGGTTTTTCCTTCTATTTCGCCGTTTGTTCTTCCTACGTCGTCTGCGTTTGTATTTCTTTCGACTTTTCTTGTTCTTATGTTTCCGCCTCCTTTTCCGCGCATTATTTACTGTCAACTCTGACTCGTTTGTCTCAAGATCTACAAAGAGAATATTTGGTGAAAAAATATGTCATTTCTGGTCAGTACATTCTGGTTAACACTACGTATAAATTTATATATATGAGAAGCAGGATTTGGCAATAAGGGAATGCTTATGGTGGCCATCATCGAGAGGTATACAATATTTTCGGTGTTAGTAAGTTAAGTATTGAATGTACGGTATCATCTGGTAGTTTTTGGTGATTTTCGACTTCTGCGTAAATAAGGATTGGACCAAACTTTACCCTTTACTGAGTAGAATCCTACTTTCTTTGTAAGGGAAAGTCATTCGAGTCCAAAATCGATTCGAGTACAATGATGATAATTAACTTTGTCGTGCTAATATAATAGCCATTTGAACATAATCCACAAACACCATAGCACAACAGTACCATGTCATACCTGTCATGCCAACATAATAGCCAATTGAACATAATCCACACACACCATATAGCGCAACAGGACCAATTCACTAGTGTGCATATGTAACTATATCGGTCAACTAACTTTAGCATATATGCCCTCAGCTGTTAACTATATAATGTTAACTAACCTTTGCATGCCCAAAGCTGCATTCGACACTGCAATATATATGTTAACTAACCTTCGCATACCATCAGCTGTATTCGACACCGTACTATATCGGTTAACAAACCTTCGCATACCCGGAACTTCATTCGACACCGCACTGTATATGTTAACTAACCTTTGTATACCCTCAGCTGTATTCGATACCGCACTATTTCTGTTAACCACCTGGAGCTGCAATCGACACTGCAATATATCTGTTAACTGACCTTCGCATACCCGGAGCGGCATTCGACACCGCATTATATCTGTTAACTAACCTTCGCATATCCGGAGCTGCATTCGACACCACACTATATAGGTTAACTAACCTTCGCATACCCGGAGCTGCATTCGACACCACACTCACTATATATGTTAACTAACCTTCGCATACTCGGAGCGGCATTCGACACCACACTATATCTGTTAACTGACCTTCGCATACCCGGATTCGACACCGCATTATATCTGTTAACTAACCTTCGCATACCCGGAGCGGCATTCGACACCACACTATATCTGTTAACTGAACTTCGCATACCCGGAGCGGCATTCGACACCACATTATATCTGTTAACTAACCTTCGCATACCCGGAGCTGCATTCGACACCACACTATATAGGTTAACTAACCTTCGCATACTCGGAGCGGCATTCGACACTACACTATATATGTTAACTGACATTCGCATACCCGGAGCGGCATTCGACACCGCACTATATATGTTAACTAACCTTCGCATACCCGGAGTAGCATTCGACACCGCGCTATATATGTTAGCTAACCTTCGCATACCCGGAGCTGCATTCGTCGCCGCACTATATATGTTAACTAACCTTTGCATACCCGGAGTTGCATTCGACACCACACTATAGCTGTTAACTAACCTTCACATACCCGGAGTTGCATTCGTCACCGCACTATATCGCTTAACTAACCTTCGCATAACCGGGGCTGCACTCGATACCACACTATAGCTGTTAACTAACCTTCACATACCCGGAGTTGCATTCGTCACCGCACTATATCGCTTAACTAACCTTCACATACCCGGATATGCGTTCGACACCACACTATATATGTTAACTAACCTTCGCATACCCTGAGCTGCATTCGACATCGCCGGGTCTGTGATAGAGGCGGACACAGCACTCCGTTCTTTGATGGGAACTCGAGTATCTGTCGTGACCTGACTTTGACACCATTCCTGTATCCACATGTCTGTCCTCCGCGGGCGCAAAACCCCCATGAACTCCAAGGCCCGGCCATACAGTCAACTGAAAACGAAGGTTAATATAGAGACTACATAATCGAGCTATAAAATCAAAAATTGCCAAGGGCTAATAGGTTGCCGAATAAAGTTTGAAAAGATGTTGGTGAGTGATCAAAACGCTGATGGTGACTGGGGACCGTACATACTTTAGATAACTGCCGCGGGTGACCACGTGATAACCCTACATTATGTATTTATTAAGCAATATTGTCATCTACTAATTCAGCATAGTCCATCGGACATGAGCTCTATCGCACTCAGTTCTGCATATTCGAACACCACTGTACTATATCACCCAGTTTTGCATATTCGAACACCCCTGTATTGGGTGGAGTTTGATGGGATATCACCCAGTTCTGCATATTCGAACACCCCTGTATTATATCACCCAGTTCTGCATATTCGAACACCCATGTAATGGCTAGAGTTTGGTGGGATTTGTTTCAGTTCTGTATACTCGAACACCCCTGCAGGCTGGGGTTTGGTGGAATATCACTCAGTTCTACATGTTCGAACAGCCCTGTAATGGCTAGAGTTTGGTGGGATTTGTTTCAGTTCTGTCTGTTCGAACACCCCTGTATTGGGTGGAGTTTGATGGGATATCACCCAGTTCTGTGTGTTCGAACACCCCTGTATTGAATGGAGTTTGATGGGATATCACCCAGTTCTGCATATTCGAACACCCCTGTATTGGGTGGAGTTTGATGGGATATCACTCAGTTCTGCATATTCGAACACCCCTGTATTATATCACCAAGTTCTGTACATTCGAACACCCCTGTATGGGATGGATGGCGTTTGGTGGGATATAAGATATATTTAACGATGATCGAGTTATCGTTCATGCAGGCAGCAAAAATAATTAGCAAATTCTAAGTAAAAAAGTGCAATAACTCCGTCAGATCGGACCTTAATTTTAATTTGATTGGAACTTTCTCATATGAAGACCGTATATAAAGTTTCATGACATTGTGTCAAATATTATTAAATTTATCAGTCGAAAACAAAGCAATAAGCGCATTCTAAGTCGAAAATGGGCATAACTCCGTCAGAAATAAATTATTGTCGGATTACCCAAGTTCGAACTTGAGAGCGAGACTTTCTCATATGAAGACCATATACCGAGTTTCATAAAATCTGTCAAATAGTATTCAAGTGATCACCGGGAGAACAAACGTTTCAGATCGATTGACGGTCGGACAGTGCTCATAGTCCATAAGAACAAATGGTGCGATACAGAGACGATATGGTTTAGGTCAGCTACATAGTGCACGCAAAACGCGGCGCATATGATCGGTTGCTGTACAATTTGTCAAGAAATCAAATTTTCTTATCAAAATTTGCAGTCTGTGCACATTTCAGAACTATTCACGATAAACCAATTAAGATCGCGATTGAGATGGGCGGGTATTGTATGTCAATTATATAGATTGCTCAAATACGTGTTTTCCACTTAACCACTACCCATGTTACAAGGGATCAAATTGTGATATTGTGATACCCGTATAGTACGTGGCGTGAAATCGATAATTGCTGATGTGTTATGAGTTTATTGGGTGCTACAACCAAGAAAGGAACGATGCTGCTCAGTTCTTCAGACAATGATAACAACTAAGCATGAAATTAATGTCTCCGCCTCCCACGTTAAAACTATGTCTGATACGGCGTAGCAAAGTCGTGCGAGCCATGACATATTAAAGGGAATATTTCTCAATGATTGATTTAAAGTGATGTGAAACACTCCGATGGTGATCAAATAGAAAAGATATGATATCTTGCTCAAAGTAGTTATTTTTACAATTATCATATCCAATTAATTTGACAACACACATCGTCATTCTTATAGATTAATTAAATGCATTGACTCTTGGTGGCGAAATCGTTTTCGATAGTTTATCACCAATTGTTGCGTCCCGAATCGAGAAGTAAATATTTACATTTGACCCTAGTTCGGACGATGTTTTCTATGGAATGGTACGGTCGATTTGCTTGATATTTTCGACGATGTTAGTAGAATGTTACATTCCTCCAGTTGGCATAGCTCCAGAGTACTTACTTATCAGTTTCACACACCCGAACAAGTCCATAATATGACTTTAACTGCATGCATATATGTTTGTAAAATGCACGATCACAATAAGCTGATTACAGATATCATCTACATCGTATCAGAGGAATAGTGTGAGCTTATTTCCGAAATTAAAACTGCCAAATATGCTAATTTGACTGGAACAATCTAGAACGAATGTATAACAGAAATATGTATCCGAATTTGCAAGAGATTCTACCAACACCGCGTCTACAACAGGAATGGTATTGGTTTACTTATGTTAGTATTAGTAGCAATGTCTATTGGAACATAAACCTAACTGGTGCAATCGGATATCTCGCACCAACCCTTGGTCCAAATTTCTAACAGTTGGCCATTGAATGCCCGAAATCATGCTGAGATTGTTCTCATAGTTTCATGTTTGTTCCACCCAACATATTTAGTGTACAATATGTCGTTTTACATTAGTCTAAATTAAAAGGATTGAATATTTTCTTAACTTACCAGGATGGGGGGGGGGGGGGTCAGGACAAAATTACGAATGCCCGGTTGAATCGAAGTCGAACACCAACAACAAAGACCGTTTAGTCACGTGACTCACGTCCCTGGTCGCGACATGCTAATTACTTACCTGTATTCTTACAGTCCTTGGCATAGCTGGCGTAATGCAGTCCATCTGGGCATGCGTCGATGCACTTCCCTCGGTAAGATATATACGGCGCCTTGCAGCGAGTGCAGTAATGTCGATTGTAACAGGCCTCGCAGTATTTTATATTACATTCTGTAATAATATAATTTATTTTTATTACTATCCATCCATTAACTAACACTTTTTCTGATTGGGCAAAACTGTCGCATGATAATCCAGTAAAAGTCATATTGGTCTCAAACCGATATGATTTTTTTTATCGGGACTCCGTGATGTCACGAAGTAACTCTGTTGCCAAATGAATCGGTGAAATTGTGATGCACGCGCAATGCTCTTGTGGATTTAGCAGACGTTTCACTTCCGCATTGAGTTTTTTTTCACTTCTGTGTTTCTGTTCCAAATCATGCTTTCTGATTACCAAATATACAGGCTTTTATAGACAATCAAGTGCCGACAAATACCAAAAAATAACCACAAAAGTTTTATTCACAAAATTTGGATAAACATATAGATGGATAATATTAATGTCATTATACAAGTTGTGTACATATGTGTTTTTCTTGTACTCGTCCAGGTTGTGGTGAAACACAACACTGCATGCGTGTCTCGTCCAATAGGACTTTTCATCACAATCTGGACTCGTTCAAGAAAAACATATGTACCTGTATTTCGGGCTAGTACACATACCAAACCTTGAACCGTGGACGGGCAGACCAATCACATATCTAAACAATATGCCATATTATATACAATTTGAATGACGAGGCTCCAAAACATTTTATTGTCAAATTATCCGGTGTAATAAACTGTGAACATATTGTCTTTGTTAAGTAACCGACGTGGTTTTGTGCCTAAGTATCATCTGGATTGTAGTGCAAAGTGTATTATTTTCACTGGAGGGGGAAAAAGTCTATATCTTAAAGATAGAGTTATTGCCCTCCCATTGAGAATACATTATTAGTTGGAATTCTTTTGCGGGGGAAACATTTCTATGATTTCAGCTGTTTTCACAGACACAGACGTTTCAACTGGTGATGAATTATAGTATTTAATCATATTTTATGGCATAGAGTTAGCAGATCATGAAACTTGTATATGGTGGGATTCATCAACAAGTTCATCATTTATTGTAAAATTCATTCCTCAAAACTGTTCCTCGCAATCATCCAACAGGTACAAACAAGTGAATTTATGATATGCTTCCCCATTAAATAGTGGGAAGTTGCCGTTGCGAAGAACCATCTATCAAACGCCTGGACCGAGGCGGTTGGTAAAACTGACAGAAGCTATAAACAAGAAAACCATAGTCAGACATTGTAACGCCACCAAGATCATATTATTAGCCATAAATATAAATTATAATATAAAATACTTTGACCTTGAATTGTCCATTTTGAAGGTCAAGGTCAAGTGGTGTCACGATTTGACCAGTCCAAAAACACTGCCCGGACAAAAGTACCCGACAAACGTGCCCGTCGAAATCCATCCGGTTTTACCCGATTTGACCTTGAATTGATCATTTTGAAGGTGAAGGTCTGGTCGGGGTCACGATTGGACCCGTCCAAAACAATCAGTGGACAAAACTAACCCCACGTATCAAATTTCGTCGAAATCCCATCAAAATTGGCGATTTCACCTTGAAGTTACCCGATCAAGGTCAATGTCACGTCGCACGGGCAAATGAATATGCTTATGAGACTCGCCATAAGAAAGTACCCCCACATACCAAGTTTCATCGAAATCCCGTGATATTCGGGCGTTTGACCTTGAAATGACCCGATTTCAAGGTCAAGGTGACGTCGCACGGACAAATTAATATGCCTATGTTCGTCCCCGGTCGAAAATACCGCCACATACCAAGTTTCATCGAAATCGGGTGGGCCGTTTTCGAGTTCATCGCGAACACAGACACACAGACACACAGACACACTTATCTTCCAAAATATATAATAGACTAGAAGGTGACCCGACTTCGTCCGGGCTATTCAAAAACCAAATTTCAAGTCGATAGCTCCACCCGTTTCCGAGATCTGGTCTGCGCATGCGCGAAGCTGACGCCGCACGGGCTCGGCGACCCGATAAAATTCGTATCCGGGGCAAGATATATTAACATACCAAATTTCAAGTCGATAACTCCACCCGTTTCCGAGATATATATATTGCCCAATGTCATTTGCGGATACCTCAGCCGGTGATGATTTAACGCGACATCGGCCGGTTAAGAGTTAAACGCGATCACATCACGATCTGTTGACGGCGTAATATATTTACGGAATGTTTTTCGATGAGCGAAGCATGGTCCTGCGTTCTTCCCGATAATTAAGGTAGAAACTTTAAACGTACACAGGCGTGTGATACATCATTGGAAAGATGAAGCGCCACAGATTCTAACCGTGCAAATTATATGACTGGCAATTTATTATTCGCGCTATATCGAATCGATCTGTGAGCACCGAACTGAAATATATTAGCGCAAAACGGCGTAAAAACAGATTTGACCTCGGCACGTGAAAAGTTGACATCGGATCTGAAAATTAATATGCCTATGCCACTTCCCGACCGATAGTACCCTCATATACGAAGTTTCATCGAAATCGGTTCGACCGTTTTCGAGTTCATCGCGAACACACAGACCACAGATACACAGATACACAGACAGATCTTCCAAAATATATAATAGACTAGAAGGTGACCCGACTTCGTCCGGGCTTTGACCTTGAATTGGCCATTTTTAAGGTCAAGGTCAATTGGGGTCACGATTTGACCAGTCCAAAAACACTGCCCGGACAAAAGTACCCGACAAACGTGCCCGTCGAAATCCATCCGGTTTTACCCGATTTGACCTTGAATTGATCATTTTGAAGGTCAAGGTCTGGTCGGGGTCACGATTGGACCCGTCCAAAACAATCAGTTGACAAAAGTAACCCCACGTATCAAATTTCGTCGAAATCCCATCAAAATTGGCGATTTGACCTTGAAGTTACCCGATTTCAAGGTCAATGTCACGTCGCACGGGCAAATGAATATGCTTAAGAGACTCGCCATAAGAAAGTACCCTCACATACCAAGTTTCATCGAAATCCCGTGATATTCGGGCGTTTGACCTTGAAATTACCCGATTTCAAGGTCAAGGTCACGTCGCACGGACAAATTAATAGGCCTGTGCCAGTTCTCGGCCGAAAATACCCCCACATACCAAGTTTCATAGAAATCGGTTCGGTCGTTTTCGAGTCCATCGTGAACACACAGACACACCGACAGACACACAGACAGATCTTCCAAAATATATGATAGATATTGGTTACATGAATGCACCGCCTCAGAATTCCGTTAAAACAACTAATCCTTCAAATTATTACAAAAAACTACGGCTTATTACTGCGGGTTTTTCATTCACCAAACCAGAAAGCTTCTAAATGCGGATAAAAAATTGGATTCCCGCCATAAAATCTTCAAGTGTGCAACTGCGCATGGCCCAGCAATTGTTCATATCTAAACATCGAACGCAATTAACGCGGTCATAATAGTTACATACTGCAACTATAAGACATCCATCGATACACACCCCACGAAAACCCGAAATGTGTTGTCCTGCGAGATATCCCATCGCTATAGCTCAATTTGACACGGCCAGATTAGCCTTTCTACAATATCCTAAAACAATAAAGCTTCTCAAATCATCGGCATAGTCAATAGAACTTTCACGAACTTGGACATTCCAACTACAGCTTTTACCGGACTCGGGGTCGCAGTACAACTTTAACTCGTACCAAAATAACCGGGAGAAAACAATTATCTATTTATAAAACCTACACAGGACCATGGAATTCTATAATTTGGCCAACAGTATACACCGGTGGCGTGAATAATAGTAAATTCAACGTTGAAGATACTCGCATATTTTGAGAATAAAACAATGGGGATTAGTTCTTTTGGAAGATGGGCTCAATATTTGTCATTTAGTGGTGATAAAATCATCCGATGGGATGTAATAATTGCCACTTCCGACAGCAAATGTTGGAGATTTCTAAAAAATTGTTATACACGTAGAACAAAACGTAGTTATGTGAGATTTTGTAACATAGTGCATAAAATAAAAAGAATACGTCCCGTATTTGGTTGATACCTGTTTTATCTCATTCGTGGCTACAAGGAAATATAGAATTCGGACTCGCATCTTTCAGCCGCTAGTGGAAATTCTGCATTTCCTTGGTGTAGCTGCACATGAGATAATTCGGGTATTCAACTAAACCCTGTAGTTATCCTCTTTATAAAATTAATTTGGTGCTGAATGATTTTCCCCGTATGCCATTAGACTTAAAACTATTATAATACGCCTGGTGCCACACGTGCGTCCTAGTTATAACACTCAGGGCGCCACATGTATGTACTAGTTATAACAAGCCAGGTGCCACGTGTATATATACCCTAGCTATCACACAATCAGAGTGACCAGACACCACCTGTATGTCCTAGTTATAACACACCAGGCGCCAAAGTCATGTATGTCTAGGCGCCACACGTATGTCCTAGTTATAACTCACCAGACGCCGCACATATGACATAGTTATACAGCCTGTTCTCTCGAAAAGCCGCACATTATCTGCTTATAATAGAACTTGTTTTAGGTAGATAATCTTCTTAGAATCGCTTCATTATGAGCCGATAATGTGACTAAAATGCTCTCATTTTCATTCTAAGCAGATTATGTGCGGACAATGACAAACACTCCAACTAACGACTTTTCAGGCGTAGGCTCTTTAACATGTCTTTTCACTGTGGTCCGCTCGATAAAACGAAATAATGGCGAAGAGTTCCCACGTCCTGACGTCCCACGTGTGTACTTAAAATACATACTTAAACCTCAGAGAATTCAATCAATTGTTGTAGGGCTGTTCCATTAAAAAAAATACGTTGTCTTTGCACGCAACTAGCCACCGACTTTCTAATATTTCACGGCGGTGAGAAAAAAACATTAAACAAACAAATGACATTCGGTCTTAACTTCGGTTCTTATAAACTCTGGAATATTAGAATAGGGACGTTTCGCAATATCCCATTTAGGAATTACGTCTAAAGAGCGAATTGATGTTCTTTTTCGGGTGAATTCAAAAGCACATCCATGCTTTAGTACAATATTACTGAATGCATAGGACATGTCGCATCAGGCAGTAAAAGAGCACATGGGGCCATTCATCGCGGAACAATGAACATCGCCTTGTGTTAACACACTAGACGCCGCACATACGCCTGGTCTCTTGAAAAGCCGCAAATTATCTGCTTATAATAGAACATATTTTAGGTCGATAATCTGCTTAGATTAGCCTCAATTTTAGTTGATAATGTGCTGAAAACGAGAGTCACATTATCTACTCATAATGAGGCGATTCTAAGCAGATTATGTGCGGACAAAGATGCAAACAAGTCAACTCACGACTTTTCAGGTGTACGCTCTTTAACATGTGTTTTCACTGTGGTCCGCGCCATAAAATGAAATAATGCCGATGAGTCCATTATCTGCTTATTTCAGTATAGGTCGATTAACACACCAGACGCCAAATGTATGACATAGTTACAACACACAAGCGCCAAATGCATGTCCTAGTTATAACACGCCATGTGCCACACGTATGTCCCAGTATGCCCTATTAATAACAAACCAGGAGCCAAATGTATGTCAGTTATAACACCACGCGCCACACGTATGCCCGAGTTGTAACACACCGGGAGCCACGTGCATGTCCGATTAATAATAAATCAGGTGCCATATGTATGCCCTAGTTATAACACGCCAAGCGCCACATGTATGCCCGAGTTGTAACACACCGGGAGCCACATGTATGTTCGATTAATAACAAACCAGGTGCCATATGTATGGCATACTTATAATACACCAGGCGCCACACGAATGTCCTAGTTATAACACTCCCGGCGCCACATATATGTCCTATTAATAACAAACCAGGCGTCGCATGTATGTCCTAGTTATAACACACCAGGCACCACACGCATGTCCCAGTTATAACACACCAGGCGCCACAGGTATGGCCTAGTTATAACACACCAGGTACCACATGTATGTCCTAGTTTTAACACACCAGGCGCCACAGGTATGACCTAGTTATAACACACCAGGCACCACATGTGTGCCATAGTTATAACATACCAGGCGCCACATGTGTGTCCTAGCTGTAACACACCAGGTACCACACGTATGTCATAGTTATAATCATGCACCACGTGTATGTCCTAGTAAAAACACCAAGCGCCACATGTATACCGTAGTTATAACAAGCTAGGCGCCACATATATGTTACAGTTATAACACACCAGGTACCACACGTATGTTAAAGTTATAAGGCATCAGGCACCATACGTATGTCATAGTTATAACTATAGTCAGGCAGTCAGTCAGTCACAAAAGAGAATTCATGGATTTGAGTACCATTCCTTCATTTCGCGGTCACTATCTAACAGTGCTGTATTATGCAGTAGCAGAATATGGTTTGTCCAAATTTTGCAGTTTTTATCTGCTCACTTATGTAAATATGTTCTAATGATTAGAACATCGATTCACAAGCTTACAGTAGAGTGTACAAGGTGGAGAAAATCGCCAGACGACGAAGCCAGCATGACTCGTAATATTTGTGGAGACGATCGATGTTGGAAGTACATTAAACAAATCCCCAAATATTACTTGGAAAATCCCACCAGAGAGCATACTAAACAAAATGTCTGTATATTCATCAAAAATAGCATTCAGGCCATTACTAAACATAGTTTGTTAAATGGTGCTTTTTATGAATATAATATTTATCATACTGTATATGAATATCTTGTAATACCTTTGTATGAATGAATGTATGTGTGATTGAATGCGTACATAGTATAGATATGTTTGTGCTTGTTTCGCTGTATACTCTTTCATTTGTCAATAATTTTCAATAAATCCTTCAACAACGCAAAGTTTCCATCTACCTGGAAAAAGGCTAACGTTGTCCCAATTTTCAAAAAAGATGACCCAGTCGACACAAGAAACTATCGACCTATCTCTCTGCTTCCTTGTCTTGGGAAAGCGTTTGAAATAAAACTTGTACTAAAACAAATAAGTCCGTTCTTTGACGACAATAAATTACTTTATTCCAACCAATCGGGTTTCATAACCGGCCACATCACATCTCACCAACTGATAGACCTCTACAATCACCTATGTCAATCTCTCGACAAGGAACTATATACATGCTCTGTTTACTGTGATATTTCCAAAGCCTTCGAGAGAGTTTGGCACAGGGGACTGTTATATAAGCTATATAATTATGGAGTTCGCGGGAGAATATTGAGATGGATAGAGGACTACTTTCATAAACGGCAACAAAGAGTTTTAGTAAATAACACTTTTTCTGAATACGAGATCATCCCAGCTGGTGTACCACAGGGCTAAATCTTGGGACCCTTCCTCTTCCTTGTCTATTTTAACGACTTACCAGACAACATAATTTCTTTTACGAGAATGTACGCCGACGACACATGTCTAACAAATAGTCACTATGACCTAAATGAATTAGGCCGCGTCGTGAATAGTGACCTCCAAATCATAGCACAATGGTCTGAAAACTGGTTAGTAAACTTTAATCCTTCTAAAAAATTAGTATGTCCTATGCACTAACGGGGACTTCTGTGGAAGCCCCTGACTTAATCTTTAAATAGCATCCAATTTCATTTGTTGAAACACATAAACACCTCGGTCTGGAACTCCAAGCTATCTTAAAATGGAATAATCACCTAAATGGTATAAAAAACAGAATAGCCTCACGCTTAGCACAGCTCCGAAGATTTAAGTATCAGCTTGACCGAAGATCGCTTGAAAGCATTTATACAACTTTTATCCTACCACTATTTGATTACTCCGATGTAGTCTGGGATTGTGCCCCCAAATACCTAACCGAGAAGCTCGGCAGATTACATTGCGATGCCGCCCGAACAGTTAGTGTCCTCACACGATCAGTGTCCAATATAAACCTCCTAAATGAAGTTGGCTGGCCAACACTGAGCAAGAGAAGAGAGATCCATAAACTACAAGCAGTGTATAAAATAGTAAATGACGATGCCCCCGAATACCTACAAAATCTTCTAACACCTAGACCATCTGAAGTCTCTGGATATAACTTGAGAAAACCGGGAAAATTCTATTCTTACTTCTGTAACACCGAGCATTTAAAAAAAATCATTCTTCCCCGCTACTTTAAAATAGTGGAATGACATACCCACAGAAATAACAGATGCCGAATCTATCGCAGACTTCAAATTTTATCTCGAATTAATAGATCCTACAGTAAAACCACCATCATACTTCTATACAGGTCGTATAACGCTTAATGTCACCCATGCCAAATTGCATAGCAAATGCAGTAGCCTACGTTCCGATATGTTCCAAAATTATATCTCTGACAGCCCCCAATGCCATTGTGGAAATCCATGCGAAGATACTTACCACTACCTCTGGGCGTGTCCTCTATTTCACACCGAACGAATGGAAATGTGTCAAAAATTATACCAAGAAGGACTGAAAATTACACATATCAATGATTTACTTCTCGGAATTCCCGATATCTCAAATAGAAGAAACAAAATTCTCTTCAAAATAGTCCATCGATATATAACAGCGACTAAACGATTCGAAGTCGCATAATCAAACGCATTTCAGAATAGCCACAAAAAAGCTAATTAGTTACAAATCGGTTTTGGCACCTCCCACCCCAAACCCCGAACCCACTCATTTGTAAATGTAAATATGTTTAACCTATATATGATTTTGAATCTTTCCTTCACCATTTTGTATGAATAATATTATTGTAAACAGGGAGAGGGGCAAAGTAAGTTTTGTAACTTGTCCCCAATCCCTTTTGTATTATTCGATATACAAATAAAATATGTTTAAAGTTAAAGTACTCTTTCATTCATCCTTGATGATAAACATACCAAAGAACGATTGTACTGATGTGGTGCTGACATCCCACGTGTGTACTTAAAATACATACTTCAACCTCAGAGAATTCAATCAATTGTTTTATGCCTGTTCCATTAAAAACAACGTTATCTTCGCACGCAACTAGCGACCGACTTTCTAATATTTCACGGCGGTGTGACAAAAACATTCAACACACAAATGGCCTTCGGTCTTAACTTCGGTGCTTATAAACTCTTGAATATTAGAATAGGGACGTTTCGCAATATCCCATTTAGGAATTACTTCTGAAGAGCGAATTGAAGTTCTTTTTCGGGTGAATTCAAAAGCACATCCCTGTTTCAGTAAATTATTACTGAATGCATAGGACATGTAGCATCAGGCAGTAAAAGAGCCTATGTGGTCATTCGTCCTGCGTCATCTTTTTTTTCCTGGTAAGGTAAGCATTTATCTCACTTGTGTGTGGAACGTTAGCAACAGATAACCTAGTCCAAGTTTTCCTCGAACGTAAATCAGCTAATGAAATTGGTATAGCGAGATTCTGGCTTACGTCCGAGACCGCACCAATTATACCTTTATGACGATGTTGATCAGCTCATTTAACACCACCAATAAGTGTAATGAGATAGCATAACTGTGACAGTAAACTGGTTTATTCCGTAAAAAAATTACATTTGTTCTGAATTCCACAACAGATGTAAAATGAAAGAGGTAATTTAATATGAAAACAAGACGTTTACCGCTTATTGTTTTATATAATTTCGAAAGATTGCGATCGTGTTTGACCTCACAACGTGAACTCGGCTTTTTCCGTTCCGGTGTGTTAAGTTGGTTTACAATATTAGAAAGGTGAAGTGTAATAGTCAACAAAATAGCATTCTAAGTGGAAATTAAGTTTTAATAAACATACAACGTTTAAGTGTAAGAAATGTTTAAATTATAACCAGTAATGGCACTGATTACCATTTAAAAACCTTTTAACGGCGATAGAATATTGGAATAAAACCTCGTACACTGCGTGCGTTCCACGTGTTCCTTGTTCGGGTGCATTCGATGTGTTACCGAGTCGAAATTGTTGGTGAAAATCCGAGTGTTGTCGAATAGACTTCGGATGAAGTCGGGTCTTCTAGAAAACATAAACAAAACGCGATGGAATCATGGTTACTTCTAATTTCATGACGCATTCTATGCATATTTTAACATAAAGATTTTATCATTATACATCACCGTAGCCGTAAAACGCCACTCTTTTCGATAATTACATCATGCCATGCTTATACGTAGGATAAAGCTGATTATATTTGGTGACAAAGCCAGCCATTGCATCTGGGTGTAAAGTCCGTCATGAGGGATAATGGAATCGGGCTCTGGCGTAAACCAGCATCTCGCTATACCAATTTCTTCAGCCTGTTTACGTTCGAGGAAACTTTGGCTACAGCTAACCACAATCGTTGACTTCTATACGAGTTTTTTTTTAGAGTGTATACAATCCGTATATGTATAGCTATTTCCTGTATTTCAAATATTGCCCATACAACCAAATTATACGTATATATAATTTTTAATATTAAAATGATCTATATCCGTTATGCATGTTGATATTCGACTTCCAAACTCTCCCTTGATTTATTTTATCATTTTTATAAATTTTTTCTTACAATCTTTAACAATTTGTTATCATTTTTGATAGTTTTTCTTACATTCTTTAACAATTTTTGTTTTATCATTTTTGATAAATTTTTTTTACATTCTTTTATAAATGTTTATCATTTTATTCTTACATTCTTTAACAATTACAAAACATTATATAAAATGTGTTCGGCCAATGCATTCTCTTATATATGCGAGGCATGGTCCATTTAAACCCAAAATGATACGTTGGTAGTTACAATATACGTCGATAAAACACGACCTCCCGGTATATATACATGATATATACTCTGACAAACATGCCAATGTCAGCTAGCAATATTCAAACTATTTTCTATTTTTCGCACAGAAGTGACACAATGAATCGCTCTTTATTCACACCATACCAAGAATATGCTTCGCAACGACGCTCTTTATTTCACGCTGAAGATAATGTCTTTTTGTGGCAAATCAATTCTCTGTTATGTATGTGTTCTGTACAGTTTTCTGTATAAAAAGAATTTCACATATTTATTAACCGGAATGCGATAAAGGCGAGTATTACTGGATATCGTTTGGGTCTCCAAAGTAGTGTGGTGAATTTCGTGTGAATATGTATTGGAGTTCGAAAACCTCATTGCGAATAAGATTCGATCCAAGCGTGACTACTCTATTACAAACGAGAATACATCTCGCTCAATAATTCTCAACCACCATCCTCTGCATAGACACGGACTATAATCGATACAATCCGGTTCCGCTTTAGGTATCCGGTTCAATGTTATCGTCCGGTTCGATCGCAAATATACGCTGTTTTCGTTTTTGTACTCTCTTAAGAATGGACAAGTTACTATATTCGATTCTGCCGCATCATTACGCCCCCTTATGGTGTATATTGGCAAGCACATCTGTAGTCTCGTACCTGGCTCAGACAATCCACTCACTGTTCCGTCCAACTCCACGACGTAACGCTTCTGCTACATACCGGAACGTTGCACCTTAGCAGTAGAGGCTGAGCGCTAGGAACGAGTCCAGCATATCTGGTCCTGTCGTAGTAGGTGATGGACCAAATGTGATTAAAATCGTACTCAGTATTTTGCGTACTTGGATGGACTAAATATGATTAGAGAAACGTACTCGGTATTTGCGTACATATACCTTGTAATGAAGATAGACAATTTTGGCCTGAATATGTATACTATTTCATGCACTATTCAGACTATTTCAATATAAATTAGAACAAATAACAAAGAAAAGATACATGCCAGCCGAAAACAATTCAAATGTCGTATATTATAAGAGAACCGAGAAACTAACAGTTTAGTGTATTTGCCGCGCGAGCTGGCAATGGGTGTGTGGTTATTGGTGTATCAATGCAATGTCCGTTGCCTGTTTGGCGATGAACCCTTCAACCAATTGGAATACATGCGCCCTTTGTGAACATATAATACGCGACATATGGTATGTAAATATTTCATAATTATCAAAACTTTAGTTTTGCACGTCCGATTTAAAAAATGTTTTCACATGCTTTCTCACCAAGTGCACACTATACACACATACAAAAAATATTAAATATAACTAACCGTTACATATATACACATTTTTTTCACAGTCACTACATTAAAGCTCCAATATATTTTATATATGCCTAATAATATGCTATTGAGGGCGTTACTATTTCTGACTATATATATATATGTTTTTCTTGGTTAGAACACGCCAACAATGATCGCATTGCCAGACAATTTAGCAATGGTATATCAAGCTTCACAATTTTACTGGGTGCATCACAAATTCAGGCTATTTTGATGAAAAACTTGTTTAAAATGTTGTCCCACATTCAATTATGTGATTTAATCGCTTGTGTCATATGTATATATCCTAGAAATATCATTTACATTTAATTATTAACTCCAAAAATAGTTATCTTCCCCATAAACATTCGAGAATTGCGATAAAAAAAAACTCGGAAAGTTTGTGCAGACTTCTTACCGAGTGCTGGCTTCTACGGGGCGTTGTATTTTTATCGTTCGCATGCGAATCGCAATTTACAACAGATATAGAACACAAAATGAAGTATCCATACTATTTGTCACTGTATGGTGGGATTCATTTCTTTTCCGTCTGTCTTTGTCGCACATTCTTTCCTAGATTTATCTATCCCCTCCCTCCCTCTATGACTCATCTAACTCTCATCACATACGCCCTATCCAACTTCCGATTAACCCCATCCATCCCGCCCTGCATGTGCATGCATGCAATGTGAGTCCATACATACGATTTGTAATGTGAGTCCATACATACGATTTGTAATGTGAGTCCATACATACGATTTGTAATGTGAGTCCATACATACATGTCCTTTCTTGTTTAAGAGTATCCACGATTGTATATGCGTTATTGTGTATTTGTCGTGTTCTTCCCTGTTTGGCAGACTAATTGCAGTAGAATAGAATAGAATATACTTTATTCAGCAATGTATATCAACAATAATGTAAACAACATTTTTGTTAACATATAACAAAATACATTACAGGGAGGTTGCATGACCATATGGTCGTCTTCCTGCTTTCTCCCAATGGAAATTATGAATTCTTTTCTGACTCCAGCTCCTTGACCAATCTATTATATGTTTGTTGGAGATCTTTCTTAATCATATACTATAATGTATGTAGAAGTAAAAGGTAAAGATGCTGCATTTACACATACTATTGAATATAGTTTTATATTTATGGTGTATTGACGGTGAGATATATATCATTTAAAATAAATATGCTTTAATGGAAACTGAGATTGTTGATCTACATTAAGATTAATATTAATCAAGGTTAAGGTTAATCCATGACACCTGGATAACAATCCCGACAATACACTTTTTTACATTGGACCTTGTCTAGATATGATTCAAATTGTTCCTGCATAATGTCTTTTGAAATTAGAACGTGGTAAAAGGGATCTCAAGGACACATCAACGATTCTCCAATGTTTTGGAATATTGTGTAGCGGAAGCCTATCACTGAATGCAGGTCTAGACATAGTTTCACATATAGTACTGTGTCAGAGTTGTTGATTATATGATAAGTGTCCAGAAGAGGAAAGGGTAAAATATTATTTGACCAATCATGCATATACTGATAAATCTTTAATTTGTACAAATCAATAGCTTTCAGAATAACTGTAGCACTATTAATTTATTGAACAAATGTGAATTATTCCATACATTAAGTGGCTCTGGATAAGAGAGTGGTACAGAATACGCATACTTTTTAGTGGAAGAAATTTCTTTACTCTGTTCATTGCATATAAAGCTCTAGATATTCTTGTTGAGACCACTGCCACATGATGTTTAAATGATAAATGTTCATCAATATTATTTACCAAGAAATTTGAATGATTTGTCTGCAGCATTGTCGCCAATTCTGTCTTTTGGATGGTTATCTATTACAAGATGATGGTTGTTACAGTTATATTTACCACCAGCTGGCTGAAATAGTATATATTTTATTTTCTTTGCATTCAATGAATGTTTTATTAGCCTTACATCAGTTACTTAGATGATTCAACTGAATATTAGTATATCTGAAAAGACGGCGAATGTCACAATGAGAAGAGTAAACGGTTGTGTCCTCTGCGAATGAAAGCAGGGACAGTTCGGTACCTCTATACATATCATTCACATATATTTAAAAAAGTAGGGCTCCAAGCACTTATCCTTGAGGAACCCCAGTATTTTAACGTTACCTCTGACTCCACAATTTTCTAATTTTGTTAAAAGTATATCATGATTAATGGTATCAAAAGCTTTTGAGAAGTCAATGAATGTTGCTTGTGTACAATCCTTAGTTTTCTTATCATTGTATGATGCTACATCATTTAGAAGTCTAATGCTGGGATGAGTAGTAGAATAATTTTTTATGGAAACCGTATTGGTCTTGATAAAATTAATTGTAATTAATGCAGTATTGTGCACCATATATCTATATATATATATGTATTGATGTATATATGTTTTCTATGTTCCTGTATTAATTTGTATATACATGTATGTTCTTCATATCTCATATATATTTTGAAGACCTCTGTCTGTCTGTATGTATGTCTGTCTGTCTGTCTGTATGTCATTAATACAAATCTACGATTCTCGACCGATCGGGACGAAACTTGGTACGTGTATGTAGTTTGACCAGGCGGTGGACGTTGTCGTGTTGGCGAGCCCGTGCGGCGCCCGCTTCGCGCATGCGCAGACGAGATCTCGGAAACTGGTGGAGCTATCGACTTTAAATTTGCTATGTGAATGTATCTTGCCCCGGATACGAATTTTATCGGGTCGCCGAGCCCGTGCGACGCCAGCTTCGCGCATGCGCAGACGAGATCTCGGAAAAGGGTGGAGCTATCGACTTGAAATTTGGTATGTGAATGTATCTTGCCCCGGATACGAATTTTATCGGGTCGCCGAGCCCGTGCGACGCCAGCTTCGCGCATGCGCAGACGAGATCTCGGAAACGGGTGGAGCTATCGACTTGAAATTTGGTATGTGAATGTATCTTGCCCCGGATACGAATTTTATCGGGTCGCCGAGCCCGTGCGACGCCAGCTTCGCGCATGCGCAGACCAGATCTCGGAAACGGGTAGAGCTATCGACTTGAAATTTGGTTTTTTAATAGCCCGGATGAATAGCCCGGACAACGTCGGGCTCATCGGCTAGTCTATACTATATATTTTGAGACTTCGTATATATGTGTGTGTGTACTTCATAGAATCCAAAACGCGTGTACAGATTGAGCTCAAACTTCCTATGTAAGTGTCAAATCCCACCGACACGACCGTGATCGCAGTTTAGAAAAGCTCAGAGCACCCGTTCTCCAATCTCAAATCACCGTAAAGGCACGGCGTGGGTTAATCAAGTGATTATTTAATGAGCGTTTGTTTTTGACGCATCTCTATAAAGAGCGTCTGTTTGCCATTCAACGCTATTTGCATCTGCAGAGAGATATACGGAACATACATTAAATTTAAAAAACATTTGTTTCTGACCAACCCTGCGAGCACGGATGGCGCGCTTTGTTTTTACAGTATATAGTTATATACCGAAATCATCCCAGATAATCACGAATATAGCATCAGATTTCTCCCCAGATATACCGTTATAAAAAGCTACTGGAATCTGCCAATCTACGGGAAATTCCAGGGAATGCCGATTGAGCTCAAACTTGCTACCCACGGGAAGTGTCATATATATGAGTGTGTCCTTTATAGACTCGAACCGATTGAGCTCAAACTTGCTAAATAAGAAAATAGCCCCCAAGCCGTAAATATCAACAACAACGATATTGCTACCTACGGGGAGCAACGTTATTAGCATCTGCAGAATTATGCAGAGAGAAAATGCTTTCCTATTTTTAGAACGCAACACATGTTTACGTCGCGTTGGTGATTGAGGTTCACAACGGGGTTAATTGACTGTCCGCTCTTTGCGACGATGAGGTTCACGGCGGGGACTATTGACCAACACTCACAATTTCGTCTTTTGCATCAGATACCAACACCTCGACCGATCGGGACGAAACTTGGTACGTGAGTGTAGTTTGACCAGGTGGTCGTCGCTGTCGTATTGGCGAGCCCGTGCGACGCCCGTGCAGCGCATGCGCAGACGAGATATCGGAAACGGGTGGAGCTATATCCTTGAAATTTGCTATGTGAATGTATCTTGCGCCGGGTACAAATTTTATCGGGTCGCCGAGTCCGTGCGACGCCAGCTTCACGCATGCGCAGACCAGATCTCGGAAACGGGTGGAGCTACCGGGTACAAATTTTTCTTATTGAAACGCGTGGAGCTAAAAATTAAAAAAAAATATTTAAAAAATGTCATGTTTCGGACAAGCCGCCGGTGGCGGGCTAACCTGCTAGTCTACTATATATTTTGAGAACTACGGAATATATCCATATATATATCCTTTATAGACTCCAAAACGGCTCGACCGATTGAGCCCAAACTTGCTGTGTAAGGGTAAACAGCCACGGGAAGTGTCATCGGGCCATTCGCGAGCCCGTGCGACCACTCATTCACCCTTCAACTGCCATCGCAATGTAGATTGATGGGTTAATCGCGTGATAATTAATGAAAGAGCATTTATCTACTTTAGTGAAAATATACGGCATTTGACCGTCTCGGAAACTGGGGATATCGAGACGAAAACTGCTGGGCCGATTGAACCCAAACTTGCTGTGTAAGGGTAAAAATTCACAGGCAGTACACTCGGACCATTCGCGAGACCGTGTGACCACTCCTTCACCCTTCAACTGCCACCGTAATGGAGATTGATGAGTTAATCGCGTGATAATTAATGAGCGTTTGTATATGAGGCGTCACTATTAAAGAGCGTTTATCTACTTTAGTGAAAATATACGGCAGGTCAAAACTGGGGATATCGAGACGAAATTTCGTACTTAGTTGTTCCAAGGGACGGGGGAGATTTTCGTCGGGTCAGTTTGTCCGCCCGGTGTGACCTTGACCTTGAAACGGGTACCCACAAATGACCTTGGGCGATATATCGGTAGTCAGCGGTGACATCGATGTGAAATTTGTTATGTATGGTCAACTCGGGACGGGAAATATTTTTGTCCGGTTATTTTGTCCACCCAACATGACCTTGACACGGGTACCCGCAAATGACCTTGGGCGATATTTCGGGCATCAGCGGTGGCAGCGACGCATGGGGTTACCTTGAAAAACCAAAATTAATGGATCGACCAAAGCCATGGGACCAATCCCGCCAGTGGCGGGCTAATCTGCTAGTATAATATAAGTCACGGGACGCTTAGTGGTCGGATATGGTGTCATGTGAGGCGAAGTGAGATCAATATACGACCACAAAGCGTCCCGTAACGTATTTATTATGCCAGTGGACAAAATCCAGCTTATCTCTTTAATTAATCGTCACTGTAATTTATTTAATTTGGTAAGTTAAATGTGTACTTATGGTCATTAACTTATGTAACGTCATAGTGACGCGCCATGGGCGTTGAACGTCAACGCATTGAGTCAATGGATAATCACCAGAAGTAGGACAACTTGTTGAGTTTGATAGTTAATTTATGAGTCTTTATAATTCCTCAAATATATCGCATGCAGGTTTTGGTACATGGTACTATGTCTTTAAATTCGAAAATAATTATTTCCGACAGATATCCCCTTTCTTGGCGCCAAAATACACAAAAATATCCACGAGGCGACAGAGTTTCTGAAAAACAAGATGGTGGATAAGCATCTAATATTGATTTCATATGGGGTCACTGACCTAATATGGGTTCATATACGGTCACTATTTATCGACGCTGAATGGCTAATCGCAAGAGCTGACATAATAAATATATATATATATGCCATGCTGCCTTTAGTGTGACACGCTTCGTGTCTCATTGGCATTAACTACATCGCTGTGTTATGCTGCACGGACTTCATTTTGGAAATGAAACATAGCTGGCTGCCTACTGGATAATATTTCCCGCCCAGGACACAGAGCATTATGTAATGGTTAGAGCACAATAATTGTTCTTTACCAGAATCAATCGAGTCGGAGACGAGATTTATTCTTGTGAAGAACAATTCGCGTCCTCTGACCGACTTAGAGCACAATTGATCACACATAATGCAATAAACTGGAAATGTGCCGTGCGCTGGCCGCGATTGGACACAATAGCCGGTTAGCCACGCCCAAAAACGTGATTAACCTCTGAACTGAATGTGAACACGCTGGTCATCCGTGTAACGATGACCCGGAGAGTAACGACGGACGCGACTAATCCCTCATGCTTTACACGAGCGTTGAGTTCAGGTAGGTACACACATATCGTTATTATAATACCTTGTCGGTTTCAGCTGACGATTTTGTTATATTATTATCGTTAACAATAGTTGGTTCTCCAATTACAACTTGTTATGTCACGCTGGATTAGATATTTTAGCATCATTTGTGACACTAAACTATGAGGTTTCGATTTATCGAAGAAAATATGTTCAAATAACTAATGAAAATTCAGAAATACAAAACCTCCTCCCTAATACATGTTGTCGTGCCGGATGATGTGTGTACCGTTCACATATATAACATAGAAATTTCAGGATTGCTATAGATGCAAGTAAAATGGACTTTTATTCGCGTTTCCAGCAACTTTTGTAGTAACGAGGACCCGTTGAATTTTATGTGGGAAAGTAACTGGATGCGAAAATTTGTAACGACGGACGCGTTTATTTTTTCTCAGAAATATTTACCTTCACATGATATGTCATGGGCATATATGGTCATGTTTGAAAAAACAATAAAGGTAAAATATTTAGGATATTTCCAATTAATAATCAGATGATTTTTTTTTTAAACATAATGGGAAATATACTATAACACACCGGGCGTGTCCATATCGTCTCCGTTGGGGCGGGTTATGCATGTCGACCTGGATTTTTCCAACTGTATCCCCTTGAACCAAACCAAACACTCCTAAAAGTTCTCAAAATTACATTTGCACCCCCCCCCCCCCCATATATATTATAAATTCCGATTTTTCATTTTCAGACGGAGAAAAATTGGTGCCTATTGAAGGCAAATTCCTGGAAGTCGATGACAATCTAGCTTCCCCATTGATCCCGCCTTCTGCGTGGTGCTGGTAACCAGCAGTGCCACGAAGTGGGGAGAAATATAAAAACCTGCAATCATCATGGCAACATTCACTTTCTCATATAAAAGACAAGCCAATGTCGTCGAGTGATGAATTAAGGGCTCACAGATCTGGCCACCCCCATAATGTTCTCTGCGAGAAATGTGGTTTGATGTTATCCAGTCGATCCGTGTTCAGACAACATTACAAAATACACAACGAAGCATTAAAACAATGTTGCCCGTTTGAATGATGTGGAAAGATATTTATCAAACCAAATCTCTTCCAGTCACACGTGAACCGACATACAAAAAGCTATCCACATGTTTGCAGAGGGTGCAACAAAACCTTTAGTTCAAAGAACATCAGAAATCGACACAGCAAGCTTTGCACCGAGGAAGCCACACACACATGTACTACATGCAATATATCATTCGTGGATTCGAGTGGACTCCGCAAGCACGAAGCAACAGTTCATGTTCATGTGTATTCCCTGGGAATGAACTTGTGCCACTGGTTGACCAGTGACATGTTCAGGTGGCTTGTACCCATGAGTGTTCATGTGTATTCCCTTGGACTGAACATGTGTTACTGATTGGCCAGCGACAGGTTCAGGTGGCCTGAAATGGGGAGGTGTCACAGCCGGTCCTGTTACTGACTGTTGGACAACGCGAGTGGCATGTGCTGCCCGTCTGTGTATCCCCCGCTCCCTTGTAGTACCGTCGTTTGTGATAGGCTTACTGGGTTGTTCTGTCCCACCGGTTCGGTCGGTCTCACAGTTAGGCATATCCGTCAAGTGGCGGTCATCGTCACTTGATGGACCTCCTTGCCCCCATGTCAACTGACTGTTATCGTCCCTGGCATTATAGTTACCTTGGCCTGGCATCTGTTCGTGGCCAATGGTCCTATGATAGCCACCATCGCTCGATCTTGGTTTGTTTAATTGCATTAAATCTTTAAACAACCCAGATCGCTGTTCAAGGTAAGCCAATTGACTGTCCAGATTAGCCGTGGTGTGATGGTAATTACTATCATCACATGATAAGCCGACTTGTCCTCCTGTCCATTGGTGGTTATCATCACAACCGTGGTAATTACTATTTGGCGGCTCATATTCTCGCGGGCTTTGGTCTCCCTCTGGAAACCCTTCCCTATAATGGTCACCCGCATTAGCCCTTGGTTTGTTTAATCTGCTTAAACTCTCCAACAACCCAAATCGTTGTTCCAGTTCTGCCACGTTATTATTCATTTCATTTGCCGAGCGACGGTCATCGTCACTGGCCCTATGATTATTATTTGAGTGGTTGTAGTCATATTTTGTCGTTTGGGTTTCCGATGCGTATTGGCCGTGGTCATAATTAGCAAAGGCATGTCCCGAGTAATGATCATCATTACTCACAACCGGTCTGAGGTATGGCCGTGGGACCCTGTGCCTATCCAGTGAGTCATTCCGGGGTTTTGTATAAGGTACTTTTGGTTGTACCCCCCTCTCACCACCCCTGGTCATTCGCACTTCAGCAATAAATTTTACTCTTTCCTGAGCATATATGGACAAGTCATTTGTCCTAGTTGAGGGGATGGCCGATACATCTTTGCCGGGGATGGCTCACTGGATGTCACCATGTGATATAGGGGCCTCCGAATTTTCCTCATCGCTACTGACTTCCAGTTTTGATAACAAATTTTGCCCCGGGAGAGGTGTGTCGTCGGACTGTGAACTATTACTGCCCACTCCCGACTTCTCTGGATTGTAGCGTTTATTTATCAGGTCCTCCTCCGGGTGAACGATATTGCTATCCGGGGGTGTCATGGCATAACCCAATTGAACAGTTGTGTCTATGTTAGGTGGAGGGAATTCTTTATACTCTGCCATTCTGTTTTCTGGACTTGATAGTCAATACAATTTTTTTTTATTTACGACCCTGTGTTTGGTAGCGAAAAAATATGTCGGTATCCTTCAAATTACTTGTATTAGTTCATGTCGGCACACATTTTATAAGGCCTGAAATGTTCAACAACAAATTTACTGTTTCAGTATCACAACATGCCTGCTGGCATGGGTTAGTGATCTCCACACACGTGTAATTTGCATCATGGTCCCATATTAGCTTGAGTGATATTATCTCGCCGACGGCTAGGGTCCTAAATCCACCGAACCACGTGCCTATCGATAGCAAACATTCATATACACTCTTAGTGGTGCAAAGAGAAACAGAGTAATGGCGAGAGGAATCTTAAGCACCCAAGTCTCCTGACAACGTTTCGTCTGTTTCAAATTTGCTGTGAAACAGATGGTTAACAATGCGACAAATAATGGTAAAACACATAAACATGTGATTCCTGATACATTCAAAACATTCATGTTTCTAAATAAATTGTTTGTCTGAATATTCGCGTCCGCGGTTAATCTATGTGATTTCTGAAGCGCGTCCAACGTTACATAATAACGGGTCCTCGTTACTCGTTGATAATGCTAACTATTCGAATTGCTGGAAACTGGTTGCTTGGCGGTGGTTGTGTTGCTTATATTTCACTGACAGGGATCCCGGCGGTACCTCAACGTCATGAATTGTTCAGATTTGCACGCGATAACATAATTTTATGGGTCAATTTTCGTGCAATGTCAGGGTTTTGCAACAACTTTCCTCTTTATACATTAATGTGGACACTTTGACATCAATTTAGCACCCACAGATTTAGACTAATATTGTCCCAAAACACTACGCACACTAAAACATAGGTATATTAATTTTAAAGGCCTTTACTCAACGTTTTTCTTGACCAGCCCGAGACAATTTCTTCACACGGAAGTCGCGTCCATCGTTACTTATCCGGGTCCTTGTTACACGGGTGACCAGCATGGTGAATAGATATGTCCGAAACAACACGGACTGTTCCCACTTTGAAGCGCCCGTGCGATTTGTTTATTATGAATTGCGGGTGCCTAACAATGGGATAATCATTGAACTATTCTTTCGCCAGCCTTGGGAGTTGGTGTCCTTTACCAAAAATCGGGGAACGATTGCAACAATGGGATTGTGCTCTAAAGTCTGTTATGTTCTGATTGGCGACCGAAATTAGACATTTTATCCATTTAAACCTCCCTACTGTTGGATATGAAACACATCACCATATATATTAACATTTTCTATACTAAATGAATTCTCCCATTCAGTTATAAACGTATACAATAGAATGGTCAATTATTCATTTGGAGGTATGTTAAGGAGAGCAAACGACAGCCAGATAAAATGATATTACAAGTGCAAAATAATTCATATTCAATTCTACGAAAATTACTCGTCAATGAATATTTAGTATAGAAAGGGTTAAAAAGGTTAATATTCTATCGTGATTATGTGTTTGAAATCATGGTCACACCACACACGAGATCCATTATTGGAGTATGAATGGCAACTTGATTGCTCGTCGAGGGTATGTTTCGTGAGTCGTACTCCCTCTATCAGATCACATATGCCACGATCTTCAGTTTTACAATTGAACAGACAATGTAGAATATATAACTGAGAACAGACGGATACGGATACCATTTTATATGTGAGTATGTAGTTTACTCCAGACTGCACTTGATGCTGCACTTCGCCTGATGACTTTGGAAGCAACAAGATGAACATATCACAACTGTCCGTTTTGGCAAAACTTTGAGCTAGACTGAATATCAGTCGATAAAATATGAACTGCATGGACATGTAGGAATGATCTTGCGAAAGTACATATTTCAAACTTAAGATTTGATATGTTGGACGACAACGATAACCAAGGCATTAATGAACTATAATAGAACGTTAGAACGTAGAACTCATGTAAAGAACACTGATATGAGATTCAGACGTTATGCAAACTCAGTCTCAGATTAAAATAATCATAGACTTAAAGTCGAAGAGGGGTGACCCGCGTAGCGAAACATATTCCATGTGAGTATAGGCTTTATATTCCGTGTGAGTATATGCTTTATTCCATGTGAGTATAGGCTTTATATTCCATGTGAGTATAGGCTTTATATTCCATGTGAGTATAGGCTTTATATTCCATGTGTGTATAGGCTTTATATTCCAGGTGAGTATAGGCTTTATATTCCATGTGAGTATAGACTTTATATTTCATGTGAGTATAGGCTTTATATTCCATGTGAGTATAGGCTTTATATTCCATGTGAGTATATGCTTTATATTCAATGTGAGTATAGGCTTATATTCCATGTGAGTATAGGCTTTATATTCCATGTGAGTATATGCTTTATATTCCATGTGAGTATAGGCTTTATCCATGTGAGTATAGGCTTTATATTCCATGTGAGTATAGGCTTTATATTCCATGTGAGTATAGGCTTTATATTCCATGTAAGTATAGGCTTTACAGACGAAAATTGAAACGGAAGAGATGAGATTGAATTGCTTTATTTCACTCAATCATAAGGTAGAGCGGTTATGTCGCAAGAGCTATACTCGACCTTCACCTCAGAATTTGCAGTCACGTTATATTCAACTAATTAACGGGTCTTTTTCGGGTGGTTTCTAGAACACCAAAGTTGGTGGAACATCTTGATATATAAGTCAAATTACACGACGAGTATAGCTCTTGCGACATTACCCCGCTACCCATTCATAATGTGTATGCAATACAGAGTGAAAAACGTATATACAGAGCTATGTACACAATGTTAGTATGGCCGTTGCGTTTGGCGGTCGTGGTCCGTAAATGTCATTCGTCGTGTTCTTCGTCACCATCATCATCCTCATCCTCAACATCATCATCCTCATCCTCACCATCCTCATCGTTGTCGTCGTCGTTATCGTCGTCGTCGTCGACGTCATCATCATCATCATCTTCATTAGCGCCGTCATCATCATGAATGTTTCAACATCATCAGCATGTATATTGTCATTATCTTCCGCATCATCATAATCAGAAAACTTTATGATGAAGTGTTCACTTTATAACAAATCACGAGGAATATTCTTTGATGAAATGATGAAATACAAACAATGGTTCCTGCTTTTTGTGCTATGAACGATGATTGCCTTTTCCTCGTGAGAAATCAGCAACTTGATATATGCAACGTAGTCTATAACATGGTCCGGTGTTTTGTTTTCATGAATCGATAGAAAAATTTGGATGATAAACTCGGAAAAGGACGCCATATATATATATCTTGGAAAGAAGTAGCATTAACTTTCATTCTACACTATATAATTTTGTCATATATTTATCACAATCCATCTGTTCCATCTTTCCAGTTGGCCACTATTTTTCTGATATATAAAGAAAAGTGTAACAGCAAAAAAATAATTGGGTCATGCTTTATTCTGAAGCAAATTCGATTGCTTTAGTGCCCTGTAAATTTCCATATATATGCGTGCATACTCGAGTTGCATGTATATATCGACCAACTCTGTTTATTTATTTATATAGCGTATACACACCGCTTACACTTTTAATACGTTTTCCTAATCTTTTCGACTTGGTCAAGATAGACAATATCTTGATTTTACTATTACGGCTATTTAGGAGATAAACATACCCTGTTGAGTTGCACATTCTGGGATTCGAACATAAAAACAGTTTGTGAACGAGCCGGCTTGCCGGCGAGTTCACAAACTGTTTTCATGCTCGAATCCCAGAATGTACAACGAAACAGGGTACGTTTATCTCCATTGTAATTCAGTATAACAAGGAATTTGCAAAAACACTGTATAAAAAGTATCATTTAGTCATTTTCCGTTGTCACCGTGCACAAATCGTTGGATTTGTTCATTGCGTTACTCGGAACACTGCTCCGTAACCATTTCCTGTGGGGCGGGTTGGCTCGTTTCGCTACTCCGTTCTGCGCCGATGAAATTGTACCGTGCCACATTCAGATTTGACGCACGCTGAAGCGATCGATGAACGGTATCTATAGACAACAACGTGCGGGTGTGCTCGTTTCGCTACTCGTTCTGCGCCGATAAAATTTGACCGTGCTACATTCAGATTTGATGCACGCTGAAGCGGCCGATGTTGGTGAATCGAGAATTAAAGTTAGCCGCTCTCGGCCAATCAGAATGCTTGTTTTTAGTGACAAATACTCAATTGAATTACAATTCACGATAAATGTCCATGTATGATGATGTTTACGGGTGTTTATTTCGAAACCACAAAGTGTGGGTCAATATCAAGAAAACGACAATGGAGTGCACTAAATACAAGTACAACTAGAAATTTTAAACTTCCAATTGGAAGTTTGATACTTCCATATATATAATTATCATATATATTCCTATCCAAATCTCCTCTCAATCATTACCTTTCCCATAACCCAAACCTTAATCATAACCATACCTATTGGCAACACGTACCATGTCCCAATACTAAATGTTTTATAAGCATAACCATGCTCTAGCGTAACCATAACCACAATCATTCTAACTATATCTATAACTTTAAAAAGTCATGGAATATAAGTAGTGGCTCATCTTTTCGATCGTAATTTTGTTTATCTCGATTAATCCGTTCCACAACTATTGAAGTATTTATTTAGTTACAACCATGCATACTTCAGACCTTATATTATGATACATGAACATCATAAACACATTAGTTCGCAAAAATAAAAGATGAAGAATGAGGCTACTTTTGAAATTATATTTCTCGTAAAAAGTTACCCCTAGTAGACCCCTTTGGTATCATCTAGATGGTCTCCTGTAATTTTTATAGAAGACAGACACAGGCAGAGAGACAGAAATTCGGAAATATACAGTAATGCCCTATGTAATCGACCCCTTAAACACAGCAGAATTATGGGTAACTTTTCGGGATTCAGGAGAGCTTTCGGATGAATGTCAGCAGGCTATATTTCCCACTAAATCCTGAAATATTACCCATAATTCTGCTATGTTTAAGGAGTCGATTACTTAGGGCATACTGTAGATATAGATGTAAGCATGTTATTAAATTATTAATGAATTCCAAATTAAATCACACGACGTCAGATGCACCTATCCCATGACACTCCACGTGGCATCTCAACCGGTTAGGCACCAATAGCAGGTCAGACCGACAAACAAATGAACACACACACAGTTCGGTTTTATTAGTATACATACCCACATGTGTACAATATATATATTTAATTGGCAACGGGAATAAAGAACATGCACGGGTTCCACATGCACACATGTGTCTATCTCTTGTGCCTATATTCCAAATTAAAGACTTGAGATGTTAAAAAGTATAACTGCTATGGGATGGTATATTCTCGTGAAATATACGGATAGTTATAGTCTGTCCACAATGAAGTGCGAAGTTTTAAATCAATGCCGATCTGTAATTTGCCAAGTGTTAAGTCTTGGTTTATCAGTTTGTCGGGTCAGTGATTTCAACGGCCAGTACTATAAGTGACGGTTATATCTACGTGCAGCGGATATATTTATTTATGAAATAATTATGCGCGAATGGCAATCACTCACACAACTGATAACACATGTCTTGATTACGTCTTATTATAAAATTAGTAACATGATAAAAACGAGCCCAAATCACCAGAATGGGACAAAGGCGAATATGTTTTACTTGAAGTTCTATCATGCTCGGGAACGCTCTAGAAAGATCACTGAAATGTCACTATATATGTGTATCAGGAATCAAGCATTAAATATAATTTAGAAACATATCAATATAGCATAACAGGCAATGCTGTCAAGACACGTTATGTCATTACAAACGTTTATACCGATTGTACTGACTGTCCAACCGATTGTACTGACTGTCCAAGATCGCGAACTTTTCCACAGCTTGTGCGAATTTTGTATACATTTTTGGTTCAAAGCGACCGTGACTTAATCGGACAGGTGCGTAACACACTGTGCCATCAGAAGTAGGCCAGTCATGCAGCCAATTCTATTTTAAAGAGCGCGGATTTGGGAAAGCTGCATTGTGCGAGAACGTAACATGATTCGCGTACATCTATATGCATTTCGGTATGTTGCTTTCCCGAGTAATGGTGCCTTTTCTGTGTACATAATTAGCACCAAACTGAACTTACGCCTTCTTACCAGCAAAATGATAAATAGCCGATGTGTTGAAACGGTAGTATACCAAGGGGGGGGGGGGTCGGAAAAAAATTTCAAGCACGTATGGCATTTTTTCCCTTTCGATCATTTTTTGTACCCACCCACCCACCCCTTCGCCAATTTTTTTTCCGTTTTCGGCAGTTTTTTCCGACCATTTTTTGACACCCACCCCCATTTTTAACACTAAAACAGAGATTTGCGGGGGGAAATTCTCTGTAAACAGCTGTATATGAATTTCTGTGCATACTATTTATCATGGATGTTAACATGGACATGTAAATAGGAATGGGTCATTTTGAGGTCATTCGGCCAAAAAAACATGGCTGCCAGCGGCCATCTTGGATTTAAAAATTTGCAACAAAATACAACACGATAACTGCCTGCAGTCAGTTTACAGTTGCCAAAACACTAAAAAACAAGCAGGAAAATTTTTTTTTAGTTGCGGAAAAAATTGCTTGTTGGTGGCTTTGATCACCCACCCCCGGCATACGTGCCGGATTTTTTTTTCACCCCCCCCCTGGTATACCATCAACAGATATAGCATGTCAAGCTTGTAAAATAGACGGATATTCTTGGGAATATACGGATATGAATGCGCGTATTTTACCATTTAATATGTTATTGCAAGTCTTCACAGTCATGCATAAGCTCATAATACCAAGTTAACAATCGTTATTATTCACACAAAAACATACGTATATATGTCGTTCAATGTAATTATTTTATTATTTTTTTAACCCGGGGCTATTGCGGACCACTCATATCGGCTGGAGCACCCCGAAAGAGGTGACCCACCCTTACGAGATGGTCAAATTGCCGGTCGGGGTCAGTCCCCGCTAAAGCGGAAGTCCGTCAGTCACGACCACTCGTCCTCCTCAGGCTGCGAACCCACACCGTGGAAGTCCCGTCCGATGGCCAGCCATCGTCGGGGACGTATCTCACAGCACGGGCTCGAGCCAAAAGGCCGAGAAGCGATCGAATGATCACCCATTTTTTTTTTTTTTTTTTTTTTTTTAGAACCCGGGGCTATTGCGGACCACTCATATCGGCTGGAGCACCCCGAAAGAGGTGACCCACCCTTACGAGATGGTCAAATTGCCTGTCGGGGTCAGTCCCCGCTAAAGCGGAAGTCCGTCACGACCACTTGTCCTCATCAGGCTGCGAACCCACACCGTGGAAGTCCCGTCCGATGGCCAGCCATCGTCGGGGACGTATCTCACAGCACGGGCTCGAGCCAAAGGCCGAGAAGCGATCGAATGATCACCCATTTCGGAACAGCGAAATAGCGTATGGTATGATGACATTAAACTCTCTTTGCTCGCTTGCCTATATCGCGACGTTCCCAACAGTTTAAGGCGTTTTATTTTAACAAATAGATTGTCATGAAATGGTAGCATTCTGGAAATGATATATACATGGCAGCTTATACCTACACATTCCATATGCAATTCGCTTAATTTTGGTGTGATTCATATTCTTGAATACACGCAGGTGGTGAATTAGTCGGCGCTTTAAGGCATTTATTGTATATTTTCCGAGTAGCGAACGAATGTACGACGTCGACGTTGTCGCCTATTCGTAAGTTATAAGACTTTACATTACGTCTCGTCCAATTAATGCGAAATATGCAATCGGCGGTCTTAACAGTCGGACAATAAAGTCATATATTTTCACTCGTGACACATACAGATGATAAATAGACAGTTTTTATATGGTCAGATCTGAATTCAACAAAAGTATGCACTATGTCAGATGGTAAACCAATACCAAACCGCAAAGTGTCACGTTCCGAAATTATGATATCAAAATTAGCGACTAAGGGGTGGCAAGGTTGGGGCGTCGGACGGGATACGCTGACTCCCATTCATTCAATTTGAATATATCATATATTAAAATGGTTTACGGGCGCGTGAACGGATAGAAATAAGTTTCAATTAAATTGAGAACTGCAAGCGAAAGTCCGCGCATTAGACGGATTGTGCTTTATGAAAACGTGGTCCATGCAGAGAAGTGTTATAACAATATACGACGGACACCACAGTTCTGTTAATTCTCAAATGTCAAAGTCGAGAATTATTTTTGTAAAAAATGGGTGTTTAAAAAAAAGTGAAAACAAAACGAACTACTATTCTAAAACTAATGAATTTTGAGCGTTTTGGACTCAAAATATGTCAATTTTAAGCCGCACCGTGATAAAACCGCAGAATCACGGCCGACTTACACGACAGACAGCCGACATAGAGTGATTACCCATTAGCCAATATAACAATTAACGCAGTGCGCCGAACGGGAATGGATGTTGAAATATATCGCCAGTGGTCATTGGTGTAATTTTGGACATTGGCAGTTTCTGGTTTGGTCTTCTGTCTATGTTTAAGGCGCTCACATAGACCAAATCCAGCTGTTGCGCTTCGTCTAGGAGAAGATCTGGGCACAAGCACTTTCTACACATGGACTTTATTAGTACATTTTTTGATGTTTTATAACTTGGCCATTTCTCAACCGATTTACAAAATTCTTTCACGATTAGCATCAGAACGTCGTATAGATACACGACAGTAAAAATGGTTGGAATCGGTGACAAGAAAAAATTTGACAAATTTTGCACCCCTCCCCAGGTCAAAAATTGTTTTCGGACCTTGGTGAAAATTTCCCCGATTTGTACCCTTTCGTTAGTTAACACGATTACGAGAACCGAATTCAGCTGCTTTGCTTTTTATAGGAGAAGATCTGGCCACAAACATTTTCCAAAAAAAATTTGTAAGGGGCATAACTCTGGAAAGCAAGTTGGGACATAAACCTAAATGCTTCGATTCCATGTAGCTTGGCAAGGTACGTAAACCTACCAAATTTCAATGTTCCACCTTTTAAACTTTCTGAGATATAAGAGGTACAAAATATATTAAGAAGCATAATAATAATAGGAAAAATAAAAAATTGAATAACAATATACTTCCATATTAAAATATGGAAGTATAATAAGGGAATCGCGCGGAATTGATTGGAATGTCGATAGTATGGTTTATTGACATTTCTGTGTTCAGTTGGAACGTTCTGTTGTGACCCCCACCCATGCCTCGAAATTTGACGACGCGGGTAGAAAATTCGCCATATATCGTCCAATTTTCGAGATATCGAGCTAATTTTTGCGTCATTGTGTTCGTATTTGATGCCCCTTTAATATTTAGCAGGGTTCTGGTGAGGTATTGTGGCGATATTTTACTATGTAGGCCAATATGTATGTTGTTCAGTACATACTTTTCGAATATCTCTGGCCTCTATCAACATGTTACGGCAAGTGGGTAATCGTTTAGAAGTACTAAAATTTCCCCACTGAATGACACCAAATACGTGACGATTGGTTGAAGGAATTTAAATTCATAGTGCATTTTCTGTAAACTTGAAGAAAAGGAAGGGGCCACAATTTCTACATTTGTCAACCGATTCATAAAATTCACTCATAATGACACTCAGTACATCTTATATATACCTCACAACCATTTTGGTTCAAATCGGCGACAAAAAAAAATTGACAAATTTTGCCCCTCCCCTAGCCCGGAAAAATTTGAGCGGACCTTTGTCAAAATTTCGTGGTTTGGTCTTCTGTCTATGTTTAAGGCGCTCACATAGACCAAATCCAGCTGTTGCGCTTCGTCTAGGAGAAGATCTGGGCACAAGCACTTTCTACACATGGACTTTATTAGTACATTTTTTGATGTTTTATAACTTGGCCATTTCTCAACCGATTTACAAAATTCTTTCACGATTAGCATCAGAACGTCGTATAGATACACGACAGTAAAAATGGTTGGAATCGGTGACAAGAAAAAATTTGACAAATTTTGCACCCCTCCCCAGGTCAAAAATTGTTTTCGGACCTTGGTGAAAATTTCCCCGATTTGTACCCTTTCGTTAGTTAACACGATTACGAGAACCGAATTCAGCTGCTTTGCTTTTTATAGGAGAAGATCTGGCCACAAACATTTTCCAAAAAAAATTTGTAAGGGGCATAACTCTGGAAAGCAAGTTGGGACATAAACCTAAATGCTTCGATTCCATGTAGCTTGGCAAGGTACGTAAACCTACCAAATTTCAATGTTCCACCTTTTAAACTTTCTGAGATATAAGAGGTACAAAATATATTAAGAAGCATAATAATAATAGGAAAAATAAAAAATTGAATAACAATATACTTCCATATTAAAATATGGAAGTATAATAAGGGAATCGCGCGGAATTGATTGGAATGTCGATAGTATGGTTTATTGACATTTCTGTGTTCAGTTGGAACGTTCTGTTGTGACCCCCACCCATGCCTCGAAATTTGACGACGCGGGTAGAAAATTCGCCATATATCGTCCAATTTTCGAGATATCGAGCTAATTTTTGCGTCATTGTGTTCGTATTTGATGCCCCTTTAATATTTAGCAGGGTTCTGGTGAGGTATTGTGGCGATATTTTACTATGTAGGCCAATATGTATGTTGTTCAGTACATACTTTTCGAATATCTCTGGCCTCTATCAACATGTTACGGCAAGTGGGTAATCGTTTAGAAGTACTAAAATTTCCCCACTGAATGACACCAAATACGTGACGATTGGTTGAAGGAATTTAAATTCATAGTGCATTTTCTGTAAACTTGAAGAAAAGGAAGGGGCCACAATTTCTACATTTGTCAACCGATTCATAAAATTCACTCATAATGACACTCAGTACATCTTATATATACCTCACAACCATTTTGGTTCAAATCGGCGACAAAAAAAAATTGACAAATTTTGCCCCTCCCCTAGCCCGGAAAAATTTGAGCGGACCTTTGTCAAAATTTCGTGGTTTGGTCTTCTGTCTATGTTTAAGGCGCTCACATAGACCAAATCCAGCTGTTGCGCTTCGTCTAGGAGAAGATCTGGGCACAAGCACTTTCTACACATGGACTTTATTAGTACATTTTTTGATGTTTTATAACTTGGCCATTTCTCAACCGATTTACAAAATTCTTTCACGATTAGCATCAGAACGTCGTATAGATACACGACAGTAAAAATGGTTGGAATCGGTGACAAGAAAAAATTTGACAAATTTTGCACCCCTCCCCAGGTCAAAAATTGTTTTCGGACCTTGGTGAAAATTTCCCCGATTTGTACCCTTTCGTTAGTTAACACGATTACGAGAACCGAATTCAGCTGCTTTGCTTTTTATAGGAGAAGATCTGGCCACAAACATTTTCCAAAAAAAATTTGTAAGGGGCATAACTCTGGAAAGCAAGTTGGGACATAAACCTAAATGCTTCGATTCCATGTAGCTTGGCAAGGTACGTAAACCTACCAAATTTCAATGTTCCACCTTTTAAACTTTCTGAGATATAAGAGGTACAAAATATATTAAGAAGCATAATAATAATAGGAAAAATAAAAAATTGAATAACAATATACTTCCATATTAAAATATGGAAGTATAATAAGGGAATCGCGCGGAATTGATTGGAATGTCGATAGTATGGTTTATTGACATTTCTGTGTTCAGTTGGAACGTTCTGTTGTGACCCCCACCCATGCCTCGAAATTTGACGACGCGGGTAGAAAATTCGCCATATATCGTCCAATTTTCGAGATATCGAGCTAATTTTTGCGTCATTGTGTTCGTATTTGATGCCCCTTTAATATTTAGCAGGGTTCTGGTGAGGTATTGTGGCGATATTTTACTATGTAGGCCAATATGTATGTTGTTCAGTACATACTTTTCGAATATCTCTGGCCTCTATCAACATGTTACGGCAAGTGGGTAATCGTTTAGAAGTACTAAAATTTCCCCACTGAATGACACCAAATACGTGACGATTGGTTGAAGGAATTTAAATTCATAGTGCATTTTCTGTAAACTTGAAGAAAAGGAAGGGGCCACAATTTCTACATTTGTCAACCGATTCATAAAATTCACTCATAATGACACTCAGTACATCTTATATATACCTCACAACCATTTTGGTTCAAATCGGCGACAAAAAAAAATTGACAAATTTTGCCCCTCCCCTAGCCCGGAAAAATTTGAGCGGACCTTTGTCAAAATTTCGTGGTTTGGTCTTCTGTCTATGTTTAAGGCGCTCACATAGACCAAATCCAGCTGTTGCGCTTCGTCTAGGAGAAGATCTGGGCACAAGCACTTTCTACACATGGACTTTATTAGTACATTTTTTGATGTTTTATAACTTGGCCATTTCTCAACCGATTTACAAAATTCTTTCACGATTAGCATCAGAACGTCGTATAGATACACGACAGTAAAAATGGTTGGAATCGGTGACAAGAAAAAATTTGACAAATTTTGCACCCCTCCCCAGGTCAAAAATTGTTTTCGGACCTTGGTGAAAATTTCCCCGATTTGTACCCTTTCGTTAGTTAACACGATTACGAGAACCGAATTCAGCTGCTTTGCTTTTTATAGGAGAAGATCTGGCCACAAACATTTTCCAAAAAAAATTTGTAAGGGGCATAACTCTGGAAAGCAAGTTGGGACATAAACCTAAATGCTTCGATTCCATGTAGCTTGGCAAGGTACGTAAACCTACCAAATTTCAATGTTCCACCTTTTAAACTTTCTGAGATATAAGAGGTACAAAATATATTAAGAAGCATAATAATAATAGGAAAAATAAAAAATTGAATAACAATATACTTCCATATTAAAATATGGAAGTATAATAAGGGAATCGCGCGGAATTGATTGGAATGTCGATAGTATGGTTTATTGACATTTCTGTGTTCAGTTGGAACGTTCTGTTGTGACCCCCACCCATGCCTCGAAATTTGACGACGCGGGTAGAAAATTCGCCATATATCGTCCAATTTTCGAGATATCGAGCTAATTTTTGCGTCATTGTGTTCGTATTTGATGCCCCTTTAATATTTAGCAGGGTTCTGGTGAGGTATTGTGGCGATATTTTACTATGTAGGCCAATATGTATGTTGTTCAGTACATACTTTTCGAATATCTCTGGCCTCTATCAACATGTTACGGCAAGTGGGTAATCGTTTAGAAGTACTAAAATTTCCCCACTGAATGACACCAAATACGTGACGATTGGTTGAAGGAATTTAAATTCATAGTGCATTTTCTGTAAACTTGAAGAAAAGGAAGGGGCCACAATTTCTACATTTGTCAACCGATTCATAAAATTCACTCATAATGACACTCAGTACATCTTATATATACCTCACAACCATTTTGGTTCAAATCGGCGACAAAAAAAAATTGACAAATTTTGCCCCTCCCCTAGCCCGGAAAAATTTGAGCGGACCTTTGTCAAAATTTCGTGGTTTGGTCTTCTGTCTATGTTTAAGGCGCTCACATAGACCAAATCCAGCTGTTGCGCTTCGTCTAGGAGAAGATCTGGGCACAAGCACTTTCTACACATGGACTTTATTAGTACATTTTTTGATGTTTTATAACTTGGCCATTTCTCAACCGATTTACAAAATTCTTTCACGATTAGCATCAGAACGTCGTATAGATACACGACAGTAAAAATGGTTGGAATCGGTGACAAGAAAAAATTTGACAAATTTTGCACCCCTCCCCAGGTCAAAAATTGTTTTCGGACCTTGGTGAAAATTTCCCCGATTTGTACCCTTTCGTTAGTTAACACGATTACGAGAACCGAATTCAGCTGCTTTGCTTTTTATAGGAGAAGATCTGGCCACAAACATTTTCCAAAAAAAATTTGTAAGGGGCATAACTCTGGAAAGCAAGTTGGGACATAAACCTAAATGCTTCGATTCCATGTAGCTTGGCAAGGTACGTAAACCTACCAAATTTCAATGTTCCACCTTTTAAACTTTCTGAGATATAAGAGGTACAAAATATATTAAGAAGCATAATAATAATAGGAAAAATAAAAAATTGAATAACAATATACTTCCATATTAAAATATGGAAGTATAATAAGGGAATCGCGCGGAATTGATTGGAATGTCGATAGTATGGTTTATTGACATTTCTGTGTTCAGTTGGAACGTTCTGTTGTGACCCCCACCCATGCCTCGAAATTTGACGACGCGGGTAGAAAATTCGCCATATATCGTCCAATTTTCGAGATATCGAGCTAATTTTTGCGTCATTGTGTTCGTATTTGATGCCCCTTTAATATTTAGCAGGGTTCTGGTGAGGTATTGTGGCGATATTTTACTATGTAGGCCAATATGTATGTTGTTCAGTACATACTTTTCGAATATCTCTGGCCTCTATCAACATGTTACGGCAAGTGGGTAATCGTTTAGAAGTACTAAAATTTCCCCACTGAATGACACCAAATACGTGACGATTGGTTGAAGGAATTTAAATTCATAGTGCATTTTCTGTAAACTTGAAGAAAAGGAAGGGGCCACAATTTCTACATTTGTCAACCGATTCATAAAATTCACTCATAATGACACTCAGTACATCTTATATATACCTCACAACCATTTTGGTTCAAATCGGCGACAAAAAAAAATTGACAAATTTTGCCCCTCCCCTAGCCCGGAAAAATTTGAGCGGACCTTTGTCAAAATTTCGTGGTTTGGTCTTCTGTCTATGTTTAAGGCGCTCACATAGACCAAATCCAGCTGTTGCGCTTCGTCTAGGAGAAGATCTGGGCACAAGCACTTTCTACACATGGACTTTATTAGTACATTTTTTGATGTTTTATAACTTGGCCATTTCTCAACCGATTTACAAAATTCTTTCACGATTAGCATCAGAACGTCGTATAGATACACGACAGTAAAAATGGTTGGAATCGGTGACAAGAAAAAATTTGACAAATTTTGCACCCCTCCCCAGGTCAAAAATTGTTTTCGGACCTTGGTGAAAATTTCCCCGATTTGTACCCTTTCGTTAGTTAACACGATTACGAGAACCGAATTCAGCTGCTTTGCTTTTTATAGGAGAAGATCTGGCCACAAACATTTTCCAAAAAAAATTTGTAAGGGGCATAACTCTGGAAAGCAAGTTGGGACATAAACCTAAATGCTTCGATTCCATGTAGCTTGGCAAGGTACGTAAACCTACCAAATTTCAATGTTCCACCTTTTAAACTTTCTGAGATATAAGAGGTACAAAATATATTAAGAAGCATAATAATAATAGGAAAAATAAAAAATTGAATAACAATATACTTCCATATTAAAATATGGAAGTATAATAAGGGAATCGCGCGGAATTGATTGGAATGTCGATAGTATGGTTTATTGACATTTCTGTGTTCAGTTGGAACGTTCTGTTGTGACCCCCACCCATGCCTCGAAATTTGACGACGCGGGTAGAAAATTCGCCATATATCGTCCAATTTTCGAGATATCGAGCTAATTTTTGCGTCATTGTGTTCGTATTTGATGCCCCTTTAATATTTAGCAGGGTTCTGGTGAGGTATTGTGGCGATATTTTACTATGTAGGCCAATATGTATGTTGTTCAGTACATACTTTTCGAATATCTCTGGCCTCTATCAACATGTTACGGCAAGTGGGTAATCGTTTAGAAGTACTAAAATTTCCCCACTGAATGACACCAAATACGTGACGATTGGTTGAAGGAATTTAAATTCATAGTGCATTTTCTGTAAACTTGAAGAAAAGGAAGGGGCCACAATTTCTACATTTGTCAACCGATTCATAAAATTCACTCATAATGACACTCAGTACATCTTATATATACCTCACAACCATTTTGGTTCAAATCGGCGACAAAAAAAAATTGACAAATTTTGCCCCTCCCCTAGCCCGGAAAAATTTGAGCGGACCTTTGTCAAAATTTCGTGGTTTGGTCTTCTGTCTATGTTTAAGGCGCTCACATAGACCAAATCCAGCTGTTGCGCTTCGTCTAGGAGAAGATCTGGGCACAAGCACTTTCTACACATGGACTTTATTAGTACATTTTTTGATGTTTTATAACTTGGCCATTTCTCAACCGATTTACAAAATTCTTTCACGATTAGCATCAGAACGTCGTATAGATACACGACAGTAAAAATGGTTGGAATCGGTGACAAGAAAAAATTTGACAAATTTTGCACCCCTCCCCAGGTCAAAAATTGTTTTCGGACCTTGGTGAAAATTTCCCCGATTTGTACCCTTTCGTTAGTTAACACGATTACGAGAACCGAATTCAGCTGCTTTGCTTTTTATAGGAGAAGATCTGGCCACAAACATTTTCCAAAAAAAATTTGTAAGGGGCATAACTCTGGAAAGCAAGTTGGGACATAAACCTAAATGCTTCGATTCCATGTAGCTTGGCAAGGTACGTAAACCTACCAAATTTCAATGTTCCACCTTTTAAACTTTCTGAGATATAAGAGGTACAAAATATATTAAGAAGCATAATAATAATAGGAAAAATAAAAAATTGAATAACAATATACTTCCATATTAAAATATGGAAGTATAATAAGGGAATCGCGCGGAATTGATTGGAATGTCGATAGTATGGTTTATTGACATTTCTGTGTTCAGTTGGAACGTTCTGTTGTGACCCCCACCCATGCCTCGAAATTTGACGACGCGGGTAGAAAATTCGCCATATATCGTCCAATTTTCGAGATATCGAGCTAATTTTTGCGTCATTGTGTTCGTATTTGATGCCCCTTTAATATTTAGCAGGGTTCTGGTGAGGTATTGTGGCGATATTTTACTATGTAGGCCAATATGTATGTTGTTCAGTACATACTTTTCGAATATCTCTGGCCTCTATCAACATGTTACGGCAAGTGGGTAATCGTTTAGAAGTACTAAAATTTCCCCACTGAATGACACCAAATACGTGACGATTGGTTGAAGGAATTTAAATTCATAGTGCATTTTCTGTAAACTTGAAGAAAAGGAAGGGGCCACAATTTCTACATTTGTCAACCGATTCATAAAATTCACTCATAATGACACTCAGTACATCTTATATATACCTCACAACCATTTTGGTTCAAATCGGCGACAAAAAAAAATTGACAAATTTTGCCCCTCCCCTAGCCCGGAAAAATTTGAGCGGACCTTTGTCAAAATTTCGTGGTTTGGTCTTCTGTCTATGTTTAAGGCGCTCACATAGACCAAATCCAGCTGTTGCGCTTCGTCTAGGAGAAGATCTGGGCACAAGCACTTTCTACACATGGACTTTATTAGTACATTTTTTGATGTTTTATAACTTGGCCATTTCTCAACCGATTTACAAAATTCTTTCACGATTAGCATCAGAACGTCGTATAGATACACGACAGTAAAAATGGTTGGAATCGGTGACAAGAAAAAATTTGACAAATTTTGCACCCCTCCCCAGGTCAAAAATTGTTTTCGGACCTTGGTGAAAATTTCCCCGATTTGTACCCTTTCGTTAGTTAACACGATTACGAGAACCGAATTCAGCTGCTTTGCTTTTTATAGGAGAAGATCTGGCCACAAACATTTTCCAAAAAAAATTTGTAAGGGGCATAACTCTGGAAAGCAAGTTGGGACATAAACCTAAATGCTTCGATTCCATGTAGCTTGGCAAGGTACGTAAACCTACCAAATTTCAATGTTCCACCTTTTAAACTTTCTGAGATATAAGAGGTACAAAATATATTAAGAAGCATAATAATAATAGGAAAAATAAAAAATTGAATAACAATATACTTCCATATTAAAATATGGAAGTATAATAAGGGAATCGCGCGGAATTGATTGGAATGTCGATAGTATGGTTTATTGACATTTCTGTGTTCAGTTGGAACGTTCTGTTGTGACCCCCACCCATGCCTCGAAATTTGACGACGCGGGTAGAAAATTCGCCATATATCGTCCAATTTTCGAGATATCGAGCTAATTTTTGCGTCATTGTGTTCGTATTTGATGCCCCTTTAATATTTAGCAGGGTTCTGGTGAGGTATTGTGGCGATATTTTACTATGTAGGCCAATATGTATGTTGTTCAGTACATACTTTTCGAATATCTCTGGCCTCTATCAACATGTTACGGCAAGTGGGTAATCGTTTAGAAGTACTAAAATTTCCCCACTGAATGACACCAAATACGTGACGATTGGTTGAAGGAATTTAAATTCATAGTGCATTTTCTGTAAACTTGAAGAAAAGGAAGGGGCCACAATTTCTACATTTGTCAACCGATTCATAAAATTCACTCATAATGACACTCAGTACATCTTATATATACCTCACAACCATTTTGGTTCAAATCGGCGACAAAAAAAAATTGACAAATTTTGCCCCTCCCCTAGCCCGGAAAAATTTGAGCGGACCTTTGTCAAAATTTCGTGGTTTGGTCTTCTGTCTATGTTTAAGGCGCTCACATAGACCAAATCCAGCTGTTGCGCTTCGTCTAGGAGAAGATCTGGGCACAAGCACTTTCTACACATGGACTTTATTAGTACATTTTTTGATGTTTTATAACTTGGCCATTTCTCAACCGATTTACAAAATTCTTTCACGATTAGCATCAGAACGTCGTATAGATACACGACAGTAAAAATGGTTGGAATCGGTGACAAGAAAAAATTTGACAAATTTTGCACCCCTCCCCAGGTCAAAAATTGTTTTCGGACCTTGGTGAAAATTTCCCCGATTTGTACCCTTTCGTTAGTTAACACGATTACGAGAACCGAATTCAGCTGCTTTGCTTTTTATAGGAGAAGATCTGGCCACAAACATTTTCCAAAAAAAATTTGTAAGGGGCATAACTCTGGAAAGCAAGTTGGGACATAAACCTAAATGCTTCGATTCCATGTAGCTTGGCAAGGTACGTAAACCTACCAAATTTCAATGTTCCACCTTTTAAACTTTCTGAGATATAAGAGGTACAAAATATATTAAGAAGCATAATAATAATAGGAAAAATAAAAAATTGAATAACAATATACTTCCATATTAAAATATGGAAGTATAATAAGGGAATCGCGCGGAATTGATTGGAATGTCGATAGTATGGTTTATTGACATTTCTGTGTTCAGTTGGAACGTTCTGTTGTGACCCCCACCCATGCCTCGAAATTTGACGACGCGGGTAGAAAATTCGCCATATATCGTCCAATTTTCGAGATATCGAGCTAATTTTTGCGTCATTGTGTTCGTATTTGATGCCCCTTTAATATTTAGCAGGGTTCTGGTGAGGTATTGTGGCGATATTTTACTATGTAGGCCAATATGTATGTTGTTCAGTACATACTTTTCGAATATCTCTGGCCTCTATCAACATGTTACGGCAAGTGGGTAATCGTTTAGAAGTACTAAAATTTCCCCACTGAATGACACCAAATACGTGACGATTGGTTGAAGGAATTTAAATTCATAGTGCATTTTCTGTAAACTTGAAGAAAAGGAAGGGGCCACAATTTCTACATTTGTCAACCGATTCATAAAATTCACTCATAATGACACTCAGTACATCTTATATATACCTCACAACCATTTTGGTTCAAATCGGCGACAAAAAAAAATTGACAAATTTTGCCCCTCCCCTAGCCCGGAAAAATTTGAGCGGACCTTTGTCAAAATTTCGTGGTTTGGTCTTCTGTCTATGTTTAAGGCGCTCACATAGACCAAATCCAGCTGTTGCGCTTCGTCTAGGAGAAGATCTGGGCACAAGCACTTTCTACACATGGACTTTATTAGTACATTTTTTGATGTTTTATAACTTGGCCATTTCTCAACCGATTTACAAAATTCTTTCACGATTAGCATCAGAACGTCGTATAGATACACGACAGTAAAAATGGTTGGAATCGGTGACAAGAAAAAATTTGACAAATTTTGCACCCCTCCCCAGGTCAAAAATTGTTTTCGGACCTTGGTGAAAATTTCCCCGATTTGTACCCTTTCGTTAGTTAACACGATTACGAGAACCGAATTCAGCTGCTTTGCTTTTTATAGGAGAAGATCTGGCCACAAACATTTTCCAAAAAAAATTTGTAAGGGGCATAACTCTGGAAAGCAAGTTGGGACATAAACCTAAATGCTTCGATTCCATGTAGCTTGGCAAGGTACGTAAACCTACCAAATTTCAATGTTCCACCTTTTAAACTTTCTGAGATATAAGAGGTACAAAATATATTAAGAAGCATAATAATAATAGGAAAAATAAAAAATTGAATAACAATATACTTCCATATTAAAATATGGAAGTATAATAAGGGAATCGCGCGGAATTGATTGGAATGTCGATAGTATGGTTTATTGACATTTCTGTGTTCAGTTGGAACGTTCTGTTGTGACCCCCACCCATGCCTCGAAATTTGACGACGCGGGTAGAAAATTCGCCATATATCGTCCAATTTTCGAGATATCGAGCTAATTTTTGCGTCATTGTGTTCGTATTTGATGCCCCTTTAATATTTAGCAGGGTTCTGGTGAGGTATTGTGGCGATATTTTACTATGTAGGCCAATATGTATGTTGTTCAGTACATACTTTTCGAATATCTCTGGCCTCTATCAACATGTTACGGCAAGTGGGTAATCGTTTAGAAGTACTAAAATTTCCCCACTGAATGACACCAAATACGTGACGATTGGTTGAAGGAATTTAAATTCATAGTGCATTTTCTGTAAACTTGAAGAAAAGGAAGGGGCCACAATTTCTACATTTGTCAACCGATTCATAAAATTCACTCATAATGACACTCAGTACATCTTATATATACCTCACAACCATTTTGGTTCAAATCGGCGACAAAAAAAAATTGACAAATTTTGCCCCTCCCCTAGCCCGGAAAAATTTGAGCGGACCTTTGTCAAAATTTCGTGGTTTGGTCTTCTGTCTATGTTTAAGGCGCTCACATAGACCAAATCCAGCTGTTGCGCTTCGTCTAGGAGAAGATCTGGGCACAAGCACTTTCTACACATGGACTTTATTAGTACATTTTTTGATGTTTTATAACTTGGCCATTTCTCAACCGATTTACAAAATTCTTTCACGATTAGCATCAGAACGTCGTATAGATACACGACAGTAAAAATGGTTGGAATCGGTGACAAGAAAAAATTTGACAAATTTTGCACCCCTCCCCAGGTCAAAAATTGTTTTCGGACCTTGGTGAAAATTTCCCCGATTTGTACCCTTTCGTTAGTTAACACGATTACGAGAACCGAATTCAGCTGCTTTGCTTTTTATAGGAGAAGATCTGGCCACAAACATTTTCCAAAAAAAATTTGTAAGGGGCATAACTCTGGAAAGCAAGTTGGGACATAAACCTAAATGCTTCGATTCCATGTAGCTTGGCAAGGTACGTAAACCTACCAAATTTCAATGTTCCACCTTTTAAACTTTCTGAGATATAAGAGGTACAAAATATATTAAGAAGCATAATAATAATAGGAAAAATAAAAAATTGAATAACAATATACTTCCATATTAAAATATGGAAGTATAATAAGGGAATCGCGCGGAATTGATTGGAATGTCGATAGTATGGTTTATTGACATTTCTGTGTTCAGTTGGAACGTTCTGTTGTGACCCCCACCCATGCCTCGAAATTTGACGACGCGGGTAGAAAATTCGCCATATATCGTCCAATTTTCGAGATATCGAGCTAATTTTTGCGTCATTGTGTTCGTATTTGATGCCCCTTTAATATTTAGCAGGGTTCTGGTGAGGTATTGTGGCGATATTTTACTATGTAGGCCAATATGTATGTTGTTCAGTACATACTTTTCGAATATCTCTGGCCTCTATCAACATGTTACGGCAAGTGGGTAATCGTTTAGAAGTACTAAAATTTCCCCACTGAATGACACCAAATACGTGACGATTGGTTGAAGGAATTTAAATTCATAGTGCATTTTCTGTAAACTTGAAGAAAAGGAAGGGGCCACAATTTCTACATTTGTCAACCGATTCATAAAATTCACTCATAATGACACTCAGTACATCTTATATATACCTCACAACCATTTTGGTTCAAATCGGCGACAAAAAAAAATTGACAAATTTTGCCCCTCCCCTAGCCCGGAAAAATTTGAGCGGACCTTTGTCAAAATTTCGTGGTTTGGTCTTCTGTCTATGTTTAAGGCGCTCACATAGACCAAATCCAGCTGTTGCGCTTCGTCTAGGAGAAGATCTGGGCACAAGCACTTTCTACACATGGACTTTATTAGTACATTTTTTGATGTTTTATAACTTGGCCATTTCTCAACCGATTTACAAAATTCTTTCACGATTAGCATCAGAACGTCGTATAGATACACGACAGTAAAAATGGTTGGAATCGGTGACAAGAAAAAATTTGACAAATTTTGCACCCCTCCCCAGGTCAAAAATTGTTTTCGGACCTTGGTGAAAATTTCCCCGATTTGTACCCTTTCGTTAGTTAACACGATTACGAGAACCGAATTCAGCTGCTTTGCTTTTTATAGGAGAAGATCTGGCCACAAACATTTTCCAAAAAAAATTTGTAAGGGGCATAACTCTGGAAAGCAAGTTGGGACATAAACCTAAATGCTTCGATTCCATGTAGCTTGGCAAGGTACGTAAACCTACCAAATTTCAATGTTCCACCTTTTAAACTTTCTGAGATATAAGAGGTACAAAATATATTAAGAAGCATAATAATAATAGGAAAAATAAAAAATTGAATAACAATATACTTCCATATTAAAATATGGAAGTATAATAAGGGAATCGCGCGGAATTGATTGGAATGTCGATAGTATGGTTTATTGACATTTCTGTGTTCAGTTGGAACGTTCTGTTGTGACCCCCACCCATGCCTCGAAATTTGACGACGCGGGTAGAAAATTCGCCATATATCGTCCAATTTTCGAGATATCGAGCTAATTTTTGCGTCATTGTGTTCGTATTTGATGCCCCTTTAATATTTAGCAGGGTTCTGGTGAGGTATTGTGGCGATATTTTACTATGTAGGCCAATATGTATGTTGTTCAGTACATACTTTTCGAATATCTCTGGCCTCTATCAACATGTTACGGCAAGTGGGTAATCGTTTAGAAGTACTAAAATTTCCCCACTGAATGACACCAAATACGTGACGATTGGTTGAAGGAATTTAAATTCATAGTGCATTTTCTGTAAACTTGAAGAAAAGGAAGGGGCCACAATTTCTACATTTGTCAACCGATTCATAAAATTCACTCATAATGACACTCAGTACATCTTATATATACCTCACAACCATTTTGGTTCAAATCGGCGACAAAAAAAAATTGACAAATTTTGCCCCTCCCCTAGCCCGGAAAAATTTGAGCGGACCTTTGTCAAAATTTCGTGGTTTGGTCTTCTGTCTATGTTTAAGGCGCTCACATAGACCAAATCCAGCTGTTGCGCTTCGTCTAGGAGAAGATCTGGGCACAAGCACTTTCTACACATGGACTTTATTAGTACATTTTTTGATGTTTTATAACTTGGCCATTTCTCAACCGATTTACAAAATTCTTTCACGATTAGCATCAGAACGTCGTATAGATACACGACAGTAAAAATGGTTGGAATCGGTGACAAGAAAAAATTTGACAAATTTTGCACCCCTCCCCAGGTCAAAAATTGTTTTCGGACCTTGGTGAAAATTTCCCCGATTTGTACCCTTTCGTTAGTTAACACGATTACGAGAACCGAATTCAGCTGCTTTGCTTTTTATAGGAGAAGATCTGGCCACAAACATTTTCCAAAAAAAATTTGTAAGGGGCATAACTCTGGAAAGCAAGTTGGGACATAAACCTAAATGCTTCGATTCCATGTAGCTTGGCAAGGTACGTAAACCTACCAAATTTCAATGTTCCACCTTTTAAACTTTCTGAGATATAAGAGGTACAAAATATATTAAGAAGCATAATAATAATAGGAAAAATAAAAAATTGAATAACAATATACTTCCATATTAAAATATGGAAGTATAATAAGGGAATCGCGCGGAATTGATTGGAATGTCGATAGTATGGTTTATTGACATTTCTGTGTTCAGTTGGAACGTTCTGTTGTGACCCCCACCCATGCCTCGAAATTTGACGACGCGGGTAGAAAATTCGCCATATATCGTCCAATTTTCGAGATATCGAGCTAATTTTTGCGTCATTGTGTTCGTATTTGATGCCCCTTTAATATTTAGCAGGGTTCTGGTGAGGTATTGTGGCGATATTTTACTATGTAGGCCAATATGTATGTTGTTCAGTACATACTTTTCGAATATCTCTGGCCTCTATCAACATGTTACGGCAAGTGGGTAATCGTTTAGAAGTACTAAAATTTCCCCACTGAATGACACCAAATACGTGACGATTGGTTGAAGGAATTTAAATTCATAGTGCATTTTCTGTAAACTTGAAGAAAAGGAAGGGGCCACAATTTCTACATTTGTCAACCGATTCATAAAATTCACTCATAATGACACTCAGTACATCTTATATATACCTCACAACCATTTTGGTTCAAATCGGCGACAAAAAAAAATTGACAAATTTTGCCCCTCCCCTAGCCCGGAAAAATTTGAGCGGACCTTTGTCAAAATTTCGTGGTTTGGTCTTCTGTCTATGTTTAAGGCGCTCACATAGACCAAATCCAGCTGTTGCGCTTCGTCTAGGAGAAGATCTGGGCACAAGCACTTTCTACACATGGACTTTATTAGTACATTTTTTGATGTTTTATAACTTGGCCATTTCTCAACCGATTTACAAAATTCTTTCACGATTAGCATCAGAACGTCGTATAGATACACGACAGTAAAAATGGTTGGAATCGGTGACAAGAAAAAATTTGACAAATTTTGCACCCCTCCCCAGGTCAAAAATTGTTTTCGGACCTTGGTGAAAATTTCCCCGATTTGTACCCTTTCGTTAGTTAACACGATTACGAGAACCGAATTCAGCTGCTTTGCTTTTTATAGGAGAAGATCTGGCCACAAACATTTTCCAAAAAAAATTTGTAAGGGGCATAACTCTGGAAAGCAAGTTGGGACATAAACCTAAATGCTTCGATTCCATGTAGCTTGGCAAGGTACGTAAACCTACCAAATTTCAATGTTCCACCTTTTAAACTTTCTGAGATATAAGAGGTACAAAATATATTAAGAAGCATAATAATAATAGGAAAAATAAAAAATTGAATAACAATATACTTCCATATTAAAATATGGAAGTATAATAAGGGAATCGCGCGGAATTGATTGGAATGTCGATAGTATGGTTTATTGACATTTCTGTGTTCAGTTGGAACGTTCTGTTGTGACCCCCACCCATGCCTCGAAATTTGACGACGCGGGTAGAAAATTCGCCATATATCGTCCAATTTTCGAGATATCGAGCTAATTTTTGCGTCATTGTGTTCGTATTTGATGCCCCTTTAATATTTAGCAGGGTTCTGGTGAGGTATTGTGGCGATATTTTACTATGTAGGCCAATATGTATGTTGTTCAGTACATACTTTTCGAATATCTCTGGCCTCTATCAACATGTTACGGCAAGTGGGTAATCGTTTAGAAGTACTAAAATTTCCCCACTGAATGACACCAAATACGTGACGATTGGTTGAAGGAATTTAAATTCATAGTGCATTTTCTGTAAACTTGAAGAAAAGGAAGGGGCCACAATTTCTACATTTGTCAACCGATTCATAAAATTCACTCATAATGACACTCAGTACATCTTATATATACCTCACAACCATTTTGGTTCAAATCGGCGACAAAAAAAAATTGACAAATTTTGCCCCTCCCCTAGCCCGGAAAAATTTGAGCGGACCTTTGTCAAAATTTCGTGGTTTGGTCTTCTGTCTATGTTTAAGGCGCTCACATAGACCAAATCCAGCTGTTGCGCTTCGTCTAGGAGAAGATCTGGGCACAAGCACTTTCTACACATGGACTTTATTAGTACATTTTTTGATGTTTTATAACTTGGCCATTTCTCAACCGATTTACAAAATTCTTTCACGATTAGCATCAGAACGTCGTATAGATACACGACAGTAAAAATGGTTGGAATCGGTGACAAGAAAAAATTTGACAAATTTTGCACCCCTCCCCAGGTCAAAAATTGTTTTCGGACCTTGGTGAAAATTTCCCCGATTTGTACCCTTTCGTTAGTTAACACGATTACGAGAACCGAATTCAGCTGCTTTGCTTTTTATAGGAGAAGATCTGGCCACAAACATTTTCCAAAAAAAATTTGTAAGGGGCATAACTCTGGAAAGCAAGTTGGGACATAAACCTAAATGCTTCGATTCCATGTAGCTTGGCAAGGTACGTAAACCTACCAAATTTCAATGTTCCACCTTTTAAACTTTCTGAGATATAAGAGGTACAAAATATATTAAGAAGCATAATAATAATAGGAAAAATAAAAAATTGAATAACAATATACTTCCATATTAAAATATGGAAGTATAATAAGGGAATCGCGCGGAATTGATTGGAATGTCGATAGTATGGTTTATTGACATTTCTGTGTTCAGTTGGAACGTTCTGTTGTGACCCCCACCCATGCCTCGAAATTTGACGACGCGGGTAGAAAATTCGCCATATATCGTCCAATTTTCGAGATATCGAGCTAATTTTTGCGTCATTGTGTTCGTATTTGATGCCCCTTTAATATTTAGCAGGGTTCTGGTGAGGTATTGTGGCGATATTTTACTATGTAGGCCAATATGTATGTTGTTCAGTACATACTTTTCGAATATCTCTGGCCTCTATCAACATGTTACGGCAAGTGGGTAATCGTTTAGAAGTACTAAAATTTCCCCACTGAATGACACCAAATACGTGACGATTGGTTGAAGGAATTTAAATTCATAGTGCATTTTCTGTAAACTTGAAGAAAAGGAAGGGGCCACAATTTCTACATTTGTCAACCGATTCATAAAATTCACTCATAATGACACTCAGTACATCTTATATATACCTCACAACCATTTTGGTTCAAATCGGCGACAAAAAAAAATTGACAAATTTTGCCCCTCCCCTAGCCCGGAAAAATTTGAGCGGACCTTTGTCAAAATTTCGTGGTTTGGTCTTCTGTCTATGTTTAAGGCGCTCACATAGACCAAATCCAGCTGTTGCGCTTCGTCTAGGAGAAGATCTGGGCACAAGCACTTTCTACACATGGACTTTATTAGTACATTTTTTGATGTTTTATAACTTGGCCATTTCTCAACCGATTTACAAAATTCTTTCACGATTAGCATCAGAACGTCGTATAGATACACGACAGTAAAAATGGTTGGAATCGGTGACAAGAAAAAATTTGACAAATTTTGCACCCCTCCCCAGGTCAAAAATTGTTTTCGGACCTTGGTGAAAATTTCCCCGATTTGTACCCTTTCGTTAGTTAACACGATTACGAGAACCGAATTCAGCTGCTTTGCTTTTTATAGGAGAAGATCTGGCCACAAACATTTTCCAAAAAAAATTTGTAAGGGGCATAACTCTGGAAAGCAAGTTGGGACATAAACCTAAATGCTTCGATTCCATGTAGCTTGGCAAGGTACGTAAACCTACCAAATTTCAATGTTCCACCTTTTAAACTTTCTGAGATATAAGAGGTACAAAATATATTAAGAAGCATAATAATAATAGGAAAAATAAAAAATTGAATAACAATATACTTCCATATTAAAATATGGAAGTATAATAAGGGAATCGCGCGGAATTGATTGGAATGTCGATAGTATGGTTTATTGACATTTCTGTGTTCAGTTGGAACGTTCTGTTGTGACCCCCACCCATGCCTCGAAATTTGACGACGCGGGTAGAAAATTCGCCATATATCGTCCAATTTTCGAGATATCGAGCTAATTTTTGCGTCATTGTGTTCGTATTTGATGCCCCTTTAATATTTAGCAGGGTTCTGGTGAGGTATTGTGGCGATATTTTACTATGTAGGCCAATATGTATGTTGTTCAGTACATACTTTTCGAATATCTCTGGCCTCTATCAACATGTTACGGCAAGTGGGTAATCGTTTAGAAGTACTAAAATTTCCCCACTGAATGACACCAAATACGTGACGATTGGTTGAAGGAATTTAAATTCATAGTGCATTTTCTGTAAACTTGAAGAAAAGGAAGGGGCCACAATTTCTACATTTGTCAACCGATTCATAAAATTCACTCATAATGACACTCAGTACATCTTATATATACCTCACAACCATTTTGGTTCAAATCGGCGACAAAAAAAAATTGACAAATTTTGCCCCTCCCCTAGCCCGGAAAAATTTGAGCGGACCTTTGTCAAAATTTCGTGGTTTGGTCTTCTGTCTATGTTTAAGGCGCTCACATAGACCAAATCCAGCTGTTGCGCTTCGTCTAGGAGAAGATCTGGGCACAAGCACTTTCTACACATGGACTTTATTAGTACATTTTTTGATGTTTTATAACTTGGCCATTTCTCAACCGATTTACAAAATTCTTTCACGATTAGCATCAGAACGTCGTATAGATACACGACAGTAAAAATGGTTGGAATCGGTGACAAGAAAAAATTTGACAAATTTTGCACCCCTCCCCAGGTCAAAAATTGTTTTCGGACCTTGGTGAAAATTTCCCCGATTTGTACCCTTTCGTTAGTTAACACGATTACGAGAACCGAATTCAGCTGCTTTGCTTTTTATAGGAGAAGATCTGGCCACAAACATTTTCCAAAAAAAATTTGTAAGGGGCATAACTCTGGAAAGCAAGTTGGGACATAAACCTAAATGCTTCGATTCCATGTAGCTTGGCAAGGTACGTAAACCTACCAAATTTCAATGTTCCACCTTTTAAACTTTCTGAGATATAAGAGGTACAAAATATATTAAGAAGCATAATAATAATAGGAAAAATAAAAAATTGAATAACAATATACTTCCATATTAAAATATGGAAGTATAATAAGGGAATCGCGCGGAATTGATTGGAATGTCGATAGTATGGTTTATTGACATTTCTGTGTTCAGTTGGAACGTTCTGTTGTGACCCCCACCCATGCCTCGAAATTTGACGACGCGGGTAGAAAATTCGCCATATATCGTCCAATTTTCGAGATATCGAGCTAATTTTTGCGTCATTGTGTTCGTATTTGATGCCCCTTTAATATTTAGCAGGGTTCTGGTGAGGTATTGTGGCGATATTTTACTATGTAGGCCAATATGTATGTTGTTCAGTACATACTTTTCGAATATCTCTGGCCTCTATCAACATGTTACGGCAAGTGGGTAATCGTTTAGAAGTACTAAAATTTCCCCACTGAATGACACCAAATACGTGACGATTGGTTGAAGGAATTTAAATTCATAGTGCATTTTCTGTAAACTTGAAGAAAAGGAAGGGGCCACAATTTCTACATTTGTCAACCGATTCATAAAATTCACTCATAATGACACTCAGTACATCTTATATATACCTCACAACCATTTTGGTTCAAATCGGCGACAAAAAAAAATTGACAAATTTTGCCCCTCCCCTAGCCCGGAAAAATTTGAGCGGACCTTTGTCAAAATTTCGTGGTTTGGTCTTCTGTCTATGTTTAAGGCGCTCACATAGACCAAATCCAGCTGTTGCGCTTCGTCTAGGAGAAGATCTGGGCACAAGCACTTTCTACACATGGACTTTATTAGTACATTTTTTGATGTTTTATAACTTGGCCATTTCTCAACCGATTTACAAAATTCTTTCACGATTAGCATCAGAACGTCGTATAGATACACGACAGTAAAAATGGTTGGAATCGGTGACAAGAAAAAATTTGACAAATTTTGCACCCCTCCCCAGGTCAAAAATTGTTTTCGGACCTTGGTGAAAATTTCCCCGATTTGTACCCTTTCGTTAGTTAACACGATTACGAGAACCGAATTCAGCTGCTTTGCTTTTTATAGGAGAAGATCTGGCCACAAACATTTTCCAAAAAAAATTTGTAAGGGGCATAACTCTGGAAAGCAAGTTGGGACATAAACCTAAATGCTTCGATTCCATGTAGCTTGGCAAGGTACGTAAACCTACCAAATTTCAATGTTCCACCTTTTAAACTTTCTGAGATATAAGAGGTACAAAATATATTAAGAAGCATAATAATAATAGGAAAAATAAAAAATTGAATAACAATATACTTCCATATTAAAATATGGAAGTATAATAAGGGAATCGCGCGGAATTGATTGGAATGTCGATAGTATGGTTTATTGACATTTCTGTGTTCAGTTGGAACGTTCTGTTGTGACCCCCACCCATGCCTCGAAATTTGACGACGCGGGTAGAAAATTCGCCATATATCGTCCAATTTTCGAGATATCGAGCTAATTTTTGCGTCATTGTGTTCGTATTTGATGCCCCTTTAATATTTAGCAGGGTTCTGGTGAGGTATTGTGGCGATATTTTACTATGTAGGCCAATATGTATGTTGTTCAGTACATACTTTTCGAATATCTCTGGCCTCTATCAACATGTTACGGCAAGTGGGTAATCGTTTAGAAGTACTAAAATTTCCCCACTGAATGACACCAAATACGTGACGATTGGTTGAAGGAATTTAAATTCATAGTGCATTTTCTGTAAACTTGAAGAAAAGGAAGGGGCCACAATTTCTACATTTGTCAACCGATTCATAAAATTCACTCATAATGACACTCAGTACATCTTATATATACCTCACAACCATTTTGGTTCAAATCGGCGACAAAAAAAAATTGACAAATTTTGCCCCTCCCCTAGCCCGGAAAAATTTGAGCGGACCTTTGTCAAAATTTCGTGGTTTGGTCTTCTGTCTATGTTTAAGGCGCTCACATAGACCAAATCCAGCTGTTGCGCTTCGTCTAGGAGAAGATCTGGGCACAAGCACTTTCTACACATGGACTTTATTAGTACATTTTTTGATGTTTTATAACTTGGCCATTTCTCAACCGATTTACAAAATTCTTTCACGATTAGCATCAGAACGTCGTATAGATACACGACAGTAAAAATGGTTGGAATCGGTGACAAGAAAAAATTTGACAAATTTTGCACCCCTCCCCAGGTCAAAAATTGTTTTCGGACCTTGGTGAAAATTTCCCCGATTTGTACCCTTTCGTTAGTTAACACGATTACGAGAACCGAATTCAGCTGCTTTGCTTTTTATAGGAGAAGATCTGGCCACAAACATTTTCCAAAAAAAATTTGTAAGGGGCATAACTCTGGAAAGCAAGTTGGGACATAAACCTAAATGCTTCGATTCCATGTAGCTTGGCAAGGTACGTAAACCTACCAAATTTCAATGTTCCACCTTTTAAACTTTCTGAGATATAAGAGGTACAAAATATATTAAGAAGCATAATAATAATAGGAAAAATAAAAAATTGAATAACAATATACTTCCATATTAAAATATGGAAGTATAATAAGGGAATCGCGCGGAATTGATTGGAATGTCGATAGTATGGTTTATTGACATTTCTGTGTTCAGTTGGAACGTTCTGTTGTGACCCCCACCCATGCCTCGAAATTTGACGACGCGGGTAGAAAATTCGCCATATATCGTCCAATTTTCGAGATATCGAGCTAATTTTTGCGTCATTGTGTTCGTATTTGATGCCCCTTTAATATTTAGCAGGGTTCTGGTGAGGTATTGTGGCGATATTTTACTATGTAGGCCAATATGTATGTTGTTCAGTACATACTTTTCGAATATCTCTGGCCTCTATCAACATGTTACGGCAAGTGGGTAATCGTTTAGAAGTACTAAAATTTCCCCACTGAATGACACCAAATACGTGACGATTGGTTGAAGGAATTTAAATTCATAGTGCATTTTCTGTAAACTTGAAGAAAAGGAAGGGGCCACAATTTCTACATTTGTCAACCGATTCATAAAATTCACTCATAATGACACTCAGTACATCTTATATATACCTCACAACCATTTTGGTTCAAATCGGCGACAAAAAAAAATTGACAAATTTTGCCCCTCCCCTAGCCCGGAAAAATTTGAGCGGACCTTTGTCAAAATTTCGTGGTTTGGTCTTCTGTCTATGTTTAAGGCGCTCACATAGACCAAATCCAGCTGTTGCGCTTCGTCTAGGAGAAGATCTGGGCACAAGCACTTTCTACACATGGACTTTATTAGTACATTTTTTGATGTTTTATAACTTGGCCATTTCTCAACCGATTTACAAAATTCTTTCACGATTAGCATCAGAACGTCGTATAGATACACGACAGTAAAAATGGTTGGAATCGGTGACAAGAAAAAATTTGACAAATTTTGCACCCCTCCCCAGGTCAAAAATTGTTTTCGGACCTTGGTGAAAATTTCCCCGATTTGTACCCTTTCGTTAGTTAACACGATTACGAGAACCGAATTCAGCTGCTTTGCTTTTTATAGGAGAAGATCTGGCCACAAACATTTTCCAAAAAAAATTTGTAAGGGGCATAACTCTGGAAAGCAAGTTGGGACATAAACCTAAATGCTTCGATTCCATGTAGCTTGGCAAGGTACGTAAACCTACCAAATTTCAATGTTCCACCTTTTAAACTTTCTGAGATATAAGAGGTACAAAATATATTAAGAAGCATAATAATAATAGGAAAAATAAAAAATTGAATAACAATATACTTCCATATTAAAATATGGAAGTATAATAAGGGAATCGCGCGGAATTGATTGGAATGTCGATAGTATGGTTTATTGACATTTCTGTGTTCAGTTGGAACGTTCTGTTGTGACCCCCACCCATGCCTCGAAATTTGACGACGCGGGTAGAAAATTCGCCATATATCGTCCAATTTTCGAGATATCGAGCTAATTTTTGCGTCATTGTGTTCGTATTTGATGCCCCTTTAATATTTAGCAGGGTTCTGGTGAGGTATTGTGGCGATATTTTACTATGTAGGCCAATATGTATGTTGTTCAGTACATACTTTTCGAATATCTCTGGCCTCTATCAACATGTTACGGCAAGTGGGTAATCGTTTAGAAGTACTAAAATTTCCCCACTGAATGACACCAAATACGTGACGATTGGTTGAAGGAATTTAAATTCATAGTGCATTTTCTGTAAACTTGAAGAAAAGGAAGGGGCCACAATTTCTACATTTGTCAACCGATTCATAAAATTCACTCATAATGACACTCAGTACATCTTATATATACCTCACAACCATTTTGGTTCAAATCGGCGACAAAAAAAAATTGACAAATTTTGCCCCTCCCCTAGCCCGGAAAAATTTGAGCGGACCTTTGTCAAAATTTCGTGGTTTGGTCTTCTGTCTATGTTTAAGGCGCTCACATAGACCAAATCCAGCTGTTGCGCTTCGTCTAGGAGAAGATCTGGGCACAAGCACTTTCTACACATGGACTTTATTAGTACATTTTTTGATGTTTTATAACTTGGCCATTTCTCAACCGATTTACAAAATTCTTTCACGATTAGCATCAGAACGTCGTATAGATACACGACAGTAAAAATGGTTGGAATCGGTGACAAGAAAAAATTTGACAAATTTTGCACCCCTCCCCAGGTCAAAAATTGTTTTCGGACCTTGGTGAAAATTTCCCCGATTTGTACCCTTTCGTTAGTTAACACGATTACGAGAACCGAATTCAGCTGCTTTGCTTTTTATAGGAGAAGATCTGGCCACAAACATTTTCCAAAAAAAATTTGTAAGGGGCATAACTCTGGAAAGCAAGTTGGGACATAAACCTAAATGCTTCGATTCCATGTAGCTTGGCAAGGTACGTAAACCTACCAAATTTCAATGTTCCACCTTTTAAACTTTCTGAGATATAAGAGGTACAAAATATATTAAGAAGCATAATAATAATAGGAAAAATAAAAAATTGAATAACAATATACTTCCATATTAAAATATGGAAGTATAATAAGGGAATCGCGCGGAATTGATTGGAATGTCGATAGTATGGTTTATTGACATTTCTGTGTTCAGTTGGAACGTTCTGTTGTGACCCCCACCCATGCCTCGAAATTTGACGACGCGGGTAGAAAATTCGCCATATATCGTCCAATTTTCGAGATATCGAGCTAATTTTTGCGTCATTGTGTTCGTATTTGATGCCCCTTTAATATTTAGCAGGGTTCTGGTGAGGTATTGTGGCGATATTTTACTATGTAGGCCAATATGTATGTTGTTCAGTACATACTTTTCGAATATCTCTGGCCTCTATCAACATGTTACGGCAAGTGGGTAATCGTTTAGAAGTACTAAAATTTCCCCACTGAATGACACCAAATACGTGACGATTGGTTGAAGGAATTTAAATTCATAGTGCATTTTCTGTAAACTTGAAGAAAAGGAAGGGGCCACAATTTCTACATTTGTCAACCGATTCATAAAATTCACTCATAATGACACTCAGTACATCTTATATATACCTCACAACCATTTTGGTTCAAATCGGCGACAAAAAAAAATTGACAAATTTTGCCCCTCCCCTAGCCCGGAAAAATTTGAGCGGACCTTTGTCAAAATTTCGTGGTTTGGTCTTCTGTCTATGTTTAAGGCGCTCACATAGACCAAATCCAGCTGTTGCGCTTCGTCTAGGAGAAGATCTGGGCACAAGCACTTTCTACACATGGACTTTATTAGTACATTTTTTGATGTTTTATAACTTGGCCATTTCTCAACCGATTTACAAAATTCTTTCACGATTAGCATCAGAACGTCGTATAGATACACGACAGTAAAAATGGTTGGAATCGGTGACAAGAAAAAATTTGACAAATTTTGCACCCCTCCCCAGGTCAAAAATTGTTTTCGGACCTTGGTGAAAATTTCCCCGATTTGTACCCTTTCGTTAGTTAACACGATTACGAGAACCGAATTCAGCTGCTTTGCTTTTTATAGGAGAAGATCTGGCCACAAACATTTTCCAAAAAAAATTTGTAAGGGGCATAACTCTGGAAAGCAAGTTGGGACATAAACCTAAATGCTTCGATTCCATGTAGCTTGGCAAGGTACGTAAACCTACCAAATTTCAATGTTCCACCTTTTAAACTTTCTGAGATATAAGAGGTACAAAATATATTAAGAAGCATAATAATAATAGGAAAAATAAAAAATTGAATAACAATATACTTCCATATTAAAATATGGAAGTATAATAAACAAAATAATAAAGAAAGTACATACATGTCCTACATAATAATCTAAAATAACGAAGGGACCGCTCACAGGTCCCCTGGAACGATAACCCCACCACGAGTATCCACCTTAATACTATTAAGGTGTAGACTCGTGGTGGGGTTGTCGCACCAGGGGACCTGTGATACCCAGGGTCCGCGCTGGACCGAAATTTACTTTCGCCAAATAATTTGCCAAATGAAAATATTTTTTGCCAAATTATTTTAGCAATTGCCAAATATTATCCCTGATATTATCATTTCCTGCAACCATAAGTCTTATGTTTCGACACTCGCGGTTTGAACGACTTTTGATATCGATAGAAAAGCAGTTAGTTACTAATTAGTTATACTCGCATCTCCATTGTGGTTTATCATACAACAATAAGCCAACCACCGAACAATACAATGGTAGAAGGGGTTCTCCATCAGTAGGGCACATCACAGGAGGATTAATAATCCCTCCAACCATCAGTTCTAATGCTATGAAATTAACTACATCATAATAGAGGCGTTAACTTTCCCTAAACCTTATAAAACACCACTAATATAATTACGATATAAGAGTTTCCTGAAATTAATGGTGTTGATTGAGCAATATTGTTCAAATTGGTTGAGGAATTAAAGTGACTTGCCAAAACTTTTGCCAATGAAAATATTTTTGTCGTTGGCAAATTTGGCAAGTGGCAGCGCGAACCCTGGTGATACCACTATGTAAATAATTATGGACCTCTTTGGAAATAAGAGTGATTTTTTGTCATTCTTCCAGTGTTATCACTGGTAATTATATATTTAATTATAAAAGCCAGTATTAATAATAAAATTATTAATAGTAAATATCTCCAATGAACCACCTTTTAAAGTTTTATTGGTTAAATCCATTTTTAATTATACATATAAATATTGAGCTCTTTTTATCACTAACTTACAGCGAAATTAATGTCGAACACAGTTCCATCCATATTCATATGTGACCCGCCATATCAAATCCAGTCGTAAGTCGGGATTTGTTTTACCCTGTGCCAATGCATTCTCTTATATATGCGAGTCGACCATAGGTCGCATCGCATATATAAGAGAATGCATTGGCCTAACAATTTTTTATAATTTTTTTAAATAAATGTTTCTTACAATTTTTAGGACATAAAATAAAAAACATCCAATACCCTGCAGGGAGCCCCACACATATGTAGAAGAGTGTCGTCTGCTCAAGTTTGTCTGGGGCTCTGTATGGGTGAAATTATAAAATTGTTAAAGAATACAAGAACAAATTATTAAAATTGTAAAAAATTGTTAGCCAATGCTTTCTCTTATATATGCGAGGCGACCTATGGTCGACTCGTATATATAAGAGAATGCATTGGCGCAGGGTAAAAAAATCCCGACTTACGTCTGGATTTCATATGGCGGGTCACATATTATGTTGCTCATTCAATTGTAAACATGTGACCTCTGTGTATGTATGCAAGATATTAGTATCATTACCAATAAATAATCTAATCTAAAATGAAAGTATATCAAAGTACAATAAACTATAATAATATAAAATATTTTTCCCCCCGAAAAATATTGTTGACTGCATTGTAGGCATACTTTGATATTCGACTTGCCTGGTTATAGACGTAACAATTACATTATAACAAATCTATGGCGGCGAAACTTGCTGAAGTTACAAAAAAATCCTTTAAGTATTATATACCGGACAACAACATGATTCCACGTCTATTAAGTCACATCCACGGATACATTGACACCATTACAGTATATCCCGAATTAAAATATTCACTTGAGACTCATATATATTACGTTTTGATGGCAGTTAAACGCCACTTCAAGTTCTATACAACATCGGCGTCTTGTTTTGAATTGGTGTCACATGTGCTCCATTCATGAGCATAACGGCAGATTCGGTTACAACATTATGTTACTTTTTGATGTCGAAACTACGCTCGCAACTGGCGGGGGCTTGTCAATCCGCATATAGTGAGTGTTGCGTGCGCCCCTATACATGTATATGCTATTGTTGAGTGGGATCCTATATATTTCAAACGGACATGCAGGGCAATCTCAACAGCTATGGCATTTATATATTAATGCAACTCTCAACCGTATAGAAGAAATTGGCGCAATAATACTGACGCAGATTTAATTCAAATTACGCGTCCATATGAACAACTTTTCGGATTGTGTATTATATAAATGTAAACATGGTGAATTAAACAGTAATTAAAACATTAACATCACATCCGTTCTTTACTGTGTATTGTGCATGTGCATCGAAATTGGATACAGCGGGACAAATTATCAGATGACCGGTCAGGTGACTTGAAGTAGTCCGGCAGATATTGTTCCTATGAGTTATGAGAGTCTATTTTTAGCTACGGAAATGGATTAGCAGTTGATGTTGTCCAAATCCACCAAATGTGGGTAAAATGTCGCGGGTAGCAGAGTTCTTATCGAGTCATCATGGAGCTAAACCCTGCATGAAGTTGGCGAAGTCACCCGCCCGTTCGACCTATTGGCAAACACCAAGTGTTCCTGAGGAGATACCGCGAAATGATTTCGCACCAATAATATTTCTATGGCAACTCAAGTTTGAAGTTTGACGTTTTTCAATCTGAACCGCTCTATTATGATTGCATGAACGTTGGAATAACTCAAATTTTAGGCCTGACTAACATTGAAAACATAATGCCAAATTTAGAAATGTCGCATGTTATTTTTCATATAGAGGATATATACTTTCACTTTTGAGTCCCTAAATTCTGCTTGTATATTGTAAATCCATGATAAAAATATGTTTTGAGATACGCGTAATATAATTGCATGAACTTCAAGACCAGTATACTAGTACTTGGCCGATATGCATTATGTATATGAGTTTAATTCTGCATAGTATTATTGAACATCTGATGTGGACTCGCCTCTTAACACATGCAAATACGCTACGCCCCCAAACCACTTGAATTGTATAACATTTACCCGGGTATCAAGCGAAAATTGGCACCACTGAATAGCACGGGCATGTTTCGGACACGGGAGGTCTTAACACAACAAATCTGTGACAGCCCCACGCGCACATGATCACGGCGTTATATTTCAAATCACACATGCCGGTGGTGGTCATAAAGGGACGATGCATGTAGATATTTACTTTGGGAAATTGTTCTAGGACCGCTTTAATAGACTCCATTGAGTGCACATCAGACAGTCATTCACTACCATTGTTATGTCTTATAAACGTTTGCTGTCTCAGATAACGGTGACACTCGGCTTATAGGTGGGGATGAACATCCGAGCTCGTTGTGCAGATTAGATATGATCGAACACAACCTTAGTAGTACGGTCACATACATACGGGCCCGGGGATTTGGTGGGCTTGCAGCCCCCCCCCCCCCGAACGTTTTGAAAGCTCAAAATTAGGCCAAATATATTTTCGGCCAAATTGAGAGATATTTTCGGTCAAATTCGGATAATTTTCGGTCAAAGTGAATGGTATTGTAGGGGGTAATTGTGGCATATTACAGTATTTTTCACATTTCTACCCAAATTATATATATTTAATTTTTAATTTTGTAAATATTTTTGTATATACAAGGCATATTCTATAAAAACCTGTTTTACAACCATGAATATACAAGTAACAAAAAAATTCGGAGACTCAGCCCCCCCCCCCCCCCCACCCCCCAAAAAAAAATTCGGGAGCCCGTATACGGCCTCGGTCGCTTGTAGTGAACATACACCCACCCAGCCTATAAAACCTCTACTCGAAATCTACTCAGTCCACTTATTACTCAATGTATCACGCATGTGTATTGAATGTATAATATATATCCTGATTTCCTCCAATATTGAAGAGTTATACATATAATGTTTATACCAATACACAAAACAAAAATCATAACCATAGAGAGATAAGTGAGAAAACAAATAAACAAAAAGCATATGATTGGTTAATACAAGAGGCGTACAGTTACAATCGAAGAGATGAAACTAAAAATAGAGACTAGACCTAAGCAAGTAGTACACACCTACCTAGCCCTATATATTCGTAAAAAAGTTCGTTCGTACACAGTTACGCATGCATAAGTTGAGTGTGACCCTTTATTTTCAAAATTGTACCGAATTAGTGGAATGTGATCTCCGATGGACAAGTTGTCGTGTTGCGTCTCAAACAGCTTTCTTAAAGGAACAGGTACTCAATCCGATTCGATGGTCCCCATATCATCAGATTCCAACAACAATATTAAATATTTTTTGAAATGCCGCTTCAATAATAAGAATCGATTAATTGCCCAAAATAATTCTAACCACAGTCAACTATAGTATAAAATTGTCCAAAACCTGTTATTTATCAACATTTTGTTCAACGAAATTTGGCCGGTTTGTCAATTATCTAACATCCAAAGCCACATGCTTTTAGAGTTATCCATCTTCATCCGCAATTTGTTCCGAAACCGTCGGCTCGTTGACTTTTTGCCAGGCCGCCAAAAACTACCGCTGGTGAAGAATAATAGATTTCAAAAATCGATATCTGATCACTCGGAACTTTGATGGGTAGATTTCTCGACTAGAATCAAATATTGTTTACCCCGAAGACAAAGAAATAATAATTTGGGAGCGTTAATTCGGATTATGCATCTTTAATATCATATCTGAACATATTTGAAATTTAACCCTTTTTATACTAAATGCTCGTTGATGTGCAGTTCCCTTATGAAGTGTTTATATACTATGTTCAACGAAACGACCATTTTTTGAACTTGTTATCTGAACATTTCCCACCAATGAATATGAATAATTCTGCTCTTGTATGATCTGTTTTTCTGTCTGCCAACTGCATTTATTTCCACAACGCCCCCCCCCCCTAAATGAATAATAGACCGTTCCAATGTGTACTTGATTAATTGCACGAGAGAATTCATTGAGTATAAAAGAGTTAAAGTAAATAACTTTTCAAAGTTTTCATAGTATGAGATAATGCCTACTCGTGCCGACGTTCTAACCTTAATTTAATGATCAAATGAGCCAAAATTCAACCTAATTGTTTCATACTCACTATGACAACGACTATATCCATGGCGACGTATCCCATAATACCCAGCGGGACACGAATGAGTACAAACACCGGTCTGTCTGTGCGAGTGGCGTATGAGGAGGATGAAGAGGCGTGGCTGACATGTGACGCATCCGTTTATAGACGAGCAGCTGCTACATCCGTGAGGACAAATAGGATAACGACCGATGATAGCTGAAAAAAATGTCATAACTAGAATTATTATGTGCTAAGCTATCAAATAGTAGCATTTTGCATCAGATAAAAACCGTTATTCGTCTAGTGAGATAATCGATATCTCACTCGTATCCATCCGCGCTAAAATTATACAGTGATTCGGTTTTTCGTGTGGAAGACTGTGGTAACGTCCCTGGGTGTTCAGGTTGAAAATGTGTAATATGTGATCAATTAAATGTTTTTGTTAAACATACTGATTTTAGCCTCTTTATCCCTCAACCAATCTGTCTGAAAAATGGAACTATTTTATATGAACAAGCTCACTACCATGGATGTGCTTGGGTATACACATTTGTACTTTTTACTCTTCTTTCGAGTTGATCCATGGGCCAACTAAGCGGAGCATATAATAAACAGATGGTAATATTCTCATTCGTGATGAGAGCCACGAGTGAAAATTCATTTGTTTGTCATTGTCTATTTATTATAAAATATAAATTATATCCCAACTCCAAGAAGATCGAACGTGTTATTCCACTCCCGTGATGTTATCCCACTCCCGTGATGTTATCCCACTCGCGTGATGTTATCCCACTCTCATGATGTTATCCTACTCTCATGATGTTATCCTACTCTCATGATGTTATCCTACTCTCGTGATGTTATCCTACTCTCACGATGTTATCCTACTCTCACGATGTTATCCTACTCTCATGATGTTATCCTACTCTCATGATGTTATCCTACTCTCGTGATGTTATCCTACTCTCATGATGTTATCCTACTCTCATGATGTTATCCTACTCTCATGATGTTATCCTACTCTCATGATGTTATTCTACTCTCATGATGTTATCCTACTCTCATGATGTTATCCTACTCTCGTGATGTTGTCCTACTCTCATGATGTTATCCTACTCTCATGATGTTATCCTACTCTCGTGATGTTATCCTACTCTCGTGATGTTATCCATGATGTTATCCTACTCGCGTGATGTTATCCTACTCTCGTGATGTTATCCTACTCTCGTGATGTTATCCTACTCTCGTGGTGTTGTCCTACTCTCGTGATGTTATCCTACTCTCGTGATGTTATCCTACTCTCGTGATGTTATCCTACTCTCGTGATGTTATCCTACTCTCATGATGTTATCCTACTCTCATGATGTTATCCTACTCTCATGATGTTATCCTACTCTCGTGATGTTATCCTACTCGCGTGATGTTATCCTACTCTCGTGATGTTATCCTACTCTCGTGATGTTATCCTACTCTCGTGATGTTATCCTACTCTCGTGATGTTATCCTACTCTCGTGATGTTATCCTACTCTCGTGATGTTGTCCTACTCTCGTGATGTTATCCTACTCTCGTTATGTTGTCCTACTCTCGTGATGTTATCCTACTCTCGTGATGTTATCCTACTCTCGTGATGTTATCCTACTCTCGTGATGTTGTCCTACTCCCGTGATGTTATCCTACTCGCGTGATGTTGTCCTACTCTCGTGATGTTATCCTACTCTCGTGATGTTGACCTACTCTCGTGATGTTATCCTACTCTCAGTACTGCGTCATGACGTCAATTTTTGCGTCATTCGGTATCCTTGCGCGTTATAAATTAACATATATTAAGTCCGGTCGCCAACCCCCGAAATTCACGAATGCGTGTTTTGGCGTATAAAGTTTTTTTCTCTGCGGATTTTGTTAACTCAGGCATCCGACATCAATATTTTATCGGCTGGCCATCTGTCAGCCTTGAGCAATATTTTTTATAGCGACCTAAAAAGTATACCCCCCCCCCCCAATTTTTCCCCAGACGTGAAACCAGTTACATGGAATTTGTTGCAAATTCACATGACTAATCTGGTAAAATGTATATATTTTCATGAAGCTAAGACATAATGACACTATTTCGTGCCAAAATTGAAACTCACCATCCAAGATGGCTACCAAAATGGCCACCGGAGGTTAAAATATGACATTTTTTCACAAATATCTTCTAGATCAGTTCATGCTGTTTGGAAGTGGTTGAGTAATATGACTTTAGTTTGTATTCTGTATATTAACTAATCATTGGATCAATTAAATATGCAATTATTGGGGTCCTACCCGCTTGTGATCCCTCAAAAATTCGATTTTACAGAACGCGGTATAAAATTTCACAAAAAAATCACAACTCGGATTCTAGTCATATTTCAACAAGAAATGAACAGAAGGTTGCAATTAAGTAAGGCATACTATTACCTATGAATATTCCAACTAAGTGAAACAAAAATTCTTGCTTTGGCTCAAAATGGCTGCCAAAATGGCCGCCAAAATATGGAAAATGGTAAATATTGCCCTAGGGTGTCCTGCAATCGCTTACATGTTGTGGTTGATGTACAAAATTGGCTATTATGCCTTCTATACGTTGAATACTAACATGTCTGCTGCATCAGGGTTAACTGTTACTGTTGTCATCACTGACATCACCAAACATATTGGACTTTTCTCACAAAAACTTGACATAAATATCGGCAAAAATTAACTTTTCGCGTTTGGACAATTTGTTCTAGTAATATTGTAACTATCTTTGAATTAAAAGGTGTGTATTGTATTGGTCTATCTTAAATGTGTCACACTACGGTGTTTATAGACCAAATTGCTCAAGATGGCTTCCAAAATGGCAACCAAATTGGTAATAAGTTATTTTTCACATATATCATTATAACATTATATATATATAATTATTCTCTGCGTTATCCGAAAATATAGCAAATTGTGACCCATTTGGTTATTATATGTGTTAGTTAATTAACTGACAATTAAATGTTCTATTATGGCTGTACCAGTTCCGTATAGGGCATGACAAATTCATTTTAAATTATGGAATTTTGCGGAGAACTTCTTTTGTGATTCTGACCATATTATTGGAAGGAAATGGGCAGAACTTTGAGACGGAACTGAGATGAACCATAATATGTGACTCTTCTGGTCCATTATGATAAACAAATATCAACTGGATACAGGATGGATGCCAAGATGGTAGCCAGGGAGTTACTCTATGATCATAGGTGAGGTGAATAGGTATACATGGAGTTAGTGTATGTCATGAATGATGTGAATATGTATACAATGATTGACTATATGGCTATGAGTGTGTTGTCCATAGTGAGATGTATAGGTATACATGGAGAGGTCATGGTCAGGTGTGTGGTGAATCGGTATGAATGGAGTTGACTGTATGGTGTACCCCGCTCGACAAAACAAGTGTCCATTGGCACCGCTGTGTATTTGCCGTTCGGCCGCGGTTTCAGCGTTTGTAACTGCGGTTGAGCACTGCGGCCGAAAGCAAGTACACTGAAGCCGAACGGCAAGTACACCATGGTCGAAAGGCAACTACAACGCGGCCGAATGGCATGTGCACCGTGGTTAGATTTCTGGTTTGTATCATCTTTTATCAGTTTAATGAACGTACACCGCAGCAACTACACCATGGTCGAATGGCAAGTACACTGCGGCCCAACTGTAGTTAGCCGGTGGAGCCGCAGTGTTGTTGCATTTCGGCCGCGATGGCAACGCTAACCGCACCGTGGTTAAGTGGACACTTGTTTTGTCCAGCAGGGTATGGTTGTGTGTATACTGTACGGGTGCACCCGGTGTGCCTGTATGGACATTGATGTGGTGTATGGGTCGTAACAAGTTGGTATAGAAAATATATAAAAACACTATCACACCTTCATGAAGATGTTTCACACTGATATAGGTATTTGCACAAAATGAAAGAATAAGAAAACATATCAAGTATATAGAGAATAATATAGACATTTGACAAAAACCAAAAAATAATGCAATAAGAAAATCGAAGAAAATAGCCAAGAGTGTCTAGATTCGCCCACATCGCACTTTAACTCTTTCTATTCTAAATGTATTATCCTACTCAGTTATAAAAGTATATATCGGAATGGTCTATTATTCTTCAGGAGGGGTTTTCAGGAAAAATATGCAGACGACATATATATATATATAATTTTAGAATAATAAAAGTGCAGAAGGATTCATATTTATTGAAGGGAAATATTCTGATAAGAAGCTCAATTATCAGAAAATTTCCAAAGGGAACTACTCGTTGGTGAATATTTAGTAAATAAAGGGTTAAGCGTCATTAATCTACAGACTGTAAGAAAGACGTGTATTTCAATTAACCCTTTCTATACTAATGCATCTTGACGAGTAGTTCCTATAAGTTCAACAAACGACCATTTCCCTCAATAAATAGGACTCCTTCTGTGCTTTTATTTATCTGTCGTCTGCTTTATCACCTGAACATCCATCCAAATCAACAATAGACCATTCACATGTACATTTTTAACTGACTGGGAGAATCCATTTAGTATATAAAGGGTTACTGTGCCACGTTTTATCCGCCTGAAAGGTTTAGGACATTTTGACTATATTTGGAAGATTTAATATTTGGTGTCAAATTGGGTGGGGCATCTTTAAGTTTGCCAGTACATATCTCACCACATCTTGGCTTGTCATATAAAATACTCTTCTTGTGTGACAATTCCTCGCGTTTTCGTTTGTTTGATTTTCTCAATAAATTATATGCAATGTTATGTTCGGGCGGGGGGGGGGGGCTCGTGGCTCAGTCGGCAAGGGGCTCTTCTGGAGACAGACTCGTTCTCCGTCATCGCTGGCGATATGGGTTCAATTCCCGGTGGATTCGTCGCTGACTTTGTATCCCATATCGCTATATGGGGGAGTTGCCAGTTACTCGTCGATGGTCGGCGGTTTCGCCCACAGGTATTAGGCACAATTTTTTTTTTAATTTAATCAAAATCTCGGAAAGGTATCTATCTCATTTTTGATAGAGGTCAGCATTTTTCTCTACAAAAGCAACATTTTATTTTTTATTGATCTGTAATTGCAGCACTATGTGATCAAATAATCATAGTTTTCAAAAAAGTTTGGTTCGCCGTCGTATTTGAGATTAGTGAACATAGAAAAACATTTAAAGTTGATAAATCAAATTTATTTGGTTGGTACCCAAAACGTCCGTCCAATGAAATATAAAAAAAATCAAACAATCCAACAACTAAATCACCGAAATCTATACTCTAATTTGGATGTGGTACTCAACATACATCGAGTTTTAAAAAGATTTTTGTCTTTTTTTCCCCGCCAGTTTAACATGATTCTATTCTCGGGAGGCCATTTTGAAAGGACGAAACAAACTCGAGAAACGCTGCCGTAAATGACTCCAAAATAAAATAATTTTACATCGATAAAAAATAATGTTTGATCAAATTCCTTATCTAGTGGGTATTATATATCCACCGCATGATTTTTGTCATTAAGAATGCCGGACATCAATTAAAAGAGAGATATTAAAATTATTTTAATAAAGTTCAAGTTAGTTTCGCTTTCAGTTTTGCAAAATGGCTTCCCGTGAATAGAAATCTGTAAAACTGACGAAAAGAAAGAACATAAATCGTTATTAAACACGATGTATGTTGACTACCACCCCCAAATTAGCTGTACTTCATGAAACAACGTCTGTTTGACAATAGGTCTATTTAGTTTGATGATAATAGTATAGATTTCGGTGATTTAGGGGTTAGATTATTTGATTTTTTGATTTTTCATTGGACGGACGTTTTGGGTACCAAAAAATAAATTTCATTGATTTTCTATGCTCACTTGTTTAAAGTACGATGGAAAGCTAAACTTTAACAAAAAATATGATTACTTGGGCACATAATGCTAGAATGCCAGATCAATTTGATAAAAAAAAATTGCTTTTGTGAGGATGATTTTTTGACCTCCTATTTTCACTATCAGCCTTGATACTTACCTTTCCGGGAGTTTGATTAAATTAAAAAAAACCACATTGTGCCTCTGTGGTTTCGCCGAGCACAATGGGTCATTCTTCCAGCCAATGAAATCACTGTTAGATTTACCTTAGTGCGCGGACTTTCCCTCCACCAATAAAACTGGCAACTTCGTGATATAGCAATGGCTGCTGAAAGCGACACTAAACCCCAATAAATAAATAATGAATAAATATATATGTTCGGCAGATTATAGCATGGTACATACATTTCTGAATTTTCTTCACGTCCATCAACTTGTATTGATTTGAAGTATTATCCAGCCCGAGGTTTAGACTGTGGGACTTATAACTACAAAACGTTATCTGCACTCACCTACATCTAATTACTTAACAAACCAATTAAAACACCATATAAATTGAAAAATTGTCCGTTTAATTTGCAAATTTGTTAAGCTTTCACTGTAACTAGCGGCATATGCTGATGTGATTTAAAAACCGAGCAGGGATTAAAGATGGTGGCGTCACTATCGGTCTCTGTCGATCTATGTTTGTCTTTGTTGGTTTTACCCTCGTAGGCATTCTGCTCTGCTCATTTACTCCGCCCCATTAACACGCCTCAAATATGCCGAATTATGAATACACCTGTTGATAATGTTTTTCAGAGATTACTCATCTTAGTTTTTATAATCAGATAATCATTCTTTATTGACTTATCTAAATTTCATCCGGGCGTGAAGAATGTTTATAACCACCGCCTGCGCATATAGAGACAATGTCGACAGCTAGCAGTATATATATGCACTGCATCGTCGCGAAAAGGAGCCATGGAAGGATGTGAGGAGGGGCCCGGAAATAGTTGAAAAATTGAAAAATCAGCAGAACAAAAACTTGTTATAAGTTTCATTGTTTTTAATCCATTCCGATATGTTACCGTGGACTTGATCGCCGTATATGTATGAATAATACTTTTTTGCGGACACAATTTCCAACTTTAAGATAATTTTTAGCATGTTTTGTTTGCCTTTCGAAATTTAGTTACTTTAAACATATTTTATTTGTAATAATACAAAGTGGATTGGGGCACAAGTTACATAACTTAATGAGCCCCTCTCCGGTATATATTGTTACAAAATTACATAATTGACAAAGTGGCACAATAAGTAACTTATTTACAGCTGTGTGGAATGTGAGAGAATAGTGACTGGTGAAGGATGATCTTAGCGGATCGTTAGTAAAGGATGATGTAAGGTGGTGTGGTGCCAACGTCGATTGTGTTTATTTAACCCTTTACCCAACAGAAGGGCCCTGTGCCAATGCATTCTCTTATATATGCGAGTCGACCATAGGTCGCCTCGCATATATAAGAGAATGCATTGGCTTAACACATTAAAAATTATAAAATTGTTAAAGAATGTAAGAAAAAATGGTAAAAAGTGTTAAAAAAAAGATTTATTTTAGGCCAATGAATTCTCTTATATATGCGAGGCGACCTATGGTCGACTCGCATATATAAGAGAATGCATTGGCACAGGGTATAACTGTAACAATCACAATGTGGTCAAGGAGCCGGTTCCAATGATATCCATATTTGTATGGTTCTATTGAGACAGACCGAAGATATTTTAGGCTGTTGAAGCTTTATTTGGCCGGTTTTGGCCGGTTTGTTGGGTAAAGGGTTAAAACATTGTTATGGCCGAGCAAGTACCAGGTCGAAAAAAGCAATAAACAACAATAAACATATTTATGTCCTACTTATTAATTAAGTTAATATCATTTGTCAAAACGTTTAGTTTCCGTAATAAAATGTTGTACTCTTTTGAACAATTTCACATTTTGTTTTATATCTATGGTATGGATGCCAGAAAGTAAATCATTCATATGTGTTAATTCGAGTCCTTCTCTGTGTAGCGAATGATACATTTCTATTCGTTCTGATTGGTACAGGGAACACATGAAAAGGTAATGATATGCATCTTCGCATTGATTGCCGCATGCGCAACGCGGACTGTCAGATATGTAGTTTTGGAATTTATCAGACTTTAGATCACTACAATAGTTCCGTAATTTTGCGTGAAGTACATTACATTGCCTACGTCCCGTGTAGAAATACCTCGGGGGTCTAGTGACGGGGTCAATTATTCTAAGATAAGTTTTGAAATCTGAAATTGTGGGGGCATCTGTTATTACGGACGGCATGTCATCCCACGCTTTTATGGTTGAAGGGAAAAAAGACTTTTTGTAATTCTCAGTGTTACTGAAATATGTGTAAAAAAATTCGGGATATCTGAATTCATACTCTGATATGTCAGCTACTCTGGGTGGTAATATGTTTGTGAGATAAATAGGGGCATTCCGATTGATAATGTTGTACATAGTTTGTAATTTGTGTAATTCACGCCTCCTCCTCAGTGGGGGCAAGCCTACTTTTTTCATTGTGTTTATATCAGAGACTGATCGTGTGAGTCCACTGACTATTCTGGCTGCATCAATGTGTAACCGTTCAAGTTTATCCATTTGATATTTAGGTGCATTTGCCCATACTACATCAGCATAATCGTATAATGGTAAAATATACGTTTTATTTATGTTTTCGAAATTTAGTGGGGCGTGGTGCCGCTGCATGGGGCCGTTTGTTGGAAAAATGTTTCTCTTTTCCTTGCTTCCGGAGCAACACAATTTCGTAAATGAGACATTATAGAGTGAAAATGTCGAATTTGTGGATACTGAAATTGATAAAAGTAATATTTGTATCTAATGCACAGGTTTAATCATAGCCAAGGCTAAGTATGATCAGTTCATATCTTGAGTGAGTTTGTATCTTGGTAGATCAACAGTTGGTTGTATTCAGTCAGAATATTCGAGTATTCGCTCGAATGATGTTGGCTTCCGAATATTACTCAGAACATTCGAATATTCGACGTAAAACTATTGCTTTGGCTTTCGTTGTAAATGTACCTAGCGAGTTCTGCCTAATTCACGACACTGGCAGAGATATATACGACCACGCATATTTATTTTCGTCGTTTTGGGCCATGTCTGTATATTTTGGCCGCACAACATATCTAGGTAGATTTCCGGATAATGCCGATAATCAAGTCGTCGACCGTATAAAGCTATACATGTAGTGTAGGAAGTAAATTAGATAATATTGAAACATAAACAAATTCCTTATATTACATGCATGTTGTTTCACATTGGCATTGTTGTTGCTATATCGGTAAGCGGGATAAACGGCCATATAGGGTCTCTTAGCAGTTCATATAAGAAAAGAGTATTTCAGGGCATAATAAATCGGACATTTGGGATCATTTTATTCTCGACAAACAGAACAAGAATGCCAATTACAATGCCAACCCCGACCATGTGCTGAATTAAGTATTGTGGCACAACTACTAATCTGTGGATCTTCATGAAATGTAAGCATGTCATCATTTCGGCCAATTTGGCCGGTTACTTCATGTGACTTTTTCATCTGACGTGTGTGTCGGATAATTGATCTGGAGGATTTATCTAAATGTTAGCCCAAACTACATTTCCAAGTAACGATGGTTTTGTTGTTTATTTTGAGGAATAATACCGCGTCAGATGAATTCAGCCCAAATATGTTAACAGTTGTCGTGTCAAACATTCGGCAGTAGGTTAGCGTTATTTAGTATTTGTGGATATCCTTTAACATGGAGAAAATAGACTACTGCGCTTGAACGAGCATGTGAATTTGTCGTTTTTAATGTACAGCAACTTGATAATCAATAACAGAGGCATTCTCTGTCAAATAAGGTCGCTCTATTTACGGTATTAATTGCGGAACTTTCTAAAGTAAACTACGCGTAAACGGATACATACGGTAAATTATAGAATGTGCCGGAATCGGCCTAATCGCCCCAGGGCCAACTCGCCCAGTCGACGTGTGTCAATTCGGTACCTACTATAACATGTACCCGAGTCCGATACGGAATAAAAGATGTATACGGGTGTTATATAGCGTTTGGTCCGTTGTTTCTCAATGAATATTATTGAAATTTGGTGTATATGTCCGGGCTGGGACATGGAATACAACAACGTTTGAATTGTTTTTAAATTTACAACTTTGTTGATTTTATTCAATTTTGTTTCGTTCTGAAAACACACTATAAAGTGTATATAATATAATAACGAACACAAGACATACATAATTTATAAACTGTTAACAAAAGATATCAAATTCAATACATGACAAAGATGACTCAGTGGAGTTTATAAAGTGAACATAAAAACATTGAGGTAAGAATCTTTTTAAGGAATGCAACTTTATTTAATGATAATAAACACATAAATTAAAATAACAAACATGAGACATACATGATTTATAAACTGTTAACAAAAGATATCAAACTCAATACATGACAAAGATGACTCAGTGAAGTTTATAAAGTGAACATAAAAATATTAAGGTAAGAATCTTTTTAAGCATTACTAAACCGTTTAGCACAGACCACAGTCCACTTCACTCATCCGATCATCACCAAACTTCATATTTATCTTGATATTGATCTATCAGATGAGAGCTATCAAATATTTTTTTAATTTCATAGGAAAAAATGGTCGCCAGCGGCCATATTGCATTTACGTTATATTTTATCGCGTCATGTCGATATCTAGTATTACTTAGAAATTTCACCTTTCCAGATTCATAATTGCTCCATTGACTGTAACAGATGAAATTATTCCCCTCTTCGGATAGAGTGTCACTGAAACTTTATTTTGTCAGACTGTCTGTATAATCACTGATTATATATGGCAATAATCTGTAATAAGATGTAGCACTATTTTATTTTATATTTACATGCAGTGCTGTTTTTATACATCAATTCTAATCCCCCTAGATCATCATGTGATCGATCATACATCGCGCGAGGACCTGATTGAATTAAGGGGGGTTTTATGGATCACTTCTGTCCTCAAGCTAGATTATACTTATGACATTTAATGGCATGTTTCTAACGTGGAGGGTTAGATATGCTTGAGAAACCACCACTCTTTAATTCACACCAAGTTCTCAGCTGTCATGTTCGGATATTAGAACCCATAGCCATGATATATGGTTTATTTTGTGTATACTAGTAATATAGTTATTTTCAGTACCTTTATATACCAGTACTGTGTATAACAATGCATATAAATTAATCCATGTATACATGTATATTGATTCAACGGATTCAGTGGTTTTGTCCATCAGTCTATCAAATTTGCGGGGAAAACATGGCCACAAGCAGTACACCCTGCTAAATTTCGAATTTGAATCAATTGGCGCACCCTGCAGCCAGCTTTTATTGGAGAACGTTTTCTTATGTGGATATTTTGGGTCACCGCTAGATGTGAGCCATATTTTGTTCTCAAACTGTCCTTGTGAAGACATCACTGCCAGCGGTGATCTTCAATTTTACTATTTTTATGGCTAAATAATTTGGTTGATCCTACAGACGACACCCCTTGTCCGATCGTCATCAGATTCCACAATTATCTTCTGGATAACCAGGGTGAGAGTAATCTAATTTTCCCGTATTTCGTTAAAAAACATTACCACAGGCAGCAATTTGGTATCTTACTCTTTGATCCTCTTTTGCATGACTGAATTGTTTAGCAACTGTACAGACATATCCCTCATCTGGTTTTTATATACATGTATATCTCTTCATGCGGATAGCCAGTATTACGTAGGTACTTCAACTTTCTGCATTCCTGTCATCATTTGAAATATAAAAATTTACCTGATACATGCACCCTTCAAAATTTGTTTCGTCGTATCTATTTTAATGACCCGTATGGTAATATTGATACAGATATATTTGTCAAACATTTCTTTGTACAATATACAGGTATTTAGTTTGTAACTAAATCTAGAAATATATAATAGTAGCTCGTGGACCCCACTTCGTCCGGGATGTTCCCCTCTGATTTTTGGAGAAATGCGCGATTTAACCTTGAATTGACTATTTTAAAGGTGAAGGTCATGTCGGGGTCACGATTTGACCCGTCCAAAACACTCCCTGGACAAAAGTCACGACAAAAGTACCCGTCGAAATCCGCCCGGCTTTATACCCGATTTGACCTTGAATTGACAATTTTGAATGTCAAGATCAGGTCAGGGTCATGATTTGACCCACCCGAAACACTCCTGGGACAAAAGTAACAGTAGGTATCAAATTTCGTTGAAATACTTCCGTTTTACCAGATTTGACCTTGAATTGATCTTTTTGAATGTCAAAGTCAGGTCGGGATCAAGATTTGACCCGTCCAAAATACTCCCTGGAAATAATTTCCCCTAGGTATCAAATTTCGTCAAATCTGTCCGGCAGTTTTCCCGGCCATAGCTAACAGACAAACAGACAGACAAATGTCCAAAATATATATTAAACTAGCTGATGTACTCGACTTCGTTCGGGCTAGTTAGGGATTTTTTTTGTGATCGCCTCCATCTGGACAGTACCCAGTATATACAGCGTCTGGCCAAACTATTGTTCAATTGGTCCAGAAACATGCCTATATCAGCACGTTCGAGAACATGGTCCCACGTAAAATTGGACCCGTCCATATTGCTCCCGGGATCGAAGTAGTCCTACACACACATTTTTAGTCGGATCGGTCAAGGTCCAGAAACATGCCTATGAGTGAGGTCAAGTTGACACGTTAAATACCAAATTCGAGCAGTGTTAGAGTCTATAACACATACACACATGCATTCACGCATACACACATACATACATACATACAGACAGGTGTTTCAAAATGTATAATCGATAGCTACAACAATTCTATGGTAGATAGTTCACGGCCGACCTGATGCATGCATCTTAGTTTTCTTGTATATACTCGGGACGGAACTGATATATCTCAATAGAGTGTCACAAATATAACCTTCACTGGGAACAGCATAGACATTTACGTGTGCACATCTTATATATAGCAAATTCTTATGATTCAGTTATTGACTTGTTTCTTAGAAAACGAGGTATGTACTGCAAGTTTTCGCATTTTTACATTGTCCCAAACATTCGAATATTATTAAAATATTCGCTCGTTGAGTTGGCCGAATACTCGAATGTCAAAATTGGTCGAATACCGAACACTAACAGTTGGACCTATGGGTGTTGTTTTTCGGCTTTACGATGACGTCTGACGACCGTGTGAACTGTGAATCAATTGACCGTCGGTAACTGATGGCGCGAGAAATTTAAGTTGAAGTTCTCGAATAGAAACCGGCTAATACTGGCAATGCACGTGGTATCAGGCATCTATACATAGGTTGCGGTTAATTGAGATCACTGTCAATGGCAGGTATTATAATGCTACAGTGCGGCACTTAAGTCGAACGATAAAGCAAGATTTATAACCCACAATTATTAATCTGAAATGTTATTTATATCTTGTTACCAGACAACCGTCCAGTGTGCCATTATTGCTATACAGTAATAATCCCCCAACTTTTCGAAGATAAATGGGGGAATATTGGATTCACTATGTCAGTCCATCCGGGCATATATATCTCATGTTTACCATCAGGAGTGCTGAAGAGGGCCCAATAAAATTGTTCGCATTTTACTTTCTAGGGCGATACGTCTGTTTATCTGGAGATAATGGTGTTCTGTCCATCCTCACATCATATCTCAGCATTGGTTTGTACGATATCAATGCAAATTAATATTGATATTCGATTTATTCAACTCTATATGTAGAAGAATTCATAGCTTTTACATCAAGGCCCCTATGATAATATTTTCCTGGTTAAAAAAAACTATCATATAAAATTAACTTGACTATACCTTTTGATAATACAAGTTCACGATTGACATCAGATAAGCTGTCCAGTTAGTGGTCGTATCCCATTTGCTTATGGCTAAATTTTCGAGAGCCTGGACTACCCTTCTCCATAAATCCTGTCATTCGCATCGGTCACATTATGACATATAATATCAATCCCAACGGGTCGACCATTTCCGCTTTCGTATGTAAATATATAACCTCTCTCATAAATAGATACGCCGGACTATTTCAATCACGTGATTGATCGTGTGCATACCACCGTCTGTCGAACTCGATCTACTTATTGTTATTTGTTACTATTTATCGCTAATTATAAAAGTATATATATGTTTATCTGTCACGAGCCTCTGTGTTCTCCCACAAAATGCGCTATATAATATTAACGAATCAAGGTCATCGTCTTATTGCCAGGGCCGTGTATTGTAGCGTGAAATTATTGAGCAGTTGGGATTGATATAATATAGATCTCGAACATTATAGTATCTGTATGGGGAATTTGGGATACCGTGACAACACCTATAGTAAGTATATGAAAAACTCGGATACTGTGACAACCCATATAGTTGGTATGTATATGAAAAACTCGGATACTTTGACAACCCCTATAGTATGTATATGAAAAACTCGGGATACTGTGACAAATCCATACATTTCCACACAGCGCGTGCATTATGCACCACCAAAATTATGTGGTGAAATTCATATTATGAATATGGTTTAAGCCGTTTAGCTTTTCACTAATCTCCTGTTTGACTTTTCTGGTTACATATAAACAGAATATAAATGGAATGTTGTATGCATGGTATTCGCCATCTGCGTGATCCAAGGGTGCACAATGTTGTTATTATTTTCGGTTATAGAATTATCTTCTTTTTTTTAATTTCGCCGTCCACCTGAATATCTAAGTAATGGAATATAGAATCCCAATGAAAGTTGGTATGTATGTTCGCCATCACAATGGCTTGCAGTGTAGTGTTGATATTTTTCGCTTTTTCACTCTTAGATTTATTCTTTGTTTATTAAATATTTCCCCATGTTTCAATTAGGCACGGTGAAATGACAGATTTTGTACTGTATGTAAATATGCATGAATTTTATTTTATTCTAGCATGCACAACTCTAAATCAACTGACTCTGATATTTATGATGCCACCTAAATCTCCCCTTTAACTAAGAAGCCCGACTAATAAGGTGATTGATTGAGGGTTTAACGTCGTTTTAGCCACTATGCCATATCACGACCAAATACAGAATGAGGTAAACAAATTATCGCAGCGAAGCAACTGTGTAGACAAATCAGAAAGTGGATTAGATTCAAACAATGAGTATGTGCAAATAAAAGCACCCAAGAGGAATGTTTCTACTTGGAGTCAGGAAGATCAAGCCAAGAACTGACTAGTGTGCCAGCATACTATTAACCGTATAAAAGTATTACAAAAATACATAATAAATAGGAAATAAATAACACGAAATTACCAATGCTGCACATCGAAACATGTAAAGTAGTTTTCAACATCAGATTTTGCATTGATAAGATACTTAATAGTTTATGAATCGCACATGTCCCTTTATCAATGCGTCAAACTGGCGGTCGGTTGGGTTAGACAGAAGGATGTCATCTTTTTAGTCGCCTCAATCCAGAAATACTGTTTGTTCCCTTTTAGACTTTTATAGTGTTAATCATTTCTCATCAAGCACCTGGTCAAATGTTGGTAGTTCAAATATGAACCTCTCTGATAGTCTAAACGTTGGAGAGAGACTTTGGCGATTTTATTTCGAGACAACAGATTTTTGCTGTGGATAAATAGCATCAACACGAATAGACTGCGTTGTAGTAACTGGCTCAACTTCAGTGGATTGTTTGTGAGCAACGGGTGTATTTTCGGTAGACGTTTCCATGGCATGTGATATACAGGCTCTGGGACAGGAGTTATATCAGAATGAATGAATGAGTTTAATGCGAAAAGCCACAAATTAATGTGGAACATATACATGTATAATAACACATATACACTATTTACATTGGTATGAATAACATTGTCATCATAATTTCATGTTCATACATAATAAATTGTATGTAATACTTATATAAATATATCATATGTATAATGTATACATATATTTGCACACGAGCATATATCTATGTATACAGAAATATGTGAATATAAATTCACATGGATAACTCTATAGATCAGTGTACTATCTTAGTTGTATTCTTTAAAAACATGTTTCAAATAAATGCTAACGTTCTTCAATATTGATATATTTTCAATCGCAAGGAGGCCATAAAACTTTTCTAGTGAAGGGTTTAACCAGTAATAGTCAGGAATGTATTTTCTCCTGAGTGAGACCAAACTATCGCAGATCAAAAGAATATGATACTCGTCACATGTTTCCGAACCGCACATTTTGCATAGCAAACGCTCGTGTTACGTCAGTTACCTCAAGTTGTGTCGCTTGTGATACACGAATAGTGTTGGTCTGGCTGTTGTCTGAGTGCTGACATCAGCACACTGTTTTGTATAAACTACATCAGAGTATGTGACTGGTTGAGTTGATGGTCGAGCACCAACTATTTTCTTTGCATAGAAACATGATAGAGGTTTCTCAGCCTTAAACCGGTTAATTTTGTATTCATAGTCCCATATGGGACATGATCGATCCATTGCAACATGTGAACCTTGACAGTTTAATTGAACACGTTTTAGTTGGTTTAGTACATTCCTTATTATCATGACCAGAATCAGAACAGCGTGCACATATGGTTTCTTTACTGTTACAATGTTCCTGGCCATGACCATTCCTTGACATTTAAAACATCCTAGGGGATTTGGAACATAGGTAGACAAATCTATATTCATACATCCAATTTTCAATGCTGGCGGATGTTCGCACCGAATGAAAGTCAAAGGCTAACTATGGAAAGGAACTTTTAGTTCATCAACTGTCTTAGAAAATCTGCGAACATTAGTATTCATCAGTGCCAATTCAGCCAATATCTGTTCATCTCAACACTGCTCTGCTACTATTCAATACTTGTGAGGAACAACCGCGACTGGTGTTAGTGCAGTACCTGTTAACTGCAACAAAGCATCAGATTGAAATTTCTGTGAACATTCATTGAGGAGAGACTCGAGAGAGCCAGTCCTGGTCAGTTTGACAGATGTCAATTGTCCAGCAATACTTTGAAGTGTCTCATTAACGACAAATACAGAAGGTCTTTTAATAGTCGGGGCGAAGCTATGAACCAAGTACTGAGTGAATATCCAGCATCATTGGAACTAAGTGAATTATCATTCATACGATCGGTTCATGGTTTTTGTTTTGTTTTTGAGTTGCCATATAAAAAAGCAAAATATCGACAACTATCCAGCAACCGCCGCGGACTACCCTCGAATTCTGGGCGGGCCATATACTGGTACATATCTGAAGAGGTGAATGAATACAGCAGCCCCCGGTACCTCCCCACAATGAGACGGTGTGAATAACACAGGATTCAACACAAAGCAATCATCACGGCAAAAAGGGTGCCACATATGGGAATTTGAACCCTCGCAGTGGGGCGGTAGAACTATTCTACCCCGGCCCAACACGGGGTCCCGATATTGATGTAGAGGACACATCAAATTCAAGACACCCGCTGATGATTTATCAAAAATGTATTAATACCTGGATGTGACTGAATGTGGTGACATACATATACAATTTTATTTGAGACATTCGTCTGGAAATAGTCTGAGAAGAATCAGAAATTGTGTCGCTTGCGATGTGTTCTATACAATTGCATGTATTACATGTAGTTGTACTATATGGCCCTCATTTCAGTGAACATTGAATACTTAGGGATGCAAAATATATCGGATACAAAAATCATTGAACCCAAACAAATTTGAAAGGCCAAGCCAGTGAGGATATGCCCATTGCTATATACAAACTATTTATATGTTTGATACACTCTCGCCATGGCAAGAATGTTGTCATCGTGACATGCCCAACGTATACATGTAAATGATGACTTGAAACGATGGGACACATGGTGTTACGCCGAGTTATGTAGTAACTGACGAGTTTTGTGGTAGCTCACGAGTTATGTAGTAACAATCGACGAGTTTTGTGGTAGCTCACGAGTTTTGTAGTAAAATCGACGAGTTATGTAGTAATTTCAGGTTACGAGTTTTGTAGTAAAATATCGACGAGTTTTGTAGTAAAAAACAAGCAACAATTTTTAGTCAGTTTCAAAGGCTTGTTCTGACGTTAATGACGTTGTAGCTCAACTCGATGATGGTCCCTCGTCACTCCTCTGCAGTTTATCAGCAGATCAGTTCGAAACTTGGTACATAGACGTATTGTGGCCATGTTATTTATGTGGACCTGGTCCCGATTACCTCAGACGTCGCGTTCTGACGTTAATGACGTTGTACACGGGGTACAAATAGTTGCTCCCAAACATGAGTTGTACCCCGTACAGATCGCGTCATGTAAATGAGACTTAAACTACAATAGGGGACAACCAAAGTGCCAGGTCCAATGAAAAATAAATAATGTTCATGTATGTCTCGGTGTATAACATATTGTAGTCTTTATCATCAATACCATGTGGTTTGAGTAATAAAATGAATTGAAATTGAACTGAGTTTTATTATGATCTGTCGTTATTCTTTGTTGGTTTATACGGTACCATATTCTTAATACCATGTTATATTGACAATACATAATACAATTATATATCTATCTAGTCTTACCCACCAGACATACTCTCGTGTTCCTTACTTTATGTATCCCTCATTGATTGACCAGTTTGTGGGGGAGCTTACCAGCAACAAATGGACTGACTGTCCACTATTACTGTCACATGAACTGTTCACGTTTTTTCTTTGATTTTTCAACTACATGTATTATAATTGAATATGCAGAGTGTTACTTTGTCAAATCACATGGGTATCCACAAGAACGAACCAAGAACCAAGAGGTGTCGTAGAGTTGTCTATATTGCAAAAACGAAGTGAAACGATTATTAGTAACAATAACTGTATGGTACGCATGCATGACTCGCCGCTCTCTTTTGTTTCACGGCTACTGTTGGTTGCGTTTATTTCTTAGAGTGCACAAGCCGCGAATCCATTATGCACTGAGAGAAAAATGACGAACCACATTTGGTTTTCCACCAAGATAGATAGTTTATTCTATTTCACCAATACAACATGGTATGAAGAATAGGACACGACGTCTGACGTAATGGGGACCAGGTTCAAGTTAATAACATGGCCATAGTACTTCTAGGTACGAAGTTTGGCTCAGATCTGATGAGAAACGACGCAGCAGTGACGAGGGACTAACATCAAGTTGAGCTACAACGTCATTAACGTCCACCACACAAACACTTACACAAAAAAAACATTGCATTTACTATATATATACGATTTTATTAAGTCCAAACACGCCTTTGAAACTGACTAAAAATTGTTGCTACAAAACTCGACGAGTATTACTACATAACTCGGCGTAACACATGGACTCCGGAAATAAGTGTCAATTAGATAAATAGAATATATGGTCCAAGACTAGTACATGTATGTTTTAATCATGTAAGTAACATTCACCCGAAGTCGAACTATATTTATTCGAATCTTGGACCTTTAGTCATTCTGCGAAGAACAGGGTACTCGATTCGTATGCGAGTAATTGTGATGTTTAGGATAGTGCAAGACTACAGTTACAGATGATATAGACACCTTTCGCAAAATGACCTACGGACGATAATTATTATGAATTTGGTACTACGTCACTAGAATCTGTTTTCTTTCTATTCGCTGTCATTTCCCCCTATTTTTGTTACGATTACGGTTTCGGATTTTCAACAAAACTAACAAATACATCATAGAGTAATAAGTTCGCGATCGTTTCTCAGCTCCTCGATGTTGGAGATGATTCATACATGTATATTATGTCCTTAAATTGTGATCACCATATGGCCTTAATTTTTACCTATTAGTGGTAATCAAACCGTTCGTCGTCTTGAAACGCGAGAATCTTGCCAAACACCTAGCGCTAAGCAATGATAAAAACATAATTACTGCGAGTGGCAAGCACAATTGTCTCACAAACGAACTCGTAATTGTCAATTCTGCAAAAAGTTTTTGGACCGTCCGGAATAATTACGAACAAATAGCTTTTCGTAATAATTATGTCGTCGTTCATTATGGTGTCACGAAAGGTGTCACAGCGTGGATCGGTGTGACCTAAATTCGTTTCAATTCTTTTAACCCATTCATGACGCGAGCTTCCACAATTTTTTCGAAAACACTGTGCCAATGCATTATCTTATATTTGCGAGTCGACCATAGGTCGCCTCGCATATATAAGAGAATGCATTGGCTTAACAAATTTTATAATTGTTAAAAAAAAGTAAGAAAAAAATAAAAACAAATGATTACAAATTGTTAAAGAATGTAAGAAAAAATAATGAAAATGATAAAAAATTTATAAAGAATGTAAAAAAATGATTGTTAAAGAATGTAAGAAAAAATGATAAAAATGATAAAAATTGTTAAAGAATGTAAGAAAAAATGATAAAAATGATAAAATTGTTAAAGAATATAAGAAAACAAAGATAAAAATTGTTATCGAATGTAAGATTTTTTTTTTATAAAATGTTAAATGTGGATTATCTCTTTGTAAACATGTATTATATAGTTACCGGGGTATACAATATTAGATCTGAATCGAAGGCTCCTGTCCGGAAATGCTTCTATCGATTAATATTCATTTTATTTCGAATATTTTCTGGTCTAAAAAGGTGTGTTTTTTTTAGCTAACGAACAATAGTGGTTATTGTTAACAGAGACCAGAAATTTTATTGTGCAATTTTGTCACAAATAAACGTTATTTATACTCATTATCGCTTATAACTATGGAATAAAACAAAACAACCAATCAATCTTGGACATTTGACATTCGGTGCGTACTCATAGGAGCAGCCTAATGCTCTATATCGCTATATGGTAACACCCGAATGGTCTGTTCTAAAAATAGACAAATAAATGGACCTAATAAAATATTCGAAATAAAATCAATATTAATTGATAGAAGCCTTTCCGGACAGGGGTCTTCAGATCATATTTATTATTTTATACCCACACAATTATTTCAAAATTTGTTATTTAAAGAGATAACCCATCTTTAAAGAATGTAAGAAAAAATTATAAAAATTGTTAAAGAATGTAAGAAAAATAGATCAAAAATGCTAAAAAAAAAAATGCTAGGCCAATGCATTTTCTTATATATGCGAGGCGACCTATTGTCGACTCGCATATATAAGAGAATGCATTGGCACAGGGTCTTTAATGTTACGCCAGCGCAGCTCCCGTCATGGAAGGGTTAATAGACAGTTGTTCGTCGTTTAACTTTTTAACTGTTATCTGTATGAAAGCATTCCCCTCGAGAACTCATCTCATTTATTTTCCGTTAATATTTGGTTACACAATTTAAATCTTCTACTCGTTTTATAGTCGGAATAATACGGGAATAAATATCAGATTAGCGACCAAGCTCGAAAGAATGTGCGGCATATATTCACTCTGAACCGCAATTGTCCGTAAATGTTTGTTTGGAATGAGGCTAAGATATTTGGATTAATTTATTTATCAGTCGCCATTCATGAGGCATCTCGGGCGTTACATTATTTCGAGTATGGTGTATAGAGATATAAAACATACAATACAGATAAACATGTAGCTGAACAATGAACAATGCATTGTATATATGTATATTGTATAGTTATATATATATATATATATCAATCAAATAATATGTCGGGGATGCAGTTACATGTACATGTATCAAAGAAACTGTCGTGGGATGGTAGTTACATGGTCCAATGAAGATTTAAAGAGTGTAATAACCTGTGTCAAGGAAAATCTCGGGGGTGGGGTAGTTACATGTATTAAAGACAATTTGTTTCGGGTGGGGGTGGGGTAGTTACATGTATTAAAGACAATTTGTTTCGGGTGGGGTGGGGTAGTTACATGTATTAAAGACAATTTGTTTCGGGTGGGGGTGGGGTAGTTACATGTATTAAAGACAATTTGTTTCTGGTGGGGGTGGCCCATTTCGGAATGCTGTATATATAAAGGATATGGTATGTTAGGTAGTGGGAGGTATATGTGTTCAATTGTGTCGTGGTATCGATGCAACGTCATATATAGTTGGGCCTCAGGAGTGTTTCCATATATTGCTAGTGCTTGGAGTTTTCTATATCACGTGTCTTGTTGCGATGAAACTATGTTGTTCAGCTCGATACATAAGCTGAAGCAGGGGCAGATGAAGGGTCCGGGGTTTAAAACCACGAGAAGGGCATAATTCCAAATGTATAAGTATGCATTTCTATATGCGCTAGTCGATGGCAATGGGTGTGTGTATCCACACTTGAGCCGATTTCTCAGTAAAAATAATGTCTGCAAACATGGGTATGGTAAAATACCAAATAGAGAAGTTAGTAATTTAGTACCCCAAAACCACGGGATAACGACAAATTTATAGTAACACCTGTCACGGCCTAGCTGTCTTTTATCCAAAATAACAAGAGTTGAAACCCCAATCTCCTAGTGACGAATTGACCGGTCAGTTCATTTGTCAAGGATTCGTTAAGGATTTATGATTCGCATGTTACATCGAGAGCAACGCATTTTGTGTTCCAGTCTGGTCGTGGTGCGAGCCGCATTCGAACACACCGCATTACCAAAGTAAATACGACTTTAAGCTACCGTTAGTCTCAAATATGTGTTGCTATATATGAACAAAGACGAAACGCTTAATTGTTTGTTCGTTGTATTCTTGATAACTGTTTGAACAAATAACCATTAACAGCGTATTGCCAGGTGATTTACCGTTCCTTTTTCAAAGATGGTCCATCAGATTTATAACTAAATTCGTCAACTTTCTTAGCCATTTGTTACTGATCGCATAATTCATAACATTTAATATCAATCAACCTTATTCACGACATATAGGAAACACGAAGATCTCACAAAAACATCAAAAAATCATAATAAAATGATATTTTACATATATGACCGCTGTTTAAAGGGGTACTGTACACAGAGATAGGCGATTATTTTATTTACTCCCATTGAAATAACTTTCAAGTTAGATTGTGTTCGTGTTATATGAGTTTCGTATAAACCTAATTTAGCGAATAAAATATTGATCTTGGAAACAAAAATATTACGATTTCAAACTACGCGCCATGTTTTTGACCTTCACCGGAGAAGACGCATGTCGCAGGAAGAACCGGAAGTTCATTGTTCACAGCTTCGATTGATGCCTTCAATCTCTTCCATCGAATAATCTCACTCCCTATGAAAATATTTGACGCTTTATGACTCTGTTTCTTTCTCCTTTTTTTCCGAATCGATTATAACGGGCCTTCCTTTTGCGGGTAACATGTTTTGTTTGCAAATCAATAATGTTCGCGAACGGCCGTCGATAAAAGACACTCAACGGATGCGATTTCAAGAACGGTAACTCGTAATGGCATAATTCTCCATTTTATGACTCCAGTCATAAATTAATTTATATTAAATAATTCAATTTTACTTTTATGATAGCCTGTTAACCGGAACGTTTTCAGTAGACATCGTCCACTCAAATTAGTTATTTTATAATATAATATTGATATTAGATCGCTATTGTCACCGGGAATTTATTGAAATTGGGGTACAGTAACCCTTTAACTTTCGCATTATTGGACAAAGACTCAGATGTCATAAACTATTTAATAAACAGAAGAAAGGATTTTTTTAAGCCATATAATAGGCTGATGGCTTGTTATCCCATCCTCATTTGAAGTATTGTTTTTGTTTTCTATTTATAAATTATCAATGTTCTGTTCTGTTCTTTCGTTCAAATGAAATATTGTTTACACTAAACATAGCATGAATCGATTGTAGTTGACTATAAGCGGGTATAGTGATCAGATGTGTGGGTATAGTTCACGACATGAAGTGGAGTGAACTATATATATACCATCCACTGGGCACTATACTATGCCCGCATAGGCAACGACAAGAATGATATATTAATTTATTATCTTTCACCTAACAATTCGAACATATAGCATGCATAGGGCCTACTACATAAACTGGGTCCCATCAAAACAAACTGCTGGACTAGCAATGCCCTCTCAGAAGAAGTCAATAGAAACCAAGTAGAGTTCGTTTAACTGGGATTAAATATGACTATTCCCTTGCCGATAAACAATTTAAGAGAATGATTGTCGTAAAATGTTTTGAACTCTATAGTTTAAATTACCGAATCGCGTAGTATTAAATAAGTTTTATTTGGAATGCATGGAAACTCTAAACGGAACCGCAAAGTGAATTCAAACGAATGTTGCCGCTTCGCAAGTTGATGTCTTTGCTGTGAAATAAAAGTGTTCATATACAGTAATGCCCTAATTAATCGACTCCATAACCACAGCGGAATTATGGGTAACTTTTCAGGATTTAGTCGGAAATATGGCTTGTTGCCATTCATCGGAAAGCTCTCGGGGAGAGCTTTCCGATTAATGGCAACAAGTCAGGAGAGCTTTCCGATGAATGGCAACAAGCCATATTTCCGACTAAATCCTGAAAAGTTACCCATAATTCCGCTGTGGTTATGGAGTCGATTAATTAGGACATTACTGTAGTAACCTCTTGATTTCACTTGGACACGACTTAGTAAATTGGGGGATACATTTCCGTATGTAACTTCTCTATAGATGGGGACCTCTGTTCGTTGCTTTTAGCATGCGACTTCGGTATAGTTTTGTGTTAAATTTAGCACGATACTATCTGTCCCAGCATATATCTCAACCGTAGGCAAGTATAGTTGTGTGCTGTGTTATATTTAGCACAACACTATACAATATAGGACGCCGCTGTCGACCAATCAGAAAGTGCAATTTCTGGATGAGGTGAAATATATAAGAGAATGCATTGGCACAGGGTAAAAGAAATCCCGGGCCTAACAATTTTTTACAATTTTAATAATTTTTCTTGTATACTTTAACAATTTTATAATTTCACCCATACAGAGCCCCAGACAAACATGAGCAGACGACACTCTTCTATGTGCTTCTATATATGTGTGGGGCTCCCTGCAGGGTAATGGATGTTTTTTTATTTTATGTCCTAAAAATTGTAAGAAACATTTATTTAAAAAACATGATAAAAAATTGTTAAGCCAATGCATTCTCTTATATATGCGAGGCGACCTATGGTCGATCGCATATTTAGAGAATGCATTGGCACAGGGTAAAAAAATCCCGACTTCCGACTGGATTTGATATGGCGGGTCACATATATGTTTACATGCACTGTTACCATGCATGCTGCTGTTGTAATGTTGTATTTAGTGTTGATGTATTCGGGGTAGGGGGTCCATCCAAGTGGCTAGCACTTGTCCTCCAATCTCGTCACCATTTTATATTTCTAAATATATGTTTGAACCAACAAGTTATATTACGCATGTATTCGAATACGTGTTCTCGGCTGATCCCGAACAACAGGTTACCATGTGGGAGTGTGAATCCAGACCAGAGAACACGCTGTTGTCCTGTTCTCTGTATTCTTTTCTTGGCACCCTGGTCGCGTCTTGATGGTCTACTGTTCGCGAACATAACAGAACACGGATTCGAATACACCCGTGCATGTGAGTCATAGATGAATCATGTATAAATTACCCCCATTTCTCAATTGTGTCTAGTCGCTTATTTAAAATAAATTATGTCATCTTGAATGTTCAGTATCCCAATATTAATGAACACAAGTGCAATTAGCAAATTACTGTGTTTCCTATTGTTCGACCTCGTGATATTAAAATAAGAGAATCGGGTGAAATTTCACACCGATGCGAGATTGTGAATCGTCGAGACAATGCTAGTCTGGGTGGTAAAGGGAATCATCAAAATCAGACCATCGCAGGATCGCCGAAATCCTTCAACACCACTATATCTTATATCAGTGTTAAAGCCCTAATTTGTTCCTCTCGTGAAATTAGAAACGTACCGTCTGGTTTTCGTACCCGATATAGTTAATTCCGCCTTCAGGGCGATCGGACGTCTGTCACCCATAACAATGGCCTTACCCGGTTACAAGAAAACTAATTATACTATGTAGCCATTCAATTATACCACTCCATTCTGTAAACGTTCTCGCGTTTCGTCTCATTCTTATGATCACAATTTTAATGTTGGATGTATCAGTTAGCTTCGTCGCCTAGAGAAGCCACCTCAGCGTATTCAATCTAGGAGGTTGAAAATCAGGAGGTTGGTGGAAAGGATAAAAATATCTGTGCGTAGTTTTACAACTGGTTACATCACTTTCATTCACTCTTTTAAAAAGAAGATTAATTATGTGACCAATATGTCACAGGTGGCAAAGTTACTTTCTATCTGCGTCACTCGCGAACACACATAATCTAAAATCAACTACTAAGGAGTCTAGCCATATTACGACTAAAAACGTAAAAGGTAGTCAGACACTATTGTAGGGAAGTGTAACAGTAAAGGCAAGCCGATCGATGCTATTACAACAAGGAGCTGTGTACAAATAAAAGCACCCAACAGGAAAAAGCTTCCACTTGGAGTTAGTTAGTAATGTTTTCAGAACTTACATGCGCAAACATAAGCTTCTAACACATATATTAGTACGTGGAATAACCAGTCCTTGTGAGCAGCCAATAGCAACTAATGGTATTCAATTTACCAAGGCTGAACCCTTTCTACACTAAATGGATTCTCCCAGTCAATTCAAAAGTGTACATCGAATTGGTTTAATATTGATTTGCATGGATATACAGGTAATATAAGCAGACGACAGATAAATAAAAGTACAGAAGGAGTCCTATTTATTGAGTGAAATGTTTAGATAACAAGTTCAACAAACGACCTATGGCTTGACAAGAAACGTTTGTCGTTTCAATTTCCTGAGATATTTTCTGGAACTGGAGAAAGAACGCTAGAACGCTTTCCGTTACATGCTTTTGAGTGATACATTGACAACAATTGGTCTGAATCGCTGTCTGTGTGCTGACATCAACACGTTACATTGCAGGCACAACCGCATCAAATGTGCGCAAGCCTTGAAATATTGTGTCTGCCATTTGCAGAATGAGGTCCCCAGAGGATGAATTTAGTGATGCTACCCCGCATAGCGGGCTAGCATCACCAAATTCACCCTCTGGGAACCTCATTCTGCTGAGTCTTAAGCAGAATGAGGTCCACAGAGGGTGAATTTGGTGATGCTAGCCCGCTAATGACAGACACACTATTTCAAGGCTCAAATGCGCGATGTCCAGCAGAGGGTCGGGGTCCAGCTATTTTCTTTGAATCCGTGTAAGACACTTGTTGTTCAGCATCCAATGTTATACTTTGAATATCAATTTCCGTGTGTGCACCGAGATAGTTTGAAAACTTCTTTATGATCATGGTATGGAGCTTAGCACCATACACATATCAGTTATAGCAATTTTGCAGTTACCTTGCCATGGCCATACTATTGGCATTTAAAACACCACATAGGAGATACAGTAATGCCCTAAATAATCGACACCTTAACCACAGCAGAATTATGGGTAACTGTTTGTTGCCATTCATCGGAAAGCACTCAGTGAGAGCTTTCCTATGAATGGCAACACACCATATTTCCGTCTAAATCCTGAAAAGTTACCCATAATTCTGCTGTGGTTAAGGAGTCGATTATTTAGGCCATTAATATATGGTAAAAATGTTGTCAATGATATATAGCTGCATGCCTCCAAACATAAGCTTCGGCGGGTTGAAGGTCAGAACATAGCACATTTTCGCCAGCAAGTTTACATTCTATGCATTTTGGCACTGCCTATGGAGACAGCTCAGTCAATATTTCAAACTGAGGTTATAATTCTGTATCAGCAGACCAGCCTGTTCCCCTGACAATAAGCTCATATTGAACTTATTTCAAACACAAATAATATCGACATTATATGAATCTGAATTATGCTCTATGTGCAACATATCCTCGTGCAAATATGTTCTAATATTCTCATAGACTGAAGTGGTGATTTGGGTGCTAACCCCGGGATGGTCGAATAGACCAATAGGTCTATTCCTTCACCCCTCATTTTTAGCTTTTATTGAGAAATACAGAAAAATAAGAAACACTTTTAACAATTTTTTTTACTTTTTTCTTCAGGTGTCGTTTCTCTCCAGAAGATGGGGAGACGTGGATTTTGTCCGTCTCATTTGTTGTTTATATTGTTGTAATTCTTGTTCTGCTTCTTCTTTAAATTTTGCCTGTTCTTTCTCGAATTCTTGCATCTTTAAGTTTTGTAACATCATTTCCTGCCATTGCAGGGTTGCTGCCTTTGCCCATCTTCAGTGGGCGACGCCGGCCTCTCTTTGTATCTCGGCATCGCAGGGACAGAGGTAGTAGTTTCTGTCCCTGGCTGGCTGGTGTTGTCAACTCCACATCGAAGACAGTAGCGGGGAGGCCAAGGGGTGACACATTATAAAGAGCGTACATCTAGTAAGTCATGTCGATGGAAAAGATTGATTAAATAATGCCAATATTGGCTTATTTCGTATGGAAATAGTCCCATATTGGACTGTTTTAAAGTTTTAAAACGCGCGTTTTATGTTCATATATAGAGCCTAATTCAGATTCAAATAATGCCGATATGGGCTTATTTGTGTTTTTGAAATGAGTTCAATAGGAGCTTAGTTTCAGGAAAACAGGCCGCTATGTGAACCTAAATCGACTTACCAGATGTATATACGCTCTTTATAATGTGTTTTCAACGTGGCCCGCGCCATAAAACGGAATAACGAGTATAAGTCCAAAAATAATGAACCTATATGTGAACATATCAGTCCAATGTGAACATATGTAAATATTTAGGTCCGATATGAAACTATGTGAATAGTTAGATCCAATATCAACCTATGTCAATATTTAGATCCAATATCAACCTGGGAATACTTAGGTCAAATAGCAACAAATGTGAATTTTTCAGGTCCAATATAAACCAATATGAATATTTAGGTCCAATATATCATATGAACCTAATTTCACGAGAATTTGTTGATCAGTTATATCGAGGGTTCTCAGCACAGCCCTGCTATTTTCCAAGGTATTTTGGTGTGTAACCAATATATTGCTGTTTGTGCAAGTGATATTAACAGAACAATTAAAGAGCGACATCTTGAACTGTCTTTGTATATTCAATCTGATGGTAACATATACCGCGCTAAGGCCTAAAAAAATAATACCTTCGTTTCCAGTAGCCCCCCCCCCCCCCATTCGCCAGACGACCCACCGTAAACCTTTTATTTGTAAAATAATTTTTTTTCCAAAGTTCCCAATTTACAGTCTGAAAATTCCCAATTTTATTCTCCCAACTTGACTTTATTCTTCCAGTTTCTGTTAGTTTAAGCTGCTGATTTTAATTTAATGAGTCATTAGCCTAAGTATCTTGCAAAATCGTGTTCACAAAACACACCAAACCGCGGTTATCCAAAAACGTGATTCCTCGAAAATAGGCAACTTTAACCCCAAATAAAACAAAGTATTTTAGGCTTATGGGTATGGAATATGCTTATTAACTCAATGTGTTATGTTTAGGGGTGTTGATTAATAGAAATTAAATGGCTTTCGAGATATACCAGTATGACATACTATGGTTATGGTATCAGCGAAGCTCATTTTTGTGTCCAATGTGGGGAAGGTGGTGGTGTGGTGAAAGCTTCACAAAGACAAAGATTCAAGACAGTCACTCCAATATGCGAGATTTATACAATTAGCGGTCTGACTCCTGTTATTGCCAGGCCATATGATAAACCCTCCCTACCCTAATTAATTATGTGCCCTCCGTTACTGGAAACGACGGTATTATTTTATTTGGTCTAATCTTTTTGATTGACAGATTTCAATTTCTCAGCAATCCATTGCTGTGTTTTGTTAATACCAAACAAAGAAGGTTTCCTGACACTGGGGGCGAAGCGAGTCATCATTTCTACGTCCAACAAGTTTTAACTTGAGTTGCCATATGACAAGCAGACATTCCAAAACTAGCCCAGCTGCCGCTTCGGCATATATTCCCTTCGAATTATTGTCGAACGTAAGACTGGTGCATAACCGAAGCGGTGACACATTTAGTCACTGCATATAGCAGCCTATCGGTGCCTCTTCGCAGTAAAACAGGTCTGAACTAAACTAGATAATATTTCACCCGATATCGAAATAGGTCGATAAATACCTTTCTACCGACTACAGAAAGACGCATTGAATGAATACAAAATACAACTTTGAACACGATGTTTGGGTCCCAAACAAAAAACAATAATTTGCACTCGCATGGAGCAGAAAAGAGTGTCCCGTGTTAGTCTATTCCTGACATGTTGGAAACAAAGAGCTATTGTTTCACTTCTGTACGAACAATTGAAAACAGCTGGAAAATGGATGTGACCATGGCACGTAATTTTCAGAGCATACCAATATGTCGTGTATTTGTCAACCTATCTTATACCTCCTTCCAATTAACGTAGACCGAATTTGGAAGCTCGAGTGAGCCATAACTGTTTAAATAGTCATCAAGAGAAATTCAAAACAAATATATGACATGCAAATGTGACTAGCATGGAAAAAAACGAAACAGCAGATAACATAAATTTAGTCTGAAACACTGAAGATGCGTGACTAGATGATTGATTGAGCCGCGACTGCCAAATGGCCCGTCTTGGGGAAATGCAGGACCGAAGTGAACAACGAGCTAAGCCATGTAAGGACGTCGGATATAAGAAGTGTACACGCAGTAGCATACCTATATTGAATCTTCTGTTTTGGTTGTCAAATATGTATTTGAATGTATGCACTTTTATACAGTATATATATATGTATGCACATGCACATGCACCCACTCTGTCTATCCGTTATGCATATGTTATGTTATATATAATTATGTTTTGCTTGTTCCACATCTACTGTGTCTTTGCAATAAATTCATTAATGCATTAACCCTTTACCCAACAAACCGGCCAAACCGGCCAAATAAAGCTTTAACAGCCTAAAAATCTTCGGTCTGTCTCAATAGAACCATACATATATGGATATCATTGGAACCGGCTCCTTGACCACATTGTGATAGTTACAGTTATGCCCTGTGCCAATGCATTCTCTTATATATGCGAGTCGACCATAGGTCGCCTCGCATATATAAGAGAATGCATTGGCCTAAAAAAAATCGTTTTTTTTAACACTTTTTACCATTTTTTCTTACATTCTTTAACAATTTTATCATTTTTAATGTGTTAAGCCAATGCATTCTCTTATATATGCGAGGCGACCTATGGTCGACTCGCATATATAAGAGAATGCATTGGCACATGGCCCTTCTGTTGGGTAAGAGGTTAACGCAGATCGTTCATGCTATGCACCACGTACCACGGCCACAATCACGGAATGCATCGGTACCAATTGACGAATATCATATTATTGACAGACAGCGGTAACTGACCAATCGCGTTACGGCAAACGAAGTTAAAGGTCAACCCATTCCTAAACAAAAGAGCTTCCCGAGTATGCATTTACGCTCGTTTTAAAACGTTGTTTATCACAATAATAGAACTCCTTTCCCTCCTTTGTAATAGTATTGTTTTAATATTCTATTTTATGACCAAACGATTCTGGCAATTATATAGCACCATTCACTTGCCGTCAGCTCTTGTAAGAGTTAGCGACAGTAACTAGGAAGTAATTACGTAGGCGTGGTTAAATCGGGAATGAGATTAATCAATTAGGGGACTCTTATCTCTCGCGGTGGGGCGGTGAACATATTCAACCACAGGTATAGACACGGGGAAGATAATGTGGGATTGCAAAGGGGTTTCATTCTACGTCTAAATCAGGTGACGTATCTTTGAGCAGAACACCATTTTCGAAAACTAATTTAATCAAAGCAGTTGGATCATCATGGAAATCACAAGAAGTAACATATAGCACTGTGACTCTATAACATTATGTGTTAATGGTCGATGGTGCAAATTCACTTTGGAAAACTGTTTCTTTCGATACTGCGAGATCAGCTGCATGCAGCTAGCTATATCCGGAGATGGGACCTCGACGTTACCGATGGTCAGGATATGTGACGTCACGTTTCCACAGAATCCTGGATGCGATCTGTCGTACTACCGATCATTTCCAAAATGGCAGACACTTAATGGAAACGGCGGACAATGATTGAATGCATAAATGTGACCCGCCATATCAAATCCAGTCGTAAGTCGGGATTTTTTTTACCCTGTGCCAATGCATTCTCTTATATATGCGAGTAATTTTTTTTAAATAAATGTTTCTTACAATTTTTAGGACATAAAATAAAAAACAACCATTACCCTGCAGGGAGCCCCACACATATATAGAAGCATATCGAAGAGTGTCGTCTGCTCATGTTTGTCTGGGGCTCTGTATGGGTGAAATTATAAAATTGTTAAAGAATACAAGAACAAATTATTAAAATTGTAACCTATGGTCGACTCGCATATATAAGAGAATGCATTGGCACGAGTAAAAAAATCCCGACTTACGACTGGATTTGATATGGCGGGTCACAAATGAGAAAAGTGAATGTGTAATTCATAGATTTGTATCTCCGGGTTCGAATGTTGTTTTACTAAAACAATTATCTAATTTCTGAAATTATTTTTGAAAAGGTAGAGTTTCTAGTTAATTCGATGATTACATTACAATGTATACATATTGTTTGTATTGGATACTGAAAGCGGCATTCGTTACGGCTACATCCGCGGTTATCGTCGTTCGAGATGCCTCGGAAATAAACATGCGCAGAAGTATTTCCAATATCGGCTATAACCAAATCTGTATCTTATCTCGAAGTTTCCCTTTGAAACCAAGGAAGTGTTGTTATGTGTTAATGCACATAATTACTCTGATATCTTTCCCCGACATTTAAACCAAAGCTTGAACTACAGTTAAAAGCTTTATATTTTCAACGTGGAAGACTGGAGACGTTCCTAATGCGTATGTTGAATAAGTATCGTAATTATTGAGTTATATTTCTATAATATTTGGACTCTCGAGATTAGTAACTGTTTTATCGAGGTGGGCGGGCGAATTCCTAACTGAGTCGTCCCGGGAAACCATTTCGCGGCAATAAACAAGTGAGCGTGGTTATTTCTGTTTCCGGAGGCAGACTATAAAACACAGTATTTTACCCCGTTATGTGATAGAGCGTCGTTCTCCCGAAATAGGATCTCATATAAACGTACAACGACCTTCCTTGCAAAATTGCCTGGAAAGTGTAGACTGTATAGTGTTATATAACTGATTGATGAATATATAGGTAACAACCGGCTACGTTAATTGTCTCTTGTAGCAACAGGACTGGAGGACAGGTAATAAATGCACATTGAGGTACATGTATCACATTTAAAACAGCTACTCGATAATCTTATTAAAATTATGAAGAATGGGTGGGGTGGTGAGACTACAAATTATACTTCGAATAATATACAATGATATATGTATACACTTGTAAATATGTTATACCTATTGTGTTGACAACCCAAATTATTATATATATCACTGTTATAACGGCAATTTGGAGGGGGTTATGCATAAGTGGATCGCACTTGTCCCCCAATCCAAATCCCAATTTGTATTATAATATACTTATTGGTAATAAATATGTTTAAACCAAAACCAGATAAACAATTGTTAAATACTAATCCGTCAAAGGTTGACAGGTTGTAATATTGTCAAAATTACTTTTATGTGTCTAGTCCATCACAAAATCAACTATAATTGACTCACGCACATGGGGAAAACTGAACCTGCAAAACAATCAACCATCTATTTAGGGTTGTAATTTCATAAAAATAAGTTGGCGAAATTGGAAACAAAATTAAACAAAACCGTTCATGAATGTGGTTATCCCCGCCCATTTACACACAATACATTCGATGCCTGTGACGATAGCGCGATGTAACTGTGTTCGGAATATCATGTTGGAAAATGTTATATCCGTCGAAACGCCCACATTCTTTCAACTGTCGGGTCACACAAACCACAGAAATAGAAGCAAGTTGAATTTATCGAGCGTGGCTTATGTCGTGTAATGAAAGCGATAAACGACGCGGAAATGTATTTTCATCGTTAAGTTCTCTGAAAACTTATTACCCGAGGGCTGTGGGATCGACAGACGTAAAATAAAATGAGATTAAATCGACGGGATAAACCCGGTTGAAAATTTTTGTCAAAATTAGTCGAATCTTAGAAGCAGCTGCCGTCTTGCCTGACGTATATGTCCGCATACGGTTGGTTATTGAAACAAATAAATATTTTCATCCAAGAATTATTAAATGCTGACTATTACTTAACTTTGATCTGAAGCAATTTTACATTATAAGAAAATATGTTGCATAATAGTGGCACGAGCTTAATTTCCAATTCAATAACACAAGTTAAATCCGTGTTAGTCAGAAGAAAATGTAACTTGTTAAGTATTAGACACATTTCGCATAAAGAACGACGACAGATAATTATTAAGAATATCTATTTGTAGTCATAATTTTTTTTTTTCGGACGGTCCAAAAACCTGTTCGCAATATTCGACGACAACGATTCCGTTCGTGAGACAATCGTGCTTGTCACTCGCAGTAATGGGCTTATGGTTCTGCGTGCCGTGATTATTTTGTACTTAATTATATGCTGTCATCGGGTCATAGCTTAACGTTTTGTGTTTCGCAAGATTCTCGTGTTCACGTGACGAATGATTTGATTGCCACTAATAGATAAAAATTAAGGCCACGTGGCAATCACAATTTAAGGACATAATCTTAGAATCATCTCCCACATCGAGGAGCTGAGAAACGATCGCGAACTTATTACTATACGGTGTATTTGTGAGTTTTGTTGAAAACCCAAAACCGTATAATCGTAACAACGAATAGGGAACAACGACAACGAATAGAAAGAACTCCAATTCTAGTGACGTAGTACCCTACTCGTGATAATTATCTCTTGTCGTTCATTATGCCAAGGTGTCTAATAGTGAAAAATTCGATGGTTTTTCACATTTAAAGTGTATTAGCACTAATTGTCTGATATAAAATAATGACCATGAACCGTAGGTCAATAAGTTTCCAGGAATACTGTTTGAACTAATTGGTTATTGATTACGATTGAACTAATTGATTATTGATTACGATTGAACTGATTAGTTATTGATTACGAGACATTTTTATTCCATTTAGCTGTTAAATATCCAGGGACCTATTTGAAACCATAAAACTACCATTGGTACATTGTATGTTGTCTGCACCAGAAAATACTTAAACCGCGCCAATGAGCCTATAAAAGGGAATCAATGCCTTCGATGTGGCATAAAATTCTGTATATTAAAATTACATTGACTTTTTCATTATTAATAATTCTCGGAAAATAAGAATTCGCATGTCAAATTCATTGCAATATAAATAGTGGAATTAACTATAAAAGTAAAATTAGTTAAATAAGATACAGATGTTTAATAACAAACTTGGCGTTAAACATTGTAAACGGTCAAAGGAATGAAAAATATTCTGAAAATCATATTTAGACGATGATTAGCTATGTTTTCTAGCAAACCACTGTAACAGTTTTGTTTACATTACAATGGAATCGATGGATTCAACGCGCGAAATTTCGTTATTGGAGAAATATCAATGATGAATATAAGAACAAGTTTTATCTATTTCTCCACGTTCTTATTAGTTGTGATGTTTTTACAGACTTTTATATTTTTTGCACATTTACCCACTGCGAGTGCCTTGGTCCCTTTAAAATGAGGTTCTGTTCTGGTCAGGTATCAATGGTCGTTAGCACGTTTTAATTGTTTGTTAAACTATAGAACACATTTCAATGATCGCCTGAGATAAAGAGCATCCGTGATTTCGTCTGAGATAAAGATGCTTTTGTTTCCTATATATTACTCATTTGGTGTAAACTTTGAAGATGGAGCATCTCCAAAAGAGGTGTTTGCTGGAATATTACCGAATACCTTACTCGTATTTAAATTCGCGCAGTACTATTTTTTGCGCACCTGTCAGTGTGTGAAGTTAAGACTGGGCGAAAAATAGTACGGCTCCTGACTATAAACTAATTAACCACAGGGGAAAAAAGACCGAGTGTTATGTCGATGAGTTACACACATTACGAAATGTCGGACACTACTTGTATATTGACATTCGGTCAACCAATATAACAAATTCAAAACCATTACCACAATACCAAGCGACGTACACATCATGGTAACGTAAGAAGTACACATATTCTAGATTGCATTTCCATAACATAATAGTTATTTGGAGCATATACACATCCATCGTCGCAACAAAATTACGATGCAGTTATGGTCAACATGATGCAAATCCGCTATGATCGTGTTTAATATACACATGTATCTTCAGAAACGAATATAGGAACTGAAACTGTCATCAGATCCACGACTTTTACATAAATATTTCTGTCAGTTTTGAATTCCCGCAGATAGGTGTGCGAATTTAAAGTGCGCGAATTCAAAACTGAGCGAAAATAGTACTGCGCGAATTTAAATACGAGTAAGGTATCACATTATTCCACCTGCCTCTATATACATGATATATATGGTACTCAATATAGCGACATGGTAGTTACTCGTCATCATGATTGATATACAAAGCATATATATGTAAGTGAACAACAGCGGGATGTCACGGGTTATTGGTGTACGCATGGCACATGTAGTATTAGCCGTGTTAATCTAATCGAATGGAGTATCTATAAAATCATGTCCGAAATAACGACAGTTTAAAGTCTCGTAGAGGTTTGGGCCTCGAATTATGCGCGCATTTGTATTGTAACATCCACATTCCGTTCCGGGGACCTGAATAATAGATTGACAAATATATACTTTAAATACTTCTCCAGTGATGTTATATATCACAGAAATCGTAAGTTAATCTAATCAAATGATTTACAAGAAATGGCTCCAAACCATTCTTCACCACGATACAATAAAGGGCGTTGATTGTTATTCTATTTATTATATGGAAACTATAAAGAGCGTTTGTCTCATTTCTATGCGAAAAATTGGAAAAGCGGGAAAATGTACTTCGACTTGTTTGTTGTCAGTGTATATAGAGTCCGTGTAGCAATATTTCGTTCTCTTATTCCTTCTTCCAAATTTCGTAGACATAATTGAATATTGAAACTCGGAGATGGTTATGGCGGCTAGTGTATAATTATCTCGTGTTTTATTGCTTAATAATATTTTACTTTTGGTCAAGTTTGTAACAACATATAGGCGGTGTTTTGTTGCAGGATGAATTGGTCCTGTTAGAAATTCGGAGTTTTGACTTGGACACGACCAGGAATATGAGCCATGGGTTTATATACCTATGGTCCAATTGTTTTACTTACATCTTTTATTCCTTTCGTTAGACCAAGCTGTATTCGTAATAACTCCAAAGAAATGCAGAATGTGCAACAATGAAACGGAGAAATTCATATTCCAGTAAAATCCACCGCATCGTAAAACAACGAAACCGTCATATCGAAAAACACACTAACTCTCGCATTCACAAATAACCAGACACAGAATTGTCGGGCCCACAAATGTCTAATTCAAATAAAAATCATCCTGATAATTTCCTTTTTTCGAGAAACTTCCATTCAAAGCTTTTCAAAGTTACATTTTCCTGGCAGAACTTTCTGACAGGATCAGGTAAAATCCATCACAATTTCCAAAGGTTCCCGTTTAAATGGATCTGAAGATAATTTGTTTTAATCTATGAAGCGTTTTTGTTTCTACAACCTGCCGTTCTAAATGATAAAATAAGACAATTAGTAAGTAAAGTGGAAACCTCGCGAAGATAAGCGAGCGATAATCTTTATAAAACTTATTTCGCGAGGATCGTCTATATTATGTCGGCCCAAACTTAGTGATGCATCGCCACTCGCTAATTGTTTGAAGCCGGCCCAACGAGACGCCGACCAATGGTGGGAAGACGGCCACCCGGGTTTCTGTCAAATATTCGCTGTTTGTTCGCCCGCACGTGTAGTATTATTTGTTACGATATAACCGCGATATATGACCGCAAATTGAATTGATTTATTGGAAATGACCAGCATGATGCAGTAACTATAGAATCACTTATCTGGTCAAGATATGAAGGATGTATAAATCATTTATAAATCAGAACATTCTTGTCAAATGTTACACCAGTATCAACTGCATATTGAGCACGCAATTTCAATTTCAATATGACTTCAGTGGAAACAACAGTGGTGCAAATTTTATTTTCTATGACCATCTCAATATTCGGAAATATTCCCCAACCAAATTTTACCCCTAATAGGTCAGAATTTCCTAAGCCAATGTTTTCGCTTACCAGACAAATGGAAATATAAAATACATACAGCCACCAGTATTGATCAGTATTCGTATCACACGGGCGTCGCGAAAATCCACAGAACATCAATTAGTAATACATCGAAAACGATCACTAAAGCTTATAACTGCATGAGAACGCTCTTTATCATTTACCGCGTGCGTTCGACAGAACCATTGACGCTCATTATAATAGACTATTTTTGAAATTTTCTGAATGCTTTATTCTCTGATCAAAATGACAATGATATCGAGAAATGGAAAGTATATATTGCTAGCCCAACAAAAAATGAAAATGTGATTAAACTTCCCCTTTAGAACGTCAAAACCTCCTATTATTGCAGTCCTTCCCTGGGAGACAAGAGCGATTTCTCTCACACCCGTACGCACTCGCAATTTTAATTCACGGGTGCTAAAATTCGCTCTCGTCACTCTTATCAAAATGCTTATTGTGACTGTAATCATTAACATGCAACTATTTGAAGATTTATTTAGACCCTTTCCAATCTCAGTTGCATTATGGGCATGTGCATGGAAGTGTAACTGGACATAGGTTTATCCCGCAATGGTATTTTGATTGCGAAAAACCCAACTGACGATTATTTTAGTGTGCAATTACTGTGAATTACTACTAATTGTGTTATCCTCGTGGGGGGGGGGGACTGTTATTGGGACATTTTGTCCGATCTATTTATTTTCTGATATAGAAAACGTAGATATACGGTGCTTTTAAGGTGACAAGTCCGACATTGCATCTTGTGTTTCACGTTTTTGGAGATATAGATCCAGTTTGATTATGAAAAACTGATTAATGATTTATGGTAAATTCCTTACCTATATATATTTAGCAGAGAACATGAAGAGCTTAAAATAAAATGTGTGTTCGTGCTTGTTATTATCGTATATTATTTGGGATGTTGGTTGCGGGGAGACTGGGGGGGGGGCGTAATTGTGATGTTTTAGTCACTGACGATGTTGATTGCAATTAATTTCCGTTTATTTTGGCTGATATTTCATTATTGGAGAACTAATAACAATGAATATAAGAACAAAGTGTATCTATTTTTCTCTGTTCTTGATGGTGGTGATGTTTTTTACAGACTTTTCTAATATTTGCACATTTACCCACTTCGAGTGACTTGGGTTCCTTTAAGTATATGGTTTATCTATCGAGCCGTTTCGAACACGGGACTGAGTCGATACATTACTATAGACATATACATAAACTGAACGCTGAATGCAGATAACGAGTCGCCTTACTTTTATAAATATCTAAAGCTTATTTGCTTCTGACGAGTATGGACCCCCGTTTGGTAGATTCAAGTTTTGAATATATGTATGAAATACGTGTGTCTTTAATAATCTATTAAATGTAGTAGTTATGGTGTTGTAGTGTGGACACATTTGAACATCTCTTGTTCCATACGTTCGAATTACAAACTATAAATAGCTACCGATCACCATTAAATGGGCGTGGGCGATGAAGCGTCCTCGCCCCCTTTCGCCCATATATAGCCGTATACGGCCGCCGAATTGGGGGGGGGGGCTGAGACTTTTTGCCCGAAATTTATATACCGTATATGTACACATAGATATAAAAAAATAGATTCAAATTAACCTGACATATATTATTCGGGCATAAATGTGAAAAATACTGTAATTTTCCACAATTTCCCTCTGAAATACCGTTCAATTTGCCCGAATTTTACAGAAAATATCTCCAATTTGCCCGAAAAATGCCCGAATTATGAGCTTTCAAAACGTTTGAAAGGATAAAGCCCTCCACACCCCTGGCCCGTACGGTTACGTTGTCGCCGCTTCCCTTGCACAGCTCTACCGGGCGAGGTTATATACAGACACCTGTTGTGATTCAAATTTTTTTATAGCCATTTATCCATATGCATCGACATGTAATGTATCATACATCCTATCTATAATAACCGCGAAACCATCATTTACTTTATGATTTGTGAGTCTAATTAATTCTGCTAATGACGCGGCGGAATGAAATCTCCATTATCTATTTCCTCGTTCCTCCAGTAGACAGTCTAACACCGGACGCGAGGCTGTCTTTACGCTGGTAGGTTTCTCGCAGTCAGGTACCCGAGAACTCTGCTCTGTCCTTTATCATTTTGTAGGGCCTGGAATCTGCTTCATAATTTGCTCGAAACTGGCGGCAAACAAGCCTTGAAATATTGTGTTCTGCTTACACCTCAGCAGAATGAAATTCCCAGAGGGTGAATTTGGTGATGCTAGCCCGCTATGCGGGGTAGCATCACTAAATTCACGCTCTGGGGACATCATTCTGCAAATGACAAACACACTATTTCAAGGCTTGGCGGAAAACTATCCCGCCTGGAAATTTCAGCATTCGTTTTGGTTTTTATATTTTCCAAAGATCAGCAAAAAGCTGTTTTCATATCACCGAATAATCAATGATCGTCCATCGGCGCTCACGCTATAAGGGTATAGGCTCACGCTATAAGGGTATAGGCTCACGCTATAAGGGTATAGGCATTTCGGTATATTAAGCTATTATATGCCAAAAACCAAATGCCAACATGCTTAGAAAATGCATCTGTTCCACAGCTAACTATATATGTATACATGAGAAGTAAAAAATGCATCTGTTCCACAGCAATGAACACTCATACTGAGTCCGTGCCTCCATAACTCTGACATATATATGTATACATGAGAAGCATCTGTTCCACAGCAATGAACACTCATACTGAGTCCGTGCCTCCATAACTCTGACATATATATGTATACATGAGAAGCATCTGTTCCACAGCAATGAACACTCATACTGAGTCCGTGCCTCCATCACTCTGACATATATATGTATACATGAGAAGCATCTGTTCCACAGCAATGAACACTCATACTGAGTCCGTGCCTCCATCACTCTGACATATATATGTATACAATATGAGAAGTAAAAACTAAAACTATGTAGTTCCACAAGTAGCGATGTATCGAAATTTGCCTGTAAATAACATGCAATTATCTCACAAGAATCAACCATACGGGTATTTTGAGGCAATGTGTTAGTATATATAGCACCGTTTCACGTGGAACTATACCGAAATTTTACTTCTCATGTCGTTAGCTGTGGTCATCAGATTCCAACAGCAACAAAATTTGTTGAAATGCCGGTTCAGCTATCAGAATCGATTAACTGCCAAAATATAATACTAAACACTGTCAACTATAGTATAAAATTGCCCAAAAGGTGCTATATATATCAACATTTTGTTCAATGCAATTTGGCATCAAAAGTATGTCGGTCGGCATTCGTCGAATATTTGCCAGGCCGCCAAATATTCCAGGTGGTGAAAAATAACAGATTTAAAAAAATCGATATCTGATCACTCTGAGCTTTGATGTGTGGGTTCATCGACTCGAATCAAATATTTTTACACCCCACCCCGAAGCCAACGAAATATTAATTTAGTAGCGTTAATTCGGATTATGAATCTTTAAGTGGGCCATGTCTGTTCAGAATTGGAGACGACACATTGGTTATCGAAATCATGGCATGCAACAGAGAGAAGGTCCCCGTTTTCGCTGTAGCACGAAACGTTCAATTTACTGTATCAACCATACATAACGTTCAATGTACTATATCAACCATACATTACGTTCAATTTACTATATATCTAACCATACAAAACGTTCAATTTACTATATCAACCATACATAACGTTCAATTTACTATATAAACCATACATAACATTCAATTACTACATCAACCATACAAAACGTTCAATTTACTATATAAACCATATATAACGTTCAATTTACTATAAGATAAGATAAGATTTTAATGCAAAATACACCCAAATGGGCAGTTGCAAACATGAATAAAATACATATAATTTGACAAAAAGTAACTATATATATTAGATGAGTAACAATATATGCATATACACGTACAATGTAGTTTCCTAACGAATTTCTTTTTTCTCTTTTCATCTTAAAATTTAATTCATCAGTTATAAATTATCAATTGACTAGCTTGTATTGGAATCCCGAGCGGTGAAGAAAGACCGGATCATGTCACATATAACATTAATGGTTGGTTTGTGTTCATTCTTCATAATAAATCTAAATTTCTCATAATTCGTCATATCTGAAAAATGTGGGAACTCTGTGATTATGTCCCTAAAATCTGCATCGCGCATACTTGTGTAGGCTCTACATTCTAATATAAAATGGTATTCTGTTTCAATTTGTTTACATTTACAAAAAGTACATAATCTTTCTTTAACGGGTAGTGGGGGCTGTTTGCGTCTCCCCTTTTCAATTTCCAATCTATGATTGCTGATTCGCAATCTCGTAAATAGAATTCTCGCTTTATTAGAACGCATATCGCAAATGTATGGCTCCATTTCGTACCTTGTTTTAAACAACCTATATATACGTTCGTATCTTATTACCAGCGGTCGGTTTATTTTCGGAAGAGTTTATGTTGTAAAATCGTTTTAATTGTTCCGTTTTCAATTTTCTCACAAGCTCCTTTTCTTGAATTCCTTGAAGTGTCCTACGATTTGAAATATCAACACCATATTTACCATATAAGTCATTGCATAATAATATCGACGCATTTTCAAGTGATTCGATGTATGCATCATGTATCAAGGACCCAGCTGGGGAATTAGAAACTTTTTTCATATACCTAAATTGTTGTATAATCGCGTCATGTATTACTGGGAATCGTCCCAATTCTGCACGTACGGCATTATTCGTGGCCTTTTGATTAACCCCTAATATCATTTTGCAAAACCTCAGGTGAACTTGCTCTCATTGTAATGTGTCAGAATGAAGCATTTTGATTTCTCCTGCCCATATCTCACACCCATATATCATTATCGGTTTAATCAATTTATCGAATAATTTGCATTTAGTTGGAATCGAACGTCGCATCTTAGAAGGAATAGACTGCGTTAAAAAGAACATTGCTTTCGTGGCTTTTCCACTTGTGTGCTCTTGTGACTTTGTCATTCTACCGGTTGATGTGAATTTTATTCCGAAATAGGGATACTCTTAAACTAATTCAAGCGTTTGTCCATTAATATTGAAATTTGGCCCCCGTTTCGTTTTCTTCGATCTGAAAATACCATACATAAGGTTAAATTTACTATATAAACCATACATAACATACATACATTGTGTTCTGCGTTCAAAACTCAAAACAAATTGAGTCAGATTATCATTTCATCTTAGAATGTCAGGGCTTCGAAAGTATTCGTGAAACTTATACGAAGGACATAATTGCAGCGTTCCCTCATTTCTTAGAGATGACAAATTAAGAGAAGTTCAGATTTATTATGCAGAATGAACAAATTGTAACCGTTAACGTTATATGCGACATGATCTGGTCTTTCTTCACCATTCGTGACAATAAACATATATATCTCACAAAAGCTACCAAGTACACGTGATATTTTATGACAGTAAATTCACGAGAAAGTATATGCATATTGTACGTGATTACTCATGTTAATTTATTCTTTATATTTGATATATGTTGTATTTATTATATGTGCAACTGCCCATTGGGTGTATTTTGCATTAAATCTTATTTTATCTTATATTATCTGACGTTCAATTTACTGTATAAACCATACATAACGTTCAATTTATTATATAAATCATATATATCGTTTAATTTACTATATAAACCATACATAACGTTCAATTTACTATATAAACCATACATAACATTCAACTTACTATATAAACCATACCTAACGTTCAATTTACTATATGAACTATACATAACATTCAATTTATTATATAAACCATACGTAACGTTCAATTTACTATATACACCATACATAACGTTCAATTTCCTATATAAACCATGTATAACGATCAAGTTCCTATATAAACCATACATACCCGTTCAATTTACTATATAAACCATACATAACGTTCAATTTATTATATAAACCATACATAACGTTCAATTTCTTGTTAGTAATTTTAACGCAATAATAAGGGGTTTTGTCTCACTTCTATATGCGAGAAGTTAATAAATGGCTGAAAACAGTTAATAATTGGATATCACCAGATCGCTTTGGTAATAAATGGCTATCACCAGATCGCTTTGGTAATAAATGGCTGTCAGCCTGTCACCAGGTCGCTTGGGTAATAACTGGCTATCACCGGGTCATTTGGGTAATAAATGGCTATCACCAGATCGCTGGGTGAGGCTTTTATCAGACCAAATAAAGTCCGTATATAAGTGGTGAACTTATTTTGTAGATCGAGGGACCGACCCATTTTTATCCCCAGATCGCGACAAAAGAAATACATAAATATGTTAAAAATTGGGCTTGAACATTGTATGTCACTTTTAATATTGTGAACACATATTTCTTCGCGGAGCTATTCAACAAAATTCCAGACGAAAGCATACCAAAAGATTGAATAAATCCGAGACACTACACAGGTTTGAGTCGAATGAATCAACTCATAGGATACTAACACCGCTCACATATGTGTTGACTGCGTCAGATCGACTGTATAAGAATCTCTTTGCTGAAAGACTTGGCTGTTTTCATACCACCGAAGAGTGAAAGATCCTCCGTTGGCGCTCACACTAAACGCAGACACGAGAGCGTTCGACATCTGTTTTATGATTCCTCTGCCGGTAAACGATGTTTGATCGACGGATGTTGATATATCACCGATACATATGTCTTGTTAATCCCTCAAACAATCCATACGAGATACGGAAACAAATTAAAAGAACACCCCAATCGAATTCGACAGTATAATCAATGTTATGTTATAACTATTGCGTCTACGACATTATAATTATTAGCTACCATGCAGGGCCGGAAGTTTCTTATCACTGATGTACTGGGTCTATTGATGTACCACTCCCAAATACTTGCCTAATATATATGGGACAAGAATTATTGCAATTTTCTATAGGGAGTGACTGGGCTGTTGCATTTAGAGGATGAGAAACAGTATCCCTTGGGCACTTGGAAATACTGTTGAATATGGGAGACCATTTTCACATCTATTCCATATTTGCGCTCAAGCGCAATTCAATTATGCCCTGCATGCGTATAGATTTTTTTCTTTGCGATTAAGCACAAATCATTTGCACTTAAGCGTAAATAAGACACCAGACTATCACCCCCATATAAGTGTGCACCATTCATCGTCGATTTGACCATATATTAACACCAGTGATTCCGTTATATCTACCACCATTCATCGTCGATTTGACCATATATTAACACCAGTGATTCCGTTATATCATTTTCGTGAACCGTATATATTTCTTTTAAAAATAAATTGGTTTTAACTTGTTCTACCGTGGGTAGGGGCATCTCGAAAACTAGATCTCTTTTTGCGACTTTTGGCCGCAGCACTATTTACCTATTCCCGATTCAGAAATTTGTTTTTATGCATGATAGACAAGTTATAATATAATACCATGCCGATCGAATAAGGAGGTTTAGAAAATAAATAGATCTAAAAACATGAAACTAATAGCTCTGAGCTATGAAGGGTGATTATGGTTCTTCGACTCGATTCAAATATTTGTCACCCCCCCCCCCCCCGAAGTTAAATCGAAAAGAGCTTGAATAAATAGAATATGCTTCTGGGTCGATCCTGTTTCACGCCTTTCTTTTCTGTCATGTTTGCGGGCCATCATACTTTTTCTATGATCGGTGCATTCATGCAGGGGGGAGTCTGGGAAAAAATTGCACATATAGGGCCCAAAAAGGTTTTTTTTCGATCCCGAGGGTCCCACCACCCCATTTGTGCAAAAAAAATATTTTTTTCCTCCAAAATTTTGGGGACCCACGGGGTCACCCACCCCCCTTTCTCATGTTTTTATCAAAATTTCAGAGGTATTTTTTAGAAGTTCTTCAATAACTGTGTTAACTGCCTTTCAATCCCATTCCACTATCCTTTTTTGGTGCAAACTCTTGCTGTGTACCATTAAGACTCAAGCAATAACATGCTTACTTGGTAAACACAGATCAGAAAAACGAAAAATAAACTGTATTTCCAGGTGTTTCCTGGTGTTTTCAGTATCTAACAACAATAATAAAGCATTGTGTATGTACACTATATGTCACAAATCGCCCTAGACTCCATTATAGCCTTAATATATCGAGTGTGTCTGACAGAACAATGGCCATTGTAAATAGTGGTAAACAGGTCAGGGGTTCCACAATTATTTGTGCATGACCGAAGAACTCTTTAGTCTTATCCACCGGGGTGGGGTGGGTGAGGGGAATTGTTTTTGGTTAGGTATACACATAGATATATGGTTATTATACCCCCCGATATTAATCGGCGGGTATATAGTTGACGTCTCGAGTCGTCCGTGCGTCCGTCCGTACAAACATTTTGCATTATAACTCAAGAGTCGGTTGTCATATTTTGATGCCCTATGGCATGGTGACGGACCATAAATGGGGAACGAATATGCATAATATCACGGGTTGTGACCATCAATGCCTACCAGAGTTATGGGCCCTGTTCGACTTTATGAAATTCAGTCCGTACAAAGTTTTTGCAATATAAGTTAAGTGTCGTTGTCGAATTTTGATGTGGTTTGGTATAGTGATAGACCAGAATGATATGGGAAGGATGTATGCACATATTACTGCATATCACAGGTTTCGCCTGTCAATGCATACCAGAGTTACCGGCCTTGTTCCATACGTAAACACATTTTGCATTATTATAACTCAACCATGGGTTAACAGATTTTTATTTTTATTTTGACAGATCATTTAGATGACTTTATAACGACTGCTTTTGACTAACCATATCAGTAAAGGCATATAGAATGTGTGGACCTAAATGTTATCAAATGTTCAAGAACTGTTGAGTTTTAGTGGAGCTTCAGTTTTGCAATGGATTTTAAATATTTGTATGTACATTTGTGCACTAGAGGCTGCAGTATAGTCTCAGTCAGATTTTAATCTTGATTTTACTTTTAGTTTGAACATTGAAGACATTGAAGAATGTCATTTCTCAATGCATCTGAATGCATCACATTATTTCAGTTTGTAAGTGATAACAGTATACAATTAGTATTTTAGTTTAGTCTTGTTGAGCAGTAAAGCTCCAAGATGAAGTTTGGAAATTCAATGAGAATAGCGTCACCTTCAGTTGGGATTGTCTGAGCAGTAAACAGTAACGGTCATTCATCATAACCAATTCAGTTTTATTTGGATAATTGTTGCAAATTAACATAACTTGCAATCATTCAAGATGAGAAATAACCAGAAGGAATGAATTTGATTACATGCCAGAACAAGACAGTATTTCAGACATTAGAAATTTATGAGATACCCTTTTCAATTTCATGTTATGCAACAATCAGGTTAATGATATCTAGTCATCATTGAGTATTCACCATGTAGTATCCAATTTGTGATACATTTTTTTTGTTTTATTACTTTTATTCATGTAATATATTAATTTTGTTACTAAATATTTCTTCCGTTGATCATATGTTTCCTGAACGCTATTACGGTGGCCGGTCCACTGTGAAGTGGGCCGGAATCCTGTGAAATCCAGAATGTTGCTAAATATGAGGCTAAAGAGTCACTATACAGCTGCCTATATAGCCCTATACCAACAAGCATGGTACTAACATGCTTACAAACAACGTTACATTACATGGTCAGTACTTGTAAATTGTTTGAAAAAAAAAAAACATTTTGGAAAAAATGTACAAGCACGATTTTTTCGGCCTCTGGACCACCCACAGACCCCGGCCCTATATACGGATTTTTTTTTGTTGCAGACTCCCCCCCCCTGATTCGTGCAGTAAATTTCGGTTATAATATAAATAGCGCTGTGATGTTGTGACATCAAAAGCCAAGAATTTAACTAGGTTGAGTATAGAGTAGCTGTTTTTTGTTTTTGTTGTTGATAACTTTAAGTATTCCTGAACGGATTATGTCCCCCATTGGTGCGATGAACACACAAATCCCTTTCTTACTGTAAGTATAATAGATCATCACGGCACCGCAATTACTATCATTCGGTGCGGCTTTAGTAAGGAAGATAGAAAAACCGGGCGATTCAGAGAAAACAAATCACAAGGATGTAGAAAAGATTATAGGAATTCCATGCATGCCGGTGTGGTGATTCCATTAGTCCCCAGAGTCGCGGGCCGCCTGTAGATTTCAGTGTGCCCGGGTATATCCCTGGCTTAAGTGCCCTATAATGAGGGTACCATACGTCGCATCAAACGGTACAAAGTGCCGTCATATGTCAGGTGACGGTGCCATCGGTGCGAAGGTATTATATAGACTACTACCTGTTAGAGAGTACGGAATATCAGGCGCGGAAACGAACTCCAAGTGCACCAGGCAGGTCAGATTCGTCATGTCGAGTCCACCAGGTAACTCAGTGCATTTTGAGCTTCGCATAATATACAATGTATTTGTGGTGTGTTTGTGGGGGTCATACCTTTTTCAGTTTATGAAATTGGATAGAGGGTGAAGTACCTCACACACGAATCTTGAAAAAAAACTTGTATAAACTTTACACTTGAAGAGTTATAAGTTTGACCCAACTCGTTTGAGCTTACAATAATAAATATATATTTATTATATGAAATATCCTAGTTGGGCCAAATACTGTTGCGTCAGTCATGAAATTTCCAACTGTAAATGTTGCCAAGGGTGAGTGTGAGACACCCCATGCCCTATCGCCAAGTTTCTGCCCAGACAATTTGAGTGTGAACATGCAGTGATATGGAACACCCGCGTGGGTGGAACAAGGTAGTTGTTTTCATACATTTCATGTCCAAATTGTCAGCACAATCGATATTATTATATCTGATTTATATGCAGTTAATATCATTGGCAAAACTGTTGCGAAAAGTGATCAATACTTGATTCAGTAGTTTATCTTCTTCTATATCTATATTTGCGAATGTCTGTCTGTCTGTCTGTCTGTCTGTCTGTCTGTCTGTGTTCTATAGAAATTCACAGGGGACCATCTTCTTCTGTCTGTCTGTCTGTCTGTCTGTCTGTCTGTGTTCTATAGAAATTCACAGGGGACCATCTAGAAGATGCCAAAGGGGTCTACTAGGAGTAGCTTTTTACGAGAAAGATAATGGTCGGGGTTAGAATTTTATAAAGTGACGCTGTTGTTGTCAGGGGCTGAAAGGGGGAGGGGCAGAACAAAAATTTGTCGCCGATTGCCACCAAACTTATATATAATCACCCCCATAATATGAGGAATCTAAAGGCGTGGCTTAAATATGGCAAAAGTCGCGCCGTTCGCGTCAGGGGTGTTCGGAAGGGGGGTGGGGCCGATTTTTTTTTCTGTCGCCGATTGCCACGAAACTTACATATAATCATCCCCATGATATGAAGAATCCAACGGTGTGGTTTAAATATGTCAAAAGTGGCGTCGTTTGAGTCAGGGATGAACGGAAGGGGAGAGGGGCACCAAAATTGATCAAACTAATTTTAGCGCCGATTTCCGCCAAATTGATATATATTCTTCTTCATGATACAAGGAATCTAATTGTGCGATTTAACAACGCCAAATTGTTGTTTTTGGATGAGAGATTGGGAGGGGGTGGGCACTAAATTTGATAATAAGTCGCCGATTGCCACCACACTTATACAAAATCATCCCCATGGTATGGGGATTCTAATGGTGTGGCTTTTATCTGCCAAACGTGGCCTCATTCGAGTAGGGTTGCATTGAAAGGGACAGGGGCACCAAAATTGATGCACAATTTTTTTAGCGCCAATTTCCACCAAATTGATACACGTTCTTATCCATGATACGAGGAATCTAATCGTGATTTAAAGACGCCATAGTGGTGCTGTTTGGGTGAGAGATGGAGAGGGGAGGGATTGGCACCAAATTTGATAAAAAAAATTGTTTAGTCGCCGATTATCACCAAACTTATAAACAATCATCTCCATGATATCAGGAGTGTAATCGTGTGGTTTAAGGGTGTCACTAGTGGGGCCATTCAAGTCAGTGGTGTATAGAGCTGAGAGGGACACAACAAATTATATATATATGTTTAGTGCCGATTTCCACCAGATTGATACATATTCTTCTCCGTGATACGAGGAATCTTATCGTGTGGTTTAGATACACCAAATTGGTGCCCTATGGGTGAGAGATATGGGGACCTTAAATTTGATACGAATTTGTATACTCGCCAATTTTCACCAATTTCATATATATGCATCTCTAATCTCTAATGAGTCTTAGTGTGTGCAGCTTGAGTCCGAAATAGGGACGGGAGGGTCACCAAAACTGATACAAAATATTTTTAGTACCAATTACCATCAAATTCAGACACGTTCTTCTCAAATGATACAAGAAATAAAATCGTGCTGTATGTCTGTCTTTTTGTCTGTCTGTGTGCATTCTATATATAACTTCACACGGTACAATCGAGATGGCACCAAGGCGTTCTAAGAGGGTAACTTTTTACAAGGAAGACAATGGTGCGGGTTATAATTTTCTAAAATGACGCTGTTGGTGGGAGGGGAAATTTCAAAAATATGGTGAAATAGTTTTGTCGCTGATTTCCACCAAACGAATACATAATCACCTTCGCAATATGGCATTGTTCGAGTCAGCGTTGCATCAACAATTGATTAAAAAACCAAATTCCACCAAATTCATACACGTTTTTCTCCAATGATATACCATGAATTAAATCACATTTGGTGTCGTTTGCGTCACGGATGGCGAGCGGATATGCACTATCATTGATAAGATTGCTATTCGCCGATATCCACATATAAGTTATATACAGTCACCAGGCCATCTCCATATCATTTTAAGTAGTTGGGCGTTCACATTTCACAATCCCGACATATGGTGACCCACATAAGTCACTTCAACAATTATATCTTCTTAACAATCATATTTATATGGGAATGGCAATCAAGGCATTCACACAATGAGCTAGCAAAAAGAGATAACTAGAAGAATCATTAAACGTATATTTATCATTCTATTGAAGAGATACATATATTCGTGCAAACTGAGAGACCTCGAACCGTCAGAGGATTGCATATATATAATAACAAAATTTAGTCTGTTCCATTCAATACAGTTTCCACAAAAAAGTTACAATTTGTCAGGATATATAGAAGGCCTGTTCAAAAATAGTGGTCACAGTGTGCAGTCATATATAGTTTCTTCTGATATACAATAAAATGCAGTTAGTAGCACATGACTTTTCAGGATCCTCCCAATACTGACATCTGACAAGGGGTTTAGAACAGACTCATCGACTGACATAAACAACTCAAAATCTCGCTCTGTGCCCGTCACATGTAGCTGATATATACGCGCAGCACCATTTCGTTTAAACTAAGAATATTTAGCCAATATATAGCACCATGAACAGAGGAGCACCTGGAAATTTCTTTGAAACATCTGTATCTTCATGGAGATATGATAGCCAGGTGTCCTCGAGATCTTAGTCCAACCCACTAGATTGATTGATACATCTCACTATGTAAAACCCAATTATCATCTTTTATCGAACTAATGTGTTTATGATGTTCATGTATCATATTATAACTGTGTACGCAGTTGTAAATAAATAAATACTTCATTATTGGTGGATCGGATTAATCGTGATAAACAGAATGACAATTGACAAGGTGAGCCACTACTAATATTCCATGACTGTAACATGATTATTATTATGTGATGCTATTTGAATATACAATTTATGAGAAAACGTATAACACTTTAAGTAAGAGCATTCTCTATTCCCAACAAATATCCACAGCATACATTAACCTGGGCAACGCCGGGTAACCCTGCTAGTAGAATGATAAAGAAGAAGCAAAATAAAAAAAAGTTACAGTAAGAACTTGTATTGTGTAGATGAAATTATTTTCATTTCAAACATTTCACCAGTAAATGGGGGCTGCTGTGTGTGCCAATTGATTCAAATTTGAAATCCAAGATGGCTGCTGTCAGTCATTTTTATAACGAATTTATTTCGGAAATAATCTATGGCTCCCATCTAGAGGTCACCCCGTAGATCCATATGAAGTTTTGTGACGATTGGATGAGGGATGTTGCTTGTAGGGTGTGCCGAAGGATTTAGTCATGTAAAGAGTCGAATCCAAGATAGCCGCTGGTAGCCTTAATTTTCTACAAATTTCGGGGGGAAATCGATGGCTCCCATCTAGAAGCCACGCTGAAGATCCATATAAAGTTTGCTGATGATCGGATTCGGATGAGGTCTGTGCATGGTATGTACGGTGTGCCAAAGGATTAGTCATGCAAAGAGTAAAATCCAAGACGGCTTCCGGTGGCAATGTTTTTCATCAAAACAATTTCAAATTTGATGGCTCCCACCTAGCGGTGATCCTAAACATGCCTGCAATTTTTCAAAACAATTCTCCAATAAATGCGGGCTGCAGACTGTCTATGGATTAAAATTTGAAATCCAAGATGGCTGCTGTGGCCATGTTTTTTAAAGAATTTCGGGGGAGGGGAATCGATGGAGATAATCTTGATCATGCCCAGGGGGAGGGGCAGAAATAAACAGCGGGACACAACGTACCGGGTGTGGGGGGTACCTAGGCGTAAAAAATTTGCACGTAAATTTTTTCCTTATTCATTTAGGGGGGGGGGGGGGGTGTCGGAAAAAATTTGCATGTAATTTTTTTCCAAATATGTATTTTCAGACTCACAACTTCAATTTTCTCTCATTTTATAGAATATGGATTAACCTTAATATCCAAATCATATATACATGAGTAGTACAATCCACATAAAACATGGATAACCACTGTCTTGGTTTACATGTGATATTGACCCCATTAACCCTCTTAATAATGCCGACTATGTCAGTGTCTACCAGTCGAATGCAGAATATCTCATTTGCATCTTTTTCAAAGTCGAGGTAATGACTAGTTGTCATTTTTTAAAGTGCATACATAGCGTTGCGATCACCAATATACATGTTTGTACATGTCATGACATCACGAGGTACAAATCTGCGTTCTACTGGTAGACAATGACCATTTTAGTCATAACTAGAGGTGTGACTGTCCCAATGGGTCTACGGATACCCCCCTGTTTTAAAAATACTAAGATGTTTCACATGTCAGTAAACATTTAGTTAAAATAATAAAATAACAGTTCCCATTGCAGATGTACAACCATAACCCTAATCTTAAACCTATTGACCGAAAAATGTAGGAATAAAAGCTTGGACAAAATTATGTATGTTGCGAAACAATTTCTAAGTCGAAAAAGGGGAATAACTCCACACAAAAAATGTCCGACAGACGTCATAATCGCAGGTGCACAGGTTCCCATGGTACTAAATATGAGTGCCAAGATTAAAAAACATTGACCGAAAAATGTAGGAATAAAAGCTCGGACAAAATTATGCATGTTGCAAAAAAGTTTCTAAGTCGAAAATGGGGATAACTCCACCAAAAAATGTTGGACAGACGTCATAATCGCAGGTGCACAAGTTCCCATGGTACTAAATATATGTGCCACGTTTTAAAAAAATTGACCGAAAAATGTAGGAATAAAAGCTTGGACAAAATTTACATGTTGCGAAAATTTTCTAAGTCGAAAAATGGGGGATAACTCCACCAAAAAAAGTCCGACAGGCATCATAATCGCAGGTGCACAGGTTCCCATGGTGGTTGATGTCTGTACCAAGTTTCACGGAAATTGATAAAAAAACGACTGAGAAAAACTCCGGACAAATTTGTGTCCACGGACGGACGACGGACAAGCTGACTCCAGTATACCCCCCCCCCATAACTTCGTTGCGGGGGGGGGGGGGGGGTATAATAATCTAAACTAAGTTACGAAGCACCTTCTCGTGAATTGTATGCTCCGATGTTTTTTTCGGTTTCCGGTCAAACCGAGTTGTTGTCCGGCTGGGGTAGATTTGATTTTTATGGGGGTGGGGGGGGGGGGGGGGGGCAATGGTCAGTGGAAAAAAACTGCAGTTTTTGCTGTTTGGGGGGGGGGGGGGGTACTCAAACCGAAGAAAACTGTTTTTTCCACCCTGTGTCTGCAGTTTTTTTTCCGGTCCCCCCCCCCGATGTTATGGGTACATTTGCGAGAGACTAGACTTCCCAACTCTATAAGATGTCTGCTTGCGGACATGTTTAAAAAAAAAGATTTCAGAAATTATCGATGGCTCCCATCTAGAGGTCATACCGAAGATCCGTAGGAAGTTTGGTGACGATAGGATGCGGTATGTGGCCTTTAGGGTGTGCTGGAGTACTTAGTCATGCAAAGAGTAAAATCCAAGATGGCTGCTGGTGGCCATGTTTTTTAACGAATTTTGGAAATAATTGATGGCTCCCATCTAGAGGTCACCCCGAAGATCCATATGACATTTTGGTGGCGATCAGATGAGGGATATTGGCTGTCGGGTGTGCCAAAGGATTTAGTCATTCAAAGAGTAAAATTCAAGATGGCTGCTAGCGGCCATGTTTTTTCATAGAAAATCGCGAAAATTCTATAGCTACCATCTAGAGGTAATCCTAAACATGCCTAATTCAAAACGGCTGCTGGCGGCCATGGTTTTTTAAACGAATTTCGAGAAGAAAAAATTGATGACTCCCATCTAGAGGTCACCCCGAAGATCCATATGAAGTTTGGTAATGATCGGATCAGGGATGCGGCCTGTAGAGGCGAGCGAAAGGAAATTGTTATACGACGCAAAATCATGGCAACAGCTCAAGCTTGACTTTTCCAAGTTGAGCTAAAAATGGCAGTAAGTCATGTTTAAATAATTGGACAGAACCGATATTCGAACTTGGCCTGTATTTTTAGCTGTGAAACACACACACCAGCTTTGGTTCAGATCAGATAGTTCAACCACTGGCAAATATGAGTAGAGACGTGGCGACAGGACACCAACTTTGGTAAAAATGTTCAACAGTTGGAAATTTCATACCTGCCAAAACATTAGTTGGAAATTTCACACCAACAATAGGTTGAAAATGTTCTTGTAGTTTGGTTTTCAAACAATTTGTTGGGGGTAATTAGTTGTTTTTGGACCAATATTTGCATATTTTCCTATTTTTTGGTCATAATATGGACTGAAAAGGTCATCAGTTAGAAATTTTCCAACCTTATGGGGGTGACAGGTTGGACATTTCCAACACTTGGAAAGTGGCCAGTCAAAAACTGCTAGTTAATTTAAGAAAACAATATTGTCATACATTTGTGGTCAACATTGTCATTGGAATTGTCATCAGTTGGAAATTTTCCAACCTAAGTGGGGGTGTCAGGTTTGAAATGTCCAACTCCAGGAAGGCTTGATGCTAGTCTAGATGCTAGGATTTTGCGATTTTCTTGTTCAGATTTTAAAATTTTCGCACAACGGGCCGATCCATGGTCGGCCCGGTGTGTCATCGTCCCTCCCCCGTGGCCAATACACAAAACTGCTACTATAATTAGTTTAAGAAAACAATATTTTACTACATTTGGTCAAACTTGTGGACTGAAATGCTCATCAGTTGGAGAACCTGAGGGGCAGTATGGGATTTGAAATTTCCAACACTAGGAAAGCTTCAGTTGAGGCCAGTCTATATGCTAGGATTTGCGATTTTCTTGTATAGTTTTCAAAATGTTTCTCACACCGGGCCGGATAACCATGGTCGGCCCGGTGTGTCCTGGTCTCTTGTCGGAGTTAGAAGACTAGATGTTAGGAATTATATAATTTTCATGTTAAAATATCTGAATGTTCTCATACCGGGAATATAGAACCATGGTTTATAAATATATGAGTTATCGGTCAGAATTATGAAATCGGCCAAATTGTAAGTCGAAAAAGGGCCGCAACTCATGTACCGTTATTTCAAACGGGCGTATATATGGACGTGTCAGTGACTCTGTCACTCAGCTTGGGGGGGGGGGGGGGTGATAATAATTTTATGCTGAGCAGTCAAAAGAATGATCAAGAAGAAGGAAAGTCAAAAGTTTCAGTAAAGGGATTGTATTATGTATATGAAATTATCATTGTTCTTTTCAAACATTTCTCAAATAAATGTGAGCTGCAGGGTGTGCCAACGGATTCAAATGTGAAATGGCGGCTGGCAGCCATGTTTATAACTTATTTCGGAGAAATTGAACAGCTCCCATTTAGAAGTTACCCCGAATAACCATATGAAGTTTGGTGACGATCGAATGAAGGATGTTGTCTGTATGGTGTGCCAAAGGATTTAGTAATACAAAGAGTAAAATCCAAGATGGCCACTGGCAACCCTTGTTTTAAAACTAATTTCGGAAATAATCGAAGGCTCCCATCTCCCATCTAGAGGTCACCCCAAATCTGTATGAGGTTTGGTGACGATCGGATGAGGGAAGTGATCTGTAGGGTGTGCCGAAGTATTTAGTCACGCAAAGAGTAAAATACAAGATGTTGCTGGCGCCCATGTTTTCCAACACAACTCGGAAAAAAAATTGATGGCTCCGATCTCGTGTTCACCATGAATATCCAGAGCAAGTTTTTTTTGCCATACAGTAATGCCCAAAGTAATTGACCACTTAACCACAGCAGAATTATGGGCAATTTTTCAGGATTTAGTCGGAAATATGGCTTGTTGCCATTCCGAGAGCTTTCCGATGAACGGCAACAAGCCATGTTTCCGACTAAAAATCCTGAAAAATTACCCATAATCCTGCTGTGGTTAAGTGGTCAATTACTTTGGGCATTACTGTAGGATTTAGTAATGCAAAGTGTTATATTCAAGATGACTGCCGTCGGCCATGTTTTCATCGAAAATCACTAAAATTTGATAGCTCCCATCTAGAGGTAATCCCAAACATGCTGGTAAATTTTCAAAACATTCTCCAATAAATGCGGGCTGCATGGTGTGCCGATGAATTCAAACTATAGCTGGCAGCCATATTTTTTTTATCGAATTTCCAACCCATGCCAATAGCTTCATTTATTAATTATTTTGAAACGTCAAACAAAACCAGACAATATGGTCAATTAATATCACATACTCAGAAAACAGCATTTAGCTCTGAGCTGCCAGTCTTTTCTTTCATCAACATTTGGTCAGACGTCAGTTGTAATGCGAAATATATCTGGAGCAAATCTGCATTAAAAGCTGAATACACTAAAAAGGCGATCTGTCATTATCAACTGATAGTAAATTGTGATAACCCCCGATGTACTGACTGTAGAAACACCAATGCCTCGCATTAATGTACTATACAAGACCCATAGCCTGTGATTAAGATAATTGACTAACCTTTATATCCGAGCATCATCTCTCCTGCAATCACCAAATACTCATTTAAGAAAAGAGCTTAGTTATGGGCCAGAGACACCACTATAAATCACTCACATGTTTTTGTACATACCTTGATTATATAATCAGGCCTTGATGACAAAATCTGCGCCAGGGGATGTCAGGAAGACAGTCCTCAAATTGAGCTAAAAATGAGCCCATTAATAAGAAGTTCTAATAGTCACATATCGACTTTCAAAACTGTTCAAAAGGGGAAATATTAACAAGTGTTGGATTGTTGTCAGACTTACAAAATTTAGTGATCCTCTCTGAGAACAAGACAGTCAATGACTATAGAGTGGCTTTGGGGTGGAGTCAGGGTGTGTAGTTGAAAATTTCAAGCTGGACACCCCCTCCCCACTGCTAAAAAAAACCCCCTCTTGCTACATCCAAGCTTAGAACTAGTTGTTATTAAGTGATTTTGACAATTACTGACTGGCGTGGGCTTCATAGTCCCAGTCTTTACTATCAGGCAAACGTGTCCCCTCTCAACCAGAGCAAACTCCCCAAGTTATTAAAATTCCTTTTGCACATCCACAACAGGTAGGAATTTTACAACTGATACATCAAGCCTTCCCCAAATGTTGGAAGGTTCCAACCTGACATGCCCCTTTTGTTTTACTGGCCAACACCATTTAAACATATTTGAATACCAACTAGCCATGGATACTACACACCAAATGTCAGATTAAGCAGTCAGGTGGTTCCATAGAAAATGTTTTAATGAGTTTTATATATCAGTTATTTCATTGGACAGAGAAGACTTTTTAACAAGACAGTCAATGACTGTGGGGTCGCTCACCAGACTGCAAAGACTGATAAGACTGGGACTCTGGAGACCAAAACAGTCAGCACTTTTCATAACCACTTTAAAAGAAGTAGATTTAAACAGGATATGTGGCTAGAGAGACTTCAAGTATGTAGCTTGGTAAAAATCCACCTTGAAATTGCCAACTGTACACTACTGAACACCCCCGTCCTCCAGCTCAACAAGTCCCCTCCCGACCGGGATCCAGACTCCCAAGTCTTAGGTTGGAATTTCACAACCGACACCTCAAACTTTCTCAATTGTTGGAAATTTCCAATCTCACAAGCGCCTTTTTCTAAAACCATTTAAACATGTTTGAAGCCCAATTATCCATGGACCCAAAACACAATACATGTATGTCAGACCAATCAGTCAGGTGGTTCCAAGGTAGATGTTTTAATGAATTTGGTATTTCGATGATTTTATTAGACACAAAAGTGTTAACTCCCCATAGCCTGTCATTTCTTGACAGGTTGACCTCATTTTAACAAATCTGAAGCTCAGTCACTAAAGGATCCTCCTGATTCCTCCATACTATATGTAAGCTAAATAGTCCAAACTCTCTTGAGAAGACATTTTAAGAATTACTATAGAGACATATAGTTATGTCCCTGGTCCCACCCTATTTAACCTGGTGACCCCATCTGAATAAATTTGAATCCCAGACACCAAAGAACCCTTCATACATATCATAAATATCAGTCAAATAGACCTGATGGTCCTTGCGAAGGAAGGATATTAAGAGGGAAACTGTCCTTCGCTTGGCCCCTATTTGACCAGGTGACCCCATTAAAAAAATCTGAATTGCAGTCAAGGAAGAACATTCCATTCTATATAAGCCAACTAGTTCTTGCAAACATATTTTAAGAATTACTATGTAGTGAAATAGTTAAGTCTCTTGCTCTGCCCTTATTTGACTTTGTGATCCCATTTTCACAAATCTGATAAGGATAAAAATTAAGTTCCTCAGTTGAAGTTGGTGATATTCACCCATTGGGCACCTCATTTATGAATTTTATCTTCTGCAAATTAGGGGATATAGAAACTTCCTAGAAGGGAAATTTAACTAACAACAATGTAAATTTGATACTATAGATACTTCCCAGAAGATGAGGCCTAAGCAGAATGAGGTCGCCAGAGGGTAAATTTGGTGATGCTAGCCTGCTGTGCGGGATAGCATCACAAAAAGCGTGTCTGTTCCTACATTGTGCATGCCTGGCCTCAAGCAACACAATGCATTATACAACAAGCCTTGAAATAGTGTGATAGTGTGTCTGTCATTTGCAGAATGAGGTCCCCAGAGGGTGAATTTCGTGACGCTAAATTCGCCCTCTGGGGACCTCATTCTGATAAGGCCCTCAACTGCTATGGAAGACCTAGAATAAAATTGAATTTCTCCAGTTGAAGTTGGTGATGTTCACCCATTGGGCCCCTCAATTATGAATTTTATCTTCTGCAAATTAGGGGATATAGAAACTTCCTAGAAGGGAAATTTAACTAACAACAATGTAAATTTGATACTATAGATACTTCCCAGAAGATGAGGCCTAAGCAGAATGAGGTCTCCAAATGGTGAATTTGGTGATGCTAGCCCGCTGTGTGGGATAGCATTACTAAAAGCATGTCTGTTCCTACATTGTGCATGTCTGGCCTCAAGCAACACACTGTATTATACAATCAAGCCTTGAGATAGTCTGTTATTTGCAGAATGAGGTCCCCAGAGGGTGAATTTAGTGACGCTATCCTGCACAGCGGGCTAGTATCACTAAATTCACCCTCTGGGGACCTCATTCTGATAAGGCCCTCAACTGCTATGGAAGACCTAGAATAAGATTGAAGTTCCCCAGTTGAAATTGGTGATGTTCACCCATTGGGCACCTCAATCATGAATTTTATCTTCTGCAAATTAAGGGATACAGAAACTTCCTAGAAGGGAAATTTAACTAACAACAATGTAAATTTGATACTAGATACTTCCCAGAAGATGAGGCCTAAGCAGAATGAGATCTTGAGACTCTAGATACTTCCCAGAAGATGAGGCCCAAGCAGAATAAGGTTCTCAGAGGGTGTATTTGGTTATGCTAGCCTGCTGTGTGGAGCAACATGAATTCACCCTCTGGGAACCTCATTCTAAAAATGTCAGACACTCTTGGAGAAAATGAAATTAATCTGATTTTAATGACCACTGAGTGATAATGTAAACAACAAGGGTGCTTCATTGATAACACCATTAATCTCATTTAAATTATGAATGACATGAATACACTCCCTGGGGACTCTGCCTATAGCTACATAAATTGATCAAGGAGTTCCTGAATTTTTTATTATTTTTTGGGGAATTATGGCCATAACTCTGTTAAAATATATCGGATCAAACCCATGTTTTAACTTGATCTGTATATAAGTGTCAAAAATTCATATACCAAATTTGGTGTTGATCAGATGAAAAATGTTTGAGTAATCCTGTCTTGGATGAATTCTATATCAAAACAAGAGTGGAAGGGGTTAAACAAACAATACCAAAATCCATACAGATGAAGAACATGCTAAGAAAAATCTAGGTAAGAAATATGAGGCTGTGATGTGTCCTAAACAAAAATTAAAGGTCAAAATGCAAAAATGTAATTTTTTGGTTTTTAGAGTTATGGTTCTGGAAAAGAAGTCGTTCTAAGAATTACTATGAAGGAATAGAGTTGTGGCCCTGCTTTCGCAACTATTTGACCCAGTGACCTCATTTGAACAAATCTGAATGGGAGTCACCTAGGGAACATCCACACCAAATATGAACCAATTCGGTCCAATGGAACTTTAGAAGAAGATGTTCAAAGAATTGTTGATGGACGGATGGACGTATGGACGGACGAGGAGTGATGACTATAGCTCCACCGGAGACTTCGTCTCAGGTGAGCTAAAAACTATTGATGGAGAGTCATGTCCCTTGCCCCGACCTTATCTGATCTTGTGACCCCATTTGAACAAATCTTAATCCCAGTCACATTAGGACCCTCCAATCCAAATGTAAGTTGAATAGGGATGATGGTTCTTGAGAAGACATTTTAAGAATTACTTATATTGGGAAAGAATTATATCCCTGGCTCTGCCCCTATTTGACCAGGTGACCCCAATTGAACAAATCTAAATAGCAGTCACCCAAGGACCCTGCACACCAAATATAAGCTTAATAGTCCTGACTGTTCTTGAGAAAGAAGTCGATTTAAGGTTTACTATAGAGGAAAAAAATTGTCCCAGACTCCATCCCTATTTGACCAAACGACCCCATTTGAAGAAATCTGAATCCCAGTCATCCAAGGAACCTCCACAACAAATGACTCAATTCGGGCTTGCAGTTCTGGAGATGTTGATGGTGGATGCATGACAGATGAGGAGTGTTGACTGTAGCTCCAGTGAGCTATATAAAAGGTCAGCTGACCACAGTGTCCCCTGAAAACGTGGCAAGTCGATGCCGCTTTGTTAAAGAAATTTTAAAAAATGTTCAAATTCGAAAAGGGTTAATAACTCCGTAAAAAAAAAAAAATTTCCGTCATCAATATACATGTTGCACATCTTCAATATATGGGCAACAATTTTCTGAGGTTTCAAATCTCTGGAATGAAATCTGTAGGAGGAGATGATTACACCATGAAGGTACTCAAAAGTGTGACGGACGGATGGACAGACAGACGGACGGACAAAGCCCATTTCTATAGTCCCCCAAAAAAAATATCAATGCCTTTGTTTCCCAAAAGCAGTAGATAATAAAGAGCGTTTCTAATTCTGATCATTTGTATTTTTCTTTTGCCAGACAAGCTGGAAATTACCTTCGATCCGCTAAGACAGTGCGTCCTCTTATATATTTGAGACTCCCTATGGGAGACTCGCATATATAAGAGAATGCACCAGCGCAGCTCCCAACATGAAAGGGTTAAAGGTCTGCCAAGTTGTCTTTTATAAGTTCTCTTGTCATCTTGGGGTTTGAAAGTCTGACAGCAGACTTAGGCAATTTAATTCCCGATTTTTCTACCCCTTTATCCACAGTAAAGTTGCTGTACCTTTAATTCTTCTATTAGTGTTAGAGATAATGGTTTTGATCTCAATTGTTTGCTTGTGCTGCATTAAGATTGTCAATTTCAGTCACAGATATTCAGCAGAATTTGTTGAAATGAATCTAAAATACGAGGATATATTGCCCTTAAGTGAAAAATTTAAGTTCATTCTTTTGAAGCAAGATATAGTCTGTCCCACAAACATTCTGATTGCTTGATAGCACACATGTATGACATTGGCATGCCTCACAAACCTTCAATGCGGCATAACTCTAGATGTATAATTGACTTTAACATAGAGTTATTCCGCATTGAAGCTTGTTAAGCATCCTAACGAACCAAGAGGATTAACTCTATTATTTATATTGCTCAAATCATATTGCAAATTCCAGGAATTCGATGGGGATTGGTGAGATGTTTAAAAAGTGTATATTATTAAAAATAATCAACAACATTGTCATTCTTTCAGTCTTAAACTACACATTTAAATGAAATGTCATTAAAATTACGATTGCTGATACCACAATTGATGAATATGTGATGAACTTGGAAGTTTAAGGAAACAACATGTCCAAATCATTGCAAATGGGGCATTCCCACACAATACCATAATCAGTTATTACCCTAAAAACATCCTGCACCGAGCCTATGTGATTAAGCGGGATGCACTGTACTAGTACACTCGAGTCATGCTTTGCCAATAAAATATCAGTTTGTCATTAAATATTTTGATTTATCATATGACTCAATCATTATTTACGTTGTTTACTATGTCATAAATCAATTTCATATCAATTACTAATTCATATCACCTTCCGATAATTTGATTGGTTTGTTGACAAAAAGTGTGTTCTGATTGGCTGAATGGCAGCCGGGGGCCGAGCCGCATCTCTGACTAAATGCAGGTCAAATTCGTGCACGTCAAATACACGAATCAACGCGATGCCGAAATTCTCGCAATTATAATCTTGAAATATATAGTTTTGGACATTGTTATACGATAAATAGAATATGTAATTCGTATTTATATAATAAACATACGATATAATGTCACAAACTGAGAACAGAATAGCGCACTATATCTTCGCATGCATATTATTTCTGCTAGTTCACCAGGTGTAATTGGGCTTCCGGTGCAATGAAGTGACGTCACATTAACCTTTTGCTGCCGATGTCATATAGCTATTTAGTGATTTGTGTGCGTTTTGGACATCATAATCAATTTATAGGTGTCATATGTTAAATAGAATATGTAATTCGTGTTTCTCTCATATGATATTTATGAAACTTGTCACAAATTTTCAGTTTTCTCTCACCGGAGGCTCGAGAAAACTGAAAATTCTTAGACTCGTTTCATAAATATCATATGAGAGAAACACTCATTTCATTTCCTCTATGTATCTATATTTGAGATCTTCCACTTTCAAATGCTATATAATTTAGAATATAATTAGGCCTTTTAGATGGAACATTTATGTGAGGAGCTTTAACTATATGTGATTTAAACCTTGAAACATTATCTTATGAGCAAACATCGGACACTTAAAGATACATAATCTGAATTAACGCTCCTAAATTACTATTTCTTTGGCTTCGGGGGTAAAAAATATTTGATTCGAGTTGAGGAACCCATCCATCAAAGTTCAGAGTTATCAGATATAAATTTTTTAAATCTAATCGATTCTGATAACTAAAGCATCTTTTGAAGAAAGTTTAAAATCATTAAAGGAAGCTTTTAGCAGGCATATGTATTTTTATTCAACAATCATAGGTTGGTTTTCTTTCAGTTGACACACTTCTTTGTCAGATCCATGAATTACATTTTGTAACCTAACCAAGCATATTCCATATGGTGAGAGGATTAATTCAAAGAGTGAAGATGATAACATGACCAACTCTTTATATCCACAGAATCATAATTATCCAATGAGGCCTTAAAAAATATAGTGATGTTTCTGGTAACATGCTCACCCCTAATCCCCATAAAACAAAAATAAGCAAAAAAAAGTGAAACATAAAGATTGCGTTTATAGATCTCCGATTGTGCTGATCAGTCACCGATCTGCATTATTTACACCAGAAGTCATTGTTTTAAGATGGCAGCACCCTTGTGTATACGGACTGGTTTAACAATGGTTGATGTCCAAAAAAATTTGGACTAAATATACTACGACGACTTCATTATTCCTCCCAAACCTACAGTAACGCGCTCATTGTGTCATCATATCATTTGTGCTGCCCGAGTCAGAATTTACATCTTAAATATATGGTCTTAATGATGTTTTAAAAAAAATATATAATATTTTCTGCCCATTTTCATTTCCCTTTGTTACCAGAAAGATCACCCTTTTTACGGCCTAAACAGGAGATATAATTCAATTGCCTGTATCTGAATTGAAAATTATGCATTCTTCAACAGATCTTGCTCTCAAACATACTCAATCTCATTAACTATTGTTAATAATATCAAGGTTTTCACAGGTTTCATCTTTTACCATGTTATCTCATTTAATGTTTGTGCCTGCGAAAAGACTAACATCCAAAGTTGTCAAAAACTTGTGCCCCGATCCCTCTTGTAATATTATATTACAAATAAATAAGTTGAAACAAAAAATAAACATCCAAAACCATCAAAACTACCTTGACAGGCCTAATTTGATGACATTTAGTCTAGGATGATCCAGACAGTCCCATTTTAACACTAAAATGTGAGATTTTACTGGTACAGAACACAAGTATTTTACTGGTACAGAACGGAAGTATTTTTGATATCTGCACTGAATACTTATTTTCTCTCTAATAATATCACAGTACAATTCATTCGGCAATAATTTGGATAGCAGCATCTTGTGACACAAATGACTCTAATGACATGAGCCATCGATGGTGAATAAATATTTAAAGAGGAAGGATCTGTTGAAGAATGAGCACTTTTTCGGACTTCACCACACAGGGCATGTGAATGACAATAGTTGGAAGTCCATTTGAGACATTTTGTAATGGAATATTCAATTCCTATTTCTGTGTCATTGTTCTTTAATCTCTCATATAGAACTGATGATTCTCCCAATCCAAAACATATTGGAATTCGACACAATGGGTGAAAATTCTCCATTCGATGCTTTTACTGAATCCCTTTGAAAAGGAATGTTATCCTTGTTGTTACTGTGTTTGATGTTGTTGAGAAAT